>LR778259.1:32127273-32579760 GCA_902810595.1 Coregonus sp. 'balchen'
TTTTCTTTAATTTAAAAAACCTTTTTTTCGTAATAAATAGACCCTTTTTTTGTAAAAAGACCGTTTTTTAATAATAGACCTTTTTTAAAAAATAGACCCTTTGTCGTAAAAAAATAGCCTTTTCCGTTAAGAAATAATTTTTTTAAAAAGGGGGAAAAAATTCTTTTTGAAAAATTTAAAATGTTTATCTGTAAGAAAGCCGTTATTTTGGGGGACTTAAATTGACGTTATTTAAATTTAGCTGTTTTTCCTGTAATTGAAATTTCATCGTTTATATTGTTTTAAATTTGTTTAAATGATGGTTGTCGTAAGAATAGAGTTTTTATCCCGTTAATTTAAGACTTATTTTAGGTATGAAAAAGCCTTTTCAGTCTAATGAAATAAGTTATGTAATGATATAACCGTTCTCTGTAATAATACCTTTTTTTAAAAAGCTTTAGTCTGTAATGATATAGACCTGTTCTCTTAATAAAAGACCTTCAGTCTTAATGAATAGACCTGTTAGTCTGTAATAAAAACCTTTTTTTATGAATAAGACCTGTTCAGTCTGTTAAAGAAATAACCGTTTAGTTGTAATTAATTACCTGTTAGTTTTAATGATATAGACCTTTCTTTATTAAAATCGGGAGTATGAAATAGACCTGTTTTTGTAATAATGACCTGTTATTTATAAATGAAATTTCCTGTTTCTTTCTGTAATGATTAACCCGTTATCGTATGAAAAGACCTGTTTCATCTGAATGATTAGAACCTGTTATCAATGTAATAAACCCGTTTTTTGTAATGATATAGACCTTTAGTTTTAAGTAAAACCCGTTTTTTTAATAAATTTCTTATATTTTGTTAATGAAAATAACCTGTTCAGGGTTTAAAATAACCTTTAGCTTAATAATAGCCTTTTGTTAATGATATAACCCGTTTTTTATATTAACCTTTTAGTGTAATAATAGCTTTTATTTTAAATGACTGTTACCCGTAAGAAATAGACCTGTTCAGTCTGTAATGAAATAGACCTGTTCAGTCTGTTTGAAATAGACCCTTTTGTCTGTAATGAATAACCCGTTTCAGTCTGTAATGAATGCCTTGTTGATTTATTAAAATAAATTGTTTATTTTTATTGAATATAGACCTGTTCAGTCTGTAATGATATAACCGTTCATCTTTAATGATATAGACCTGTTCATTCTGTAATGAATAGACCTGTTCAGTCTGTAATGAAATAAACCCGTTCAGTCGTAGAAATAGACCTTTTATCTGTAATGAAATAGCCTTTCAGTCTGTAATGAAATAACCTTGTTCGTTGATGAAGAATGACTGTTCAGTCTGTAATGATATAGCCGTTGTCTGTAATATATCCTTTTCGTCTGTATGATTGAATTTAAGCCTGTTATCTGTAATATTGAAGTTCAGTCTGTAATGAATATGACCTGTTTATTGTATGATATAGACCTGTTCAGTCTGTAATGAAAGACCTTTCAGTCTGTAATGAATGACCGTTCAGTCTGTAAGATATAGACCTTTCAGTTCTGTAATGAATATAACCTGTTCAGTCTGTAAGATATTCTGTATGATATCTGTTATGTAATAATCCTTTTAGTCTGTAAAAGACTATACTTTATCCTCGTTAAAAAATTTAATTTTAATATAACCTGTCATTGTATGAAACTCTTTAGTCTGTAATGAAATAGACCTTTAGTTGTAATGAATAGACCTGTTCGTCTGAAAAAAACTGTTTATTCTGTAAAATAGAACCTGTTCAGTCTGTAAGAAAAGACCTGTATCTGTAATGATTACTGTTTAGTCTGTAATATACCCTGTTTCATTGTAATGAATAGCCTGTTCATCTGTAATGAATAACCTTTCATTCTGTAATTAAATAGCTGTCGTCTGTAATGAATAACTTTATTAATGAAATAGACTGTTTAGTCTGTAATGAATAGACCTGTTGTCTGTATGATAGACCGTTCAGTCTGTAATTATAACCTGTTCAGTCTTATGAAAAGACCTTTTAGTCTGTATGAAATAGACCTTTTATCTGATGAATAGAACTTAGTCTGTAATGAAATAGACCTTTCAGTCTGTAATGAAATAGACCTGTCAGTCTTTTTTGTAAATACGTTTCAGTCTGTAATGAATAGACCTGTTTTCTGTAATGAATAGACTTTTCAGTCTGTAATGAATAACCTGTTCAGTCTGTAATGAATAACCTTTCAGTGAATGATAACCTTGTTAGTCTGTAAAAATAGACCGTTCAGTCTGTAATAATAACCTGTTCATCTGTAAATAAGACCTGTTTCAGTCTGTAATGAAAGACCTGTTAGTCTGTAATGAGTAGACCGTTTCATTGTAAAAGAATAGACCTGTTCAGTCTGTAATGATAGACTTTTTCTGTATGAATAGACCTGTTCATCCTGTAATGAATAGACCTGTTTTAGTCTGTAATGAATAAACCCGTTTAGTCTGTAATGAATAGACCTGTTCACTTAATGAATTAACTTTCAGTCTGTATGAAATAACCTGTTTAGTCTGTAAAGAAATAGACCTGTTCAGTCCTGTAATATATGAACCTGTTCAGTCTGTAATGAAATAGACCTGTTCATCTGTATGAAATAGACCTGTTATCTGTAGAATCTCGTAATGAATAGACCTTTTCTGTTGAATAACTTTTCCCGTATGAAATAACCTGTTCATCTGTAATGAAATAGAAACCCTGTTAGTCTGTAATGAAATACTGTTTCAGTCCTGTAAGAATAGACCTGTTCAGTCTGTAATGATATGACCTTTTCTTTTGTAATTGAATAAATTTTATCTGTATGAAATAGCCTGTTTATCTGTAAAAGATATAGACCTGTTTCATCTGTAATGATAGCCTGTTTAGTCTGTAATGAATAGACCTGTTCAGTCTGTAATGAATAGACCTTGTTTAGTCTTTGTAATGAATAGACCTGTTCAGTCTGTAATGATATAGACCCTGTCAGTCTGTAATGAATAGACGTTAGTCTGTAATGATATAACCTGTTCAGTCTGTAATGAAATAGACCTGTTCAGTCTGTAATGAAATAGACCTGTTTAGTCTGTAATGAATAGACCTGTTCAGTCTGTAATGAATGACTGTTCATCTGTAATGAAATAGACCTGTTCAGTCTGTAATGAAATAGACCTGTTCAGTCTGTAATGAATAGACCTGTTCAGTCTGTAATGAATAGACCTGTTAGTCTGTAATGATTAGACCTGTTCAGTCTGTAATGAATATAGACCTGTTCAGTCTGTAATGATATAGACCTGTTCAGTCTGTAATGAAATAGACCTGTTAGTCTGTATGAAATAGACCTGTTCAGTCTGTAATGATATAGACCTGTTCAGTCTGTAATGATATAGACCTGTTCAGTCTGTATGAATAGACCTGTTCAGTCTGTAATGATATAGAACCTGTTCAGTCTGTAATGAAATAGACCTGTTCAGTCCTGTAATGATATAGACCTGTTCAGTCTGTAATGATAATAGACCTGTTCAGTCTGTAATGAAATAACCTGTTCAGTCTGTAATGAAATAGACCTGTTCAGTCTGTATGAAATAACCTGTTCAGTTCTGTAATGAAATAGACCTGTTCATCTGTAATGATATAGACCTGTTTCAGTCTGTAATGATATAGACCTGTTCAGTCTGTATGATAGCCCTGTTCAGTCTGTAATGAATAGACCTGTTCAGTCTGTATGAATAGACCTGTTCAGTCTGTAATGATATAGACCTGTTCAGTCGTCAAGCTATAGAACCTGTTTATTCTGTCGATATAGCATGTAAGTCGATGATATAGAACTGTTATTCTTTAATGAAATGAAAATAGACATGTTAGCTGTAATGAATAGACCTGTTTCAGTCTGTAATGAAATAGACCTTGTTAAGTCGGTAATGAAATTAGACCGTTCAGTCTGTAATGATGAAGAACTGTTTATTTGTAATGAACTAGCTGTTCAGTCTGTAGTGACATTGGACCTGTTCAGTTTGTAATGATATGAAACTGTTATTTCTGTAATGAAATAGGACCCTGTTCAGTCTGTACTGAAAATAGACATGGCAGTCGTAATTGAATAGACCTGTGTAGTCTGTTACGGAAATAGCATGTTTAGTCTGTAATGATATAGACCTGTTCATATGTAATGAAAATAGAACCTGTTTAAGTCTGTAAGTTAGATGGTTCAGTCTGTAATGAAATAGAATTTTCAGTCGTTGAAATAGACCGTTCAGTCTGGAATCGATTGACCTGCATCAGTTGGCATGAAAGATACTGTTTATTCTGTAATGATATAGACCTGTCGTCTGGACTGCTATAGACCTGTTAGTCGTAATGATATAGAACCTGTTCAGTCTGTAATGATATAGACGTTCAGTCTGTAATGATATTGAACTGTTATTCGTAAATGATATAGAACTGTTAGTCTGTCATGAATAGACCTGTTTATCTGTAATGAAATAGACCCTGTTCAGTCTGTAATGAAAGAGACTGTTTATTCTGTAATGAATAGACCTGTTCAGTCTGTAATGATAAGCTTGTCAGGATGTAATGGATATAGACTGTTCAGAAACTCTGTGTACTGATATAGCCCGTTTCAGTCTGGAATGAATAGACTGTCAGTTGTAAGAATCGACCTGTTCAGTCTGTAATTGAAAATAGACCTTTTTATTCGGTACTGAATAGACATGTTATTTCTGTAATTGAAATAGGACCTGTTCAGTCTGTAATGAAATCGACCTGTTCAGTCTGTAAGATTCATAGACCTGTTCGTCTGTAATGATATACGACCTGTTAGTCTGTAATGAAATATCCTGTTCAGTCTGTAAGATGAAATAGACATGTCAGTCTGTAATGAAAATAGACCTGTTATTCTGTTTAATGATAAGCCCTGTTCCGTCTGTAATGATATGAAGGACTGTTCAGTCGGTATGATATAGACCTGTTCAGTCTGTAATTGATTATAGCCCAGTCAGTCTGTCCTGAACAATAGACCTGTTCAGCTGTAATGACATGATCTGTTCAGTCTGTAAGAAAAGACGTTATTCTGGTAATGAATAGCCCGGTATCTGTAATGAATAGACTTGTTCAGTCTGTGAATGAAATGATCTGTTCAGTCTGTAATTATATAGACTGTTCAGTCTGTAATTATATAGAACATGTTTTTTCAGTTTGTAATGATATAGACTGTCGTTGATAATGAATATCAGACTGTTCAGTCTGTAATGAAATTAGACCGGTTCAGTCTGTAAGGAATAGAGACCTGTTCAGTCTGTAATGAATAGACCTGTTTAGTCTGGTAATGCTTATAGACTGTTCAGTCTGTAAGGATAGAGACCTGTTCAGTCTGTAATGATATAGACCCCTGTCAGTCTGTATGAAATAGACCTGTTGAGTCGTGAATGGAAATAGACCTGTTCAGTCTTGTTAATGAATGACCTGTTCAGTTTAATGAAATAGCACCTGTTCAGTCTGTAAGAAATAGACCCTGTTCATCAGTCTGGATAAATATACCGCTTCAGTTGTAATGAAATAGACCGTTTATTCTGTAATGATTAGACCGGTTCAGTCTGTAATGATCATAGACCTGTTCAGTCTGATAAGTGATATAGCCCTGTTCAGTTCTGTATGAATATACTGTTCAGTCTGTAATGAAATAGACCTGTTCAGTCTGTAAGGAGATAGGCCTGTTCAGTGGGTAATGAATAGACCTGTTCAGTCTGTAATGATATAGACCTGTTTCAGTCTGTAATGAATAGACCTGTTTAGTCTGTAATGATATAAGACCTGTTCGTCTGTAGTGATATAGACCTGTTCAGTCTGTAATGATATAGACCGTTTCAGTCTGTAATGAATTAGACCTGTTAGTCTGTAATGAATAGACCTGTTCAGTCTGTAATGATATAGCCCGTTTCAGTCTGTAATGAAATAACCTGTTGTTAGTCTGTATGATATAGGGCCTGTTCAGTCTGTAATGAAATAGACCCTGTTCCGTTTTAATGAAATAGACCTGTTAGTCTGTAATGAATATAGACCTGTTCAGTCTGTAATGATATAGACCTGTTCAGTCTGTAATGACAATAGACCTGTTTCAGTCTGTATGAATAGCCTGTTCAGTCTGTAATGAATAACCTGTTCGTCTGTAATGAAATAGAACCTGTTCAGTTCTGTATTGAATAGACCTGTTCAGTCTGTAATGATAATAGACCTTTCAGTCTGTAATTGATATAGACCTGTTTTTAGTTCTGTAATGATATAGACCTGTTTAGTATCTGATGTCATCTGATTTAGACCTGTTTAGTCTGGTAATGATATAGAACTGTTAGTCTGTAATGATATAGACCTGTTTCAGTCTGTAATGATATAGACCTGTTCATCTGTAATGAATAGACCATGTTTAGTCTGTAATGATATAGACCTGTTCAGTCTTAATGATATAGACCTGTTCAGTCTGTATGAAATAGACCTGTTAGTCTGTAATGAAATAGACCTGTTCAGTCTTGTAATGATATAGACCTTTCAGTCTGTAATGAAATAGACCTGTTCAGTCTGTAATGAAATAGACCCTGTTCAGTCTGTAATGAATAGACCTTTTCAGTCTGTAATGAAATAGACCTGTTATGTCTGTAATGAATATAGACCTGTTTCAGTCTGTAATGATATAGACCTGTTCATTCCTGTAATGAATAGACCTGTTCAGTCTGTAATGATATAGACCTGTTTCAGTCTGTAATGATTAGACCTGTTCAGTCTGTAATGAAATAGACCTGTTCAGAGTCTGTAATGAAATAGACCTGTTCAGTCTGTAATGAAATAGACCTGTTCAGGCTGAAGAAATAGACCTGTTCAGTCTGTAATTGAATAGAACCTGTTTAGTTGTAATATGGAATAGAACGGTTTGTCGGTAATATGATATAGACCTGTTTCAGTCTGAATGAAATGGACTGTTCAGTCTGAAGATATAGACCTGTCAGTGTAATGAAATAGACCTGGCAGTCAGTAATTGAACTAGGACCTGTGCAGTTGTAATGACATACGACGTTCAGTCGTAAGTACTATACCTGTTTATTCTGTAATGATATGACTGCAGTCGGTTTAATGATATTAGACCTGTCGTCTGTGAATGTGATATCGACCTGTTCAGTAGGTAATGCTTCGATATAGACTGATCAGGTTGTAAGATATTGACTGTTTATTCGGATAATGATATAGACCTGTTCAGTCTGTAATGATATGACTGATTCTGTATGAAATGACCTGTCGCGGTAATGAAATAGACTGTCAGTCGTATGAAAGACTGTTCAGTCTGTAATGAAATATACCTTTCCGTCTGTAATGAAATAGACCTGTTTTCAGTCTGTATGAAATAGACCTGTTTATTCTGTAATGAATAGGACCTGTTCAGTATGAATGATATAGACCTGTTCGTCTGTAATGATATAGACGGTTCAGTCTGTAATGATATAAGCCCCGTTCAGTATGTACTGAATAGGACGTTCAGTCTGTGAACTGAAATCGACTGTTCAGTCTGTAATGAAATAGACCTGTTGTATTCTGTAATGAAAGACCTGTTTTAGTTGTATGACATAGAACGGTAGTTGTAATGAGTAGACGGTTCCGTCGGGTAATTGATATAGACCTGTTCAGTTTGTAAGCTTAGGCTGTGCAGTATGTAATGATATAGACCTGTCAGTCTGTAATGAAATAGACTGTTCAGTCTGTAATGATATAGACCGTTCAGTCTGTAATGAATATACCTGTTTAGTCTGTAAGGATAGACGCTGTTCAGTCTTGTAATGATATAGGACCTGTTCATCTGTAATGATATAGACCTGTTCAGTCTGTAATGAAATAGACCTGGTTTAGTCTGTAAGAAAATAGACTGTTCAGTCTGTAATGATATAGACCTGTAGTCTGTAATGAAATAGACTGTTTCAGTTCTGTAATGAAATAGACTGTTCAGTCTGTAATGAAATATACTGTTCAGGTTGTAATGAAATAGACCTGTTTTATCTGAATGTATAGACCTGTTCAGTCTTTGTACATGATATAGACCTGTTCATCGTCTGTAATGATATAGACTGTTCAGTTCTTACTGATATAGACCTGTCAGTCGTAATGATATAGTATCCCCTTGCAGTCTGGTAATTGATTAGACATGTTCAGTCTGCATGAAATAGCCGTTCAGTCTGTAAATGATTGACCTGTTTAGTTTGTAATGAAATAGAAGTTTAGTCTGTAATGATATAGACCTGTTTCAGTCTGTGATGTAAGACCTGTTCAGCTGTGAATGAATAGACTATGTTAGTCTGTAATGATATAGACCTGTCAGTCTGTAATGATATAGCCTGTTCGTCTGAATGAATAGACGGTTAGTCGTAATGAAATAGCCTGTTCAGTCTGTAATGATATAGGACGTCAGTCTGTTGTAATGAAATAGACTGTTTTAGTCGTGTAATGAAATAGGACCTTGTTAGTCTGTAATGATATATAGGAACCTGGTCAGTCTGTTAATGAAATAGGACCTTTTCACGGCGTTACTGAAACTAGACCTGTTCGTCTGTAATGAAAGACCTCTTCAGTCGGGATTGAATAGACCTGGTTATTCGCTCATTGATAGAGACTGTTCAGTATGTATGTATAGACCTGTTCAGTTGAACTGTATAGACTGTTTAGTCTGTAATGAAATAGAAACTGTTTAGTCTGTAATATAAAGATGTTCAGTCTGTTAATGATAAGGACTGTTCCGTCCTGTTTGAATATACATGTTTAGTCTGTAATGATATAGACCGTTCAGTCTGTTAATGATATAAGCCCTGTTCAGTCTGTAATGAAAAGGACCTGTTTAGTCATGTAATGAAATAGGAACTGTTCAGTTGTTTTGTCAGTATAGACGGTCAGTCTGTAATGAAATAGACCTGTTTAGTCGGTAATGACATAGACCTGTCGTCTGTAAGTGAGATAGAACTGTTCCAGTCTGTAAGGAAATAGACCTGTTCAGTCTGTAAGAAATAGACCTGTTCAGTCTGTAATGAAATAGACCTCTCAGTTGTAATTGCAACTAGACCGTTATTCTGCTAAGAATGATATAGACCTGTTCAGTCTGTTAAGGGATATAGACCGGTTCAGTCTGTAATATATAGACATGTTCAGCTGGAATTGATATAGGACCTGTTTATTTGTCATGATATATAGACCTGTTCAGTCTTGTCATGATATAGAACTGTGTATTTCTGTAATGAAATAGCAGTTCAGTCTGTAATGAAATAGACCTGTTCAGTCTGTAAGAAATAGACCTGTTCAGTCTGTAATGAAAAGTGACCTGTTCAGTCTGTAAGGATATAGAACTGTTTATTCTGTAATGAATAGACCTGTTCGTCTGTATGAAGAGACTGTTTATTGATGATATAGAAACTCGTATTCGTAATGAAATGACCTGTCAGTCTGTAATGGAAATAGACTGTTCAGTCTGTTAATGAATAGACCTGTAGTCTGTAAGGAATAGAATGTGTGAGTTGTTAATGCTATAGACCTGTTCCCAGTCTGTAATGAAATAGACTGTTCAGTCTGTAATGATAATAGACTTGTCATCGGTAATGAAATCGACCTTCAGTCTGTATGAAAATAGACATGTCGTCCGTACTGAATAGACTGTCAGTCTGTATGAAATAGACTGGTTTTATTCTGAATGATATAGATGTTACAGGTCGGTTCTGATATGACCTGTTCAGTCTGTAATGATATAGACCTGTTAGTATGTAAGAATAAGACTGTTCTGTCTGTAATGCTATTGAACTGGTTTATTCTGTAAGGATATAGAAATGGTTTCCGTCTTGAATGATTAGACCTGTTTATTCTGTACTGAAAAGACTGTTCGTCTGTAGGAAATAGACCTGTTTATTCTGTTTACTGATATGACCTGTTCAGTGGTAATGATATAGAATTGCTTCAGTATGTAATGATATAGACGGTTAGTCTGTAATGATTATAGCCCCGTTCAAGTCTGTGAAATAAGCATGTTCAGTCTGTAGGACATAGACCGTTCAGTCTGTAATGAAATAGACTGTTTAGTTGTCATGAAAATAGACCTGTTTATTCTGTAATGAAATAGACCTGTTCAGTCTGATAAATAGACCTGTTCAGCTGTAATGATATAGACTGTTCAGTCTGTAAGATAAGACATGTTAAGTATGTAATGAAATATACCTGTTCAGTTTTATGAAATAGACCTGTTCAGTCTGTAATTGAAATTGACCCTGTTTATGCTGTAATGATATAGACCTGTTCAGGCTGTAATGCTAAGACTGTCGTCTGTAATATATAGACCTGTTCAGTCTGTAATGATATAGCCCCGGGTACAGTCTTGTAAGGAATAGAACCTGTTCAGTCTGTAATGACATAGACTGTTCAGTCGGTATTGGAAAATAGGACCTGTTTATTCTGTAATTGAAAGAGACCTGTTTATTTTCTGTAATGAAATAGACCTGTTCAGTCTGTAAGAAATAGTACCTGTTTTTTCAGTAGTAATTATAAGAACCTGTTCAGTATGGTAATATATAGACTGTTAAGTTTGTAATGATATAGACTGTTCAGTAGGTAATGCTATTTAGACCTGTTCAGTTGTAAATTGAAATAGACCGTTTCAGTTGTAATGATATTAGACCTGTCAGTCTGTAATGAATAGACGTTTTTAGTCTGTAATGCTATAGGAAACTGTTCAGTTGTAAGATATAGAACTGTTCAGTCTGTAATGTATAGACCTGTTCAGTCTGTATGAATAGACCTGTTTAGTCGTAATGAAATAGCCCTGTTCAGTTGTATGATTATAGACCTGTTCAGTCGTAATGAAATCGACGGCCAGTTTGTACTGAAATAGACCTGTTCAGTCTGTAATGACTATACCTGTTCAGGTTTGTAAGGAAATAGACCGCTGTTTATCTGTATATGATAAGTAGACGGTTCAGTCGGTTGAATGATCTAGACCTGTTCAGTCTGTTAATGATTATAGCCCGTTCAGTCTGGATTTAAATATACCTGTTCAGTCTGTAATGAAATAGACCTGTTTCAGTCTGTAAGATATAGACCTGTTCAGCTGTAATGATATAGACCTGTTCAGTCGGTAATGATATAGACCGTTAAGTTGTAATGATTTAGCCCTGTTCAGTCGTAATGATTATAGACCTGTTCGTCTGTACTTTTGATATGGACTGGTTTCCGTCTGTAAGGAGATAGACCTGTTCAGTCTTTAATGAAAAATAGACCTGGTTAGTCTGTATGAAAAGACTGGGTCGTCTTAATGATATAGACCTGTTAAGTCTGTACTGATATAGACCTGTCAGTCGTAATGAAAAATATACCTGTTCAGTCTTAAGCAATAGACATGTTTAGTATGTATAATGGATTTAGACCTGTCAGTCTGAATTGAATAGCCATGTTCAGTCTGTAATGAAAATACCTGTTCGTATTGTAAGAAAATATACTTGTTCAGCTGTAATGATATAGACCTGTTCGTCTGTAATGATATAGACTGTTTTCAGTCGTAAGGATATTAGACCTGTTTAGGCTGTAATGATTAGACCTGTTTCAGTCTGTTAATGGAAATCGACCTGTTCAGTCTGTAATGAAAATAGACTGTTCAGTCTGTCATGAAAGTACCTGTTTAGTTGTAATGAAATAGACAGGTTCAGTCTGTAATGAATGACCGGTTCAGTTGTGAATGATATTAGACCTGTCAGTATGTAAGGAAATAGACCTGTTAGTCTGTAATGAAATAGACCTGTTCAGTTGTTGTAATGATCTAGACTGTTCATTCCAGTCTGTAATGAAATAGCCTGTTCAGTTGTAAGGATATAGACCATGCTTCAGTTGTAATGATCTAGCCGTTCAGTCTGTAAGTGAAATAGACCTGTCAGTCTGTGAAGAAATAGAATGTTCAGTCTGTAATGATATTAGACCTGTTAGTCGGAATGAGTATAGACCTGTGCAGGTCTGTACTTTTACTAGACTGTTCAGTCTGTATGAATAGACCTGTTCAGTCTGTAATGATATCGACTGTTCATCGTTATGATCTAGAACTGTTCGTCTGTTAACTTGAATAGACTGTTCGTCTGTTAAAGACATAGAAACTGTTTAGTTGTAATGATCTAGACTGTTTAGTCTGTCATGATATAGACCTGTTCGTATGTAATGAATATAGACATGTTTAGTCTGTAATGATAGACCTGTCTCAGTTGGAATGATCTAGCCTGTTACAGTCTGTAATGAAATAGACCTTGTTTCAGTCGCTAAGACATAGCCTGTTCAGCTGTAATGATAGAGACCTGTTCAGAGTAATAATAGGACCTGTTCAGTCGTAATGAAATAGACTGTTTGGAGTCGGTAATGAAATAGCCTGTTCAGTCTGTAATGATATAGATATGTCAGTCTGTAAATTTGAAATAGACATGTCAGTTCTGTATGATATAGAACCTGTTCAGTCTGTAATGAAATAGAAGTTTAGTAGGTTAAGGAAATAGCCTGTCAGCGTACTGAATATAGATGTTCAGTCTGTAATGAAAATAGCCTGTTTCAGTCTGTAAGAAATGAACCTGGTCAGTCTGTACTGAATAGACTGTTCAGTCTGTATTGAAATAGACTGTTTATTCTGTAATGACATAAGACCTGTTCGTCTGTAATGATATAGCACCCTGTAAGTCTGTAATGAATGACCTGTGCAGTCTGTAATGGATATAGACCTGTTTATTCTGTAATGATATAGGACCTGTTCAGATGTATGAATTAGAAATGTTTATTCTGTTAAGGAATAGACCTGTTCAGTCTGTAATGAAATAGACTTGCAGTCTTGTAATGAAAATCGACCGTTTCAGTCTGTAATTGTATAGAATGTTTATTCTTGTAAATGAAAAGACCGTTCAGTCGGAGGAAATATAGACCTGTTCAGTCTTGTAATGATATAGAACCTGTTATCTTTGTAATGAAAATAGACTGTTCATCGTAATGGTGAATAGAACCCTGTTCAGTCTTGTAATTGAATAGACCTGTTAGTCTGTATGAAATAGAAAATGTTAGTCTGTATGATATGACCGGTTCGTCTGTAATGAAATAGACCTGTTCAGGTCTGTAATCAAGACTGTTCAGTCTGTAAGAAATAGACTGTTATCTGTTAATGAAATAGACCTGTTCAGTCTGTAATGAAATAGAACCTGTTCAGTCCTTAATTAATATACCTGTTTATTCTGTAATGATATTAGACCTGTTCGGCGGTTAATGATATAGACCTGTCAGGGTCTGTAATGTATAGACTGTTCAGTCTGTAATGAATAGACCTGTTCAGTCTGTAATTGAATTAGACCTGTTCAGTTCTGTAATGATCTAGACCTGGTCAGTCTGTATGATTAGACTGTTCAGTATGTATTGAGATAGACCTGTTACAGTCTGTAATGGAATAGACCTGTTTGTCTGTAAAGAAATAGAACTGTTTAGTCTGTAATGAATTATAGGACCTGTTCCAGTCTGTAATGATATAGTAGACCTGTTCAGTCTGAATGCATAGGACATGTTTAGTCTGTAATGAGTATAGACTGTCAGTCTGTAATGATATAGCCCTGTGCAGTCTGTAATGAAATGAACTGTTCAGTTGTAATGAAATAGACTGTTCCAGTCTGTAAATGCTATAGACCTGTTCAGTCTGTAATGAAATAGACCGTTCAGTCTGTAAGAAATAGACCTGTTTAGTCTGCTAATGAAATAGACTGTTTAAGTCTGTTGTAAATGATATAGGACTGTTCAGTCTGTAATGAAATAGACAGTTCGTCTGTTAATGATATAGACATGTTCAGTATGTAATTGACATAGACCTGTTCAGTTTGGAAATGAAATAGACCTGGTCAGGTTGAATTGAAATAGACCTGTCCCGTCTGTATTGAAATAGACTTTTTATTCTGTAATATAAGACTGTTCCGTCTGGTAATGATATAGACCTGTTCCGTCTGTAAATGATATAGACCTGTTCAGTCTGTAATGATATAGACTGTGTATTTGTAATGATAAGACTGTTCAGTCTGTAATGGTCTATAGATGTTTTTATTCTGTAATGAATAGAACTGTTTCATCTGTAATGAAATAGACCCTGTTCAGTCTGTAATGAAATAAGACTGTTCAGTTCTGGGAAGATTGATAGAATGTTTATTCTGAATGTAAATCGACCTGTGCCGGTCTGTTAAGAAATAGGGACCCCTTGGGTTCGTCTGTTGTATGATATAGAACTGTTTTATCTGTATGAATAGACCTGTTCAGTTGTAATGAAATAGACTGTTCAGTCGTACAATTGAATAGACCTGTTTAGTCTGTATGAAAAGAACTGTTTAGTCGGTTAATGATTTATAGACTGTTCGTCTGTGATGAAATAGACATGTTCAGTTGTATGATAGAGACCTGTTCAGTCTGTAATGAAATAGACATGGGTTCAGTCTGTAATGAAAAGACTGTCCGTCTGTAATTGAAATAGCCCGTTCAGTCTGTAATTACATATACTGTTTATTCGTAATGATATAGAACCTGTTCAGTCTGTAATGATCATAGACCTGTTCCAGTCTGTTAATGATATAGACTGTTCAGTCTGTAAGATATAGACCGGATCCGTCTGTTAATGATATTGACCTGTTATTCTGTAAGATATAGAACCTGTTCAGTCTGTATGATATAGACCTGTGTATTCTGTAATGAAATAGACCTGTTCAGTCGGTAATGAAATAGACCGGTTTTCAGTCTGATACTGACATAGCCCGTTTTCAGTCTGTAATGTAAATATACCTGTTCCAGTCTGTAATGAAATAGACCTGTTCAGTCTGTATGAAATGGTGACATGTTTTATTCTTTGTAATGATATATAGACCTGTTTCAGTCTGTAAATGATATAGTACCTGTTCAGTCGGTAATGATATAGACCTGTTCAGTTGTAATGTATAGGCCCCGTTCAGTCTGGTAATTGAAATAGACTGTTCAGTTGTAATGAAATAGACCTGTTCAGTCTGTATGCAATAGGACTGTCTATTCTGTAATGAAATAGCCCTGTTCAGTCTGTAAGGCATAGATCATGTTGCAGTATGTAATGATATAGACTGTCAGTCTGTAATGATATACGGGAACCGGTTCAGTTGTAATGATATAGACCTGTTCAGTCTGTAATGATATAGACCTGTTCAGTCTGTAATGAATAGACTGTCAGTCGGAAGGATAAGACCTGTTCAGTCGTGTAAAATGAATATACCTGTTTAGTCTGTAATGATAGAGACTGTCAGTCTGTAATGATATGAGACTGTCGTCTGTAATGATAACAGACCTGTTCCCAGTCTGTAAAATGAAATAGACCGTTTAGTCTGTAATGGAAAATAGACTGTTCAGTTGTAATGATTATAGACCGTTCAGTCTGTAATAAATGACCTGTTCGTCTGGTAAGAAAGAGACCTGTAGTCTTGGAATGAAATATACCTGTTCAGTTTTGTAATGAAATAGACCTGTTATTCTGTAATGAATAGACTGGTCAGTATGTAATGATAATAGACCTGTTCATCTGTAATGATATAGACCTGTTTCAGTCTGTAATGGATTAGACCTGTTCAGTCTGTAATGATATGACCTGTTAGTGTATGATGATAGACCTGTTCAGTCTGTAATGTAAGATTAGACCTGTTCAGTCGGTAATGACATAGACATGTTCAGTCTGTTGTAATGATATAGAAGGTTTTTTGTATGAAAGACTGTTTAGTTCTGTAATGAACTACCTGTTCAGTCGTAATTGAATGGACCTGTTTAGTCTGTGAATAAAGAGAAATGTTTAGTCGGTAATGGTATAGACTGTTCGTCTGTAATGGAATAGACATGGGTCAGTCTTAATGATATAGACCTGTTCGTTGTAATGAATAGCCTGTCAGTCTGTATGAAATAGACCTGATTCAGTCTGTAATGAAACTACTGTTATTCTGTATGATATAGAATCTTGTTTCATGGTAATGATAGAGATGTTCAGTCTGTACTGAGATAGACCGTTCAGTCGGACTGCTATCGACTTTAGTTGTAATGATATACGAGCTGTTATTCTGTAAGTATATAGACAATGATAGTCTGTCATGATATAGAATGTTATTTGTAATGAAAAGAGACCTGTTCAGTCTGTATGAAATAGAGCCTGATTCAGTATTGTAATGAAAATAGGATTTCAGTCTGTAAGTGATAAGACTGGTTCAGTCTGTCTAATGAATAGACCTGTTAGTCTGTAATGAATAGACCTGTTCGTCTGTAAGAAAATTAGACTGTTCAGTTGGTTAAAGACAGAGACCTGTTCTTCTGTTAATGATATAGACCTGTTCCAGTCGTAAATGATATAGCACTGTTAGTCTGTCTGTATGGAATATACCTGTTTTCAGTGTAATGCAATAGACCTGTTCAGTCTGTAATGATATAGGACCTGTTTCAGTGTTGTAATGATTATATAGCCATGTTCAGCTGTAATGATATCGACCTGTTTAGTTGTAATGATTTAGACTGTTCAGTCTGTTAGGGAAATAGACTGTTCAGTCTGTAATGAATAGACCTGTGCAGTCTGTAATGAAAGATACCTGTTAGTCTGTAACTGAAATAGACTGTTCAGTTGTAATGAATAGACCTGTTCAGAAACTCTGTTGTAATGATAAGACCTGTCAGGTTGTAATGAAATAGACCTGTTAGTCTGTAATGAACTAGACCTGTTTCAGTCTGTAATGATATAGACCTGTTCAGTCGGTAATGAAATAGACCGTTCAGTCTGGAATGATATAGACTGTTCAGTCTGATAAATGAATAGCCTGGTCAGTCTGTAATGAAATAGACTGTTCAGTCTGTAATGAAAAGACTGTTCAGTCTGTAATGTATGACCTGTTCAGTGTACTATATAGACCTGTTCAGTCTGTAATTGAAATAGACTGTTCAGTGGTTATGATATAGACTGTTCAGCTGTACTGATATAGACTGTAGTCTGTAATGCTATAGACTGTCAGTTCTGTAATTGAATAGACCTGTTAGTCTTGTAAAGAAAAGAAGTTTGTATGTAATGAGATAGACTGTTCAGTCTGTTAATGATCTAGACTGGCAGTCTGTATTGAAATACATGTTTAGTCTTAAGATATAGACTTTCAGTCTTGTAATGATATAGCCTGTTCAGTCTGTAATGAAATAGAACCTGTTAAGTCTGTAAATGAATAGACCTGTTTCAAGTCTGTAATGATATAAGACCTGTTCAGTGTAATGAATAGAGTTCAGTCGTCATGGAAATAGATGTTTAGTCTGTAATGGTGAACATGACCTGTCTTCAGTTCTGTAAGATATAGGACCTGTTCAGTTTGTAATGAAATAGACTGTTCAGTCTGTAATGAACCTAGACCTGTTCAGTCTGTAATGAAATATACTGTTCAGTTTGTCATGAATAGACCTGTTAGTCTGTAATGATATAGACCTGTTCAGGTCTTGAATGATATAGACTGTTCAGTCTGTAATGATATAGGGGACCTGTTCAGTTGTACTTGATTGACTGTTCAGTCTGTTAATGAATAGACCTGTTCAGTCTTGTAATGATAGTAGACTGTAAGTCTGTAAAGATATAGACCTGTTCAGTCTGTATGACATAGACTGTTTCAGTCTGGTATGATATAGAACTGTATTTGTAATGAAATAGACTGTGCGTTGTAAATGAAATAGACTGTTCAGTCTTGTAATTGAATAGACCGTTTAGTCTGCTACTGAAGGATGTTTAGTTGGAATGATATAGACCTGTTCAGTCTGACTGAAATAGAACGGTCAGTCTGTAAATGATATTATAGACCTGTCCGTTGTAATGCAATAGACCTGTTCAGTCTGAATGAATAGACCTGTGGTCGTCTGTAATGATAAAACTGTTTATTCTGTATGATATAGACCTGTTAGTCGTAATGGATAGGCCTGTTCCGTATGTAAGATATAGACCTGTTCATCTGTTACAGCTATAGAACCTGTCCGTCTGTATGAATATAGAACTGTTTATCTGAATTATATAGACATGTTTCAGTCTGTAATGTTGATATTATAGACCTGTTTTTCGTAATGAAATAGACTGTTCAGTCTGTAATGAAATAGACCTGATTCGTCTGTAATGAAATAGACTGTTCAGTCTGTAATGAAATTAGATGTCAGTCGTCATGATATAGACCTGTTCAGTCTGTAATGGAAATAGGACCTTTCAGTCGGTAATGAAATAGACCTGGTAAGTCTTGTATAAGAAATATACCTGTTCCTGTTGTAATGAAATAGACCTGTTTATTCGGTAATGATATAGCATGTTCAGTCTGTAATGATTAGACCTGTTCCGTAAGTAATGATATAGCCCTGTTCAGTTCTGTAATGAAATATACCTTGTTCAGTCTGTAATGAACATAGACATGGTCGTCGTATGAATTAGACCTGTTCAGTCTGTTATGATATAGGACCTGTTAGTCTTGAATGATATAGACCGGTTCAGTCTTGTAAGGATGTTAGCCTGTTCAGTCTGTAATGAATAGACATGTTCAGTATGTAATGATATTGGACCTGTTTATCTGTAAGAATATAGACCTGTTCAGTCTTTAATGTGAAATAGACCTGTTAGTCTGTAAGGAAATTGACCTGTTCAGTCATGTCAATTGATTAGACCATTGTCCGTCGTAAATGATATAGCCTGTTCAGTCTCTAAATGAAATCATTAACCTGTTCAGTCTGAAATGAAATAGACATGGTTAGTCTGTATGATTTTAGACTGTTCAGTCGGTTAATGATAGACCTGTTCAGTCTGTAATGAAAATACCTGTTAGCTGTTGTGTAATGACTATACCTTTCAGTCTGTAATTGATATAGAATGTTCAGTTCTTTATGATATAGACTGTTCGTCCTGTAATGATATAGACTGTTTAGTCTGTAATGATTTAACTGATTCAGTCTGTAATGAACTAGACTGTTAGTCTGTAATTAATCGACATTGTTCGTCTGTAATGAAATATCCTGTTAGTCTGTAATGAAATTGCTTGCAGTCTGGAATTGAATAGAAATGTTCAGTCGGTAATGATATAGACTGTTCAGTCTGTAATGATAGACATGTTTAGGTCTGTAATGAATAGACTGTTCAGTCTGTAATGATATAGACTGTTCAGTCTGTAATGAAAATAGGACTGTTCAGTTTGTAAGATATAGACTGTTCAGTCTGTAATGATATAGAACTGTTCAGTCTGTAATGCAATGACCTTGTTCAGTCTGTATGAAATAGAATGTTAGTCTGTAATGATATAGACATGTCAGTCTTGTAAAATATAGACCTGTTCAGTCTGTAATTGAAGAGACCTGTTTAGTCTGTAATTGAATAAGACATGTTTAGTCTGTAATGATATAGACCTGTTCAGTTGTATGATATAGCCCTGTTCAGTCGGTATGAACTAGACCCCTGTTCAGTCGTGTAATGAAATAGACCTGTTCGTCTGAAATGATAAGACATGTCAGTTGTATGGAAAATTAGGAACTGTTCAGTCTGTAAGAAATAGACCTGTTCAGTTCTTGTTAATGAATAGACCTGTTCAGCTGTAAGAATATAGACTGTTCAGTCGGTAATGAAATAGCCTGTCAGGCTGTATATGAATATACTGTTAATTCTGTCAATGATATGACTGTTCAGTCTTAATGGATATAGAACTGTTTTTATTCGGTAATTGAATAGACTGTTCAGTCTGTAATGAATTAGATGTTTCAGTTGTAATGACAAGAGACGTAGATGTATGAAATTAGACTGTTCAGTCTGTAATGTATAGTAGAACTGGTTTATTGTAATGAAAAAATAGACCTGTTCAAGTCTTGTAATGAAATGACATAGACCTGTTCAGTCTGTATGAAATAGACCGTTTATTGGTAATGAAATAGACCTGTTCGTCTGTAATGAATAGACTGTTCAGTCGGTAATGAGATATCGACTGTTCCAGTCTGTATGATATAGACCGTTCAGTTGTAATGATATAGACCTGTTCAGTCTTGTAATGATGATAGACCTGTTCAGTCTGTAATGAATAGCCTGTTCAGTCTGGAATGATATAGACCTGTTCAGTCTGTGGTAATGAAATAGACTGTTTAGTCGAATGATATAGACCTGTCAGTCGTAATGATCTAGGACCGTTCCGTCTGTAATGAATAGAACCTGTTCAGTCGTAAGAAATAGACGGTTTAGTCTTGTACTGAAATAGACCTGTTCAGTCTGTAATGATATAGACCGTTCAGTCGGTAATAATAGACCTATTAGTCTGTAATGAAATAGACGGTCATCTGTAATGCACTATCTGTTCAGTTGTAATGAAATTAGACCTGTTTATTCTGTCATTATATAGGGGGGACTGTTCAGTTGTAATGATCTAGACTGCTTCAGTCTGTTTTTTACTGATATAGACTGTTCAGTCTGTAATGATTAAGACCTGTTCAGTTCGTAATGATTGACCTGTTCAGTCTTGTCATGATGTAGACTGTTAAGTCTGTAATGATATAGACCTGTTCAGTCTGGTAATGACATAGACAGTTCAGTCTGTATGATCTAGACTTGTTCCGTCTGTAATGATGCTATAGACCTGTTCAGTCTGTAATGTATAGACTGGTTCAGTTCTGTAATGATCTCGACCTGTTATTCTGTAATGATATAGAAACCTGTTCGTCTGTATGATAATAGACCTGTTCAGTCTGTAATGATTATAGGACATGTTCAGTCTGTATGATATAGACCTTGTCAGTCTGTAATGAGATAGACCTTTTAGTCTGTAATAAATAGACTGTTCAGTTGATTAATGATATAGAACTGTTTTTTGTTAATGAAAATAGGACTGTTCGTCTGTACGAATAGGACCTGTTCAGTCTTGTAATGATATAGACACTTTTTTTTTATTTGTAATGACAATAGACCTGTAGTTGTAATGCAATAGGACCGTTCAGTCTTGTATAATTGAATAGACTGTTTAGTCTGTAATGAAAATAGAACTGTTTAGTCTGTAATGAGTATAAGACTGTTCCGTCTGTGTAATGAACTAGACCGGTCAAGTTGTACTGTAATGAGATTAGCCTGTTCAGTCTGTATGAAATAGACTGTCTTAAGTCTTGTTGTACTGAAATAGACCTGTTCAGTCTTTTAAGGAATATACCTGTTATTCGAATGAATAGAACTGTTTCAGTCTGTAATGAATAGAACCTGTCAGTTGTAAGGAACACTTGTCAGTCTGTAATGATATCGGACCTTGTTCGTCTGTCATGATATAGGACTGTTTATTCTGTAATTATTATAGACCTGGTCAGTCTGTAATGATATAGACTGTTATTCTGTATGAATAGACCTGCTTCGTCTGTAATGAAATGAACATGTTGTCAGGTTTTTCCTGTAATGAATGTGAAATGAAACCTGTTCAGTCTGTAATGAAATATACCTGTTACGTCTGTTAAATGAAATAGACCTGTTCAGTTGTAATGAAATAGACCTGTTTATTGTAATGATATAGACCGGTTTTCCGTCTGTAATTATATAGACTGATTCAGTAGGTTAATGATATAGGACTGTTCAGTTGTAATGATTAGCCCTGTTTCGTCTGTAATGAATTAGACGTGCAAAGTTGTAATGAAATAGACTTGTTTATTCTGTAAGGAAATAGACCTGTTCAGTCTGTAATGAATAGACTGTTCCGTCTGTAATTGATATAGACCTGTCCGTCTGTAATGATATCGACTGTTCAGTTGTAATGATATAGACCTGTTCGTCTGTAATGATATAGACTGTTCAGTCGTAATGAAATTGACATGTTCAGTCTGTAATGATAATAGACCTGTCAGTCTGGAATGAACATAGACCGTTTAGTTGTAATGTATAGACCTGTTCAGTCTTGTAATGATATAAGACCTGTTCAGTTCTGTATGATTAGAGACCGGTTGCAGTTGATATGAAATAGACACCCTGTTTAGTCTGAATGGATGAAAGAGACCCGTTCAGGATTGTATGATGGTATAGACCTGTTCTAGTAGAAGAAATAGCCCTGTTCAGTCTGGTATGAATAGACCTGTTCTAGTCTTGTAATGAAATAGACCTGTTCAGTTGTAATGAAAAATAGACCATGTTCCGTCTGTAATGATATAGACTGTTCAGTCTGTAATGAAGAGACCTGTTCAGTCTGTAAGGAGATAGACATGGTCAGTCTGTAATGATATAGACTGTTCAGTCTGTAATGATATAGACCTGTTCAGACTGTAAGACTAGGACCTCAGTCTGGAGATATAACTGTTCAAGTCTGAATGACATAGACTGTCCGTCGTAATGATAGAGACGTTCGGGTCTGTAATGATATAGGACCGGGTCAGTCTGGAATGATATAGTCTGTTCAGTCTGAATGTATAGACTGTTTATCTGTAGGTATAGCCTGTTCAGTCGTATGATATAGACCTGTTCCAGTCTGTATGATATAGACCTGTTCCGTCTGTAATGATATAGCTGTCAGTCTGTAATGATATAGAACCTGGTTAGTTGTAAGGAAAACCTGGTTATTCTGTAAATGATATAGCCCTGTTTATTCTGTAATGAGATAGACTGGTTCAGTCTGTTAATGATATCGGACCTGTCAGTCTGTAATGATATAGACCTGTTCAGATCTGTATGATATAGACTGTTTCTTCTGTAATGATATAGACTGTCAGCGTAATGATATAGACGGTTCCATGTCTGTATGACTACAGACCTGTTCAGTCTGTAAGATATAGACCTGTTCAGTCTGTAATGACAAGACAGGTTCCCGTCTGTACATGATATAGAAATGTTCAGGCTGTAATGTATGCCTGTTCCGTCTGTTAATTGATTATAGACTGTCAGTCGTAATGATATAGACCTGTTTCTTCGTAATGATCTAGACCTGTCAGTCTGTAAAGGATTATGGACCGTTCAGTCTGTAAATGATATAGACATGTTCAGTGCTGTCAATGATATTAGACCCGGTCAGTTGTAAGGATATAGACTTGTTTAGTCTGTAATTAAAATAGACCTGGTTTATTCTGTAATGATATAGCCCTGTTATCTCTGTAAGGATATAGAAAATGTTCGTCGGTTAATGATATAGAACGTTCGAGTGTGTAATGATATAGGACATTTCAGTATGTAATGATTTAGCCCCGTTCAGTCTGTAATGAAAAATAGACCTGTTCAGTCGGTAATGAAAATAGTACTGTTTCAGTCTGTAAGTGACAGGACCGGTTATTCTGTATGAAATAGAACTGTGCGTTCTGTAATGAATCGACCTGTTCAGTCTGTAATGATATAGACCTGGTAGTCTTGTAATGATGTATACGGGTCAGTTTGTAATGAGTATAGACCTGTTCAGTCTGTAATGATATAGACCGGGTTAAGTCTGTAATGAAATAGACATGTTCAGTTGTCATTGATATAGACGTGCAGTCGTAATGAAATAGCCCGTTTTAGTCTTGTAAGTTATAGACTGTTCAGCTGTGTAATGATATAGACCTGTTCAGTCTGTATGAGAGAGACTGTTCGAGTCTGAATGAAATAGACCTGTTTAGTCTGTATGAAGAGCCTGTTCAGCTGGTAATGATATAGACATGTTCAGTCTGTTGTAATGAAATGAGACCTGTTTCAGTCGTAATGAAATAGAACTGGTCAGTCTGTAATGAAATAACATGTCAGGTTGTAATGAAATAGACCTGTTTATTCGTAAGGTATAGACCCTGTTCAAGTCTTGTAATGAATATAGAATGTCAGTCTGTAATGATATAGCCTGTTCGTCTTGTAATGAAATATACGTGTGCAGTCTGGAATGAAATAGACCTGTTCAGTATCTGTAATGAGATAGACTGTTAAGTCTGTAATGCTTAGTCCTTGCAGCTGAATGATATAGACCTGTTCAGTCTGTAATGATTTAGCCTGTTCGTCTGTAATGATATAGACCTGTTTCAGTCTGTAATGATATAGACCGGTTTAGTTTGGAATGAGATAGAATGTTCAGTCTTTAATGAAAATAGACCTTTTAGTCTGTAATGAAATAGACCTGTTCAGTCGTATATATATACTGTTCGTCCGTCTGTAATGATATTCGACCTGTTCAGTGTAATGAAAATATACCTGTTCGTCTGTAATGACATAAACCTGTTTAGTCTGCTGATAGACCTGTTCAGTCTGTAAGAAATAGACCTGTTCAGTCGGTAATGAAATTACCTGTTTAGTCTGTATGAAATATACTGTTGTCTGTACTAGATAGACCGGTTCAGCGGTAATGATATAGACCTGTCAGTCTGGTAATGATATAGACCTGTGTAGTCGGTAGTATTAGGACCTGAGTCAGTCTGTATGAATAGACCTGTTCAGTCTGTATTGAAATAGGACCTGTTCCGTCAGTAATGAAATATACCGTTTAGTCTGTATGAAAAAAGACCTGTTTCAGTCTGTATGAATAGAACTGTTCAGTTCTGTAATTAATAGACCTGTCAGTATGTAAGGAAATAGGACCGTTTATCGGATAATGAAAAAGACCTGTTTCAGTCTTGTTAAGATATTTGACCTGTTCGTCGTAATGAAATAGACTGTTTCAGTTCTTGTAATGATATAGACCGTTAAGTCGTAATGATATAGACCTGTTCAGTCTGTAATGTGAAATAGACATGTTCAGTCTGTAATGAATAGAATGTTCAAGTCTGTAATGCTATAGACCTGTCAGTCATGTAATGAATAGATGTTCAGTCTGTAATGAATGACCTGTTCAGTCGGTAATGATATAGACCTGTGCAGTCTGTGATGAAATAGACCGTTAGTCTGATGAAATAGACGTTAGCTGTAATGATATTAGACTGTTCAGTCTGTAATGAATAGACTGGTTCAGTCTGGAATGGAAATCGACCGTTCAGCTCTGTATGAAACTAGACCTGTTCAGTCGGTATTGAAATAGACCTGTTTCTTCTGTATGATATAGACCTGTTCAGTTTAATGAATATAGACTGTTCAGTCTGTAATTGATATAGACTGTTTCAGTTGTAATGATATAAGACTGTTATTCTGTAATGATATAGACCTGTGCAGTCTGTAATGTATATAGAAATGTTTATTCTGTAATGAATAGACGTTTCAGTCTGTAATGAATGACCTGTTCAGTCTGTATGAATAGACCTGTTCGTCTGTAATGTGAAATAGGACCTGTTCAGTCTGTAAATGAATGAACTGTTTATCTGTAAGGAAATAGACCTGTTCAGTCTGTAATGAAACTAGACTGTTCAGTCTGTACTGAGATCGAAAAGTGTTTATTCTGTAATTTGAAAATAGACTGTTTCAGTCCTGGAATGAACTAAGCGGTCAGTCTGTAATTGAATAGAACCGGTTAGTCTCTATGAAATAGAACTGTGTAGTCTGTAATGATAGAGACCTGTTTCAGTCTGTAATGAAATAGACCTGTCAGTCTGTAATGATATAGACTGTTCGTCTGTTATTAGAAATAGACCTGTTCAGTCTGTAATGAAATAGAACCTTTTAGTCTTGTAAGTATATAGGACTGTTCCAGTCTGTATGATATAGAACTGTTCAGTCTGTATGATAATAGACCTGTTCAGTCGTAAATGAAATAGACCTGTTTAGTCTGTTAAATGAATAGACCTGTTCAGTCTGTAATGATATAGATGTTCCGCTGTAACTGAAATAGACCTGTTCAGTCGTAATGAAATAGACCATGTTCAGTCTGTAATGAAATATACCTGTTCAGTTTTAAGGAATAGACCTGTTCTTCTGGGTAATGATATAGACCTGTAGTCTGTAATGAGAATAGACTGTTCAGTATGTGGTAATGAATATATAGACTGTTAGTCTGTAAGAACTAGACCTGTTCAGGGTCTTGGAAGGAAATATTACCTTGTTAGTCTGTAAGTAATCGACTGTTCAGTCTGTAATGATATAGACCTGTTCAGTCTGATAATGATATAGGACGGTTCCGTCTGTAATGAAATAGACGTTAGTCTGTAATTGAAATAGACCTGTCAGTCTGTAATGATATAGACCCCTCTTCGTCTTAATGTGAATAGACCTGTTCAGTCTGTAATGAAATAGGGACTGGTAAGTCTGGAAGAAAGAACCTGTTCAGTTGGTAATGAAATAGACTGTTTTCTTAATTATGGCCTGTTCAGGCTGTAAGGATAGACCTGTTCAGTCTGTAATGATAAGCCCTGTTCAGTCTTGTGAGGAATATACGTGTCAGTCTGTAATGAAATCGAATGTATCGTCCTGTAATGATATAGTCTGTTTCAGTCTGTATGATATAGACTGTTCAGTCTGTAATGATTTAGCCCTGTCAGTCTGAATGATATAGACCTGTTCAGTCTTAATGATATAGACCTGTTGTCTTGTGAATGATATAGACCTGTTCAGGTCTTTAATTGAAATGACCTGTTAGTGTAATGAACTTAGACCTGTTCAGGCGGTAATGATATAGCCTGTTCAGGCTGTAATGATAAGACATGTGCAGTCTTATGAAATATACCTGTTAGGCTGTAATGAAATAACTGGTTAGTTGTTAATGAAATTATACCTGTTCGTCTCGTAATGATATAGACTGTTCAGTCTTGTAATATATAGACCTGTCAGTCTGTAAGATATAGACTGTTTAGGCTTGTACGGATTTAGACCTGTTCAGTTGTCATGAAATGCCTGTTCAGTCTGTAATGAAATAGACTGGTCAGTTTGTCATGAAATATCCTGTGTTAGTTGATAATGAAAATAGGACCTGTTCAGTCTGAATCGGTAATGAAAAGAGACGTTTCAGTCTGTAATGATATATAGACTGTCAGTCTGTAATTGTAATGAATAGACCTGTTAGTCTGTAATGAATAGACTGTTTAGTCGGTAAATGATATAGTAACGGTTCAGTCTGTAGGAAATAGACTGTTCAGTCTTAATGATATAGACCTGTTCAGTCTGTAAGGATAATAGACTGTGCAGTCGTAATGAATGAAATAGACCTGTCAGTCTGTATGAATAGACCGTTCAGTTGTTAATGAATTATAGACCTTTCAGTCTGTAATGATATAGACCTGTTCAGTCTGTAATGGAATAGACTGTTCAGTCTGTAATGATATAGACCTGTTCAGTCTGTAATGAAATAGACCTGTTTAGTCTGTAATGGAAATAGATCCCTGTTCAGTCTGTAATGCTATAGATGGTTCAGTATGTAAGAAATAGACCTGTTCAGTCGAATGACTAGACTGTTCGTATGTAATGAAATAGACATGCAGTCTGTATTGAAAAGACCTGTTTATTTGTAATGATATAGACCTGTTCAGTCGGTAATGATATGACCTGTTCAGTTCGGTAATGATATAGACCTGTTCAGTCTGTAATGATATAGACCTGTTTTATCTTGTAAAGGATATAGGACTGTTCCGTTGTATGTAATGATATAGAAGGGTTTATCGGTAATGAAATAGACCTGTTCAGTCTGTAATGAAATAGACTGTAAGTCTGGAATGAAGGAATAGACCTGTTCAGTCTGTAATGAAATAGACCTGTTCAGTCTGTTATGTAATGATCTAGAAACGTGTTTATTCTGTATGAAATAGACTTGTTCAGTCTGTAATGAAATAGACTGTAGTCTGTAATGATATAGGACTGTGCAGTCTGTCATGAATGACTGTCGTCTGTAATGAAATAGACTGTTCAGTCTGTAATGAAATGACTGTTCAGTCTTGTATGGAAATGACCTGTTTATTCTGTATGATATACCTGTTCAGTCTGGAAAGATCTAGACCTGCAGTCTGTAATGGAGTATAGACCTGTTCAGTCTGTATGAATAGACCTGGTGATTCTGTAATGTATAGCCCTGTTCAGTCTGTAATGATATAAAGCCCACTGTTTTTCTGTAATGAAATAGACCTTCAGTCTGTAAGGAAATATACGTGTTCAGTCTGTAATGAAATAGATGTTCAGTCTGTAATGATATAGTCTGTTCGTCTGTAATATATAGGACCTGTTCAGTCTGAATGATTTAGCCATGTTCAGGCGTAATGATATAACCTGTTCGTCTGTAATGATATAGACCTGTTAGTCTGTAATGATATAGACTTTCGTCTTATGAATAGACCTGTTTAGTTGTAATGAAATAGACCTGTTCAGTCGTAATGATATAGACTGTTCAGATCTGTAATGAATATAGACCTGTTCCGTCTGTAATGGAAATTATACTGTTCAGTCTGTAATGAAATATACATGTGAGTCTGTAATGAACTATACTGTTCAGTCTGTAAATGATATGAGACGTTCAGTCTGTAATGATATAGACCTGTTCAGTCTGTAATGATATAGACCTTTTAGTCTGTAAGGATTTTATTTTAGACCGTTCAGTCTGTCATGAAATAGACCTGTTCAGTCTTGTAATGAATAGACTGTTAGTCTGGGTAATGAAAGATACCTGTTAGTCTGTAAATACTGATTTAGCCTGTTCAGGTCTGTAATGATATAGACCTGTTCAGTTGTAATGAATAGACTGTTTAGTCTGGAATGATATAGAAAATGTTCAGTCTTTAATGAAATTAGACTGTTTTAGTTGTAAGGAAATGAACCTTGTTCAGTCTGTAATGAGATAGGACTGTTCAGTCTGTATGATATAGACTGGTTCAGTGGTAATGAATATACCTGTCAGTTCTGTATGAAATATACCTGTTTAGTCTTGTAATGGAAATTACCGTTCAGTCGGTAAGGATATAGACCTGTTCAGTCTGTCCTGATTATTGACTGTTCGTAGTAATGATATAGACATGTTCAGTCTGTTCATGAAATAGATGTTCAGTCTGTAGATGATCTAGACCTGTTCAGTCTGTAATGAGATAGACTGTTCAGTCTGTAGAAATAGACCTGTTCAGTCCGGTTAATTAAAATAGAACATGTTAGTCTGTAATGATATAGACACTGTTCCAGTATGTAATGATTAGACCTGTTCAGTCTGTAATTGAATAGACCGGTTCCATTGTAAGATATGGACTTCGTCTGTAATGGAAATTAGACCTGTTTTTAGTCTGTAATGAAATAGACGTTCAGTCTGTATGAATACGACAGTTGCAGTCTGTAATGGAAATAGACGGTTAGTCTGTATGAAATAGACATGTCAGTCTGTAATGAAATTTAGACCTGTTCAGTATGGTATGACAATAGACCTGTTATCTGTAGATATCGACCTGGGTCAGTCTGTAATGATAAGACCTGTTCAGTCTGTAATGACTAGAGACTGTTCATTCTGTAATGAGTACAGACCCTTTGTTTTCGTAATGATATAGACTGGTCAGTCTGTATGATATCAGAAACTGTTTATTTCTGTTAATGAAATAGACTGTTCAGTCTTGTAATGAATAGACTGTTCATTCTGTAATGAAATAGAACGTTCAGTACTGTAATGAATAGACCTGTCAGTCGGTAATGATATAGAAATGTTTATTCTGTAATGAAATAGATTGTTCAGTCGGTAATGAAATAGACCTGTTAGTCTGTATGAATAGACCTGTTTCAGTTGTAATGAAATAGACCTGTTCAGTCGTAATGAAATAGACTGTTCAGTCTGTAATGAATAGACCTGTTCAGTCTGTATTGAAATAGACCTGTTATTCTGTATGATATGACCTGTTCGTCGTAAGGATTATCGACCGAATTCAGTCTGTAATGATATTAGACTTGTTTCAGTCTGGATGTATAGACTGTTTTTCTGTACTGATCTAGACTGTCAGTCTGTATGTTAGAATGTTTTATTCTGTAATGAAATAGACGGTTCAGTCGTAATGAAAAAGGACCTGTTCAGTCTGTCATGAAATAGACCTGTTCAGTCTGTCTGAAATAGACCTTGTTCAGTGTAAGGATATAAATGTTTATTCTGGATGAAATAAGACCGTTCCAGTATGATGAAATAGACTGTTCAGTTGTATGACTAGAGAATGTTTATTCTGAATGAAATAGACTCCTGTTTCTGTTGTAATGAAAAAGACGGTTCAGTTGAAGTGAATTGACCTGTCTTCGTCTGTAAATGAATAGAAATGTTTGTCTGTAATGATATAGACTGTTCAGTTGTAATGAAATAGCCTGTCAGTCGTAATGATATAGACCTGTGCAGTACTGTAATGAAATAGACCTGTCGTCTGTAATGAACATAGATCCTTTGTAGTCTGTAAGTATATAGACCTGTTCAGTCTGTAATGATATAGACTGTTCAGTCCTGTGATGATCTAGACCGTTCCGTCTGTAATGAAATAGACCTGTTTAGTCTGTAATGAAATGGAACTGGTCGTCTGTAATGATCTAGACCTGTTCAGTCGGTATGAAATAGACCTGTTCGTCGGGTATGAAATAGAACCTGTTCAGTCTGAATGAAAATAGACCTTCAGTTTGTATGAAATATACCTGTTCCAGTTGGTAATGACAATAGACCTGTTATTGGAATGATATAGACCGGTTCAGGCTGTAATGATATGACCTGTTCAGTCTGTACTGATATAGCCTGTTCAGGCGGTAAAAATGAAAACATATACGTGGTCAGTCTGGAATGAAATAGACTGTGTCAGTCTTGTCATGATATAGACCCTGTTTCAGTCTGTAAGGATATAGTTGTTCAGTATGTAATGATATAGCCGTTCCAGTCTGTAATGATTAGCACTGTTCAGTCTGTAATGTATAGACCGTTCAGTCTGTAATGATATAGACTGTTTGTCTTGTAATGATATAGACCTGTTCATCAGTCTTTCATGAAATAGAACCTGTTATGTCTGTAATGAAATAGACCTGTTCAGTCTGTACTGCTATAGACTGTTAACGTCTGTAATGATATTAGATCTGTTCAGTTGGAAGGAATCATACCTGTTCAGTCTGTAATTGAAATAAATGTTTAGTCTGTAATGATTTAGACCTGTAGTCTGTAAGAAATAGACGGTTTCAGTCTGTCATGAAATATACTGTTAGTCTCTGTAATGAAAAGATACCCTGTTCAGTCTGTAATGATTTAGAACCTGTTCAGGTCTGTAATGAAATAGGACCTGTCAGTCTGTGAATGGAAATATAGAACTGTGCGTTCGTAGATGAAATGTACCGTGTTAGTCTGTTAATGAAAGCGACCGGTTCAGTCTGTAATGAAATGACCTGTTCGTCTGTAATGATATAGACATGTTCAGTCTGCGAATTGAAAATAGGAACAGGTTAGTTGAATGACAATAGACCTGTTCAGTCTGTAATGATATAGACTGTTCAGTCTGTAATGAAATAGACCTGTCAGTCTGTCATGATCTAGACATGTTCAGTCTGTAATGATATAGACTGTCAGCTGTAATTGAAAATAGAGCCTGTCAGTCTGTATGAAATATACCTGTTTAGTCTGTAATGAAATATACCTGTCGTCGGTAATGATATAGACCTGTTCAGTCTGTATGATTATAGACTTGTTCAGTCTGTAATGATATAGACATGTTAGGTGTTGTATGAATTTAGACTTGTTCAGTCTGTAATGAAATAGACCTGTCGTCTGTAATGAAATAGAACCTGGTCAGTCTGGAATGAAATATACCTGTTAGTCTGTAGTGATTTCGCCTGTTCAGTTCTGTAATGATCGAGACCTGTTCAGTATGTATGATATAGACCTGTTTAGTCTGTAATGATTATAGACATGTTCCAGTCTTAATGAAAGAGACCTGTTTTGTTGTAATGAAATAGAACCTGTTCAGTGTTAATGAATAGGACCTCGTAGTCGGTAAATGATAAGACCTGTTCAGTTGTAATGAAATTACCTGTTCAGTCTGTAATGTGGAAATATACCTGTTTAGTTCTGTAATGATGAAATACCTGTTCGTTGAATGATATAGACCTGTCAGTCGGTAATGATTAGACTGTTCAGTCTGTAATGATATAGAAGAAATGTCAGTCTGTAATGAATAGACCTGTTCAGTCGTAATGTATAGACCCTGTTCAGCGTAATGATTCTCGGACCTGTTCAGTGTTAATGAAATAGACCTGTCAGTCTGTAATGAAATAGACCTGTTCAGTTCTGTAATGTATAGACTGTTAGTCTGTAATGCGATATATAGACCTGTTCAGTCTGTATTGCCAATAGACCGCGTTCGTCTGTAATGATATAGATGGTCAGTCGGTCTGAACTAGACCGGTTTAGTCTGTATAATTGAAATGACCTGTTCACAGTCTGTACTGATATCGACCTGTTCAGTTGGTACTGAAATAGACATGTTCAGTCTGTACTGAAAATAGACCTGTCAGTCTGTAAGGAAATAGAACCTGTTCAGTTGATGAAATAAAGACCTGTTTATTCTGTAATGATATAGACTGTTCAGTTCTGTAATGATATAGACTGTTTAGTCTGTTAAATATCGACCGTCCGCTCTGTAATGATATCGACTGTTTATTCTGTAATGATATAGACTGATTCGTCTGTAATGATATAGAATGTTGATTATGTAATGAAATAGACCTGTTCAGTCTGTAAGGAAATAGCACCTGTTAGTCGTATGAAATAGACGGTCAGTCTAAGTTGCTCAATGAAATAGACCGGTTCAGTTGTATGATATAAGAACTGTTTTCTGTAAGAAATAGACTGTGTCAGTCTGTAATGAAATAGACCGTTCAGTCTGTAATGATATAGACTGTTCAGTCTGTAATGAAATCGACATGGTCAGTCTGTAATGAATAATGAAATAGACTGTTCAGTCTGGACATTGAAATAGACTGTTAGTCTGTATTGAAAAGACAGGTTTATTCGGTAATGATTAGGACGGTTCAGTATGTAAGATATAGACTGTTCAGTCCTGTAATGCTATAGACCTGTTCAGTCTGTATGGTATGATGTTATTATGTAATGATATAGACCTGTTTCTTTCTGGAATGTATAGAACTGGTTATTCTGTAATGAAATAGACCGGTTCGTCTGAATGAAATCGACCTGTCAGTCTGTAACGAAAATAGACATGTTCAGTCTGTGGAATGAAATTGATGTGCAGTCGTGATATAGAACTGTTTTTCTTAATGAAATAGACCTGTTCAGTCTGTAATGACATAGACCTGTTCAGTCTTGTACTGAATGAACTGGTTATTCTTGTAATGAAATAGACCTGTTCAGTTTCAGTATGTAATGAAATAGAGCCTGTTCAGTCTGTAATTGGAATAGACTGTTTACGTCCTGTACTGAAATAGAACTGTTTAGTCTGTAATGATATAGACCTGTTCAGTCTGCGATGAACATTTAGAATGTTCAGTCTTGTAATGCTATAGACCTGTTTAGTCTGTACTGAAAATATACCTGGTTCAGTCTGTAAGAAATAGAGCCTTTTTCGTCTGTAAGTAATAGGGACCTGTTCAGTCTGTAACTGATTAGACCTGTTCAGTCGTGTGATATACTAGACCTGTTTCAGTTCTGTAATGAAAATAGACCTGTTAGTCTTGTAATGAAATAGGAACCTGGTCAGTCCTGTAATGATATAGACCTGTTCAGTCTGTAATGACATAGATGTTTAGTCTGTACTGACATAGACCTGTTCAGTCTGTAAGGAAATAGATCCTGTTCAGTCTTGTCAATGGAAATATTTACCTGTTCAGTTTGTAATGAAATAGACTGTTTTTCTGCTAATGATATAGAACTGTCAGTCTGTAATGATATATGACCTGGTTTTCAGGCGGTAATGAATAGCCCCTGTTCCAGTCGGTAATGGAATATACGTGTTCCGTCTGTAATGAATAGGACGTCAGTCTGTAGAATAAACTGTTCGTCTGTATATGATTAGTTCCTGTTCAGTCTGCACTGATATAGACTGTTCAGTCTGAATGATTTAGCCTGTCAGTCTTGTCATGATATAGACCTGTTCAGTCTGTAATGATCTAGACCTGTTTAGTCTGTAATGATATCGCCCTGTTCAGTCTTAATGAAATAGAACCTGTTTAGTCGGTAATGCAATAGACCTGTTCCGCTGTAATGATAAGACCTGTTCAGTTGTTGTAATGATATATAGACTGTTCAGTCGTAATGGAATATACATGTTCAGTCTGTAATGACCTAGACATGTTTTAGTCTGTCGATTTAGACTGTCAGTCTGTAATGACATCGATGTCGTCTGTAATGAAATTATACCGTTTAGTCTGTAATGCAATATACGTCAGTCTGTAATGATAGAGACGTTTCTAGTCTGTAATGAATAGCTGTCAGTTTGCTCATGCTATAGATCTGTGTAGTCGTAATGATTTCGGACCTGTCAGTTCTGTAAGAATAGCGACGTTCAGTCTGTAATGAAATAGACCTGTTCAGTCTGTAATGAATTTACCTGTTTAGTTGTAATGAAATAGACCTGTTTTCAGTCTGAAGAAAATAGACCGGTTCAGTCGTAATGATATAGACATGTTCAGTCTGTAATGAAATAGACAGTTTAGTGGTAATGACTAGACTCCCTTTTTTTGTTCCGTCTGTAATGGGTGACCCTGTTCAGTATGTTGCGAATGAAATAGCTGTTCAGTCTGTAAGTCTAGACCGTTCAGTCTGTAATGATATAGACCTGGTCAGTCTTAAATAGAAATAGACCTGTTCGTCTGTAATGAACTAGAACTGTTCCGTCTGAATGCTAGAGACTGTTCAGTCTGTAATGATATGACCTGTTCAGTCTGTAATTTGAATAGACTGTTGTCGTCCTGATATAGACCTGTTCAGTTGTAATGTGAAATAAAATAGACCGGTTAGTCTGTAATGAAATAGAACTGTTCAGTCTGTAATGATATAGACCGTTCAGTCTGTAATGAAATAGACCTGTTCAGTCTGTAAGAAATAGACCTGTTCAGTCTGTAATAAATAACCGTTCAGTCTGTATGAAATAGACCTGTTTATTCTGTTAATGATATAGAACTGTTCAGTCTGTAATGCTATGACCTGTCAGTCTGTAATGATATAGTCCTGTGCAGTCGTTAATAATGCTATGACTGTTTATTCTGTAATGATATAGAAACTGTTCAGGCGTAATGATATAGAACTGTTATTCTGTAATGAAATAGACCTGTTCAGTCCTGGAATGAAATGACCGTTCAGTCTGTAAATGAAATAGACATGTTCAGTCTGTAATGAAATAGACCTGTTTCAGTCTGCTATGATATAGAATGTGTTTCGTTAAGAATAGACGTGTCAGTCTCGTAATGAAATAGACCTGTTCAGTTTTCTGTAGTGATATAGAACTGTTTTTCTGAATGAAATAGAAACTGTGCGTCTGAATGAATCGACCTGTTCAGTCTGTATTGAATCGGACCTGTTAGTCTGTAAGGAATAGAATGTTTAGCGTAATGATATAGACCTGTTGTCAGTCTGTAATGAATAGATGTTTAGTCTGTAATGATATAGACCTGTTCCGTTGTTAATGAATAGATGTTCGTCTGTAATGAAATAGACCTGTTTCAGTCTGGACATGAAATAGGACCTGTTCAGTCTGTAAGGAAAATACCTGTTATTCTGTTAACTGATATCGACCTGTTCAGTATCTGGTCATGATAAGCCTGTTTTATTCTGTAATTATATAGACCTGTTCAGTCTGTAATGATATTAGGACCTGTCAGTCTGTTAAATATTGGACTGTTGATTCTGTAAGATAGACCTGTTCCAGTCTGTAATGAAATAGACTTTCAGTTTGTAATGGAAATAGACCTGTTCCTATGAATGAAATAGACCTGTTCAGTCTGTAAGAAATTTACTGTTCCAGTCTGTAATGAAATAGACCTTCAGTCTGTAATGAATAGATGTTTATTCTGTAATCGATAGTAGACCGTTCAGTCGTAATGATTTATAGACTGTTCGTCTGTAAATGATATAGACTGTTCAGTCTGTAAATTGATATAGCCCGTCCAGTCTGTAATGAACAGACCGGTTCAGTCTGTAATGCAATAGACCTGTTCAGTTGTAAATGATATAGACATGGTCAGGCTGTAATGATATAGACCTGTGTCGTCTAATGAAATAGATGTTCGAGTCTGTATTGATCTAGATGTTCAGGCGGTAATGATATAGACCTGTTAAGTTTGTAAATGATATAGACCCTGTTAGTCTGTACTGATATAGACCTGTTCAGTTGTAATTGACTAGACTGTTCCGTCTGTAAATGATATAGGAACTGTTCTTCAGTCGTAATGAAATAGACCTTGTTTTAGTTGTAATGATTATAGACCTGTTCAGTCTGTATGTGTAATGATATAGACCTTTCAGTCTGTAATGATATGACATGTTCAGTCTGTAAGGAATCGACCGGTTAGTCTGGAATGAAATAGGACCTGTTCGTCTGTAATGATATATAGACCTTTAGTCTTGTAATGAAAAAGACGACTGTTCAGTCTGTAATGAAAATAGACTGTTCAGTCTGTAATCGAACTAACACTGTTCGTTTGCTAATGAAATAGACTGTTTATGTGTATGATCCTAGACGTTCAGTCTGTCCTGATATAGACGTTCCGTCGTAATGAGCTAGACGTTACAGTCTGTACTGATATAGACCTGTTCATTCTGAATGCGGGGGTATAGACCTGTTCCGTCGGTAAGGATATAGACTGTTCAGTCTGTACGGAATACATTAGAAGGTTCAGTCGTAATGATATTAGACTGTTCAGTCTGTAAATGATATCGATGGTCCGTCGTAATGATATAGACCTGTTGATTCTGAATGATATAGACTGTTCAGTCTGTACATGCTATAGACCTGTTCAGGTCTGTCATGCATAGACAGTTCAGTGTATGATAAGACTGGTCAGTCTGTTAATGATATAGACTTGTTCAGTCTGTAATGAATAATGAAATAGATCTTGTTCCAGTCTTGTTATGTAAATGATAAGAACGTTTTATTCTGTACTGAAGAGACCTGTTAGTTGTATGACATAGACGTTCAGTCTGTAATGTATAGAACTGTTTATTCTGTAAGGAAATGATCATGTCCTCTGTAATTGAATAGACTGTTCAGTCTGTAATTGAATAGACCTGTTAGTAGGCTGTAATGAAATAGAACTGTGTAGTCTGTAATTGATAATAGAACCTGTTTCAGTTGTATGAACTAGACTTTGTCTGTAAGGATTACGCACCTGTTCAGTCTTAATGAAATAGATGTTCCGTAGTAAGAAATTCGGACTGTTCAGTCTGTAATGAAAATGACCTGGTTTCAGTCTGTAATGAAATATAAACCGTTTATTCTGTAGTGATATGACCGTTCAGTCTGTAATGATATAGACCGGTTCAGTCTGTAATGATCTTAGACCTGTTCAGTCTGTAATGATATAGACTGTCAGTCTGTAATGATATAGACCTGTTTTTTCTGTAAATATATAGACCTGTTTCAGTCTGTAATGATTAGAGCCGTATTCTGTAATGAAATAGACCTGTTCAGTCTTAATGAAAAGACCTGTTCAGTCTGTAAGGACATAGGGACCTGTTCAGTTGTAATGAAAATAGACTGTGTCTTCTGCTAATGATATGCCTGTTCAGTCTGTAATAGATGGACCTGTTTCCGTCTGTAATGATTATAGACTGTTCAGTCGTATGTTTCGCCCTGTTAGTCTAATGAACAGACTGTTCAGTCTGTTAATGAAATAGACGGTTTATTCTGTACTGTGAAATAGACCTGTTAGTCTGTAATGATATAGACCGGTGCGTCTGTAATGATATAGACCTGTTCAGTTGAATGATATAGCTGTTCAGTGGTAATGCTATAGACCTGGTTCGTCTGATGAAATAGAACTGTTCAGTCTGTATTGATATAGACCTGTTCAGTGTAATGAATAGACCTGTTTAGTCTGTAAGGATATGCCTGTTGTCAGTGTAATGATTAGACATGTCAGTCTGTAATGATATAGACATGTTCAGTCGTAATTGAAATAGACTGTGTAGTCTGTAATGAAATAGACTGTTCAAGTCTGTAATGATATAGACTGTTCAGTCTGTAATGAAATAGACTGTTCCAGTCTGTACATGAAAAGGCATGTTAGTCTGTAATGAAATAGACCTGTTTCAGTTGTAATGAAATAGACTGTTATTCTTGTAAGGATATAGACCGTTCAGTTGTTAATGCTTATAGACCTGTCCAGTCGTAATGATTATAGACTGTTCAGTCGTAATGATATAGACCGGTTCAGTCGTTAATGATATTAGACTGTTCAGTCTTGTAATGTTCGACCTGTTAAGTCGTAATGACCATGAGACATGTTCAGGTCTGTAAATGATATAGACCTGTTTGTCTAGTAATGATATAGACCCGGTGCAGTCTTTGAATGATATTATAGAACTGTTCAGTCTGTTAATGATTATAGACCTGTGTATTCTGTAGTGATAAGACCTGTTAGTCTGTACATGTATAGGACCTTTCAGTCTGTAAATGATCTAGACATGTTCAGTCTGTACATGCTATAGACATGTTCAGTCTGCTAATGATATAGAACTTGTTTAGTCGTAATGACATATCCCCTGTTTTTCGTAATGATATAGCCTGTTATTCTTCATTCTGTAGCACCCATCGCCTTATTCCCGCACCAAACGCATGAAATGCCAAGACAGAAAGGTGTTGATCGGGGGCCTGATGTCATGTGCTTATGGTGTGGTTCTCTGTAGCTCTGTTATTTTCTATTTACGATGATATTAAGTTATGCTATGAAGTTACGACATTTAGATAATTCAATCTTAAACAAATCTGTGTAGGTTAGAGAGCAAGTTGTTTTGTAGATATCTCTACTTCTGGCCTTTTCTCAATTACTACAGATTTGCTCACATCCTGCATCCTCTCTCGTCCTAAATATATGATAAGTAGCACATTGTTTTTAAACGTGGGCATGTTTTTCTCCTCTGAGAATACATCTGATTCAAAGGGGGTGTGGCAGATATCAAAACTCTTCCGCGGTAGGATACACATGTACTTCCTCGCAAAAAGGAGGCTATTGAGGAGGGGAGGGCCGTCTTCTGTTTACCTACTAACGAATTGACACACTGCTCCACCACTTATCGGTTTCCAGGTCACGGAGGAAAGAGTTCGGAGGAGAGAGGATGGAGGACGTACTTTTTCCAAATGAGAAAAGGCCTCTGTCTCTGTCTGTCTGTTGGTCTCTCTCTCTCTCTCTCTCTCTCTCTCTCTCTCTCTCTCTCTCTCTCTCTCTCTCTCTCTCTCTCTCTCTCTCTCTGTCTCTCTCTCTCCCCCTCTCTCTCTCTCTCTCTCTCTCTCTCTCTCTCTCTCTCTCATCTGTCGGTCTCTCGCTTTCTCTCTCTCGCTCTCATGAATTTCTGGCGCCACCCTCAGTCACTGTCAGTGCAGCACACAACTTTTCTCGTCAGACGGGAGCCAAGCAGCCTGATGAGAGCCACCCATGTAATAGAGAGTTACGAGGTCTGGATGCCACTACGATAATGGAACAGATGTAACTAAGGAGGCAGAGACTGCACTTAGCCTGTAGGAGGGGAACTATCCCCATAATGCCTTCAGTCCTGTTGTCACCTCAGATCTGCTGAAGGGCAGAGAAAGAGTGAGAGAGAGGCAGAGTGAGAGAGAGAAAGAGTGAGAGAGAGGCAGAGTGAGAGAGAGGCAGAGTGAGAGAGAGGCAGAGTGAGAGAGAGGCAGAATGAGATAGAGGCAGAGTGAGATAGAGGCAGAGTGAGAGAGAGGCAGAGTGAGAGAGAAAGGCAGAGTGAGAGAGAGAGGCAGAGTGAGAGAGAGAGGCAGAGTGAGAGAGAGGCAGAGTGAGAGAGAGGCAGAGTGAGAGAGAGGCAGCGTGAGAGAGGCAAAATGAGAGAGAGGCAGAGTGAGAGAGAGGCAGAGTGAGAGAGAGGCAGAGTGAGAGAGAGGCAGAGTGAGAGAGAGGCAGAGTGAGAGAGAGGCAGAGTGAGAGAGAGGCAGAGTGAGAGAGAGGCAGAGTGAGAGAGAGGCAGAGTCAGAGAGAGGCAGAGTGAGATAGAGGCAGAGTGATGAGGAGGCAGAGTGAGAGAGGGGCAGACTGAGAGAGAGGCAGACTGAGAGAGAGGCAGAGTGAGATAGAGGCAGAGTGAGAGAGACAGAGTGAGAGTGGCAGAATGAGAGAGAGGCAGAGTGAGAGTAGCAGAGTGAGAGGGTGGCAGAGTGAGAGAGTGGCAGAGTGAGAGAGAGGCAGAGTGAGAGAGAGAGAGGCAGAATGAGATAGAGGCAGAGTGAGATAGAGGCAGTGAGAGAGAGGCAGAGTGAGAGAGAAAGGCAGAGTGAGAGAGAAGTGCAGAGTGAGAGAGAGGCAGAGTGAGAGGAGAGGCAGAGTGCGAGAGAGGGCAGAGTGAGAGAGAGCAGAGTGAGAGAGAGGCAGAGGAGATAGAGGCAGAGTGAGAGAGGGCAGACGATAGAGAGAGCAGAGTGAGATAGAGGCCAGAGTGAGAAGGGGACAGAGTGGAGTGCAGAATGAGAGAGAGGCAGAGGAGAGGGGCAGAGTGCAGAGTGAGAGAGGTGGCAGAGTGACGAAGAGAGGCAGAGTGAGAGGAGGCAGATGAGATAGAGCAGATGAGAAAAGGCAGAGTGAGAGAGATGCAGAGTGAGAGAGAGGAGAGCAGAGGAGAGAGAGGCAGAGATGAGAAGAGGCAGAGTGAGAGAGAGGGCAGAGTAGAGAGAGAGGCAGAGTGAGAGAGAGAGGCAGAGTGGAGAGGAAAGAGAGAGAGGGAGAGTGAGAGAGAGGCAGAGTGAGAAGAGAGAGGCAGAGTGAGAGAGAGGCAGAGTGAGAGAGAGGCAGAGTAGAGAGAGGCAGAGTGAGAGAGAGGCAGAGTGAGAGAGAGGCAGAGTGAGAGAGAGGCAGAGTGAGAGAGAGCAAGAGAGGAGAGGAGACAGGGAGAGAGGCAGAGTGAGAGAGAGGCAGAGTGAGAGAGAGGCAGAGTGAGAGAGAGGCAGAGTGAGAGAGAGGCAGAGTGAGAGAGAGGCAGAGTGAGAGAGAGGCAGAGTGAGAGAGAGGCAGAGTGAGAGAGAGGGCAGAGTGAGATGAGGAGAGGCAGAGTGAGAGAGACAGAGTGAGGAGAGGCAGAGTGAGAGAGTGGCAGAGTGAGAGAGAGGCAGAGTGAGAGAGGAGGAGTGAGAGAGAGGCAGAGTGAGAGAGAGGAGGGAGAGAGCAGAGTGAGAGGACAGATGAGAGTGCAGAATGAGGAGAGAGGCAGAGTGAGAGAGAGGCAGAGTGAGAGAGTGCAGAGTGAGAGAGGAGAAGGAGAGGAGAGAGGACAGAATGAGAGTGACAGAATGAGAGAGAGGCAGAGTGAGAGTGCAGAGTGAGAGGGCGAGTGTTGTGTGTGATGTGTAGTGACGTCACGATGAGGGTAGTGCGATGAGGTGAGGTGAGTGTGAGTGATGTCGGTGTGTGTGGTGTGTGTGTGGATGTGTGGTGTGTGTAGTGTGTGTGTGTGTGTGTGTGGTGTGTGTGTGTGTGTGTGGTGTGTGTGTGTGTGTGTGTGTGTGTGTGTGTGTGTGTGTGTGTGTGTGTGCATGAGTGCGTGCGAGCTTCAGGCTGAGCTGTCCCACATGGGAGAAGACTGACATCAATGGGACAGAGATCAGTGCATATCAAGAGGACTGTGTACTGGGAGGACAATCATTATTCATCATTATTACACAGACACACAAAGACAATTTATCACACCTTTACATACCGCTAGGCTATATCATCAATTGAATGCACTCATGTTAGCTTTAGCATGAGTCATTAATTATAAAGAAACACAGGGTTACCGGGCATTCAGAAAATATTCACACCTTTGATTTTTTCCACATTTTTTTGAGTTACAGCCTGAATATAAAATGGATTTAATTGAGATTTTATGTCACTGGCCTACACCCAATACCCCATTATGTCAAAGTGGAATTATGTTTTTACACATTTTACGCATGTTTAACATGCATTTTGAATGACTGCTTCTTCTCTCTGCCCCAGACATATAATTATCTGTAAGGTCCCTCAGTCGAGCAGTGAATTTCAAACACAGATTAAACCACAAAGACCAGGAAGGTTTTCCAATGCCTCGCAAAGAAGGGCACCTATTAGTAGATCAAAAAAAGAAATCCCTTTCAGCATGGTGAAATTATTAATTACACTTTGGACGGTGTATGAATAAACCCAGTCACTACAAAGATACATGCGTCCTTCCTAACTCAGTTGCCGGAGAGGAAGGAATTAGCAGGGATTTCACCATGAGGCCAATGGTGACTTTAAAACAGTTACAAAGTTCAATGGCTGTGACAGGAGAAAACTGAAGATGGATCAACAACATTGTAGTTACTCCACAATACTAACCTAATTGATAGATTGAAAAGAAGGAAGCCTGTACAGAATAAAAATATTCCAAAACATGCATCCTGTTTGCAATAAGGCCCTAAAGTAATACTGCAAAAAAATTTGGCAAAGAAATATACTCTATATCCTGAATACAAAGCGTTATGTTTGGGGCAAATCCAACACAACACATCACTGAGTACCACTCTTCATATTTTGAAGCATGGTGGTGCCTGCATCATATTATGGGTATGCTTGGCATCAGCAAGGACTAGGGAATTTTTTATGATAAAAATAATTGGAATAGAGCTAAGCACCGGCAAAATCTTAGAGGAAAATCTGGTTCATTCTGCTTTCCAACAGACACTGGGAGACAAATTCACCTTTCAGCAGGACAATGACCGAAAACACACGGCCAAATATACACTGGAGTTGCTTACCAAGACAACATTGAATGTTCCTGAGTGGCCGAGTTACAGTTTTGACTTAAATCAGCTTCAAAATATATGGCAAGACTGGAAAATGGCTGTCTAGCAATCAGCAACAACCAACTTGACAGCGCTTTAAAAAAAGTTTTTAAGAATAATGTGCACATTTTGTACAATCCAGGTCTGTAAAGCGCTTAGAGACTTACCCAGAAAGACTCACAGCTGTAATTGCTGCAAAGGTTATTTTAACATGTATTGACTCAGGGGTGTGAATACTTATGTAAATTAGATATTTATGTATTTCATTTTCAATAAATTAGCAAACATTTATAAAAACATGTTTTCACTTTGTCATTATGGGGTATTGTGTGTAGATGGGGGAGATAAAAAGATCAATGGAATCCATTTTGAATTCATGCTGTAACAAAACAGAATGTGGAATAGGTCAATGGGTATGAATACTTTCTGAAGGCAATGTATCAGGGCGTTACACGACATTATTTGATGTGATTTGTATTTGCAGGGTATTAGGCTAGATATGTTGCTTTGTTAAAACATATTTATTAATCAGCACTTCACATTATATTTAGTCTCAACTATTCACTTCGATGGTACTAGAAGTTGTCTGCTTGGATAAAGAAAGAGTAATGAATGTTTAACTCAAGTCCCTTTGTCTCAGCTAGACACAAAGGTCCATGTTGTATTTGTCCCTGTTGAATCAGACAGAGGAGAGGAGACACCTGGGATGATTACTAATAATGAGTCTCTCTCTCTCTCTCTCTCTCTCTCTCTCTCTGTCTCTGTCTCGCTCTCTCTCGTTCTCTCTCTCTCTCTCTCTCTGTCTTTCTCTCTGTCTCTCTCTCTGCCTCTCTCTGTCTCTCTCTCTGTCTCTCTCTCTCTCTCTCTCTCTCTCTCTCTGTCTCTCTCTCGCTCTCTCTCTCTCTCTCGCGCTCACCAATCTGAAATTAGCACCCTTCAATAGAGCCCTTTAATTTAGCCAAAATTATGAGGACCTTTTAATTTTAGCCCAATTAATGGAATCTATTTGCATGTGAATGTGAATAGCGTTAGGGGGGGGGTGGGGGCAGGATAAATCAATGGCTTCTAGAAGGTTGTCGGTCATTAGGGAATGTCACTCTGTGGTTTATCTTACATAGTGATCCGAGCCCCACACTGGCTGCCTCTCATGATCAGATGTTTGAGAAGCGCTGGGCGCCATGGTAACCGACACGTCTCTCCCAAGGTTGGCGAGGTCGTTATTGACTTTCCTATCAGCCGGTATCATCCTCAGTCCTCTCCGGGTGTCAGGGCTAGCAGTCTGTCTGAGCTCTCAATCCATGGCTTATTAATGAGCAGGAGCAGCTCTGGAAGTGTTGAAGATGGGGAATTTAGATGAAGGGAACCTGAGGCTATCGCTAAATGCATTTGACACACTGCAGAGGGAGCAGAATGGAGGTTTTCTTTGACTAGGTCAGAGCTGGCGAAGGCTTCTATAGGAGCAGTGGGCTAGCATTGTGGTCGTATGTTGGAGGAATGGCACGCGTTTCTACTGCTGGAGCACACAAGTGCTTTATCATGTTTCTGAGACATGTTATAGTGTTGCCCTGAGACAGAAAAAAGGTGTGACAGGGGACCCTTATAAGTGGACAGTGCACTTCTCACGTGTGAGGATGTGTGTGTGTGTGTCTGTGTGTGCATTGTGTGTGCAAAAGGAAACCTAACAGAGATCTTCAATCGTATATTGGATTTTTCCAGCAGGCATTCTCCATTTACGGGTTGAAAGGCTTGGTTAAAGCATAGTAACAACATGAATCATGCCAATCTGCAAAGGTATTGCTTTAAAATGAAAAGTGTTTTCACATACCATAATTAAATGGTTTTTCATTGTCACTTTTGCAGCCTCATTCAGTTTTTATTCAGCCAATATAGTAGACATTTAACAACTTAATAATAACTCATGATTTACATGGAGTAGTATGATCTCTTGCCAGCAGGGGGAGATATACACATTCCATGCGTAGTGTATCGACCTTGAGGTCATGTTGAGGAAGAAACCTAAAGGGTCAAGGGTCAAATATACTGACATTGTTTACCTCAACAGTTTATTTCTTATGTTAATAATAATATAATATATACAATATAATATTTATATAATATAGGCCATTTAGAAGGCACTTTTATCCAAAGCGACTTACAGTCTTGCTTACATATTATTTTTGTAATACTATCAGGGTCAACAGGGAGGAGGAAGGTCTGTAGAGAACAGGTCTGTAGATATCAGGTCTGTAGATAACAGGTCTGTAGATAACAGGTCTGTAGATAACAGGTCTGTAGATAACAGGTCTGTAGATATCAGGTCTGTAGAGAACAGGTCTGTAGAGAACAGGTCTGTAGATAACAGGTCTGTAGATAACAACAGGTCTGTAGATAACAGGTCTGTAGAGAACAGGTCTGTAGAGAACAGGTCTGTAGAGAACAGGTCTGTAGATATCAGGTCTGTAGAGAACAGGTCTGTAGATATCAGGTCTGTAGATAACAGGTCTGTAGATATCAGGTCTGTAAATATTAGGTCTGTAGAGAACAGGTCTGTAGATATCAGGTCTGTAGAGAACAGGTCTGTAGATATCAGGTCTGTAGAGAACAGGTCTGTAGAGAACAGGTCTGTAGAGAACAGGTCTGTAGATATCAGGTCTGTAGAGAACAGGTCTGTAGATATCAGGTCTGTAGAGAACAGGTCTGTAGATATCAGGTCTGTAGAGAACAGGTCTGTAGATATCAGGTCTGTAGAGAACAGGTCTGTAGAGAACAGGTCTGTAGAGAGCAGGTCTGTAGAGAACAGGTCTGTAGAGAACAGGTCTGTAGAGAACAGGTCTGTAGCAACAGGTCTGTAAATATCAGGTCTGTAGAGAACAGGTCTGTAGATATCAGGTCTGTAGAGAACAGGTCTGTAGATATCAGGTCTGTAGATAACAGGTCTGTAGAGAACAGGTCTGTAGAGAACAGGTCTGTAGAGAGCAGGTCTGTAGAGAGCAGGTCTGTAGATATCAGGTCTGTAGAGAACAGGTCTGTAGAGAACAGGTCTGTAGCAACAGGTCTGTAAATATCAGGTCTGTAGAGAACAGGTCTGTAGAGAACAGGTCTGTAGAGAACAGGTCTGTAGTGAACAGGTCTGTAATTATCAGGTCTGTAGAGAACAGGTCTGTAGATATCAGGTCTGTAGATAACAAGTCTGTAGATAACAGGTCTGTAGAGAACAGGTCTGTAGAGAACAGGTCTGTAGATATCAGGTCTGTCTAGAACAGGTCTGTAGAGAACAGGTCTGTAGATATCAGGTCTGTAGAGAACAGGTCTGTAGATAACAGGTCTGTAGAGAACAGGTCTGTAGAGAACAGGTCTGTAGATATCAGGTCTGTAGAGAACAGGTCTGTAGAGAACAGGTCTGTAGAGAGCAGGTCTGTAGCAACAGCTACATGAGATGGGTGATCTGAAAAGTCATAGTCAATCGATCAATAACATAATAATACTATTAGCAAAAATGTTTATTTTCAATTCACAATCTGTAGAAACAATGAGAAAAGAAAGGTTCAGAACTTTTGTAAGACATCACAGTACAGTTGAAATATACAGTGGGGAAAAAAAGTATTTAGTCAGCCACCAATTGTGCAAGTTCTCCCACTTAAAAAGATGAGAGAGGCCTGTAATTTTCATCATAGGTACACGTCAACTATGACAGACAAATTGAGAAAAAGAAATCCAGAAAATCACATTGTAGGATTTTTAATGAATTTATTTACAAATTATGGTGGAAAATAAGTATTTGGTCACCTACAAACAAGCAAGATTTCTGGCTCTCACAGACCTGTAACTTCTTATTTAAGAGGCTCCTCTGTCCTCCACTCATTACCTGTATTAATGGCACCTGTTTGAACTTGTTATCAGTATAAAAGACACCTGTCCACAACCTCAAACAGTCACACTCCAAACTCCACTATGGCCAAGACCAAAGAGCTGTCAAAGGACACCAGAAACAAAATTGTAGACCTGCACCAGGCTGGGAAGACTGAATCTGCAATAGGTAAGCAGCTTGGTTTGAAGAAATCAACTGTGGGAGCAATTATTAGGAAATGGAAGACATACAAGACCACTGATAATCTCCCTCGATCTGGGGCTCCACGAAAGATCTCACCCCGTGGGGTCAAAATGATCACAAGAACGGTGAGCAAAAATCTCAGAACCACACAGGGGGACTTAGTGAATGACCTGCAGAGAGCTGGGACCAAAGTAACAAAGCCTACCATCAGTAACACACTACGCCGCCAGGGACTCAAATCCTGAGTGTCCCCCTGCTTAAGCCAGTACACGTCCAGGCCCGTCTGAAGTTTGCTAGAGTCTATTTGGATGATCCAGAAGAGGATTGGGAGAATGTCATATGGTCAGATGAAACCAAAATATAACTTTTTGGTAAAAACTCAACTCGTCGTGTTTGGAGGACAAAGAATGCTGAGTTGCATCCAAAGAACACCATACCTACTGTGAAGCATGGGGGTGGAAACATCATGCTTTGGGGCTGTTTCTCTGCAAAGGGACCAGGACGACTGATCCGTGTAAAGGAAAGAATGAATGGGGCCATGTATCGTGAGATTTTGAGTGAAAACCTCCTTCCATCAGCAAGGGCATTGAAGATGAAACGTGGCTGGGTCTTTCAGCATGACAATGATCCCAAAGACAAAGCCCGGGCAACGAAGGAGTGGCTTCGTAAGAAGCATTTCAAGGTCCTGGAGTGGCCTAGCCAGTCTCCAGATCTCAACCCCATAGAAAATCTTTGGAGGGAGTTGAAAGTCTGTGTTGCCCAGCGACAGCCCAAAACATTGTGAAGACTTACAGAAAATGTTTGACCTGTGTCATTGCCAACAAAGGGTATATAACAAAGTATTGAGCAACTTTTGTTATTGACCAAATACTTATTTCCACCATAATTTGCAAATAAATTCATTAAAAATCCTACAATGTGATTTTCTGGATTTTATTTTCTCATTTTGTCTGTCATAGTTGACGTGTACCTATGATGAAAATTACAGGCCTCTCTCATCTTTTTAAGTGGGAGAACATGCACAATTGGTGGCTGACTAAATACTTTTTTCCCCCACTGTATATGGCAAATAGAAATCCTATACGGATGGTGTTAAAAGATAGATGGGAGGTGTTGAATGGAATTGAAGGATGGGACTAATTACAACTAACAACAAACAATAACAAGATAACTAATAATGTAGGCACGCTGTGTCCATAATAAGTGTATGGGTTGTAGGTTGGGAGCTTTTGTGAAGGAGCACAGTTAGAATGATATGGCATATAGAAGCAAACCGGATGGACATCATGAAAATGATCGGAGAAGTTGAGAGTAGAAGAAGTTCAGGAGAAAGAACAAACAAAATGTAATTTCTGTAAAAATTGACTGTGTCCATAAAATGTAAATAGTGGGTATGGGCTGGAAGTAGAGGCCTAGGCGTTGTTGTTCACTAGTTTACTCCAAGTGGGGAAAGGGTGGCTGGGTTGGAAAGTAATAAAGGGGAATATATATATACATATTTTTAAAGGATATGTATGTGTGTGTATGTGTGTGTGTGTATGTGTATGGAAGTTGGAAGTGATGCAGACAATTACATTGATGGAAGTTACAATCTATCTGCAATAGTAAGCTGATCTATCCCCCCCCAAAAAAAAAATAAACAGCAACATGAGAACAACCTAACAGGCTGAACACAGAGGGTGAGTAGACGGCAATGGGATGGAAAGGGGGTTAAACATAAACCACCTGGAGATGAACTCTTGGTTAGAATGTCTCAACCTAACCCTAGCTTCATGTCCACATCCCGTCTCAACTTTAACCCTTGCTTCATGTCCACATCCCGTATCAACCTAACACTAGCCTCATGTCCACATCCCGATTCAACCCTAACCCTAACCCTAGCTTCATGTCCATATCCCGGCTCACCCTAACCCTAACCCTAACCCTAACCCTAACCCTAACCCTAGCCTCATGTCCACATCCCGGGCTCAACCATAACCGTAACCCTAATCCTGGGATCCCTCACCTTCCCTAAACCTTCTGTCGGGCCATGTGGAGAGGAAGCCGCTTTTGCAATTCAAACAAGCATTCCAGTTAGGCTAATATGTGAGATTTTAAAACCTTTGATTTCTTTTAGAGGTCATAGCCAGAGGTCATATGTGGTTCATTCTAATTCTGCACCAACTCCCTCTCATTCTTCAAGTTAATTATCCTAGGACCTTTTACCGTACAGCTCACTGCCTGAACCCACATAAAGCAAGCCTTACCGTACAGCCCACTGCCTGAACCCACATAAAGCAAGCCTTGGGCTCCATTATCAGGAAGGATGGCAGAACTCCCTCCGCTTGACAGAAAGGGAGGATGGCGCATTGAATCAAAGAGGGGGAAACCAGGTCAGTATATTAGAGGGAAAGTATTTGTTTCAATTTTCCAGGAATTCCTTATGGTGGTGACTGCTGGCTGGCCAACACTGAAGGAGAAGAGAGCTAAATGAGTTTCTGCTGGAAGGTAATTGATGCCTCATGGTAATGTCAATGAGAGCAACGTGAAAGGAAAAAGCTGATATTGCAATAAAAACGTCTCGTCTCAGGCCAGTTCCGCTCTGCCTCACCACCAATACAATAAACTCATTAACTTAATTTCTTAATCAATGATAATGGACTGATGCGACTTCAGCAGCGACCCCGGGAACTCGATTGGGCAGGTTCCATCCCGTCAGCCGGAACAGAGTGAAAGGCATGGTGCAAGTTCAGTGTTTTCTGAAATGACTTCAATGAAACAAAATAGAAATTGAAGTGGTCCAAATCCAGGAATATAATTATTTCTGGGAAGCTGTAGTTTGAGAGGACCTTTGGCTACTTTACTCTAAATATAGGTGTTGTTATGTTTCCTTTTCAGATAAGAAATGTGCTGTAGATGATGGTGAATCAGAGGACCATTACCCAGAAAGACTTGTGCGCCGGTTAATATATTTTGATGTTTCATTGCTATTGTAAGAAAAAAATAGTATTTATCAGTAATGGATGTCTGATTCACCATCTCACAGCACATTATCCTGTCAGACTTTCCACTTCCAGAGGCCAGGTTATTGGGTTTTCCTCCCTGCTGAACTACTGAGTGGTATTTCTCATGATGGATGGCCTTTATATATATATATATATGTATGTTCACTAAATTAAATTGTATTTGTCACATGCGCCGAATACAACGGGTGTAGACCTTAGAGTGAAATGCTTACAAGCCCTTAACCAACAATGCGGTTTTAAGAAAAATAAGTGTTAAGTAAAAAACAGAGGGGGGGGGGGGGTGGGGGTGGGGTGGGGGGGGGGGGGGGGGGGGGGCTTTGCAAAATGCTTTACACTTTGTTTGGCAAACTCAGCCAAACAGCCAAACTATCAACCTTTTTATTTTATTCAGTCTTTATTGAACCGGGAAAGACCCTTGATGTTAGGAACTTATTTTGTGATGGCACCACATGGTTGATGGGTATGCATGGCAGCCATTTAGGAACATAACTAGTTTATAGGGGGGGGGGGGGGGGGGGGGTAGCTACTCGTGGAAGAACTGAGACTGAGTTGGACTAGTACATCTCCCATCTATCCTTCTATTGTTTCCTTTATTGCCTTTTAAACCTTTTCCCAGAACAGTCATTCTGTATAAACCTCAAAAAGTACTTTCTGTTGGAAAAGTCTTCCCGATGAACTTTACACCACTCATATTCCTAAAAGTGATATGCTCTTAAGATTGCCGTGAATTACATCATCCCATTTTCTCAAATGATGTTTCAACCAGTCAGTAAGTAACATCAGTTCAGTGTCCTGAAGCGTCTCCCCGTGAGACAGAGAGAGACAGTAGGTAAACAGAGACACGGGAAATGTGATTTTATACATCACATTCCTGTGTCTCTGTTTATCTACTGTCTCTCGCTCTGTCTCACGGACAGACGCTTCAGTGTTCCACTGACTAATACAGAATGTTCTGGCAAACTGTTTCCCCTCAGATCATACAGGCTGTTAGCCTTCATAGTACACAGGTGCATTCTGGATCTAATTCCAGTCACACAATTGCTGTCCTCAGCATTGCCACTTCTCCCGTGTTTGTGAAATAAAAGTCACATACATATATATATATATATATATATATATATATATATATATATATATATATATATATATATATATATATATATATATATATATATATATATAATAGCCTAAGGCAGTTTTAGTGCTAGCAGGGGAGGGAGGGGGTTGATTCTAGGCAGATGAGAGAAAAGGGGTCCATGCAGCTAGAATCATCCATGTTTTTTATTCAGCGAGCAGAGCAGAGCAGCTAACTCAAAGCACCGACACACTGTGTAGGGTTTTTGCATTGGCAGATGAAAGGGCAATCATATCTCTGTGGGGATAGGGAGTTTATCGGACTGGGCTCTGGTTGCTGACGCCCTCTCACTGTGTTCAACACTCATCTCCTTGACAGCAAGTGGCTGTGAATATTAAAAGACTGGCGGCTTGAGGAGGGGAAAAAAGCAAAAGTCCGTAAACAAAGAGGACGCTTAAAAAGAAAGTTACAACTGAAACTGAAGTATGACCCCATGTGTCTAGGTGTCTTGAGTAGTCATTGGTCACAGTAATCTTTTTTTGTTTTTAAGTTGTTGCCTATATGCCACATATGAGCGTACTATTAATGTGTTGACATATAAATGAAGCAATAAGTTGTGTGTTTTGCTCTATCCAGGGCCAAATCAATCACTTTTGCTCATCTACTCAGGTTTGGTGGTAAATCTCCAGTGAAGTTATGTGAATGAACATGTGACCTGAGTGTCTTTCCTCCTCCTAGATGGACCCTGAGTAACAAATCAACCCCCTGCCCCCTTGTCCCCTATCCCAGGCAGAGATAGATCTAACCCTATCCCCTACCCCCTCTAGGCAGAGGTACAGGATTTATACCCCTTGACTTATTCAACATTTTGTTGTGTTACAGCCTGAATTCAAAAATGACAACAACAACAAAACATCTCACCCATCTACACACATACCCCACAATGACAAAGTGAAAACATTTGTTGATGAGAACCTGCTTCAGAGTTCAAACGACCTTAGACCTTGACTTATCACATTTACATAAGTATTCAGACCCTTTGCTCAGTACTTTGTTGAAGCACCTTTGGTAGCGATTACAGCCTCAAATCTTCTTGGGTATGACACTACAAGCTTGGCACACCTGTATTTGGGGAGTTTCTCCCATTCTTCTCTGCAGGGCCACTCAAGGACATTCAGAGACTTGTCCCAGAGACACCCCTGCGTTGTCTTGGCTTTGTGCTTAGGGTCGTTGTCCTTTGATCCTGACTAGTCTCCCAGTCCCTGCCGCTGAAAAACATCCCCACAGCATGATGCTGCCACCACCATGCTTCACCGTAGGGATGGTATTGGCGAGGTGATGAGCGGTGCCTGGTTTCTTCCAGATGTGACGCTTGGAATTCAGGGCAAAGAGTTCAGTCATGGTTTCATCAGACCAGAGAATCTTGTTTCTCATGGTCTGAGAGTCCTTTAGGTGCCTTTTGGCAAACTCCAAGCGGGCTGTCATGTGCCTTTTACTGAAGAGTGGCTTCCGTCTGGCCACTCTACCATAAATGCCTGATTGGTGGAGTGCTGCAGAGATGGTTGTCCTTCTGGAAGGTTCTCCCATCTCCACAGAGGAACTCTGGAGCTCTGTCAGAGTTACCATCAGTTTCTTGGTCACCTCCCTGACCAAGGCCCTTCTCCCCCGATTGCTCAGTTTGGCCGGGCGGCCAGTTCTAGGAAGAGTGTTGGTGGTTCCAAACTTCTTCCATTTAAGATTGATGGAGGCCACTGTGTTCTTGGGTACCTTCAATGCTGCAGAAATGTGTTGGCACCCTTCCCCAGATCTGTGCCTTGACCCAATCCTGTCTCGGAGCTCTACGGACAATTCCTTCGACCTCATGGCTTGGTTTTTGCTATGACATGCACTGTCAACTGTGGGACCTTATATAGACAGGTGTGTGCCTTTCCAAATCATGTCCAATCAATTGAATTTACCACAGGTGGACTCCAAACAAGGTGTAGAAACACTCAAGGATGATCAATGGAAACAGGATGCATCTGAGCTCAATTTCGAGTCTCATAGCAAAGGGTCTGAATATTTATGTAAATAAGGTATTTCTGTTTTTTATTTGTAATACATTTGCAAAACATTCTAAAAACCTGTTTGGCATTATGGGGTATTGTGTATAGATTGATGAAGAAAATAAAGAAGTGTATCCATTATAGAATAAGGCTGTAACGTAACAAAATGTGGAAAAAGTTATGGGGTCTGAATACTTACCTACCCCCTGTATGCAGAGGTATATCTAACCCCATCCCCTACCCCCTGTATACAGAGGTATATCTAACCCTATCCCCTACCCCCTATATACAGAGGTATATCTAACCCTATCCCCTACCCCCTGTATACAGAGGTATATCTAACCCTATCCCCTACCCCCTGTATACAGAGGTATATCTAACCCTATCCCCTACCCCCTGTATACAGAGGTATATCTAACCCTATTACCTACCCCCTATATGCAGAGGCATATCTAACCCTATCCCCTACCCCCTATATACAGAGGTATATCTAACCCCATCCCCTACCCCCTATATGCAGAGGCATATCTAACCCTATCCCCTACCCTAGGCAGAGGTATATCTATGGAGAGAGAGGGAGAGGATAACTCTGGTATGCAGAACTACCTCCACCTCGCCGTGGGCCAAACAACCTCTGTGTGTCCCAGAATTGATTGTTATCACTGGGTAAGAGTCACCAGGAGATCAGCCATCCGTTTCCATAAATGCTCCTTTGTGGCAAATCACAACTTAGTAGGCTTGGTGGAACAATGACTGACTGGTTGCCAAGCGACTTGCAAATGAGTGGTATTTTTCTCTTTGTTGGCAAATCAAGGACACGTTTGATAATTTGCTCATAGATGTAAACCGCCCATGTAACCTGCTTATCTGTGATGTGACAGAAAAGGGCACACTGATATAGACCTGTTCAGTCTGTAATGATATAGACCTGTTTAGTCTGTAATGATATAGACCTGTTCAGTCTGTAATGATATAGACCTGTTCAGTCTGTAATGATATAGACCTGTTCAGTCTGTAATGAAATAGACCTGTTCAGTCTGTAATGAAATAGACCTGTTCAGTCTGTAATGATATAGACCTGTTCAGTCTGTAATGATATAGACCTGTTCAGTCTGTAATGAAATAGACCTGTTCAGTCTGTAATTATATAGAACTGTTCAGTCTGTAATGAAATAGACCTGTTCAGTCTGTAATGATATAGACCTGTTCAGTCTGTAATGAAATAGACCTGTTCAGTCTGTAATGAAATAGACCTGTTCAGTCTGTAATGAAATAGACCTGTTTAGTCTGTAATGAAATAGACCTGTTCAGTCTGTAATGAAATAGACCTGTTCAGTCTGTAATGAAATAGACATGTTTAGTCTGTAATGAAATAGACCTGTTCAGTCTGTAATGAAATAGACCTGTTCAGTCTGTAATGATATAGACCTGTTTATTCTGTAATGATATAGACCTGTTCAGTCTGTAATTATATAGACCTGTTCAGTCTGTAATGATGTGAGTAGTCTCTGATCAGTCTGTAATGATGTGAGTAGTCTCTGATCAGTCTGTAATGATGTGAGTAGTCTCTGATCAGTCTGTAATGATGTGAGTAGTCTCTGATCAGTCTGTAATGATGTGAGTGGTCTCTGATCAGTCTGTAATGATGTGAGTGGTCTCTGATCAGTCTGTAATGATGTGAGTAGTCTCTGTTCAGTCTGTAATGATGTGAGTAGTCTCTGATCAGTCTGTAATGATGTGAGTAGTCTCTGATCAGTCTGTAATGATGTGAGTGGTCTCTGATCAGTCTGTAATGATGTGAGTAGTCTCTGATCAGTCTGTAATGATGTGAGTGGTCTCTGATCAGTCTGTAATGATGTGAGTGGTCTCTGATCAGTCTGTAATGATGTGAGTAGTCTCTGATCAGTCTGTAATGATGTGAGTAGTCTCTGATCAGTCTGTAATGATGTGAGTAGTCTCTGATCAGTCTGTAATGATGTGAGTAGTCTCTGATCAGTCTGTAATGATTCAGTGGTCTCTGATCAGTCTGTAATGATGTGAGTGGTCTCTGATCAGTCTGTAATGATGTGAGTAGTCTCTGATCAGTCTGTAATGATGTGAGTAGTCTCTGATCAGTCTGTAATGATGTGAGTAGTCTCTGATCAGTCTGTAATGAAATAGACCTGTTTATTCTGTAATGATGTGAGTAGTCTCTGATCAGTCTGTAATGATGTGAGTAGTCTCTGATCAGTCTGTAATGATGTGAGTATCCTGATCAGTCTGTAATGATGTGAGTAGTCCTGATCAGTCTGTAATGATGTGAGTAGTCTCTGTATCAGTCTGTAATGATGTGAGTAGTCTCTGATCAGTCTGTAATGATGTGAGTAGTCTCTGATCAGTCTGTAATGATGTGAGTAGTCTCTGATCAGTGCAGTAACCAATGGATCCTTTTTATGCCTTACTACAAATAGGACTAGCCGGCTGTGTTCACAGAGACCTGACAGGCTGTGTGTGTGTGTGTGTGTGTGTGTGTGTGTGTGTGTGTGTGTGTGTGTGTGGTGTGTGTGTGTGTGTGTGTGTGTGTGCCTGCGTGCAACCGTGTGTGTCCCTGTGCATGCGTGTAGTAGTGTGTGTGTGTATATGAATGCGTACGTGTTTGTGTGTGTGCGTACGCCTGTTACCATGGCATTACAGGAGAAGTTCAATGAGGTCCCTCCACTTTGTTCCCTCTCACCAATCCCAGAGGAGAATGAAAGACCCAAACACAAAGACAGAAAGTAGAGCTTAGAGGTAAAGGCTGCTGCCTTAGAAAACAGGACACATTTTTAATGTTTTATGGATGGACCGGTGGACAGTGATGCACAGAGCCTTCAAGCATTCACACCTTGACTTTTTCCACGTGTTGTTGTGTTACAGCCTGAATTGGAAATGGATTACATTGAGATTTGTTTGCCACTGGCCTACACACAATACCCCATAATGTCAAAGTGGAATTATTTTTTTTCTCGAAATGTTTACAAATTAAGTAAAAATGAAAAGCTGAAATGTCTTGAGTATTCAGTATTCAACGCCTTTGTTATGGCAAGCCTAAATACAGTTGAAGTCGGAGGTTTACATACACCTTAGCCAAATACATTTAAACTCAGTTTTTCCACAATTCCTGACATTTAATCCTAGTAAAAATTCCCTGTCTTAGGTCAGTTAGGATCACCACTTTATTTGAAGAATGTGAAATGTCAGAATAAAAGTAGAAAAAATGATTTATTTCAGCTTTTATTTCTTTCATCACATTTGCAGTGGGTCAGAAGTTTACATACACTCAATTAGCATTTGGTAGCATTGCCTTCAAATTGTTTAACTTGGGTCAAACGTTTCAGGTAGACTTCCACAAGCTTCCCACAATAAGTTGGGTGAATTTTGGCCCATTCCTCCTGACAGAGCTGGTGTAACTGAGTCAGGTTTGTAGGACTATCCACATAATTTTCCTTCCTCATGACGCCATCTATTTTGAGAAGTGCACCAGTCCCTCCTGCAGCAAAGCACCCCCCACAGCATCCACGAGGACTTGTAATTTCTTCCTGAGACCAGCAGACGATACCAGAGAAGTAAAAAAACTCTTAATTATCAGCTCCCATTCAGTCAGCACAGGCCAAATATCCACACTCCTTTCACGACACGTTAATATCTTAACGCCTATTGAAACTTGTTACTCGTAACATTACTGTCCTTTATTTCCATGGAAAAATATCCTAAACCTTTGTCCATCATTTCCTTGATTCGCTGGTAGGGAAGAGTGGGGGAAATTGTTGGAAATGTGTGAACTCAATATTATAAGGGGAGACCGGAGGAAGTTGTAAGATATTTAGTATTTTTATCTATCATAGACCTGTTTGGGTTAGTGATCGTTTGTAGAGTGGCTCTCTATTTGCCCCCTCAGCGTTTTTTCACCATTCTGAATGTCTGAAATATGAACACCGAAATACTGGACGTTTTGAACTCTAATTATGGTGGCGATTTGACACAATTACAATAATGATCTTGACTCGGTCTTGAATCAGATTTGATTTGCTCCAGTCTCGGTCTTGAATCGGATTCGATTTGCTCCAGTCTCGGTCTTGAATCAGATTTGATTTGCTCCAGTCTCGGTCTTGAATCAGATTTGATTTGCTCCAGTCTCGGTCTTGAATCGGATTCGATTTGCTCCAGTCTCGGTCTTGAATCGTTCTCGCTTTGGGCGGTGGTGAACACAACACTGCCATTGCACCAGGTGATTTATACACTGTGAGACAACAGGCTGGGTGTTTTGACATGATCAAGTAGCTCCCAAGGCAACATATAAAGGATTACCTAGAATGTTCTCATGTCTCTTGCTGATGGGGACACCAGAGTGTCTCACATGCTGACCACACCAGATGCGTCGCGTACGCTAACTTTGCACATACAGTTGAAGTCGGAAGTTTACATACACTTAGGTTGGAGTCATTAAAACTTGTTTTTCAACCACTCCACACATTTCTTGTTAACAAACTATAGTTTTGGCAAGTCGGTTAAATTGACTGTGCCTATAAACAGCTTGGAAAATTCCAGAAAATGATGTCATGGCTTTAGAAGCTTCTGATAGGCTAATTGACATCATTTGAGTCAATTGGAGGTGTACCTGTGGATGTATTTCAAGGCCTACCTTCAAACTCAGTGCCTCTTTGCTTGACATCATGGGAAAATCAAAAGAAATCAGCCAAAACCTCAGAAAGAAAATTGTAGACCTCCACAAGTCTGGAGCAATTTCCAAAACGCCTGAAGGTACCACGTTCACCTGTACAAACAATAGTATGCAAGTATAAACACCAAGGGACCATGCAGCTGTCATACTGCTCAGGGAGGAGACGCGTTCTGTCTGCTAGAGATGAACGTACTTTGGTGTGAAAAGTGCAAATAAATCCCAGAACAACAGCAAAGGACCTTGTGAAGATGCTGGAGGAAACAGGTACAAAAGTATCTATATCCATATTAAAATGAGTCCTATATCGACATAACCTGAAAGGCCGCTCAGCAAGGAAGAAGCCACTGCTCCAAAACCGCCATAAAAAAGCCAGACTACGGTTTGCAACTTCACATTAGGACAAAGATCGTACTTTTTGGAGAAATGTCCTCTGGTCTGATGAAACAAAAGTAGAACTGTTTGGCCAAAATGACCATCGTTATGTTTGGAGGAAAAAGGAGGGACCAAAGTTGTGGCAAAATGGCTTAAGGACAACAAAGTCAAGGTATTGGAGTGGCCGTCACAAAGCCCTGACCTCAATCCTATAGAAAATGTGTGGGCCGAACTGAAAAAGTGTGTGCGAGCAAGGAGGCCTACAAACCTGACTCAGTTACACCAGCACTGTCTGGAGGAATGGGCCAAAATTCACCCAATTTATTGTGGGAAGCTTGTGGAAGGCTACCCGAAACGTTTGTCCAAAGTTAAACAATTGAAAGGCAATGCTACCAAATACTAATTGAGTGTATGTACACCACTGGGAATGTGATGAAAGAAATAAAAGCTGAAATAAATCATGGTGCATTCCCTCACATTCTGTTGTTTTTTGGCCACTCACCACTAATGGTCTTGTAATTTTGGATGAATGCATTTAATTGACTATGCTTTGAGATTAAATCAATTGCCATGTGATGAACACCATTTGGCATCATAATGAATTCTTATAATGAAGTCCTATAATGAAGTCCTATAATGAAGTCCTATAATGAAATCCTATAGTGAAGTCCTATAGTAAAGTCCTAAATGAAGTCCTATAGTGAAGTCCTATAGTGAAGTCATATAGTAAAGTCCTATAGTGAAGTCATATAATGAAGTCCTATAGTGAAGTCCTATAGTGAAGTCCTATAGTGAAGTCATATAGTGAAGTCCTATAATGAAGTCCTATAGTGAAGTCCTATAGTGAAGTCCTATAATGAAGTCCTATAATGAAGTCTACTGTGAAGTCCTATAGTGAAGTCCTATAATGAAGTCCTATAGTGAAGTCCTACAGTGAAGTCCTATAATGAATTCTTATAGTGAAGTCCTATAGTGAAGTCCTATAATGAAGTCCTATAATGAAGTCCTATAGTGAAGTCCTATAATGAAGTCTTATAATGAAGTATATAGTGCAGTCCTATAATGAAGTCCTATAGTGAAGTCCTATAGTGAAGTCCTATAATATTGTCCTATAATGAAGTCCTATAGTGAAGTCCTATAATGAAATCCTATAGTGAAGTCCTATAGTAAAGTCCTAAATGAAGTCCTATAGTGAAGTCCTATAGTGAAGTCATATAGTAAAGTCCTATAGTGAAGTCATATAATGAAGTCCTATAGTGAAGTCCTATAGTGAAGTCCTATAGTGAAGTCCTATAGTGAAGTCCTATAATGAAGTCCTATAGTGAAGTCCTATAGTGAAGTCCTATAATGAAGTCCCTATAATGAAGTCTACTGTGAAGTCCTATAGTGAAGTTCCTATAATGAGTCCTATAGTGAAGTCCTACAGTGAAGTTCCTATAATGAATTCTTATAGTGAAGTCCTATAGTGGAAGTCCTATAAATGAAGTCCTATAATGAAGTCCTATAGTGAAGTCCTATAATGAAGTCTTATAATGAAGTATATAGTGCAGTCCTATAATGAAGTCCTATAGTGAAGTCCTATAGTGAAGTCCTATAATGAAGTCCTATAATATTGTCCTATAATGAAGTCCTATAGTGAAGTCCTATAATGAAGTCCTATAGTGAAGTCCTATAATGAAGTCATATAGTGAAGTCCTATAGTGAAGTCCTATAGTGAAGTCCTATAATGAAGTCCTATAATGAAGTCCTATAGTGAAGTCCTATAATGAAGTCTTATAATAAAGTATATAGTGAAGTCCTATAGTGAAGTCCTATAGTGAAGTCCTATAATATTGTCCTATAATGAAGTCCTATAATGAAGTCCTATAGTGAAGTCATATAGTGAAGTCCTATAGTGAAGTCCTATAATGAAGTCCTATAATGAAGTATATAGTGAAGTCCTATAATGAAGTCCATATTGAAGTCCTATAGTGAAGTCCTATAATGAAGTCCTAAAATGAAGTCCTATAGTGAAGTCCTACAGTGAAGTCCTATAATGAATTATTATAGTGAAATCCTATAGTGAAGTCCTATAGTGAAGTCCTATAACGAAGTCCTATAGTGAAGTCCTATAGTGAAGTCCTATAGTGAAGTCCTATAGTGAAGTCCTATAATGAAGTCCTATAATGAAGTCCTACAGTGAAGTCCTATAATGAAGTCCTATAATGAAGTCCTATAGTGAAGTCCTATAGTGAAGTCCTATAATGAAGTCCTATAGTGAAGTCCTATAATGAAGTCTATAGTGAAGTCCTATAATGAAGTATATAGTGAAGTCCTATAATGAAGTATATAGTGAAGTCCTATAATGAAGTATATAGTGAAGTCCTATAGTGAAGTCCTATAATGAAGTCCTATAGTGAAGTCCTATAATGAAGTCCTATAGTGAAGTCCTATAGTGAAGTCCTATAATGAAGCTATAGTGAAGTCCTATAATGAAGTCCTATAATGAAGTCCTATAGTGAAGTCCTATAATGAAGTCCTATAATGAAGTCCTATAATAAAGTCCTATAGTGAAGTCCTATAGTGAAGTCCTATAGTGAAGTCCTATAGTGAAGTCCTATAGTGAAGTCCTATAGTGAAGTCCTATAATGAAGTCCTATAATGAAGTCCTATAATGAAGTCTTATAATGAAGTATATAGTGAAGTCCTATAATGAAGTCCATAGTGAAGTCCTATAGTGAAGTCCTATAATGAAGTCCTAAAATGAAGTCCTATAGTGAAGTCCTACAGTGAAGTCCTATAATGAATTATTATAGTGAAATCCTATAGTGAAGTCCTATAGTGAAGTCCTATAGTGAAGTCCTATAGTGAAGTCCTATAGTGAAGTCCTATAGTGAAGTCCTATAGTGAAGTCCTATAATGAAGTCCTATAATGAAGTCCTATAATGAAGTCTTATAATGAAGTATATAGTGAAGTCCTATAATGAAGTCCATAGTGAAGTCCTATAGTGAAGTCCTATAATGAAGTCCTAAAATGAAGTCCTATAGTGAAGTCCTACAGTGAAGTCCTATAATGAATTATTATAGTGAAATCCTATAGTGAAGTCCTATAGTGAAGTCCTATAACGAAGTCCTATAGTGAAGTCCTATAGTGAAGTCCTATAGTGAAGTCCTATAGTGAAGTCCTATAGTGAAGTCCTATAATGAAGTCCTATAATGAAGTATATAGTGAAGTCCTATAATGAAGTCCTATAATGAAGTCCTATAATGAAGTCCTATAATGAAGTATATAGTGAAGTCCTATAATGAAGTCCTATAGTGAAGTCTTTTAATGAAGTCCTATAATATTGTCCTATAATGAAGTCCAATAGTGAAGTCCTATAATGAAGTCATATAATGAAGTCCTATAATGAAGTCCTATAATGAAGTCCTATAATGAAGTCCTATAGTGAAGTCCTATAATGAAGTCCTATAGTGAAGTCCTATAGTGAAGTCCTATAATGAAGTCCTAAAATGAAGTCCTATAGTGAAGTCCTACAGTGAAGTCCTATAATGAAGCCTTATAGTGCTTGATGTGACAGTGGGATCATATCCTGTATAGTTGACCTGAGTTGGGATATGGGTTTAAAGGTAATTGAAATGATTCAAGCCGTGTTGTTATGTTATTTATTTGCTGTAAGGCACAATGTAATGAGATAGAAGTTGAATACATAGTGTTCATTGGAACAGGAACACACACACACACGTGGACCGCCGAGTCTGTCAACGGAAGATAAGGAGCGCAAACAAACAAGGACAATAATGATGTTACTCCATCTTTACTCCTCTCCCTCTCTTGTTAACTCTGACCCCTCTCCCTGTCTCGTTGACTCTGACCCCTCTCTCTCTATCATTGACTCTGACCGTTCTCTCTCATTGCATCTGACCCCTCTCCCTGTTTCATTGACTCTCACCCCTCCCCTGCTCCTTGATTCTGACCCCTCTCCCTGTCTCCTTGACTCTGACCCCTCTCCCTGTCTCATTGACTCTGACCCCTCTCCATGTCTCATTGACTCTGACCCCTCCCTCTCTATCGTTGACTCTGACCCCGCTCCCTCTCTCCTTGACTCTGACCCCTCTCTAACTCTCTCTCATTGACTCTGACCCCTCTCTCTCACGTTGACTCCGACCCCTCTCTCTCACGTTGACTCTGACCCCTCTCTCTCTCTCGTTGACTCTGACCCCTCTCTCTCTCTCTCGTTGACACTGACCCCTCTCTCTCTCGTTGACTCTGACCCCTCCCCTGTCTCGATGCCTCTGAGCCCTCTCCCTGTCTACCTGACTCTGACCCCCTCTCTCTCTCGTTGACTCTGACCCCTCTCTCTCACGTTGACTCTGAACCATCTGTCTCTCTCGTTGACTCTGACCCTTCTCTCTCTCTCGTTGACACTGACCCCTCTCTCTCTCGTTGACTCTGACCCCTCCCTTGTCTCGATGCCTCTGAGCCCTCTCCCTGTCTACCTGACTCTGACCCCCTCTCTCTCTCGATGACTCTGACCCCTCTCCCTGCCACATTGACTCTGACCCCTCTCCCTGTCTCGTTGACTCTGACCCCCCTCCCTGTTTCGTTGACTCTGACCCCCCTCCCTGTTTCGTTGACTCTGACCCCTCTCCCTGTTTCGTTGACTCTGACCCCTCTCCCTGTCTTCTTGACTCTGACCCCTCTCCATGTCTCATTGACTCCGACCCCTCCCTCTCTATCGTTGACTCTGACCCCTCTCCCTCTCTCCTTGACTCTGACCCCTCTCTAACTCTCTCTCCTTGACTCTGACCCCTCTCTCTCACGTTGACTCTGACCCCTCTCTCTCTCTCTCGTTGACTCTGACCCTTTTCTCTCTCTCGTTGACACTGACCCCTCCCTTGTCTCGATGCCTCTGAGCCCTCTCCCTGTGTCTACCTGACTCTGACCCCCTCTCTCTCTCGTTGACTCTGACCCCTCTCTCTCACGTTGACTCTGACCCTTCTCCCTGTCTCGTTGACTCTGACCCCCCTCCCTGTTTCGTTGACTCTGACCCCTCTCCCTGTTTCCTTGACTCTGACCCCTCTCCCTGTCTCGTTGACTCTGACCCCCCTCCCTGTTTCGTTGACTCTGAGCCCTCTCCCTGTTTCGTTGAATCTGACCCCTCTCCCTGTTTCCTTGACTCTGACCCCTCCCATGTCTCATTGACTCTGACCCCTCCCTCTCTATCGTTGCACATGACCCCTCTCTCTCGTTGCACATGACCCCTCTCTGTGTTTCATTGACTGATTCCTCTCCCTGTTTCATTGAGTCTGACCCCTCTCTATCTTGTTGACTCTGACCCCCTTCTCTCTCATTGACTCTGACCCCTCTCCCTGCCTCCTTGACTCTGACCCCTCCCCTGTCTCGTTGCCTCTGACCCCTCTCCCTGTCTACCTGACTCTGACCACCTCTCTCTCTCATTGACTCTGACCCCTGTCCCTGCCTCCTTGACTCTGACCCCTCTTCCGACTCCTTGACTCTGACCCTTCTCCCTGTCTCGTTGACTCTGACCCCCCTCCCTGTCTCGTTGACTCTGACCCCTCTCCCTGTTTCGTTGACTCTGACCCTTCTCTCTCTCTCGTTGCCTCTGACCCCTCTCCCTGGCTCCTTGACTCTGACCCCTCTCCCTGTCTCCTTGACTCTGACACTACTCCCTGTCTCGTTGACTCTGACCCCTCTCCCTGGCTCCTTAACTTTGACCCCTCTCCCTGTCTCCTTGACTCTGACACTTATCCCTGTCTCGTTGACTCTGACCCCTCTCCCTGTCTCATTGACTCTGACCCCTCTCTCTCTATCGTTGACTCTGATCCCTCTCTCTCGTTGCACCTGACCCCTCTCCCTGTTTCCTTGACTCTGACCCCTCCCCTGTCTCCTTGACTCTGACCCCTCTCCCTCTCTCATTGACTCTGACCCCTCTCCCTGTTTCCTTGACTCTGACCCCTCCCCTGTCTCCTTGACTCTGACCCCTCCCCTGTCTCCTTGACTCTGACCCCTCTCCCTTTCTCGTTGACTCTGACCCCTCTCCCTGCCTCCTTGACTCTGACCCCTCTCCCTGCCTCCTTGACTCTGACCCCTCTCCCTGCCTCCTTGACTCTGACCCTTCTCCCTGTCTCCTTGACTCTGACCCCTCTCCCTGTTTCCTTGACTCTACCAACTGAGCTACATCCCTGTCGGCTTCCCCTACCCTGGACGACGCTGGGCCAATTGCGCGCCACACCATGGGTCTCCCGGTCGCGGCCGGCTACGACAGAGCCATTATCTACCACAGAGACACAGTATCTCTACCACTCTCTCTACCACAGAGACACAGTATCTCTACCATTATCTCTACCACAGAGACACAGTATCTCTACCATTATCTCTACCACAGAGACACAGTATCTCTACCATTATCTCTACCACAGAGACACAGTATCTCTACCATTATCTCTACCACAGAGACACAGTATCTCTACCATTATCTCTACCACAGAGACACAGTATCTCTACCATTATCTCTACCACAGAGACACAGTATCTCTACCATTATCTCTACCACAGAGACACAGTATCTCTACCATTATCTCTACCACAGAGACACAGTATCTCTACCATTATCTCTATCACAGAGACACAGTATCTCTACCATTATCTCTACCACAGAGACACAGTATCTCTACCATTATCTCTATCACAGAGACACAGTATCTCTACCATTATCTCTACCACAGAGACACAGTATCTCTACCATTATCTCTACCACAGAGACACAGTATCTCTACCATTATCTCTACCACAGAGACACAGTATCTCTACCATTATCTCTATCACAGAGACACAGTATCTCTACCATTATCTCTACCACAGAGACACAGTATCTCTACCATTATCTCTATCACAGAGACACAGTATCTCTACCATTATCTCTACCACAGAGACACAGTATCTCTACCATTATCTCTATCACAGAGACACAGTATCTCTACCATTATCTCTATCACAGAGACACAGTATCTCTACCACTCTCTCTACCACAGAGACACAGTATCTCTACCATTATCTCTACCACACACTCAAGGGCAAGGCACTGCTTCAGTAAAAGGCAGACAGACAATGACCTCTAAAATGTAATAGGCACTAAGAGCTATAATGCTGTACTATAGTACTAATACCAATACTTATAGCCCCCCCCCCCCCCCCCCCCCCCCCCCCCCCCTCCCCCCTCCCCCTAGGCTAGGTAGCAGAAAGAAAAATAACAATGACGTATGATTGATATGGTAATGAGAGGAGGATTTTCAAACCGCTTTTTAACATGAAATGAAATGCAGCCTTGCTTTTGATTTAGTTTTAGAATTATTGTGGCTTTGGTTAGCTGGTGTGATTGAATTGCTGCAATTGCCTGAACAGTACAACTACAGAACATGGGGTTAGAGGAGAATAATCGTATAACGGTACTGGCATTTCTGGCTCTCTGTTTCCTGTTGTTTTTCTTTCAATGAATGAGTAGAAAGTCAGCTTTAGGTCAATCACCAATTACTTTTATAATGGGTGTTGGATTGTGCCCTGGGCTGAAACAGTAGTTCAGATAACTCTCTGTTTCTCTCACCTGCTAATGGTGAAGTCAACACGGGAAAAACAATAACACACACACTCACTTTGTTGTTGATGTTTTAATGATTCAACCTGGTGTTTAAGTGTGATGTTATTTTTAACTCATGTCATGTCTATATGCAGGGAGATATATGTCATGTCATGTCTCTATGCAGGGAGATATATGTCATGTCATGTCTATATGAAGGGAGATATGTAATGTCATGTCTATATGCAGGGAGATATATGTCATGTCATGTCTATATGCAGGGAGATATATGTCATGTCATGTCTATATGCAGGGAGATATATGTCATGTCTATATGCAGTGAGATATGTCATGTCATGTCATGTCTATATGCAGGGAGATATGTCATGTCATGTCTATATGCAGGGAGATATGTCATGTCATGTCTATATGCAGGGAGATATATGTCATGTCTTTATGCAGTGAGATATGTCATGTCATGTCTTTATGCAGTGAGATATGTCATGTCATGTCTATATGTAGTGATATATGTCATGTCATGTGGTCCTCTGTAGCTCAGCTGGTAGAGCACGGCGCTTGTAACGCCAAGGTAGTGGGTTCGATCCTCGGGACCACCCATACACAAAATGTATGCACGCATGACTGTAAGTCGCTTTGGATAAAAGCGTCTGCTAAATGGCATATTATTATTATAATGTAATGACTATATGTAGTGCGATTTGTCATATCATGACTATGTAGTGAGAAATGTCATGTCATGTCTTTATGCAGTGATATATGTCATGTCGTGACTATATGTAGGGAGATATGTCATGTCATGTCTTTCTGCAGTGAGATATGTCATGTCATGTCTTTATGCAGTGAGATATGTCATGTCGTGACTATATGTAGTGAGAAATGTCATGTCATGACTATATGTAGTGCGATTTGTCATATCATGACTATATGTAGTGAGAAATGTCATGTCATGTCTTTATGGAGTGAGATATGTCATGTCGTGACTATATGTAGTGAGATATGTCATGTCATGACTATATGTAGTGATATATGTCATCATCTGTTCCCTCTTCCTCCCAACAGCTCATCCCTTGTCTTTCTGTCAGAGTCAGACATAATTCATATCCCATCTCAATTATGCCAGCAGCCTGTCAAGTCAGAGCAGAGACACAACTCCACTAAATGACATGGTAATTACACAGTACAAAGACCCTCCGTCTATTCAGGTAATTTCTCTCTCCGCAAGGGGAATTTTCCTGGCTGTTCTCTGTAGCTCAGAAACTCTTAGGTTATTAGGGATGGGACATGGAGGCATTTTGGATAAAACAGAGGGATTAGCATTTGACTATATCACCCAGACTACACCACCCAGACTACATCACACAGACTACATCACCCGGACCACATCACCCGGACTACATCACCCGGACTACATCACCCAGACTACATCACCCAGACTACATCTCCCAGACTACATCACCCGGACTACATCACCCGGACTACATCACCCAGACTACATCACCCAGACTACATCACCCAGACTACATCACCCAGACTACATCTCCCAGACTACATCACCCGGACTACATCACCCAGACTACATCACCCAGACTACATCTCCCAGACTACATCACCCGGACTACATCACCCGGACTACATCACCCGGACTACATCACCCAGACTACATCACCCAGACTACATCACCCAGACTACATCACCCGGACTACATCACCCAGACTACATCACCCAGACTACATCTCCCAGACTACATCACCCGGACTAAATCACCCGGACTACATCACCCGGACTACATCACCCAGACTACATCACCCAGACTACATCTCCCAGACTACATCACCCGGACTACATCACCCAGACTACATCACCCAGACTACATCTCCCAGACTACATCACCCGGACTACATCACCCGGACTACATCACCCGGACTACATCACCCAGACTACATCACCCAGACTACATCACCCAGACTACATCACCCGGACTACATCACCCAGACTACATCACCCAGACTACATCACCCAGACTACATCTCCCAGACTACATCACCCGGACTACATCACCCAGACTACATCTCCCAGACTACATCACCCGGACTACATCACCCAGACTACATCACCCAGACTACATCACCCAGACTACATCTCCCAGACTACATCACCCGGACTACATCACCCGGACTACATCACCCAGACTACATCACCCAGACTACATCACCCAGACTACATCACCCAGACTACATCTCCCAGACTGTTAAAGGCGTTGTTGCAGTTTGAAAAGGAGGGAAACTTGTGGGTGTCTCTCTCAGTGTGTTAGTGCTGGGTTCCAGTAATAAAATGTGTATTACATTAGGGCTTTGGGGATGAGGAGAGGATTCAGAATGTGATTATCCTTCATCATAGAAACCTCTTATTTCTGTATTGATTCTCTTGAGATCAGGGAATGGCTAGTTTGTCATCAAAGAGGAGAAATCTCACCACATCCTCCACCGCCTCCTCCACCACCACCATCACCTCCTCCATCACCACCAATACCTCCACCTCCACCTCCACCTCCACCACCATCACCACCACCACCCCACCTCCAACCCTTCAACACCCCACCACCACCCACCATCACCACAATCACCACCACCACCTCCAAATACCACCTCCCAATACACCACCAACCCACCCCACCAGACCACATCCACCACCACCACCACCCACCACCACCACCACCTCCAATACCACATCCACTCCCATCCCCACCACGATCCACCACCACCCACCACCACCACCACCACCCAAACACACCCCAAAACCACCCCACCACAGCACACCAACACCACCACCACCACCACACACAACCACCGCCAAGACACCGCCAAGACCACACACCACCACCGCCACAAAGCCACCACACACCAGCACAACCACACACCCACCGCCACGAAAACACACCGCCACAACGCCAAGAACCAACCGCAAAACCACACACCACCACCGCCACCAACCACCACCACCACGACACCACACACACCCCAACCACAATCCGCCACCACCGCCACCACCACACCAACCCCAACACCCACCACCCACCAGCGCCACCGCCACCACCAGCCACCGCCACCAGCCCACCGCCACCACCAGCGCCACCGCCACCACAGCCACCGCCACCACCGCAAACCCACCACCCACCACCGCCACACCACCACCACACCACCAACCACCAACCACCCCAAACCACCGACAGACACCGCCACCACGCCACCACCACCACCACCACCACCACCACCGCCAAGACCACCCCAACGACCCACCACCACCACCACCACCAGAGCCACCACACCACCCCACCGCCACCACCGCCACCAACACCCCACCACACGCAACAAGACCAAAACAAACCACCACCACACCGCCACCCCCAAAGCCACCCACCAACACCACCACCAAACCACCACCCCACCTCATAACCACCCAAACCACCACACAACCCAACCATACAACCCCACCACCACTACCACACTCAGCGCACCTCCACCACCCACGCCCCACCGCCAACCCACCCCACCACCCACCCACTCACCGCATACCACCGCCACCCCCACCACCCACCCCACCACCCACCACCACTCACCTCCACCACCCCCCCCCACCCCCCGACCTCCCAAACCACCACCACCACCACCGCCACCAAACACCCACCACCACCAACCCCCACCCCACCTACCACCACCACCACCACCCCCCCACCACAAGCCACCCCACCCCCCCCCCCTACACTCCCCACTCCACCTACCACCACCTCCACCACCTCCCACTCACCTCCAACCTCCAACCACCACCACTTCACCACACCACCCCACCTCCACCTCAATACCACCACCTCCACCACCACCACCACCACCTCCACCCCCACCACCGGCACACTATATCCTCTGTCCTTTCCTGACTGAAAATACAGTCTCATAAAATCACAATATTCCCCCAATAGCAATAGCACTCCTACTTTTGAAGCCCTTTGTGAGGCGGAGGCCCTTAAGCTAGTGAATATGGGGCGCACCAAAGCTAGTGAATATGGGGCACACCATACAGAGAAGAATAAAGTAAAGTGGAAAAGATTCCTGGTGTTCAGAAAAAATCCTCTAAGCTTTTCTATCATCAAACTTTAGTGGACAGATGGTGCTAGATAATGTGTGAAGTGTCTGGAGCCCCTCTCATTAATGTGGAATCAGGACTTCTGAAGGTGAATGATGAAGCCTGTGTGACTATTGACAGATACCACATAAGTCAACACGCCCCAGGTGAACAAAATTACTTTTTATTTTTTTCCTTCTGAGAATGAATTCATGAATTTAGCTGAAATGGAACAACAAGCAAGCGTGCAAAGCACCAGTCTGTAAAGGCCCCTCCAAAAACCGTGGGAGGGAAATTAACCAATAAATACTAATTGATATTCTCCACAAAATTCTCTTAATATGCCATTTAGCAGACGCTTTTATCCAAAGCGACTTACAGTCATGCGTGCATACATTTTTATTTTTTATTTTAATTTTTTTGTGTATGGGTGGTCCCGGGGATCGAACCCACTACCTTAGCGTTATAAGCGCCGTGCTCTACCAGCTGAGCTACAGAGGACCACATCACACAGGACCTCTTCACACCCAACATCGTCCTGGCGAAAAGTGTGTCCAATCTGGCTGAGAGGAGGCCTTTTTTAAGACCCTGAGAGGGACTACATACATAGTCATAATGAAGGAAACACTTTAGACTACTACTGTTCGTCCATGCAGAGAAAAATAAATAAAGGCCTAAGATACAGTTGCCATCCAATTTCCATACTGACGAGTCCAAGCCTGTATTCATCAATGCTTGGCACTGCAATACCAGTGTCTGTGTGTGTATTCGCCCAGTGAAGCAATCCAGGTGTTCAAATCACATCAAATCAAATGTATTGGTCACGTACACATGGTTAGCAGATGTTATTGCGAGTGTAATGAAGTGCTTGTGCTTCTAGTTCCAAAAGTGTATCTAGATATGGCACCCAATGAACTGTTTTACTGTGTGTTGATATAGCACCCAGTGAAGTGGTCCAGGTGTTCTACTGTGTATTGATATAGCACCCAGTGAAGTGGTCCAGGTGTTCTACTGTGTATTGATATAGCACCCAGTGAAGTGGTCCAGGTGTTCTACTGTGTATTGATATAGCACCCAGTGAAGTGGTCCAGGTGTTCTACTGTGTATTGATATAGCACCCAGTGAAGTGGTCCAGGTGTTCTACTGTGTGTTGATATAGCACCCAGTGAAGTGGTCCAGGTGTTTTACTGTGTGTTGATAAGACTTGATCAGCAAACTTACAGCTTTTGAGGTTATGATCCTGTCGTTGGCTGTCCCCCCCCCTCCGTCCCACCCCGTTGGGGGCAATGGGAGGGGAGACAGTGGGGACGGGAAATAGTGGGGAGGGGGAATAGTGGGGAGGGGGACAGCATGGAGCGGGGACATCGGAGAGGGGGACAGCATGGAGCGGGGACATCGGAGAGGGGGACAGCGCGGAGGGGAGATGATCACACTGGGGACATTTGTAGCCGAGGCCTCTAGATTGGAAATCAATTACGATTCATGATAGTGGGAGGCACAAACTGTTGTTGTTTAAAGAGAAGAGGAGGGGGAGGGAGAGAGGTGGTAAATGATTTAGTATGTCTCATGGCCAAGTGGTAAGCCTACTATTGTAAAACTGTCAAACCAACAGATTGGCGATGTTTATCAGAAAGGATGTGTGTGTGTGTGAGACTGAGTGCATGTGCTTGTGTGTTTATAAAATAGATGGTCACCATATATACCATCCGTATTGGTGACAGAAACGAAGCTACAATGTGAGTGTGTGGATGTAGAGGGTGGGGGCTGGGGGGGGGGGGGGGGTTGCAGTGAGCACGCTGAATCATCCCAGCTCTTCTCTGTCTGTTCCTGATTGGAATGCCAAAGCATAGCACTCAACCCATCAGACAAAAAAAAGCCTCAGAACGGAGACATGAACATTCCAATCTTTGCAATGCATCATCATCATTCATAAATGGGGCCTTCATAACATGATTCCCTTCAGCTGTTTTTATCTTTGCATGAAGATTTAGAATTTTGATGTTTTACTCTGACACTAAGACATTTCGCTTTTTATATTATCAGGCAGACTCTCTCAAAAAGGTTACAGGTAGAATAGATAAGATGCTGACAGACTACAGGTAGAATATATATCAAGATGCAGACAAACTACAGGTAGAATAGATAAGATGCAGACAGACTACAGGTAGAATATATATCAAGATGCAGACAAACTACAGGTAGAATAGATAAGATGCAGACAGACTACAGGTAGAATATATATCAAGATGCAGACAGACTACAGGAGGAATAGATAAGATGCAGACAGACTACAGGTAGAATATATATCAAGATGCAGACAGAACTACAGGTAGAATATATATCAAGATGCAGACAGACTACAGGAGGAATAGATAAGATGCAGACAGACTACAGGTAGAATATATATCAAGATGCAGACAGAACTACAGGTAGAATAGATATCAAGATGCAGACAGACTACAGGTAGAATATATATCAAGATGCAGACAGACTACAGGTAGAATAGATATCAAGATGCAGACAGAACTACATGTAGAATATATATCAAGATGCAGACAGAACTACAGGTAGAATAGATATCAAGATGAAGACAGAACTACAGGTAGAATATATATCAAGATGCAGACAGAACTACAGGTAGAATATATATCAAGATGCAGACAGAACTACAGGTAGAATAGATATCAAGATGCAGACAGAACTACAGGTAGAATATATATCAAGATGCAGACAGACTACAGGAGGAATAGATAAGATGCAGACAGACTAAAGGTAGAATATAAATCAAGATGCAGACAGAACTACAGGTAGAATAGATATCAAGATGCAGACAGAACTACAGGTAGAATATATATCAAGATGCAGACAGAACTTCAGGTAGAATAGATATCAAGATGCAGACAGAACTACAGGTAGAATAGATATCAAGATGCAGACAGAACTACAGGTAGAATATATATCAAGATGCAGACAGACTAAAGGAGGAATAGATAAGATGCAGACAGACTACAGGTAGAATATAAATCAAGATGCAGACAGAACTACAGGTAGAATAGATATCAAGATGCAGACAGACTACAGGTAGAATATATATCAAGATGCAGACAGACTACAGGTAGAATAGATATCAAGATGCAGACATAACTACATGTAGAATATATATCAAGATGCAGACAGAACTACAGGTAGAATAGATATCAAGATGAAGACAGAACTACAGGTAGAATATATATCAAGATGCAGACAGAACTACAGGTAGAATAGATATCAAGATGCAGACAGAACTACAGGTAGAATATATATCAAGATGCAGACAGAACTACAGGTAGAATATATATCAAGATGCAGACAGACTACAGGTAGAATATATATCAAGATGCAGACAGAACTACAGGTAGAATATATATCAAGATGCAGACAGAAGTACAGGTAGAATATATATCAAGATGCAGACAGACTACAGGTAGAATAGATATCAAGATGCAGACAGACTACAGGTAGAATAGATATCAAGATGCAGACAGACTATAGGTAGAATAGATAAGATGCATACAGACTACAGGTATAATATATATCAAGATGCAGACAGAACTACATGTAGAATAGATATCAAGATGCAGACAGACTATAGGTAGAATAGATAAGATGCATATAGACTACAGGTATAATATATATCAAGATGCAGACAGAACTACATGTAGAATAGATATCAAGATGCAGACAGAACTACAGGTAGAATAGATATCAAGATGCAGACAGACTACAGGTAGAATAGATATAAAGATGCAGACAGACCTACAGGTAGAATAGATATCAAGATGCAGACAGAACTACAGGTAGAATAGATATCAAGATGCAGACAGACTACAGGTAGAATAGATATAAAGATGCAGACAGAACTACAGGTATAATAGATATAAAGATGCAGACAGACTACAGGTAGAATATATATCAAGATGCAGACAGACTACAGGTAGAATAGATATCAAGATGCAGACAGACTATAGGTAGAATATATAAGATGCATACAGACTACAGGTAGAATATATATCAAGATGCAGACAGAACTACAGGTAGAATATATATCAAGATGCAGACAGACTACAGGTAGAATATATATCAAGATGCAGACAGAACTACATGTAGAATAGATATCAAGATGCAGACAGAACTACAGGTAGAATAGATATCAAGATGCAGACAGACTACAGGTAGAATAGATATCAAGATGCAGACAGAACTACAGGTAGAATAGATATCATGATGCAGACAGACTACAGGTAGAATATATATAAAGATGCAGACAGACTACAGGTAGAATAGATATCAAGATGCAGACAGAACTACAGGTAGAATAGATATCAAGATGCAGACAGAACTACAGGTAGAATAGATATCAAGATGCAGACAGACTACAGGTAGAATATATATAAAGATGCAGACAGACTACAGGTAGAATATATATCAAGATGCAGACAGACTACAAGTACAGTGAGGGGAAAAAAGTATTTGATCCCCTGCTGATTTTGTACGTTTTCCCACTGACAAACACATGATCAGTCTATAATTTTAATGGTAGGTTTATTTGAACAGTGAGATACAGAATAACAACAAAACAATCCAGAAAAACACGTCATGAATGTTATAAATTAATTTGCATTTTAATGAGGGAAATAAGTATTTGACCCCCTCTCAATCAGAAAGATTTCTGGCTCCCAGGTGTCTTTTATACAGGTAACGAGCTGAGATTAGGAGCACACTCTTAAAGGTATCAAGATGCAGACAGACTACAGGTAGAATATATATCAAGATGCAGACAGACTACAGGTAGAATATATATAAAAGACACCTGTCCACAGAAGCAATCAATCAATCAGATTGCAAACTCTCCACCATGGCCAAGACCAAAGAGCTCTTCAAGGATGTCAGGGACAAAATTGTAGACCTACACAAGGCTGGGATGGGCTACAAGACCATCGCCAAGCAGCTTGGTGAGAAGGTGACAACAGTTGGTGCAATTATACGCAAATGGAAGAAACACAAAAGAACTGTCAATCTCCCTCAGCCTGGGGCTCCATGCAGGATCTTACTTCGTGGAGTTGCAATGATCATGAGAACGGTGAGGAATCAGCCCAGAACTACACAGGAGGATCTTGTCAATGATCTCAAGGCAGCTGGGACCATAGTCACCAAGAAAACAATTGGTAACACATTACGCCGTGAAGGACTGAAATCCTGCAGCGCCCGCAAGGTCCCCCTGCTCAAGAAAGCACATATACAGGGCCGTCTCAAGTTTGCCAATGAACATCTGAATGATTCAGAGGAGAAATGGGTGAAAGTGTTGTGGTCAGATGAGACCAAAGATATTTGGCATCAACTCAACTCGCTGTGTTTGGAGGAGGAGGAATGCTGCATGTGACCCCAAGAACACCATCCCAACCATCAACCATGGAGGTGGAAACATTATGCTTTGGGGGTGTTTTTCTGCTAAAAGGACAGGGCAACTTCACAGCATCAAAGGGACGATGGACGGGGCCATGTACCGTCAAATCTTGGGTGAGAACCTCCTTCCCTCAGCCAGGGCATTGAAAATGGGTCGTGGATGGGTATTCCAGCATGACAATGACCCAAAACACACGGCCAAGGCAACAAAGGAGTGGCTCAAGAAGAAGCACATTAAGGTCCTGGATTGGCCTAGCCAGTCTCCAGACCTTAATCCCATAGAACATCTATGGAGGGAGTTGAAGGTTCGAGTTGCCAAACATCAGGCTCGAAACCTTAATGACTTGGAGAAGATCTGCAAAGAGGAGTGGGACAAAATCCCTCCTGAGATGTGTGCAAACCTGGTGGCCAACTACAAGAAACGTCTGACCTCTGTGATTGCCAACAAGGGTTTTGCCACCAAGTACTAAGTCATGTTTTGCAGAGGGGTCAAATACTTATTTCCCTCATTAAAATGCAAATCAATGTATAAAATGTATGACATGTGTTTTATTTTTATTTTGTTGTTGTTATTCTGTCTCTCACTGTTCAAATGAACCTACCATTAAAATTATAGACTGATCATGTCTTTGTCAGTGGGCAAACGTACAAAATCAGCAGGGGATCAAATACTTTTTTCCCTCACTGTAGAATATATATCAAGATGCTGACAGACTACAGGTAGAATATATATCAAGATGCAGACAGAACTACAGGTAGAATAGATATCAAGATGCAGGCATACTACAGGTAGAATATATATCAAGATGCAGACAGACTACAGGTAGAATAAATATCAAGATGCAGACAGACTACAGGTAGAATAAATATCAAGATGCAGACAGACTACAGGTGGAATAGATATCAAGATGCAGGCATACTACAGGTAGAATATATATATCAAGATGCAGACAGACTACAGGTAGAATAGATATCAAGATGCAGACAGACTATAGGTAGAATAGATATCAAGATGCAGACAGACTACAGGTATAATATATAAGATGCAGACAGACTACAGGTAGAATAGATATCAAGATGCAGATATACTACAGGTAGAACAGATATCAAGATGCAGACAGACTATAGGTAGAATAGATATCAAGATGCAGACAGACTACAGGTAGAATAGATATCAAGATGCAGACAGACTATAGGTAGAATATATATCAAGATGCAGACAGACTACAGGTAGAATAGATATCAAGATGCTGACAGACTACAGGTAGAATAGATATCAAGATGCAGATAGAACTACAGGTAGAATAGATATCAAGATGCAGACAGAACTACAGGTAGAATAGGAATCAAGATGCAGACAGACTACAGGTAGAATAGATATCAAGATGCAGATAGAACTACAGGTAGAATAGATATCAAGATGCAGACAGAACTACAGGTAGAATAGGAATCAAGATGCAGACAGACTACAGGTAGAATAGATATCAAGATGCAGACAGACTATAGGTAGAATAGATATCAAGATGCAGACAGACTACAGGTATAATATATAAGATGCAGACAGACTACAGGTAGAATAGATATCAAGATGCAGACAGACTACAGGTAGAATAGATATCAAGATGCAGATAGAACTACAGGTAGAATAGATATCAAGATGCAGACAGACTACAGGTAGAATAGATAAGATGCAGACAGACTACAGGTATAATAGATTTCAAGATGCAGACAGACTACAGGTAGAATAGATATCAAGATGCAGACAGACTACAAGTAGAATAGATAAGATGCAGACAGACTACAGGTAGAATAGATAAGATGCAGACAGACTACAGGTAGAATAGATAAGATGCAGACAGACTACAGGTAGAATAGATATCAAGATGCAGACAGAACTACACGTAGAATAGATATCAAGATGCAGACAGACTACAGGTAGAATATATATCAAGATGCAGACAGACTACAGGTAGAATATATATCAAGATGCAGACAGAACATGTTGAATGTGACAACAACAATTTGTTGTGTGAATATATTGAGTTGCAAACTCCCCCCCTTGCCCTCAGAACATCCTCGGGGCATGGATTCTACAAGGTGTCGAAACGTTCTACAGGGATGCTGGTCCTTGTTGACTCCAATGCTTCCCACATTTGTGTCAAGTTGTCTGGATGTCCTTTGGGTGGTGGACCATTCTTGATACACACAGAAAACTGCTGAGCGCGACAAACCCAGAAGCGCCTGGCAACTAATACCATACCCCGTTCAAAGGCACTTACATTTTTTGACTTGCCCATTCACCATCTGAATGGCACACATACACAATCCATGTCTCAATTGTCTCAAGGCTTAAAAATATTGTTTTACCTGTCTCCTCCCCTTCATCTACACACTGATTGAAGTGGATTTAACTAGTGACATCAACAAGGGATCATAGCTTTCACCTGGATTCACCTGGTCAGTTTATGTCATGGAAAGAGCAGGTGTTCTTAATGTTTAGTACATTCAGTTTATATCAAGACGCAGGCAGAAAACAGGTACAATAGTTATCAAGATGCAGCATTTTCATACCAAGGATTGGTCAGTTTCTATAAGAGTAAAGCATGTAAGGCCTTTAAACATGTACAAATAAAAACTGATACGCTCTTATGATACAGTATTTTAGAAAAAAATATTTACTTAACTCTCACATAGAGACGTACAATTGTTACTGCAATGTTTTCCATAATAAGACTGTCCATTTTCGCTTTGTAACGTGGCAGCAAATACTCTGAAGAGGGTGACCTTCAACCTCCCAGGTTTAAATACTTGAAATAGACGTCACTACACAACACTGTGAGAACAGAAACATAGCAGATATACCGTATCATCGTAAATTACAGCAGACAAAATGTCGGACATTCATGCACAAATCTATCAAGAGCCTGACGCTGACACGGAACCATAAGACAGCAGTATATAAAGGCCGTACAGTAAAGTCCTGTAAGAAGAAGAAGAAGATGAATAGAATCAATGACATTCTGTCCGTGTTCAAGTCACCTCAAGTGTTCTGGCCCAGAAAATACAAAAAGGCAATTTCTTCAAGTAATGGCAATTACATTTACATTTTTAGCAGACGCTCTTATCCAGAGCAACTCACAGGAGCAATTAGGGTTAAGTGCCTTGCTCAAGGGCACATCGACAGATTTTTCCACCTAGTCGGCTCGGGGATTAGAACCAGCGACCTTTCGGTTACTGGCACAACGCTCTTAACCACTAAGCTACCTGCCGCCCGCAATGTAATGACAGAGCAGTTGACTTTAGGTGGGGATGAGAGGAAAACATGAACAAGACAGTAAGCAACAAGGTCCCTTTTTTTATATCACAAATGATGGTGCTTTTGTCTTTTGAGAGTTGTTGTTGTCATTCGTACGGTGTCCACATGAGGACATCTGACATTTGTTCTCCTTTGTCCTCTAGGAGTCGTCTTGGGTTTTGATGACGTGGAACAGAGTGACATTGAACAGCACCTGGTGTCCATTGTTCCAGCCATAGAGCGCCCTCTCCCTGGCGTTATAGTCCAGCATGGAGATGTGGAAGTACTGGTTGTGGAAGGGGATGTCTGTGTACTCATAGCTGGAGGTCTTGGTGGAGTATGAGTAGTAGACCTTGGCACCCGTCAGGTGAGAGTTGGTGATGTAGAGTGTTCCGCAGATCATAAAGGATTCCCCCGCGTTCCGTTTGGAATATTCCGTGTTCCACGTCTTCTGGACTTCCAGGGTGTCCGGGTCCATCTGGGCGATGACGAAATTTCCCGCGTTCTGATTGGTTGCGTACACCACCCACATGCCCAGTTCGTCGGCCATGACATCGATGTCGGAGTATCCTCCCCAGGAGTAAGGGTAGGTGTTGTGGAAGCCGGCGTACTCCAGAGCCCGCTGAGCCAGCACCCGACCCGTCTCAAAACTGTACTTCACGATGATGTTGCTCTGGTACTTGTTGTAGTAGAGGGATCCATTGTACACCACATGGCCGGTTCCCTCCCATTTAAATGGGAGGTTGTAGGTTCGAGACACCACATTAGCTACAAAGTCGTCCATGGTCTTGTACTCACGTACGATCTTACTGTTGGTGTAGCTGTCCATGTACCAGACCTATATCAAAGAAAGATAAATAGCAGGAATTAGTGGAAACCACAAGCTGATACGTATTAGACTGAACACTGACTGAGTTACCATGCAACGTACATTAAAATATCTTTACGAAAAGGTAACTTTTTTTCTCCATCTCCCTGATGAATATATATGAACCACTTCACAAGGCCTTATAAATCTAATACATGAACCACTTCACAAGGCCTTATGAATATAATATATAAACCACTTCACAAGGCCTTCTAAATCTAATACAGTGCCTTCAGAAAGCATTCACACCCCTTTACTTTTTCCACATTGTGTTGTGTTACAGCCTGAATTTGAAATTGATTAAATTGAGATTTTGTATCACTGATCTACAGACAATACCCCATAATGTCAAAGTGGAATTATGTTTTTAGAAATGTTTACAAATTAATAAAAAATGAAAAGCTGAAATGTCTTGAGTCAATAAGTATTCAACCCTTTTGTCATGGCAAGCGTCAATAAGTAAGGAGGAGAAATGTCCATAATAAGTCACATTGCATGGACTACCTCTGTGTGCAATAATAGTGCTTAACATGATTTATTGACTACCTCGTCTCTGTACCCCACACATACAATTATCTGTAAGGTCCCCCAGTAGAGTGAATTTCAAACACAGATTAAACTACAAAGACCAGGGAGGTTTTCCAATGCCTTGGAAAGAAGGGCACTGATTGGTAGATAGGTGGCTGTGAAAAAGTGTTTGCCCCCTTTCAAATGTTCTCTGCTTTTGCATATTTTTTGGACTGAATGTTATCAGATCTTCAACCAAAACCGAATGTTAGATAAAGGGAACCTGAGTGAACAAATAACACAACAATTACGTACACCCAAGGCCCCTGTGTGAAAATGTAATTGCCCCCTTGCACTCAATAACTGGTTGTGCCACCTTTAGCTGCAATGACTCCAACCAAATGCTTCCTGTAGTTGTTGATCAGTCTCTCACTTCGCTGTGGAGGAATTTTGGCCCACTCTTCCATGCAGAACTGCTTTAACATTTGTGGGTTTTCAAGCATAAACTGCTTGTTTCAAGTCCTGCCACAACATCTCAATTGGGATTAGGTCTGGACTTTGACTAGGCCATTCTTTGACTAGGCCAATGCAGTGTTTGGTTTTCGTCAGGCATAATGGGACCCATGTCATCCAAAAAGTTATACTTTGACTCATCTGTCTATAGAACATTCTTCCAAAAGTCTTGATGATCATCCAGGTGCATCCAGGTGCTTTTTGGCAAATTTGAGTCAACTTTTTAGACGAGGTGGGTCCCAATATGCCTGGCGAAAACCAAACATTGCATTCCACAGAAAGAACCTCACACCAAAGGTCAAGCATGGTGGTGGTGGTGTGATGGTTTGGGGATGCTTTGCTGCCTCAGGACCTGGACGACATGCCTTAATAGAAGGAACCATGAATTCTGCTCTGTATCAGATAATTCTACAGGAGAATGTCAGGACATCCGTCTGTGAGCTGAAGCTAAAGCACAGCTGGGTCATGCAGCAAGACAATGATCCAAAACACACAATCAAGTCTACATGAAAATGGTTGAAAAGCAACATATTTGAAGTTTTGGAATGGCCAAGTCAAAGTCCAGACCTAATCCCAATTGAGATGTTGTGGCAGGACTTGAAACGAGCAGTTCATGCTTGAAAACCCACAAATGTCGCTGAGTTAAAGCAGTTCTGCATGCAAGAGTGGGCCAAAATTCCTCCACAGCGACGTGAGAGACTGATCAACAACTACAGGAAGCATTTGGTTGGAGTCATTGCAGCTAAAGGTGGCACAACCAGTTATTGAGTATAACGGGGCAATTAACTGTTGCATAACTTTGTTAACAAAAAAAGTATTTTATTTATTTAATTATTTGTAAACTCAGGTTCCCTTTATCTAATATTAGGTTTTGGTTGAAGATCTGATAACATTCAGTATCAAAAACATGCAAAAATATAGGGGGCAAATACTTTTTCACGGCACTGTACATAAAAAAAAGAAAAGCAGACATTGAATATCCCTTTGAGCATGGTGAAGTTATTAATTACACCTTGAATGGTGTATGAATACACCCAGTCACTACAAAAATACAGGCGTCCTTCCTAACCGTTCAGGGATTTCACCATGAGGCCAATGGTGATTTTAAAACAGTTACAGAGTTTAATGGCTGTGAGATAACTGAGGATGGGATCAACGACATCGTAGTTACTCCACAATACTAACCTAAATGACAGAGTGAAAAGAAGGAAGCCTGTACATAATAGAAATATTCCGAAACATGTATCCTGTTTGCAAAAAGGCACTAAAGTAATACTGCACAAAATGGGGCAAATAAATTAACTTTCTGCCATGAATATAAAGCGTTATGTTTGGCGCAAATCCAACACCACACATCACTGAGTACCACTCCTCATATTTTCAGGCATGGTGGTGGCTGCATCATGTTATGGGTATGCTTGTCATTAGCAAGGACTAGGGAGTTGTTCAGGATAAAAAGAAACGGAATAGAGCTAAGCACAGGCAGAATCCTAGAGGAAAACCTGGTTCATTCTGCTTTCCACCAGACACTGGGAGATAAATTCACCTTTCAGCAGGACAATAACCTAAAACATGAGGGCAAATATACACTGGAGTTGCTTGACAAGATGACATTGAATGTTCTTGAGTGGCCTAGTTACAGTTTTGACTTAAATCGGCTTGAAAATGTATGGCAAGACTTGAAAATGGCTGTCTGTCAATGGTCTAAAAACAAATAAAGAGAGTCACACATTCTATGCATAAACTCTCAGTAATTTATTGGGTAAAAAAAAACACCAACGTTTGGTCAACAACCAACATGACAGAGCTTGAAGAAAAATGAGCAAATAATGTACAACCCAGGTGTGCAAAGCTATAAGAGACTTACCCAGAAATCACAGCCAAAAGAGATTCTAACAAGTATTGACATGTTAGAATTTTTCTTCCAGTTTGACATTACAGAGTATTTTGTGTAGATTGTTGACAAAAAATTACAAATGAAATCCATTTGAATCCCACTTTGTAACACAACAAAATGTGGAAAAAGTAAAGGGGTGTTAAGACTTTCTGGAAGCACTTTATATGAACCACTTCACAAGGCCTTGTAAATCTAATATATAAACCACTTCACAAGGACTTATAAATCTAATATAAGAACCACTTCACAAGGACTTATAAATCTAATATATGAACCACTTCACAAGGCCTTGTAAATCTAATATATAAACCACTTCACAAGGCCTTATAAATCTAATATACAGTACATTCGGAAAGTATTCAGACCCCTTGAATTTTAGTTACGTTACAGCCTTATTTTAAAATGGATTAAATATTATTATTTTTTTAATCAAACTACACACAATATCCCATAATGATGAAGCGAAAACAGGTTTGTAGAAATGTTTGCAAATGGGAGGTGACCAAGAACCCGATGGTCACTCTGATAGAGCTCCAGAGTTCCTCTGTGGAGATGGGAGAACCTTCCAGAAGGACAACCATCTCTGCAGCACTCCACCAATCAGGCCTTTATGGTAGAGTGGCCAGACGGAAGCCACTCCTCAGTAAAAGGCACATGACAGCCCACGTGGAGTTTGTCAAAAGGCACCTAAAGGACTCAGACCATAAGAAACAAGATTCCCTGGTCTGATGAAACCAAGATTGAACTATTTGGCCTGAATGCCAAGCGTCACGTCTGGAGGAAACATGGCAGCATCCCTACAGTGAAGCATGGTGGTGGCAGCATCATGCTGTGGGGAGGTTTTTCAGCTGCAGGGACTGGGATACTAGTCAGGATTGAGGCAAAAATGAATGGAGCAACAGAGATCCTTGATGAAAACCTGCTCCAGAGCGCTCAGGACCTCAGACTGGAGCGAAGGTTCACCTTCCAACTGGACAACGACCCTAAGCACACAGTCAAGACAACGCAGGAGTGGCTTCAGGACAAGTCTCTGAATGTCCTTGAGTGGCCCAGCCAGAGCCCGGACTTGAATCCGATCTAACATCTCTGGATAGACCTGAAAATAGCTGTGCAGCAACGCTCCCCATCCAACCTGACAGACCTTGAGAGGATCTGCAGAGAAGAATGGGAGAAATTCCCCAAACACAGGTGTGCCAAGCATGTAGCGTCATACCCAAGAAGACTCTAGGCTGTAATCGCTGCCAAATATGCTTCAACAAAGTACTGAGTAAAGGGTCTGAATACTTATGTTAATGGTTGTTTCAGTTTTTTATTTTAATACATTTGCAAACATTTCTAAAAACCAGTTTTTGCTTTGTCATTATGGGGTATTGTGTGTAGATTGACGAGGGAAAAAAATAATTTAATCAATTTTAGAATAAGGCTGTAATGTAACAAAATGTGGAAAAAGTCAAGGGGTCTGAATACTTTCCGAATGCACTGAATGAACCATTTCACAAGGCCTTGTAAATCTAATATATGAACCACTTCACATGGCCTTATAAATCTAATATATAAACCACTTCACAAGGCCTTATAAATCAAAGGAAATTATACTCTGCATCAGAAAAGCTATTGAACATCCCCATCTCAGAAACCCCCATGAGAAAACCAACACCATGATACTAGGTCATGACAATCTTTGATTATTGTTATAAATCCTTCCCTACAAGTCCGAACCCCCCCCCCCCCCAGGCAGAGCTATCACAAACACAGACACCCACCCACCCACCTCCTCCACTCCCATCCCATAACTCACCCTGTTGTTTCTCTGAGAGGCCTGTGGATCAGTCAACCATGCTCCAAACCGGGTGCCAGATGTCTTTATTGTTACAGGTCCAGTGATTTTCATTAATTTTCCGCATGCTGTTAATAAAGAAATGCAGTGATAAGATGTACTGCTTTTTCCTCCTCTTCTTACTAGATTTCTCAAGCCATTTTCATGCCTGCACCACTGAAGAGTTCACTGAACAACACTGTGCATATTAAAACCAGGCTGCCTGAGAAGTACACTCTAAGCTCTAGGCATAAGGCAGTCATACGTAATACAGTATGAAAACACACATTTACACAATACAGTATGAAAACAAACATTTACACAATACAGTATGAAAACAAACATTTACATAATACAGTATGAAAACAAACATGTACATAATACAATATGAAAACACACATTTACATAATATAGTATGAGAACAAACATTTATATAATACAGTATGAAAACACATTTACATAATACAGTCTGAAAACAAACATTTATATAATACAGTATGAAAACACATTTATATAATACAGTATGAAAACACACAGTAATGCGTTTGAGGTTCCAACTAGTATGTTATTCACAATTCTTACAGATAAAGACAGGGTAGTTTTCTTGTTTGTGGATACTACATTACCATTTTCTTGTTTGTGGATACTACATTACAATTTTCTTGTTTGTGGATACTACCATGCAACTTTGCCTCAGTATGGGCTTTGTAGCAAAACGTCAGTGATGAAAGATGATATCATATTATCCATGCTTAGCGCTCAATTACTTATTTAATTTGCACAATATTACATTTACAGTACATCTAGATACTCAATCTCCATTATGCCATTACTTTGTTTATAAATCAGATCATTTTATCACTTTTCTCATTATTAAGATGAGGTAGAGTAATACAGTAGAATATATATACAGCGAGTTCAACTGATCTCATACAAACATCTAATTTCTGAGTGTGTCTCTCATTCCCAGTGGAATTCAACACAGTTCATGTCTCCATTCCCAGTGGAATTCAACACAGTTCATGTCTCCATTCCCAGTGGAATTCAACACGGTTTATGTGAGTTATTCTTGAGTTTCTCTATGTACAGTTATTGTAGAGACAATATTACACAACTGATCTTAAGTTTGCCCATGCAGTTGATATTGATCTGGTTCTACTCACTGAGCTTGCCCATGCAGTTGGTATTGATCTGGTTCTACTCACTGAGCTTTCCCATGCAGTTGGTATTGATCTGGTTCTACTCACTGAGCTTGCCCATGCAGTTGGTATTGATCTGGTTCTACTCACTGAGCTTGCCCATGCAGTTGGTATTGATCTGGTTCTACTCACTGAGCTTGCCCATGCAGTTGGTATTGATCTGGTTCTACTCACTGAGCTTGCCCATGCAGTTGGTATTGATCTGGTTCTACTCACCGAGCTTGCCCATGCAGTTGGTATTGATCTGGTTCTACTCACTGAGCTTGCCCATGCAGTTGGTATTGATCTGGTTCTACTCACTGAGCTTGCCCATGCAGTTGGTATTGATCTGGTTCTACTCACTGAGCTTGCCCATGCAGTTGGTATTGATCTGGTTCTACTCACTGAGCTTGCCCATGCAGTTGGTATTGATCTGGTTCTACTCACTGAGCTTGCCCATGCAGTTGTGCAGCCTGCTGTCCAGTCTGAGGACCCTCTGGTAGAGCTCATCATAGTCGTATGCCCCCATCTCCTCCTGAATGGCTGTGAGCACCATGGACAGGTTCCTGATCTCCTCTTTAAACGAGGAGATGAGCTGGGCGTCTGTCTTGTACTGCTCCAACACAGGGATCAGAGGCTGCAGCTCATCCATCTTGTTCTTCAGCTCCTGAAGCAGAGACAGGCACAGAGACAGAGACAGGCACAGAGACAGAGACAGAGAGAGAGACAGAGACAGAGACAGAGACAGAGACAGAGACAGAGACAGAGACAGAGACAGAGACAGAGACATAGAACTAGACATGGTCAGAGACAGGCAACGAGACAGAGACAGAGACAGAGACAGAGACAGAGACAGAGACAGTGGAAGGACAGAGGAACGAGGGACAGAGACAGAGACAGGCACAGAGCCAGGACCGAGACAGCACAGGATAGTGACAGTGACAGAGACGAGGGGGGGAAAACCCCAAAGATGGCCTGGATTAAGAGATAGCCCAGAGGAGAGATAGAAACCACTTAAGACACACTTAAAACACCATCTGAGAGGTGAGAAAAGGCCATAATGGTAAAAGATCAGAGAATATCGAAGAAGCTCGATAAAATATAATAGAAGAGAAGAGAAGAGACTAGAAGAGAAGAGAAGATAAGAGGCCTATCCTCTCATATCCATCCCTGCAATCTCCTCTCAGACTCTCTGCCCTTCTCACTCTCTTCCCTTCTCTTCTCTTCTCTTCTCGTTCTCTTCTCTTCTCTTCTTCTTCTTCTCTTCTCTTCTCTTCTCTTCTCTTCCTTCTCTTCCCTCCTTTTCCCCTCCCCTCTCTCCTTCTCCTGCTCCTTCCTCCTCTCCTCCTCCTCTCTCCTCTCGCCTCCTCGCTCCTCTCCTCTCCTCTCCTCTCTCTCCCACCTCCTCCTCTCCCTCTCCTCTCCTCTCTCTCCTCTCCTCTCCTCTCTCTCTCTCTCTCTCTTCGCCTCTCTCTCTCTTCTCTCTCTTCTCTTCTCTTCTCTTCTCTTCCTTCTTTCTTCTCTTCTCTTCTCTTCTCTTCTCTTCCTTCTCTTCTACTTCTCTTCTCTCTCTTGCCTTCCCTCCTTTGTCTTTTTCCCTTTCCCCTTTTCTGACTGAAAGTGAAATATGGGTATGTGCAGTCTACGTTTGAAAAGGATATTTCCCTATGTGTGTGTCTCACAATGTTTAACATGATCATGGAAAATCTCTGCTCAGGTGACGTGGTCAGGAAAAAACACCTGGGTCTATTTATAAACAATGTTCTGTACTTTAATGTATTCCAGTGCTGTGATGTTCCTGTACCTGGAAGTTCCTGGTGATAATGGTCTTCCTGTCATCTTCTATCTGCCTGAACTTGGTCTGGAGCCCTTTCATCTGATTCTCCATCTTCATGACGTACTGGAAGTCCCTCTGGGTTCGCAGGTTCAACACCTCAATGGACTGGGACATGTTCTGCACCTGGAGCAGAGAATACAAGACAAACACAACAACTACCTCCAACATGTTCTGGACCACAGCAAAAAACAGAAGCACATTCAATCTAGCCTGGTTGACCCAGATCGGTTTGTGTTCGGCACGATGGCCATGACCATAGTGGTTGCCAAGACAGCACAGACCGACCTGGAACCAAGCAAAATGAAATCTACACAACATTCACAAACAGAAATTAGCTCACACTGACTCCTTAGCCGACTAACTTGAGATCTTTATGTGTAACTCAGATTGAGGTGTAACATTGACAACAAAGCATGGCTTACAGTACGTGAAAGTCTGAATTACATACACACCTCAAGGCAAGTTGGAATTCAGCCCTGTTCGAATACTGTATTTGAACACATGGCCCTCAATCTTTTTTTTTTTTTTTTTTTTTTTTTGTCATTTAGCAGACGCTCTTATCCAGAGCGACTTACAGGAGCAATTAGGGTTAAGTGCCTTGCTCAAGGGCACATCGGCAGATTTTTCACCTAGTCGGCTCAGGGATTAGAACCAGCAACCTTTCGGTTACTGGCACAACGCTCTTACCCACTAAGCTACCTGCCGCCCTAATCTGAAATGGATGTTTAAAAAACAATAACATGATTTGAGACGTGATCCTTACTTTTGTTGTGTTTATGTGTTTTCTTGTGTTTATGAAAAAAAAAAAAAGACATGAATCACAAGCGAACAACACAATGCTCCTTAACAGACTATAACAGACACAAGATGATGCATACATCTGGATATTGATAATAAGATGCGCTTCCCCTCCCATATGATTAACAATTCATCACACACACAGGCGTGAACGACTTAGCCTTTAATCACTCTACTTATGCTCTGACATCGCAGAGGTACAATAATGTGTACGATAGATCACCTCAGAATGGAGAAAATGATTGTGTACAGTACACCGAGTTTCAGAACCTAATACACACAGCATCTTATATCAGGGATCTTTCAATGTGAATAGATAAGACTCCCTTTGAAATGAACTGTGACTTTTAACACTTCCACAACAGGTGTTGCTAAGACGCCAATGTGAATAGATAAGACTCCCTTTGAAATGAACTGTGACTTTTAACACTTCCACAACAGGTGTTGCTAAGACGCCAATGTGAATAGATAAGACTCCCTTTGAAATTAACTGTGACTTTTAACACTTCCACAACAGGTGTTGCTAAGACGCCAATGTGAATAGATAAGACTCCCTTTGAAATGAACTGTGACTTTTAACACTTCCACAACAGGTGTTGCTAAGATGTTGCCGAGGGCTGTTACATTACTTCTAGGTGATTCTATGGTAGGTGTTGTGTTGATTCTATGGTAGGTGTTGTGTTGATTCTATGGTAGGTGAAAGATTTACGACTCCTCCCGGACCAGGCCCAAATCCCTGTCATTCGCGTGAAGAGGAGACGTCAATACAGGGGGCGCAGATCCGTGTGCTTGGTGAGAATTTCGTTGGCGAGTGGATAATCCGCATTTACCATCCATCCTACAGGCGAACATACAATCACTGGAAAATAAACTGGATGAGCTCCGTTCCAGACTATCCTACCAACGGGACATTGAAAACTGTAAGATCTTATGTTTCACCGAGTCGTGGCTGAACGAGGACATCGATAATATACAGTTGGCTGGGTTTTCCGTGCATCGGCAAGACAGAACAGCAACCTCCGATAAGACGAGGGGTGGTGGTCTGTGTCTATTGGTCAACAACAGCTGGTGCGCGATCTCTAAAATTCTTGAGGTTTTGCTCACCTGAGGTAGAGTACCTCATGATAAGCTGTAGACCACACTATTTGCCGAGAGAGTTTTCATCTATATTTTTTCGTAGCTGTCTATTTACCACCACAAAACGATGCAGGCAGTAACGCCACACTCAACGAGCTGTATAAGGCCATAAGCAAACAAGAAAATGCTCATCCAGAAGCGGCGCTCCTAGTGGCCCGAGGACTTTAATGCAGGAAAACTTAATACCGCTTGAATTAATTTCTATCTGCAACCAGAGGGAAAAAAAAAAACTCTAGACCACCTTTACTCCACACACAGAGACGCATACAAAGCACTCCCTCGCCCTCCATTTGGCAAATCTGACCATAATTCTATCCTCCTGATTCCGGCTTAAAAGCAAAAACTCAAGCAGGAAGTACCAGTGACTCGCTCAATACGGAAGTGGTCAGATGACATGGATGCTAAGCTACAGGAGTGTTTTGCTAGCACAGACTGGAATATGTTCCGGCAAGTCGGTTAGGACATCTACTTTGTGCATGACACAAGTAATATTTCCAACAATTGTTTACAGACAGATTATTTCACTTATAATTCACTGTATCACAATTCCAGTGGGTCAGAAGTTTACATACACAAAATTGACTGTGCCTTTAAATAGCTTGGAAAATTTCAGAAAATGATGTCATGGCTTTAGAAGCTTCTGATAGGCTAATTGACATCATTTGAGTCAATTGGAGGTGTACCTGTGGATGTATTTCAAGGCCTACCTTCAAACTCAGTGCCTCTTTGCTTGACATCATGGGAAAATCAAAAGAAAGTCAGTCAAAACCTCAGAAACAAATGGTAGACCTCCACACACCTGGTTCATCCTTGGGAGCAATTTCCAAATGCCTGAAGGTACCACGTTCATCTGTACAAACAATAGTACGCAAGTATAAACATCATGGGACCACGCAGCCATCATACCACTCAGGAAGGAGATGCGTTCTGTCTCCTAGAGATGAACGTACTTTGGTGCGAAAAGTGCAAATCAATCCCAGAACAACAGCAAAGGACCATGTGAAGATGCTGGAGGAAACAGGTACAAAAGTATCTATATCCACAGTAAAACAAGTCCTATATCGACATAACCTGAAAGGCTGCTCAGCAAGGAAGAAGCCACTGCTCCAAAACCGCCATAAAAAAGCCAGACTACGGTTTGCAACTGCACATGGGGACGAAGTTCGTACTTTTTGGAGAAATGTCCTCTGGTCTGATGAAACAAAAATAGAACTGTTTGGCCATAATGACCATCGTTATGTTTGGAGGAAAAGGGGACGGCTTGCAAGCCGACGAACACCATCCCAACCGTGAAGCACGGGGGTGGCAGCATCATGCTGTGGGGGTGCTTTGCTGCAGGAGGGACTGGTGCACTTCACAAAATAGATAGCATCATGAAGAAGGAAAATGATGTGGATATATTGGAGCAACATCTCAAGACATCAGTCATGAAGTTAAAGCTTGGTCGCAAAAGGGTCTTCCAAATAGACAATGACCCCAAGCATACTTCCAAAGTTGTGGCAAAATGGCTTAAGGACAACAAAGTCAAGGTATTGGAGTGGCCATCACAAAGCCCTGACCTCAATCCTATAGAAAATGTGTGGCCAAGACCATACAGCGGTTTAACAGGACAGGTTCCACTCAGAACAGGCCTCGCCATGGTTGACCAAAGAAGTTGAGTGAATGTGCTCAGCGTAATATCCAGAGGTTGTCTTTGGGAAATAGATGTATGAGTGCTGCCAGCATTGCTGCAGCGGTTGAAGGGGTGGGGGGGTCAGCCTGTCAGTGCTCAGACCATACGCCGCACACTGCATCAAATTGGTCTGCATGGCTGTCGTCCCAGAAAGAAGCCTCTTCTAAATATGATGCACAAGAAAGCCTGCAAACAGTTTGCTGCAGACAAGCAGACTAAAGACATGGATTACTGGAACCATGTACTGTGGTCTGATGAGACCTGAAGATAAACTTATTTGGTTCAGATGGTGTCAAGCGTGTGTGGCGGCAACCAGGTGAGGAGTACAAAGACAAGTGTGTCTTGCCTACAGTCAAGCATGGTGGTGGGAGTGTCAGGGTCTGGGGCTGCATGAGTGCTGGGGGCACTGGGGAGCTACAGTTCATTGAGGGAACCATGAATGCCAACATGTACTGTGACATACTGAAGCAGAGCATGATCCCCTCCCTTTGGAGACTGGACCGCAGGGCATGATAACGACCCCAAACACACCTCCAAGACGACCACTGCCTTGCTAAAGAAGCTGAGGGTAAAGGTGATGGACTGGCCAAGCATGTCTCCAGACCTAAACCCTATTGAGCATCTGTGGGGCATCCTCAAACGGAAGGTGGAGTAGTGCAAGGACTCTAACATCCACCAGCTCTGTCATGTCGTCATGGAGGAGTGGAAGAGGACTCCAGTGGCAACCTGTGAAGCTCTGGTGAACTCCATGCCCAAGAGGGTTAAGGCAGTGTTGGAAAATGATGGTGGCCACAAAAAATATTGACACTTCGGGCCCAATTTGGACATTTTCACTTAGGGGTGTACTCACTTTTGTTGCCAGCGATTTAGACATTAATGGCTGTGTGTTGTGTTATTTTGAGGGGACAGCAAATGTACACTGTTATACAAGCTGTACATTCACTACTCTACATTGTAGCAAAGTTTCATTTCTTCAGTGTTGTCACATGAAAATATATACTCAAATATTGACAAAAATGTGAGGGGTGTACGTAGGAATGCTGTTCGTTGACTACAGCTCAGCGTTCAACACCACAGTGCCCTCCAAGCTCATCACTAAGCTAAGGACCCTGGGACTAAACACCTCACCCTGCAACTGGATCCTGGACTTCCTGACGGGCCGCCCCCAGGTGGTAAGGGTAGGTAACAACACATCTGCCACACTGATCCTCAACACGGGGGCCCCTCAGGGTTGTGTGCTCAGTCCCCTACTGTACTCCCTGTTCACCCACGACTGCGTGGCCACGCACGACTTCAATACCATCATTAAGTTTGCCAACGACACAACGGTGGTAGGCCTGATCACCGACAACGATGAGGCAGCCTACAGGGAGGAGGTCAGAGACCTATCATTGTGGTGCCAGGACAACAACCTCTCCCTCAATGTGATCAAGACAAAAGAGCTGATTGTGGTCTACAGGAAATGGGGGGCCGAGCACTCACCAATTCACATCGAGGGGGCTGTAGTGGAGCGGGTCGAAAGCTTCAAGTTCCTTGGCGTCCACATCAGTAACAAACTATCATGGTCCAAACAGTGACCGTCAAGAGAAAAATTGCTGATGCACACTAACATTTTGAAATTGCACCTAACGCTCAACAGTAAATAGAGACCCTGACTGAGTTGGGGCGGAACCGGCCCTGATAGAGAGATGTACTGTATGTGTTGGTTTGGTACCTTCTCCAGTAGCTGGCGGAGCTGTCTTCCCTTCGCGTCTCTGGAGCAGAGGTTCTGTTCAGGAGCCACCACCGTGCAAATACACCGCCCGTCAGTATCCTGGGCTGAGCTGTACACCTGCCAACCCTCCTTAGGCCCGATGGTCTACAGACACACCACACACACACACACACACACACACACACACACACACACACACACACACACACACACACACACACACACACACACACACACACACACATACACACACACACACCCACACACACACACACACACACACACACACACACACACACACACACACACACACACACACACACACACACACACACACACACAGGAACATATCAGTGAAGGGAATCTGTAATCTGGATAAATGCCGTTGGAAGACAGACATTTTTCAATGTGAGCTGGTAGCTAGATAATCATGTAGCTAGTGATAGAAAGTGATAGATATTTCAATATAAAAAGATTGAAGAAATGTTATAGTATATCTTCAGCAAAAGATGGCATTTAATTCATAATCACGGGGGGGAGGGGGGATTGACATATATCATTGTTTTAAAGCGGTCATACCATGGATCATTTAGCTATTTGATTTTAAATTGTAGGACCCTTTTAGGTATCAGAAAAATTATAATAATATAATTTGATAAAATATTGATTTTGGCCTTTTGCCCATAGAAACGCATTGAATAACACATTCATAAATGACAAAAAAGACAGTCAAAAAAGTATATAAGGTTTTGAAGTGTCTGTCCTTCAGTACATCTACACTACCGTTCAACAGTTTGGGGTCACTTAGAAATGTCCTTGTTTTCGAAAGAAAAGCACTTTTTTTGTCCATTAAAATAACATCAAATTGATCATAAATAGAGTATAGACAATGTTAATGTTGTAAATGGCTATCGTAGCTGGAAACTGCTGATTTTTTATGGAATATCTACATAGGCGTACAGAGGCCCATTATCAGCAACCATCAGTCCTGTGTTCCAATGGCACATTGTGTTTGCTAATCTAAGTTTATTATTTTAAAAGGCTAATTGATCATTAGAAAACCCTTTTGCAAATATGTTAGTCTTATTTTTCTCCATTCCTTTAAACGATCAGCTCTCAGAAAACCATCCCATTAAAAAATGTATAATTTGTCTGTTGCTGTTTCACTTCAGAGAGATAGAAAGAGAGAGAAAGAGAGAAAGAATAGAGTCAAACATGAGAGCAAAAGTAAGAGCGAGGGTTAAAGAGAATAGAGAGAGAGAGAGAGGAGAGAGAGAGAGAGAGGAGAGGAGAGGAGAGGAGAGAGAGGATAGGAGAGGAGAGGAGAGGAGAGGAGAGGATAGGGAGAGGAGAAGGAGGAGGCGGAGAGAGAGGAGGGGAGGAGACGGAGAGGAGAAGAGGAGAGAGGGAGAGAGAGAGGAGCGGCGAGAGAGAAGAGAGCTCCTAGAAGCTCTCCTTCTTCGCAGAGGGAGAGGAGGGAGAGAGAGAGAGCCCCCACGCGGGGGAGAGAAGCGTGGTGAAATAGACAACCCAATATGTTTGTGCAGGGAGTAAAGCAGTGCTGGTCCACTGGGGATGGCTCCATGGCTCCATGGCTCCAGTGAAAGGTATTTTGTGAGAATGATTAATGACCATCCTTTGGAGTGTATCTCTGTGTGAAACCAATGTAGTCTTGTATCAGATCCTCCTCTATCTAACTTTCAGAGACCTGGAACCATAGTGTATTGTGTATTTGCTGCAGTGGGAGACTGTATTGTAGTGTGTGAGAGACAGAAAATGCCCTGCAGTTGTCAAAATGTTGCAATTCATATTTGTTTATCCTCTGTGCATGGACCTTGTGTGAACTGTCCTAACAGTGTTGCTTTGATGTACAGTCTGAATGGTGCTTTAATATGCAAGACACGTCTGTAGCAAAGCTAACTTCAACACATTACCGCCCACAGCAGAGTAGAAACAAATTAACAGACAGTTCATAGTGGGGTTGAAATCCATTCAGAAGTTGTCGGAAGGTAACCCACTGATGAAACAGAGACAAATGATTAAACACACACATGCATACACACACTCACAAAAATAAATGCACTCAAGCATACGCACACAAACGAGGAGGGCTCAGAACATCTAAAAATTGATTTTAAAGAACTGATTCTAGCACTGAAAGATTCCAAAAAGCGGCCAATCATTTCAGGTCCGGTACCATCGTTGGGCCGTGGGTGTGAAAGATCAAATCAAAAAAATCAAATCAAATCAAAATGTATTTCACACATGCGCCGAATACAACAGGTGTAGACCTTACAGTGAAATGCTTACTTACAAGCCCTTAACCAACAATGCAGTTCTAGAAATAGAGTTAAGAAAATATTTACTAAATAAAATCAAGTAAAAAATACAATAAAATCAAAAAGTAACACAAGGAAATTACAAAACAATAACGAGGCTAAATAAAGGAGGTACCGGTACCAAGTCAATGTGCGGGGATACAGGTTAGTCGAGGTAATTTGAAAAGTGACTACAGTACCAGTCAAAAGTTTGGACACACCTACTCATTCAAGGGTTTTTCTTTATTTGTACTATTTTCTACATTGTAGGTGTCAAAAGGGGTGATGTGTACGCGGCAGTGAAGTCAGGCGCAGGACACAGAGAAACAGGATGACTACTTTACTTAAAGTAAACACGCACAAACAAAAGGTCTCCACAACACTGGAGGAGTAACACAAGGCGAACTAGACATGCCGAACATCAACAAGACAAAATGACAATAACACACAAAGGCCAAACGTAAAACAAGGGAACTTATATGTTACACAATCAACACAAAATAAGCAACAGGTGTACAAACTAGACAACACAAGACAAACACCGAAAACATCGATCGGCAGTAGCTAGTACTCCGGGGACGACGAACGCCGAAGCCTGCCCGAGCAAGGAGGAGGAGCAGCCTCGGCGGAATCAGTGACAGTAGGATAACAGTGAAGACATCAAAACTATGAAATAACACATATGGAATCATGTAATAACCAACAAAGTGTTAAAAAAAAACAAAATATATGTAATATTTTAGATTCTTCAAATAGCCACCCTTTGCCTTTGTGACAGCTTTGCACACTCTTGGTATTCTCTCAACAAGCTTCAACTGGAATGCTTTTCCAACAGTTTTGAAGGAGTTCCCACATATGCTGAGCACTTGTTGGCTGCTTTTCCTTTTGTCTGCCGTCCGACTCATCCCAAACTACTGAATTGGGTTGAGGTCGGGGGATTGTGGAGGCCAGGTCATCTGATGCATCACTCCATCTCTCTCCTTCTTGGTCAAATAGCCCTTACACAGCCTGGAGGTGTGTTAGGGCGGCAGGTAGCTTAGTGGTTAAGAGCGTTGTGCCAGTAACCGAAAGGTCGCTGGTTCTAATCCCCGAGCCGACTAGGTGAAAAAATCTGTCGATGTGCCCTTGAGCAAGGCACTTAACCCTAATTGCTCTTGTAAGTCGCTCTGGATAAGAGCGTCTGCTAAATGACCAATTATTATTATTATTATTATTGGGTCATTGTCCTGTTGAAAAACAAATGATAGTCCCACTAAGCCCGAACCAGATGGCATGGCGTTTCGCTGAAGAATGATGTGGTAGCCATGCTGGTTAAGTGTGCCTTGAAAACTAAATACATCACAGACAGTGTCACCAGCAAAGCACCCCCACACCATGACACCTCCTCCTCCTTGCTTTACGGTGGGAACTATACTTGCGGAGATAATCCATTCACCCACACCGCGTCTCACAAAGACACGGCGGTTGGAACCAAAAATCTCAAATTTGGACTCCAGAGCAAAGGACACATTTCCACCGGTCTAATGTCCATTGCTCGTGTTTCTTAGCCCAAAAAGGTCTCCTCTTCTTGTTGGTGCCCTTTAGTAGTGGTTTCTTTGCAGCAATTCAACCATGAAGGCCTGATTCACACAGTCTCCTCTGAACAGTTGATGTTGAGATGTGTTTGTGACTTGAACTCTGCAAAGCATTTATTTGGGCTGCAATTTCTGAGGCTGGTAGCTCTAATGAACTTATCCTCTGCAGCAGAGGTAAGTCTGTGTGTTCCATTCCTGAGGCGGTCCTCATGAGAGCCAGTGTCATCATAGCGCTTGATGGTTTTTGCGACTGCACTTGAAGAAACGTTCAAAGTTCTTGAAATGTTCCGTAATGATAGACTGTCCTTTCTCTTTACTTATTTGAGCTGGTCTTGTACCAAATAGGGCTATCTTCTGTATAACAGAGAGAACAGTGTATGACTTGGGTGACTGGAGTCTTTGACAATTTTTTGGGCCTTCCTCTGACACCGCCTAGTATATACAGTTGAAGTCGGAAGTTTACATACACTTAGGTTGGAGTCATTAAAACTCGTTTTTCAACCACTCCACAAATGTCTTGTTAACAAACTACAGATTTGGGAAGTCGGTTAGGACATCTACTTTGTGCATGACACAAGTCATTTTTCAAACAATTGTTAACAGACAGATTATTTCACTTATAATTCACTGTATCACAATTCCAGTGGGTCAGAAGTTTACATACACTAAGTTGACTGTGCCTTTAAATAGCTTGGAAAATTCCAGCAAATGATGTCATGGCTTTAGAAGCTTCTGATAGGTTAATTGACATCATTTGAGTCAATTGGAGGTGTACCTGTGGATGTATTTCAAGGCCTACCTTCAAACTCAGTGCTTGACATCATGGGAAAATCAAAAGAAATCAGTCAAAACATCAGAAAAAAATGGTAGACCTCCATAAGTCTGGTTCATCCTTGGGAGCAATTTCCAAACGCCTGAAGGTACCACGTTCATCTGTACAAACAATAGTACGCAAGTATAAACACCACGGGACCACGCAGCCGTCATACCACTCAGGAAGGAGACGCATTCTGTCTCATAGAGATGAACGTACTTTGGTCCGAAAAGTGCAAATAAATCCTAGAACAACAGCAAACGACCTTGTGAAGATGCTGGAGGAAACAGGTACAAAAGTATCTATATCCACAGTAAAACAAGTCATATATCGACATAACCTGAAAGGCCGCTCAGCAAGGAAGAAGCCTCTGTTACAAAACTGCCATAAAAAAGCCTACGGTTTACAACTGCACATGGGGACGAAGTTCGTACTTTTTGGAGAAATGTCCTCTGGTCTGATGAAACAAAAATAGAACTGTTTGGCCATAATGACCATCGTTATGTTTGGAGGAAAAAGGGGGGACCAAAGTTGTGGCAAAATGGCTTAAAGAAAACAAATTCAAGGTAATGGAGTGGCCATCACAAAGCCCTGACCTCAATCCTATAGAAAATGTGTGGGCAGAACTGAAAAAGCGTGTGCGAGCAAGGAGGCCTACAAACCTGACTCAGTTACACCATCTCTGTCAGGAGGAATGGGCCAAAATTCACCCAACTTATTGTGGGAAGCTTGTGGAAGGCTACCCAAAAAATTTGACCAATGTTACACAATTTAAAGGCAATGCTACCAAATACTAATTGAGTGTATGTAAACTTTTGACCCACTGGGAATGTGATGAAAGAAATAAAAGCTGAAATAAATCATTCTCTCTACTATTATTCAGACATTTCTTATTCTTAAAATAAAGTGGTGATCCTAACTGACCTAAGAGGATTAAATGTCAGGCAGTGTGAAAAACTGAGTTTAAATGTATTGGCTAAGGTGTATGTAAATTTACGACTTCAACTGTAGGTCCTGGATGTTAGGAAGCTTGGCCCCAGTGATGTACTGGGCCGTAAGCACTACCCTCTATAGAGCCTTATGGTCAGATGCCAAGCAGTTGCCATACCAGGCAGTGATGCAACCGGTCCGGATGCTCTCGATGGTTTGCTGTAGAACTTTTTGAGGATCTGGGGACTCATGCCAAATCTATTCCGTCTCCTGAGTGGGAAAAGGTGTTGTCGTGCCCTCTTCACAACTGTCTTGGTGTGTTTGGACCATGATACTTCATTGGTGATTTGGACACCAAGGAACTTGAAAATATCGACCCGCTCCACTTCAGCCCCGTCGATGTTAATGGAGGCAAGTTCGGCCCTCCTTTTCCTATAGTCCAAAATCAGTTATTTTGTCTTGCTCACATTGAGGGAGAGGTTGTTGTCCTGGCACCACACTGTGAGGTCTCTGACCTCCCTATAGGCTGTCTCATCATTGTCGGTGATCAGGCCTACCACTGTTGTGTTCTCAGCAAATTTAATGATGGTGTTGGAGTCGTGCTTGGTCATGCAGTCGTGGGTGAGCAGAGAGTACAGGAGGGGACTAAGCACGCAGCCCTGAGGGGTCCCAGTGTTGAGGATCAGCGTGGCAGATGTGTTGTTGCCTACCCTTACCACCTGGGGGTGGCCCGTCCGGAAGTCCAGGATCCAGTTGCAGAGGGAGGTGTGTAGTCCCAGGGTCCATAGCTTAGTGATGAGCTTTGAGGGCACTATGGTGTTGAACGCTGAGCTGTAGTCAACTATGTGTTGTTGCCTACTGGCAATACACGCCTGGCTAAAATATTACTTTAGCTCTGTTGGAATCATTTTTATAGATAATCTTGAGACCTTCTGGAAACAGAAAATCTTGGCTCCTGGACTTTGTCCACGCATTTTAAGGCTGCGTTGAGACAATGACTTATCAATGACCAAAGTCCAGCTCAGTTAATCCCTACCTTTGTGACGCTGAGTTGTCATAATGCTGCATGAAATGTACGTTATCCCAGGGGCGTTGGCAGACACATTGTAAGTATCTTAATGTATGTCCCCCTAACTGCCCTGAATACCTCTGTTGATCCTACAGCTATTGTATGCAGTAATCATGTGCCTATGAACCAGAGTTACACTGTTAGCACTGAGGCGGTGTGCCCTAGTAGGAAGACCACTGTGTGCAGCTCACCCTGCACTATCAGCTCCACTATAAGTAACATGAGCATGTCTACATCTGATAAGCTTCCCAGTAAAGCATTAAAAACAATCAAGCAACCCAGAAAAGTGCTTTAAATAGCCCATATTAACATATGTAGCCTAAGAAACAAGGTTCATGAAGTCAATAACTGTAACATATTCATATTCTGACAATCTCTGTAACTCACTTAGACAATACCCTTGATGATACAGTGGTATAAGTTAGTCCTAAATATTTCAAAAACTAAAAGCATTGTATTTGGGACAAATTATTCACTAAACCCTAAACCTCAACTAAATATTGTAATGAATCATGTGGAAATTGAGCAAGTTGAGGTGAGTAAACTGCTTGGAGTAACCCTGGATTGTAAACTGTCATGGTCAAAACATATTGATACAACAGTAGCTAAGATGGGGAGAAGTCTCAGCCCAGTACATCACTGGGGCCAAGCTTCCTGCCATCCAGGACCTCTATACCAGGCGGTGTCAGAGGAAGGCCCTAAAAATTATCAAAGACTCCAGCCACCCTAGTCATAGACTGTTCTCTCTGCTACCGCACGGCAAGCGGTACCGGAGCGCCAAGTCTAGGTCCAAAAGGCTTCTTAACAGCTTCTACCCCCAAGCCATAAGACTCCTGAACAGCTAATCATGGCTACCCGGACTATTTGCATTGCCCCCCCCACCCCACCCCACCCCCACTTTTACACTGCTGCTTTTCTGTTTATTCGGTCACTTTAACTATACCCACATGTACATATTTCCTCAACTACCTCAACTAGCCGGTGCCCCCGCACATTGACTCTGTACCGGTACCCCCCTGTATATAGCCTCTGTACCGGTACCCCCTGTATATAGCCTCTGTACCGGTACCCCCTGTATATAGCCTCTGTACCGGTACCCCCTGTATATAGCCTCTGTACCGGTACCCCCCCTGTATATAGCCTCTGTACCGGTACCCCCCCCCTGTATATAGCCTCTGTACCGGTACCCCCTGTATATAGCCTCTGTACCGGTACCCCCTGTATATAGCCTCTGTACCGGTACCCCCTGTATATAGCCTCCATACTGTTCTGTTCTTTTACTGCTGCTCTTTAATTATTTGCTATTTTTTATTTTTTACTTATCTATTTTTTACTTAACACTTTTTTTTTTCTTCTTAAAAACTGCATTGTTGGTTAAGGGCTTGTAAGTAAGCATTTCAATGTAATGTCTACATCTGTTGTATTCGGCGCATGTGGCAAATAAAATTTGATTTGATTTGAAGTCTGTCCATAATAAAGTGCTACTCTGCCTTCTTAACAACACTATCAACAAGGCGGCTCCTACAGGCCCTAGTTTTGTCGCACCTGGACTACTGTTCAGTCGTGTGGTCAGATGCCACAAAGAGGGACTTTGGCTCAGAACAGTGCAACTTGTGGTCAGATGCCACAAATTACAATTGGCTCAGAACAGTGCAACACAGCTGGCCCTTGGATGTACACAGAGAGCTAACGTTAATAATATGCATGTCAATCTCTCATGGCTCAAAGTGGAAGAGAGATTGACTTCATCACTACTTGTTTTTGTAAGAAGTGTTGACATGCTGAATGTACCGAGCTGTCTGTTTAAAATACTAGCACACAGCTCGGACACCCATGCATACCCCACAAGACATGCCACCAGAGGTCTCTTCACAGTCCCCAAGTCCAGAACAGACTATGGGAGGCACACAGTACTACATAGAGCCATGACTACATGGAACTCTATTCCATATCAGATAACTGATGCAAGCAGTAGGATCAGATTTAAAAAACAGGTAAAAATACACCTTATGGAACAGCGGGGACTGTGAAGAGACACACACAAAGGTACAGACACATGCATACGCACACAAGCGCTAACACACGCACTCTACACACACGTACATTGTAATATTGTTGTATGGTGGTATTAAACATTTTGTACTGTAGATATGTAGTGGTGTAATAATGTAATATGATGCACTGTTTTATCTTTTGTTTTATATGTAATGTAAGTGCCTTAATGTGTTTGGACCCCAGGAAGAGTAGCTGCTGCCTTGGTAGGAACCAATGGGGATCCTTAATAAATACAAATACAGACACACACACACACACACACACACTGCCACACATTACTGTATGACAAATGATCAATACATAGAGATGTCAGCCTCGGCCAAACTAGCCGTGTCAGAATAAAGGATGCTGAACAAACAAGCCAACAAAACCTTCCAATTTAATGGACATAACTATTCATTTACATCAATTGATCAACTGTCTCTATAAAAGCTATGAGGCATTGGGAGCAACTGAAGTGGAATGCACGTGTCCGTCCTGGAATTGATGATCATGCTCCTTAAACGAGTTAACATTTCTGCTCTAATGGTGGATAATATTAAATCGCAGTTGCCGTGTGAGTGTGTGATTGTGAGTGTGCGTGTGCGTGTGCGTGTGCCTGCAGAGAGCTTCGTAACTAGATAGAGACAGACATTTCAGTCAGCCGCAGTTCAACTTAACAAATGGTGACCTCCAAACGTAACAGCAACAACAACGATAACAACAACACCTAACGAGAGAGAGAGATGGAAAGAGAGATGGAAAGAGAGATGGAAAGAGATATGGAAAGAGATAGATTAAAAGGAAAAAGGGGGTGGGAAAAAAGAGCGATAGAGAGAGAGGGGCGGGAGAGAGAGAGAGGAGAGAGGGGCCCCTCCCCGGGTTGTCTTACTTCGCCCCTTTCCCGTTCTCCGCCCCTCTCTCTGTTGCCCCTTTTGGCCCCGCGCCCCTTTTGCCTTCCCCCGCGCGCGCGGCCCCCTTTCCGCCCCTTTTCCCCAGTCGCCCCCTCCTCCCTTCGGCGTCCTTGGGGGTTTGGGGCCTTTTCGCGGGCCCCCCGGGGGGGCCCTTTTTTTAAAAAAGGGCCCCGGGGAGAGGAAAAAAAATGTCCCCCTTTTTTACCTACCTTTCCCCCCCCTAAATTTCCCCCTTCCCCTTTTAAAGAAACAGATTCTCCATCCTGGGGGGGGAAAACAATCATTTCCAAAACCCCGGGACAACGTCTGTGGCACCGAAATGCCGAACTTTAAAAAGAAACCCGACCAAAACCCCACACTCAGGGGGGCAAACCCCTAAACCGGAGGTGACAGCATTCCCTCCCCCATATGCCCCCCAAGGCACAACTACAACAACATAACCAACAAAAACGGGTCACAACTCCTGAAGCTCTGTCGCACGCTGGGTATGTACATAGTCAATGGTAGGCTTCGAGGGGACTCCTATGTTAGGTACACCTATAGCTCATCTCTTGGCAGGAGTACTGGAGACTACTTTATCACTGACCTCAACCCAGAGTCTCTCAGAGCGTTCACAGTCAGCCCACTGCCACCCCTATCAGACCACAGAAAAATCGCAGTCTACTTGAACAGAGCAATACTCAATCATGAGGCATCAAAGCCAAAGGAACTGAATAATATTAAGATATGCTATAGATGGAAGGAAGGTAGTGTCAAAACCTACCAAAAAACAATTAGGCAACATCAAATTCAATCCCTTTTAGACAACTTCCTGGACAAAACGTTCCACTGTAATAGTGAAGGTGTAAACTTGGCAGTAGAAAACCTAAACAGTATATTTGACCTCTCAGCTTCCCTATCAAATCTAAAAATCTCTAACAGAAAACCAAAGAAAAGTAACAACAATGACAAATGGTTTGATGAAGAATGCAAAAACCTAAGAAAGAAATTGAGACACTTATCCAACCAAAAACATAGAGACTCAGAAAACCTGAGCCTACGCCTTCACTATGGTGGATCACTAAAACAACACAGAAATACACTACGGAAAAAGAAGGAACAGCATGTCAGAAATCAGCTCAATGTAATTGAAGAATCCATAGACTCTAACCACTTCTGGGAAAATTGGAAAACACTAAACAAACAACAACACGAAGAGCTACAGTGAGGGAAAAAAGTATTCGATCCCCTAAAAAAGTATTTGATCCCCTGCTGATTTTGTACGTTTGCCCACTGACAAAGAAATCATCAGTCTATAATTTTAATGGTAGGTATATTTGAACAGTAAGAGACAGAATAACAACAACAAAAAATCCAGAAAAACGCATGTCAAAAATGATATAAATTGATTTGCATTTTAATGAGGGAAATAAGTATTTGATCCCCTCTCAATCAGAAAGATTTCTGGCTCCCAGGTGTCTTTTATACAGGTAACGAGCTGAGATTAGGAGCACACTTTTAAAGGGAGTGCTCCTAATCTCAGTTTGTTACCTGTATAAAAGACACCTGTCCACAGAAGCAATCAATCAATCAGATTCCAAATTCTCCACCATGACCAAGACCAAAGAGCTATCCAAGGATGTCAGGGACAAGATTGTAGACCTACACAAGGCTGGAATGGGCTACAAGACCATCGCCAAGCAGCTTGGTGAGAAGGTGACAACAGAAACACAAAATAACTGTCAATCTCCCTCTGCATGGGGCTCCATGCAAGATCTCACCTCGTGGAGTTGCAATGATCATCAGAACGGTGAGGAATCAGCCCAGAACTACACAGGAGGATCTTGTCAATGATCTTAAGGCAGCTGGGACCATAGTCACCAAGAAAACAATTGGTAATACACTATGCCGTGAAGGACTGAAATCCTGCAGCGCCCACAAGGTCCCCCTGCTCAAGAAAGCACATATACAGGCCCGTCTGAAATTTGCCAATGAACATCTGAATGATTCAGAGGAGAACTGGGTGAAAGTGTTGTGGTCAGATGAGAACAAAATCGAGCTCTTTGGCATCAACTCAACTCGCTGTGTTTGAAGGAGGAGGAATAATGCCTATGACCCCAAGAACACCATCCCCACCGTCAAACATGGAGGTGGAAACATTATGCTTTGGGGGTGTTTTCCTGCTAAGGGGACAGGACAACTTCACCGCATCAAAGGGACGATGGACGGGGCCATGTACCGTCAAAACTTGGGTGAGAACCTCCTTCCCTCAGCCAGGGCATTGAAAATGGTTTGTGGATGGGTATTCCAGCATGACAATGACCCAAAACACACGGCCAAGGCAACAAAGGAGTGGCTCAAGAAGAAGCACATTAAGGTCCTGGAGTGGCCTAGCCAGTCTCCAGACCTTAACCCATAGAAAATCTGTGGAGGGAGCTGAAGGTTCGAGTTGCCAAACGTCAGCCATGAAACCTTAATGACTTGGAGAAGATCTGCAAAGAGAAGTGGGACAAAATCCCTCCTGAGATGTGTGCAAACCTGGTGGCCAACTACAAGAAACGTCTGACCTCTATGATTGCCAACAAGGGTTTTGCCACCAAGTACTAAGTCATGTTTTGCAGAGGGGTCAAATACTTATTTCCCTCATTAAAATGCAAATCAATTTATAACATTTTTGCCATGCGTTGTTCTGGATTAGTTTTTTGTTCTTCCGTCTCTCACTGTTCAGATAAACCTACCATTAAAATTATAGACTGATCATGTCTTTGTCAGTGGGCAAACGTACAAAATCAGCAGGGGATGAAATACTTTTTCCCCTCACTGTATCTATCCAAAACGGAGATGTATGGGTAAACCACTTCTCCAATATTTTTGGCCCTATAACAAAGAACAAACAGCAAAAAAAATATACATGATCAAATGCTAATCTTAGAATCAACTATTAAAAGACTACCAGAACCCACTGGATTCTCCAATTACATTGAATGAACTACAGGACAAAATACAAACCCTCCATCCCAAAAAGGCCTGTGGTGTTGATGGTATCCTCAATGAAATGATCAAATATACAGACCACAAATTCCAATTGGCTATACTTAAACTCTTTAACGTCATCCTTAGCTCTGGCATCTTCCCCAATATTTGGAACCAAGGACTGATCACCCCAATCCACAAAAGTGGAGACAAATTTGACCCCAATAACTACCGTGGGATATGCGTCAACAGCAGCCTTGGGAAAATCCTCTGCATTAAATTAACAGCAGCCTAGTTCATTTCCTCAGTGTAAACAGTGTACTGAGCAAATGTCAAATTGGCTTTTTACCAAATAACCATACGACAGACCACGTATTCACCCTGCACACCCTAATTGACAAACAAACAAAACAAAACAAAGGCAAACTCATGCTTTGTTGATTTCAAAAAAGCTTTTGACTCAATTTGGCATGAGTGTCTGCTATACAAATTGATGGAAAGTGGGGTTGGGGAAAAAACATACGACATTATAAAATCCATGTACACAAACAACAAGTGTGCGGTTAAAATTGGCAAAAAACACACACATTTCTTTCCACAGGGCTGTGGGGTGAGACAGGGATGCAGTTTAAGCCCCACCCTCTTCAACATATATATCAACGAATTGCGAGGGCATTAGAACAGTCTGCAGCACCCGGCCTCACCCTACTAGAATCTGAAGTCAAATGTCTACTGTTTACTGATGTTCTGGTGCTTCTGTCCCCAACCAAGGAGGGCCTACAGCAGACCTAGATCTTCTGCACAGATTCTGTCAGACCTGGGCCCTGACAGTAAATCTCAGTAAGACAAAAATAATGGTGTTCCAAAAAAGGTCCAGTTGCCAGGACCACAAATACCCTAGAGCACACAAAAAACTATACATACCTCGGCCTAAACATCAGCGCCACAAGTAACTTCCACAAAGCTGTGAACGATCTGAGAGACAAGGCAAGAAGGGCCTTCTATGCCATGAAAAGGAACATAAAATTCGACATACCAATTAGGATCTGGCTAAAAATACTTGAATCAGTTATAGAACCCATTGCCCTTTATGGTTGTGAGGTCTGGGGTCCGCTCACAAAACAAGAATTCACAAAATGGGACAAACACCAAATTGAGACTCTGCATGCAGAATTCTGTAAAAATATCCTCAGTGTACAACAAAAACACCAAATAATATATGCAGAGCCGATACCCGCTAATTATGAAAATCCAGAAAATAGCCTTTAAATTCTATAACCACTTAAAAGAAAGCGATTCCCAAACCTTCCCTAACAAAGCCATCACCTACAGAGAGATGAACTTGGAAAAGAGTCCCCTAAGTAAGCTGGTCCTGGGGCTCTGTTCACAATCACAAACAGACCTCACAGAGCCCCAGGACAATAACAACAACACAATTAGAACCAACCACATCATGAGAAAACAAAAATAAAATGACTTGATACATTGGAAAGAATTAACAAAAAAACAGAGCAAACTAGAATGCTATTTGGCCCTAAACAGAGAGTACACAGTGGCAGAATACTTGACCACTGTGACTGACCCAAACTTAAGGAAAGCTTTGACTGTGTACAGACTCAGTGAGCATAGCCTTGCTATTGAGAAAGGCCGCCGTAGGCAGACCTGGCTCTCAAGAGAAGACAGGCTATGTGCACACTGCCCACAAAATGAGGTGGAAACTGAGCTGCACTTCCTAACCTCCTGCCAAATGTATGACCATATTAGAGACACATATTTCCCTCAGATTACAGCGATCCACAAAGAATTCGAAAACAAACCCAATTTTGATAAACTCCCTTATCTACTGGGTGAAAAACCACAGTGTGCCATCACAGCTGCAAGATTTGTGACCTGTTGCCACAAGAAAAGGGCAACCAGTGAAGAACAAACACCATTGTAAATACAACCCATATTTATGTTATTTTTTTCCCAATTGTACTTTAACTTTTGCACATTGTTACAACACTGTATATACATAATATGACATTTGAAATGTCTTTATTCTTTGAAACTTCTGAGTGTAATGTTTACTGTTAATATTTATTGTTTATTTCACTTTTGTTTACTATCTACTTCACTTGCTTTGGCAATGTTAACACATTGTTTCCCATGCCAATAAAGCCCTTAAATTGAAATGAATGAATTGAGAGAGAGAGAGAGAGAAGGAGAGAGAGAGAGAGAGAGAGAGAGAAGAAGAGAGAGAGAAGAGAGAGAGGAGAGCGCAGTAGCCACAGCCCCATGGAGAGCTCCTCTCGAGGATATACAGCGTCTGCGAGAGAGTCAGTGACCCAGTGAGTAGATAATCAGACCTGGAGTGTCTCCGAGATGGCCTGATGGAAAAGAGTATAGGAAGACAGAGATGAGAGAGCTAGATAGATAGATGGAGAGAGAGAAATAGACCTAGATGGAGAGAGAGATGACAAGATGGAGAAGATGAGAGAGAGACGAGATGGAGAGAGATAGAAGACAGAGATGGAGAGAATAGATAGACATAGATGAGAATTGAGATAGACAAGAATAGGAGAGATAGAGTAGACAGATGATAGATGAGAGAAGATAGACAGAGATGTGAGAAGTAGAGATGAGAGATAGACAGATGTGATAGAGAGGATAGACAAGATATGGAAGCGAGCAGATTTGAGAGAGAAAGAGATGACAGAATAGAGACAGAGATAGACCAGAGATGGATAAGAATAATAAACTAAGAATATAGCTTATAGAATGATTACAGAATTATAGAGTAGACATATAGTTGTAGATATATAGATAGTACAGAGTATGGATAGATAGCTATGTAGAATGAGAATAGAGAGACTGATGATGAATAAGTAGAAATGTAGTAAAGATGATAGAATATAGAGATGAGAATAGACTATAGAGATAGAGAAGATAGACAGAGATGGAGATGAGAGATAGATAGAGAGAGATAGATGAGGAGAGAGAGATAGACATGAGAGATGGATGAGTAGATGAGAGATGAGATAGATATAACTAAGAGATATATACAGAGATGAGAGATAGATATAGACAGAGATAGGAGATGAGAGATGGAGAGATAGATTAGATAATAGATAGATATATATACATTAATAGAGAATATACAGAGATTAGGATAGATAGGAATAAGAGATAGATAGAGATGGAGAGAGGAGAATAGACAGAGATTATAAGAAGAAGATAGACAGATGGATAGAGAGAAAAGATAGATAATAGAGCGAGAGGGATAAGATGAAGAATGGAGAGAGATAGACAGAGATGGAGATCCGTTTCCAGAAGATGTGGCACATCCTTGCCCTTTGACCCTGTGAATAGATGATTCCGCAGCATTCTTCTCCAGTCATCCTCTTTATACTCCACATCACTACCTTCCACAGTCTTCTGTTGTCCCCCTACTGTACATGTGCTGCAGTGGATGACAGTGCCGAAGCAGCCAACAGTGTCTGCGTGTCACGAGCACAATGAAGATAATGAGTGAGAGATCCAACATGATGTCTCAGTTTGAAGCCACAGCGAGACAGATGGCTTTAGATCATCGGGGATGTCAACAGAATATCAAGTGGTTACAGTAGACAGCAGTGACAGTACTAACAATGGCCCTTTATGTGGTTGCTTTTATGAGGGCTGGTTAATATAAAGTAGAAGCAAGTATTACCAAGATTGGATCCATCCATGTGCTAGAAGCAGTACGTAAAAGCATCAATAAAATTACTGATATTGACTAATGCTATTAACACTCCAGATAAATACATTCATGACTTGTCCTCAATTTGTTAGCACAGGGTAAGTGGAGACATTTTCTATCCTATTACCTAGCTGAACTATGCACTGGCCTTGTCTGCATGGATTATGATTTTGCATAATACGTGCGGTACTACTTCTTCCCCAACAGCATTGTTGAATACTCGTTTCTGATTGGCTAGAGGGGCATTCTAGAATTGGCATTAAAACCAGATAACGGGACAGTTGGAAAGATATCGGAACACTTTGCAATCATGATGCAGTATGCACCTCCAACCTTTCAATCATGACGCGGTATGCACCTACACATGCAGACCGTACTTGCTACAAAGTTGCAGAAAGCTAAACCAACAACCACACAAACCGAAATTGGATACATTGTAAACTCCAGTCCAACAAGGAAAAATGTAGCTAGCTAGCGTTGATTTGGTTTTGCAGAGACATATTTTTTTTGGAGCTTCTGATGACCTAACGTGGTGAGTTATGAACACACATTTCTCCGGTCACTACTGTTGCAGTCATAATGCAAGTGGTGCTAACGCTGTCAAATCCTCCCACGTTTCTAGTTTGACCAGCTGTTTTCAGCATCTGATCTTTTTGAATTCGGTTGTCATATTGGCAGGTTTGCTAGCAACTAACTATTTAGCTAGCTTACAGCCTAGTGTTTGGTATGCAATGAGATCTCCTTGTAATGAACAGTGCCGAGTGTCCTGACGAGAAGGCAAACTTTTTTCTAGCTCTGCCAGGTGGACGAGTGGTTCAGGCGTGCAGAAGAGGTATGGGACGATGCCCACGTGAGACTCCAGCCCCGCTGTCAGAAAGACATGAAGACCGCCACCGCAGTGAGCCTCCCGTGTTCCACCCTGGTGATTGCGTCTGGCTCTCCACCAGGAACCTTCCTCTCCGCCTGCCCTGTAAGAAGGCCCAGGTTTGTGGGGCAGTTCAATGTCCTCCGGAGGGTCAACGAGGTAATTTACAGATTACAACTCCCCACTAACTACCGGATCCATGTTTCCCCCCTCAGGCCGGCGGATCCTGGTACCCTGGCTGATGCCGTCCCCTGATGCCGTCCCCCCCTCCGCCTCCCTTGGACATCGAGGGGAGCCCCGCCTATGCCGTCAGATCCCTCCTGGACTCCCAACATCGGGGGTCGGCTCCAGTACCCGGTGGACTGGGAGGGGTACGGTCCAGAGGAGCGGTGTTGGGTTCCGGTTGACGACATTCTAGATCCCAACATCATTGGAGATTTCCACCTTCATCGTCCGGACCGGCACGCCCTTCACCCTTGGCCGGTGTCGTCCTGCGGATGGAGCCGTGCGTCGGGGGAGGGGTTACTGTTACGTCTACTCCCGCTCTCCCCCTCCGGCGCTCGACGTCACCGGTCTACTAATTACCAGTCCTGGTAACCCATCTTTACGTACACCTGGCAACCATCATTACGCACACCTGCGCCCTATCATCAGTCATACCTGGACTTCATTCCTTACCATTTATCTAGCACTCTGTTTTGTCAGTCATCAGGTAGTATGGTTTGTGTTTCCATGTCTTGTTTTGTTATCATTCCACGTTCGTTATTATTAAACTCACTAACGGCACCTGCTTCCTGACTCTACTTCACACAGGCACATAATTAGCTCGCTTGTTGGCACTGCACAGTGGAAGTCTAGTTAAACCAAATTTATAATCCATTCTTCTCCGTTATTATAGGCCCTAGGTGCTGTGCAGCGATGTGTGTCTAATATGCCGACTGTCTGCATCATACACACACACACACACACACACACACACACACACACAAACACATTTCCCTGGGTGCAGTGGAATGATATTTGTCTGCTATGGGGACTGTCTGCATCACCGCTCAGTGCCACACATACTGTAATTAAGAAGAGGATGGAGGAGAGGAGAGAGGGATAGATAGATAGATAGATACAGTATGTAGACATATATCTCAATGGATGGATAGATTGCTAGATAGATGTGTAAAACTAAGAACATTGTATTTGGTACAAATCATTCCCTAAGCTCTAGACCTCAGCTGAATCTTGTCCTGAATGGTGTGGCTGTTGAACAAGTTGAGGAGACTAAATTACTTGGCGTTACCTTAGATTGTAAACTGTCATAGTCAAAACATATAGATTCAATGGTTGTAAAGATGGGGAGAGGTCTGTCCGTAATAAAGAGATGCTCTGCTTTTTTGACACCACACTCCACAAAGCAAGTTCTGCAGGCTCTGGTTTTGTCTAATCTTGATTATTGTCCAGTCGTGTGGTCCAGTGCTGCAAGGAAAGACCTAGTTAAGCTGCAGCTGGCCCAGAACAGTGGCACGTCTTGCTCTTCACTGTAATCAGAGGGCTGATATAAATACTATGCATGCCAGTCTCTCTTGGATAAGAGTTGAGGAGACTGACTGCATCACTTCTTCTTTTTATAAGAAACATTGTGTTGAAAATCCCAAATTGTTTGCATAGTCAATTTATGCACAGCTCTGACACACACACTTACCCCTCCAGACATGCCACCAGGGGTCTTTTCATAGTCCCCAAATCCAGAACAAATTCAAAAAAGCGTACAGTATTTTCTAGAGCCATTATTGCATGGAACTCCCTTCCATCTTATACTGCTCAAATGAACAGCAAACCTGTTTTAAAACAACAGATAAAGCAACACTTCACGGCACAACACCTCTCCTCTATTTGACCTAGATATTTTGTGTGTATGTATTGATATGTAGGCTATGTGTGATGTTTTTAAATGTATGTAGTTCTGTCCTTGAGCTGTTCTTGTCTATTAATGTTCTGTATTATGTCATGTTTCATGTTTTGTGTGGACCCCAGGAAGAATAGCTGCAGCCTTTGCAACAGCTAATTGGGATCCTAATAAAATACCCCAAAAATAATAATAATCTGGATGGATGGATAGATCTGGTCTGAACATACTGCCTATGGTAGAATGATTACTCTGTCTGGAATTATTCTTAGAGCTAACATCACCCATAGGGAGGTAAAGCTGATTATTCTTAGAGCTAACATCACCCATAGGGAGGTAAAGCTGATTATTCTTAGAGCTAACATCACCCATAGGGAGGTAAAGCTGATTATTCTTTAGCTAACATCACCCATAGGGAGGTAAAGCTGATTATTCTTAGAGCTAACATCACCCATAGGGAGGTAAAGCTGATTATTCTTAGAGCTAACATCACCCATAGGGAGGTAAAGCTGATTATTCTTTAGCTAACATCACCCATAGCGAGGTAAAGCTGATTATTCTTAGAGCTAACATCACCCATAGGGAGGTAAAGCTGATTATTCTAGGTAGTCTAGCGGTTAAGAGCGTTGGGCCAGTAACAGAAAGGTTGCTAGTTCGAATCCCTGAGCCAACTAAGTGAAAAATCTGTCAATGTGCATTTGAGCAAGGCACTTAACTCTAATTGCTCCTGTAAGTTGTTCTGGATAAGAGTGTCTGAATAATGTAGAATCATCTGTGCAACTGGACAGAATGTTTTTGATAACAATATATATATATATATATATATATATTCTTTTTTTTTTTTTTTATGTTTTAAATGAAATCCTTGGAATGTTCTCCTAACATTCACTAAAATGTTGTGCACAACATCTGTAAAAACCACCACAGAATATTCCCCAAAAGTTCTCATTAGGTTTCCAGGTAAAGTATTAACACATTATACCAGTAACATTTTCCCAGCAAACCAAAAATGGTTCTGTGAAAGTTCCCAGAACATTCGTTAGGTTGCGGCAAATGTTCTCATAAGACAAAAACTGTCCAGTCGTGCTGATGATTATACAATGTTTGTATAAAACTTTCACCTGATGTTGCAAGAATGATCCCAGAACATCCCCAGAACACATTTTGTCTGTTTCATTAGGTTGTGGGAACAGTCTGGTGGGAACAGCATGGGGACATCACAAAAGGTATGTTCCCAAAACACAAAAACTGTCCAGTTGTGCAGATGATTCTACAATGTTTTTTTTAAGGTGCAAAAAACATACACCTGATGTTACAATAACGTTCCCAGAACACAGTTTGTCTGTTCTTTAAGGTTCCCAGAATGTTTATTTTTTAGGTTGTGGGAACATTGTGGGGATATGACAAGAGATAGGTTCCCAAAACACAAATAATGTCCAGTTGTGATTACATTTATTTATTGCGAGGATATGACAAGAGATACATTTTAAAAGCTTGTGTTCTGTGTCCTGATTGACCATATTAGACAGTACAGGTGCATCAAAACTGGGACCAAGAGACTTAAAAACACCTATCTCCAGGCCATCAGACTGTTAAATAGTCACCACTAGCCCGCCTCTGCCCACTACCCTGCCCTTAACTTAGAGTCTTTTGCCCTATGTACATAGTCATTGAACACTGGTCACTTTAATATTGTTTACATACCGTTTTACCCACATCAAATGTATATACTGTTTTCTACTCAAGGATAATCCCATAAAACTACTGCTGTACACACCGTTTATATACTGTCCATAATGTTATGGAGGACCAAATCTGCCATAAGTATAAAATACAAATAAATAAATGCACACATAGATACATACAGTGAGGGAAAAAAGTATTTGATCCCCTCCCTGCTGATTTTGTACGTTTGCCCACTGACAAAGACATGATCAGTCTATCATATCATTTTAATGGTAGGTTTATTTGAACAGTGAGAGACAGAATAACAACCCCAAAAAAATCCAGAAAAACGCATGTCAAAAATGTTATATATTGATTTGCATTTTAATTAGGGAAATAAGTATTGCAAAGTATCCCAAAACTAGAATCTGTTACGAACAGAGTGAACTGTTTTTTTATTTTATTTATTGCACACGCGCACTTCAGAGTAGGCGTTACCCTAATGGAAATATGCAAATGCGTACTAGAACGCACCAGTAGGATCTCGCTAGCTTGCGCTTGTTCTGTCTACTATTACTCATTTGCTCCCATTGGAAACGACAAGCTGTGGTCTCTTGGTTTAGTTATAAAAATGCTCTTTCTAGCACACTGCCTCTATCTATCTGTCACTCTCCAGAATGGTCCATAGATAAACAAGCTACACTAATAATAGCATACCAGTGTTAAACCTTCACTGGCGGACTGCCTGTGTGATGACATAGCATATTATCCAGGGCCACTGATTGGATTTACTGTTACTCACTCCAAAACTCATGCGCTCTCCTCCCTGTTAGTCTTCCAGAGTTTTATCAAAACTAACATGTCCGTCCCCAGGTGAGTCCGAGGGGCTTATGGAACTCTAGAGCAGCACATCAAAAAACCTGCCACCCTGTTGTCAGCAGGTTGTTCCATGAGGAAGGATGCAACTTCCAAGGCTTTCAAAAGGCCACATTTTGGGGATCACCGAATGCAATAAAATGTTTTGTATAAACTCATTTTCATTTTTTTTTTGTTAAGATTACAAAACAACTTTTTCATAGCATGTTTGTCACATTGGTCTTCACACTAACTTCTGCGGTAACTTAAACAAAGACAAGACTTAAAGAGTTTATGATTTAGAAGGTCTAAAGTAAACGCAAGTCTCATGTCCAGGCGAATACATTTTTATTAAAGCATATTAGACATCACACAGGTGTGTCAACTAAAATATACATATCCCAGACAAGAATGAAGAATGGGACAAGTAGACAAAGTGAATATAAGTCCGTGATTGCATCTGTAGCAGTTTGTATGAATTTGAGTGGTTCCATACAATACATGTTGATAGAATGGCTGCGAGACAGAGAGAGACTGTTGCTGTACTCCCAGGTAAGGCCCTCGCTTCCGGCTCCACTGAAGGCCACAGTCTTCAGTCAGGCAGCTTGAAGATGATGTCACCATCCAGGCCCATGTCACATCATGCAGTGGCCCGATAGTGAGATGACAAATGCATTATGTACCTTTCATCACCAAAGCCATGTTTGAATTTACTGCACATATTACTGAACAATTCAACCCTTTTGTTAGTGTCATTGATATATGGAAATTCACATACAATATTTAGTTCATAAGCATTGACTAATACCTCTAGGGCAGGGGTAGGCAACCCTTGTCCTGGAGCGCCGCAGGCACTTCCTGTTTTTGATTTAACTGACCTGGAAGACCAGGTGTGTTGAATTGAGGCAATCACTGAACTGATTAGCTCAGGTGGTCAGGGCTGCATTCAGTACATAACGTAATAGAACGTTCTATATTGTAGAGCTCCGCCCCATAGGGGAGCTCTGCTCCTATTGGTTTACCCCGCTGCCTAGGCAGCGAACAGCCTGAGACAAAATTATGCACACACCTGCAGCCAATAGTAATAGAGGTGTCCCTATAAGAGGGGACGCTTCCCCTCAATCCGCCTCCCATTATCTTCGGCGACTGGACTGAAGAAGTCGATGAGAAGAGAAGACTCAGGATGAAGAAAACGCCGTCGATTTTCCAAGTCATCGACGTCGTGCTAGAATGAGCACACCAGGAGATTTTCCACCCCCCTAAAAGCTATTTTCAGAGCTCAATGTCGCTGTTCCACCATGGTGGCTGCTGACCCCCACGACTTATGTTTAGTGTGTTTAGGGTCACAGCGCGCCAGGGACGGCCTCATGGATCCCCCACTATGTGCCAGCTGCGCCCTCCTTTCTATGAAGGAGAGGAAGCAGCGTTGGGCATTTTCTAGGGAGGATATCCCTCTCGAGGATGTGCTATCGGTGTTAGCCTCAGCTTCTGAGGCGTCATCTGAAGGCGCTGACTCGGGAGATGACAGGGATATTGGGGAGAGATGGATATTCCATTGGAACAATCCGTCTCATTGACCCAGACTTTTAAAGACCCCCTTTCCATTGGAAAGAGCGATGTCGTTCTCATCCCCGGGCGATGACGACACGGCCACAGCCTCTCTGCGCTCTGATTTTCCAGGGCTCATTGACAGGGCTGCTGATTAAACTGACCCCCATTCCCTCCAACCCGGACGTGGATATGATGGAGGGCGGCCCTTATTCTCGGCCTAGGAGTGCGGCGGAGCCTTTGGCACCGACCATGCCCTCGCTCAGTAAGTACGTTGAGGGCTCATGGGAGGCCCCCTTGGCGGCGCGTTCGCCGGCCAAGGCGTACCTCCCATTCACCAGAGTGGAAGGGAGACAGCAGGGCTTTTCTAAGGGAATCCCCAGACTCGAGAGCGCCATGGCTGCGTACCTCGTGCCGGGTTCGAGTCCCTGGCCCTCGTAGAAGAAAGCCACTCTGCCTACACAGAAGGACGGATTCACAGCGCAGCTGGTTGAGAAGTCCTTTGTGTTGGGAGCCCAGGCCGTAGCAGCGGCAAATATTGCCCTCCTCGCAGCCTCTCTGTCCCGTCTAACCACGGGTAAGACCGAGCTCACGGGGGAGCACGTGGAAGAGGCGTCCAGAATTTCTGCCGCTATTCTCCACCTAACGCAGGCGTCGGCTGTTTGTGCGGGGAGGTCCATGGCCACCTCGGTGGTCGCAGAGCGACACCTTTGGCTGTCAATGACAGCCATGAAAGAGTTGGACAGAGCCTCGTTATTGAACTCCCCCATCTCTTGACGACTGCCTTTTTGGGGTCACCGTCAAGGATGCGACGGAGCATTTCATCAAGCTCGATGAGGAGAAGAAGCAGCTGGCTAGACACCTGCCACTGGCAGGGAGGTCTAGCTCTACGTCTAAGAGACCGTCGAGTTCCACCGCCTCCAGTAGACCGGCGTCAGCCTCCAGCAGCAAGGGAGCGGGCCCCGCGACTCCTGCAGCGCCAGAGGTTCCGGCAAGAGAGGTCATCAGGGCGTCATCCTGGAAGCACCCGAAGGGTGGCCAAAAGAGACGGCACCTATGACATGGCGAGGTTGGAGAGAATGGGAGACGGCACTGCGCCTGGTCCGACTGTGCCCACTATTCCCCCCCACCCTTCTGTTTTTGTTGATGTGTGTAATAAAGAGTTGGCTCCAACTGACTTTGTCACAAGAGAGCCCCTTTTCCATGATACATCCGAGAACGTTCAAGCTCCTTCACTCTCTCTCTCTCTCTCTCTCTCACCACTCTGAGTGTAGCTCATCCCACCAAGGGTGCGTAGCTGAGCGTACACATGAGGCAGGTGTAAGAAAGGTAACAAGGCGCCGCCTTGCTTTACCTCATAAAGACCTCACATTACAGACTCCTAGGAGTGCTGTAGTGAAGGTCTCACATAGCAGACTGCAGTCACAGCAAGGTAATGGAATGATGATGCAATCGCTATTGGGGGACGGCGCTCTGACTCAGGCTAGTGCCTCAGTCAGTGCAGGTCAGACCCGTGCTGCGTTCACGGAGGGCTTGGATAACGAGGTTACGAGTATAACCAACGTGTCGGCGCCCCCGTTTCTCTCAGAACGCGCTCATGTTTCCTCTCCCTTTCATGAGAGGCACGCCTTGGGCTGTTCCATCACGTCAGGAATACAGGTCCTTCCTACTGAATGCACCACAGCTTCGCGCTCTTTCCGCTTTCTCAGCATTATTGGGAGTGGCGGCGAAGCTGTACCCTCTTCCTCTGGCAAGACCGGATGCTGGAGAAGGGTTATGCCATCCAATTCCATCGGACCCCTCCCCCATTCAGTGGGGTGGTGGAGACGGTGATGAAAACGCCCGAAAAAGTAGACGCTCTCGTTACAGATTTCTGAACTTTTGGCGAAGGAGGCGATCACAGTAGTTCACTGGGAGCAAAGGAACAAGGGGCTATATTCGCCCGACTTCCTAGTGCCCAAAAAGACGGGGGGAATGAGGCCAATATTGGATTTACGCATTCGCAACGAGAGCGAAACCAAACGGCCCTTTGGAATGCTGATGACAAAACGTCTACTGGAATGTGTCCAGAAGGGAGACTTTTGTATGAGCATAGACCTGAAGAACGCGTACTTTCATGTGCCGGTGCAGCCGCGGTTCCACTGGGACTCTTGCGCAGGATACAGTGATGGTTCGCCCAACTACGACTAGACCCAGTGCGTCAGCGTCGTCGGTTGGTGGTGGTTCCTCTCTCGCTCAGAGCAGATCTGAACTAATGGAGAGTCCCACACGTTCTCACACACGGAGTCCCAATAGGAAAAGTGTCCTCCTACATTCCATGGTTTGTCAGACCCACGCGATAGGAGTTGTGTGGCCTCTCTCCAGTCGTCACATCAACCTCTTGGAGTTGGAAACGGTTCTACTGGTTCTGACCCACTTCGCGTCTACCCTTTGGGGTCGAGATGTGCTGGTCTGGTCAGACGTAGGGGCAGACATCATGTCTCGAGGGGGTCCTCGGGACGACAAGTGGCGTCTGCACCCGAACATCGTTCTCCAGATTTGGGAACGGTTTCGGGAGAGCCGAGGTGGATCTGTTCGCGTCACGCGTGAAAGCGCATTGCCCTCTTTGGTTCTCTCTCCGAGCTCAGGACGAACCTCCACTGGGGAGGGACGCATTTGCGCACCGACCGTGGCCGAAGGTTCTCCTGTACGCATTTCCACTGCTGTCCTGCATATTCCCACTGTTAGCCAGGGTGAGATCACGCGGGCTGTCAATCATGTTGGTGGCTCCTGATCGCCCAGGGGCTCCATGGTTCACGGAGATGATTCAGATGTTGATTGCGCCACCTTGGCCAATTCCACATCATGGGATGTGCTGTCTCAGGCGGGAGGCGCGATAGGGCAGTTGCCCATAATCGGCCAACCACTGATGGTTTGGCTCCTGAGAGGGACAGGCTAGAGCGCTGTGGGTTATCTGATGCAGTGATCAGAACCATACAGGGCTCACGTGCAAGTTCCACTTCCAGGGTTTACGCCAGTACACGGAACGTGTTTTCACAGTGGTGTGTCAGGATGCTGTCGTTGAAGACGGCACTGTTGCTCGCTCTGACCACCGCTAAGCGTGTCAGTGATTTGTGCGCTCTGTCGACGAGACCCGACTGCCTCGCCATTAATGGCGATCTGAGCAGAGTGGTGTTACGTCCTAACCCGGCATTTATTCCCTAAGGTTATTAAGAGCTCATACAGATCACAGATCGTAGAGCTGTGGGCTTTTTCTCCCCCTCCTTATGGGAAGAGAAGTGAGGAAAGGCTCCATCGCCTGTGCCCAGTGCGTGCTTTGGCACGTTATGTTGAGCGCACAGCAGCGATTAGGTCATCGCCTCAGCTGTTTGTGTGTCACGGTGCAGCTGCACTGGGTAGACCTCTTTCTAAACAGCGTCTGTCTCATTGGCTTTGTGAAGGCATTGAGACGGCGTATGAGGCAGCGGGGGGACCATTGCCTCAGGGTATAAGAGCTCACTCCACTCGTGGAGGAACAGGGGTAGAGGATATTTCTGCAGCGGCGTTGTGGTCGTCACCGTCTCCTTTTATCAGTTTCTATCTCTTGGATATGTCTTCTAACTCTTTGGCTCAGTCAATACTCAGCGTAGCTGAGAGGAGGACTTGAGCTAGGAGAAAGGAATGCAGGACTGAGGAGACAGGTCTCTTTCAGGTCCGCTCCTTCTAGAAGAGACATATGGCATGACTCCTGACTGACATGCTCAGTACAGTAGAAGGCATGTTATTGATCTGCCCACCAGTGCATAACTGGGTTGGGGCGGAATGATGAGGGAAAATAGTGTGTGTAACCTTGGTTACGGTACTATTAGACCGGTCATGTAATATTGACGGAATTGTGACGTCATCTATCTGCTTGGTCAGATGAGTATGGCTCATGTTCTGGATGCTACCCACAAATCTTTGGGGTTTCATAGATTGAGTGTGGTGGATTACCGGATACACAGTGTAGAGTGACACTTTGTGTTATTCCATTAGTGATCGGTTTTGTTTTGACAGAATCTTGGAGGTACCATTTATCTGCTGGTTCAGATTAGTATGGCTCATATTCTGGTTATCTGCCCACTAGACATTGGCAATGCCATTGGACTAGGTGGGGCGGATTGTACTGAGGACACAGTATATTGTGACACATTGTGTCACAGTACTGTGGGACTTGGTCGCAGCCATTGCTAGGCCCGACCTTTTCATTAAGTGGGAAGTGTTGGGCTCGGCAGGGAGTACATTTTGGAGTGTTGCGCTCCGCCTTAAACCAATAGGAGCAGAGCTCCCCTATGGGGCGGAACTCCACGATATAGAACGACAGTTACCGAAGTTGTAACTCCAGTTCTATGAGTGGAGCGGTGCCCCATAGGACTTAAGGCCCTGCCGACCATCCAGTCTCGCTGAAGATAATTTCTCGGGAGGCTGATTGAGGGGACTGGCTGCAGGTGTATGCATAATTTTGTCTCAGGCTGTTCGCTGCCTAGGCAGCGGGGTAAACCAATAGGAGCAGAGCTACCCTATGGGGCTCCGCTCCACCCATCGAACTGGAGTTACAACTCCGGTAACTATCGTTCAGTACAAACCGTTCAAGACGACTAAACGCACTACTGGTTTTGGGGCCTAGTTTGAAGAAAATCCTGCAGTACATGTTGCACTCCAAGAACAGGATTGCCTACCCCTGGTTTAGGGTCCTGTGGTGAAACGACTGCTGTGAAAAGTATTGGGCAACAGCTTTCTTCCAGGGCCCATAGTCACAAAGAGTCTTAGAGTAGGGATAGCAATCTAGGATAACCTCCCCCTTGCCAATGTAATTGGACTCAGTGTGAAGGCAAAATCATAAAATCAGTACTCCTACTCTGAGATTCTTCGTGAATATTGACCCTGGCCTGTCAGTATGCTGGCCTGTCACCAATGCCACTACACCTGAAATGCAGCAACAACATGAATAAGAATTAGCTCAGTCAGTCAGTAATTTAGCTAACTAACCACTCATGTAAATGTGCACAAACCTAAATCAGCCAAATTATATGAAGACAACACAGCCTATTTGCTGTGAAATTAGGAGGGGCATTTTTCTTGTCAACTTTCAGTCACCAATACATCAATAAACAAGCTGGGCAATAAAGTAGTTTGATGAAAAACTTTGAATAGTCAGTAACTAGCTAGTCTTTAAAATATAGCTACCAATTAATTATATAGCTAGTTGTTATTGTTGGGTTTTATTTTTCTCATAATTGGATCTGTATGTGATGGATAGCTTGGAAGGAATGCACTAATGAGGAGCAATATACTGATATGGATTGTTTCACATAACAGGGTGGGGAACATTGGGGGTAGGACAGATAAGACTTGTGTTGCGAACACTCTCTCTTTGTATTCTGTGAAACTGTCCTTGAACATTGAGTACAGTGGGATGATGTATTTCTGGGTGCTGACTTTCGCAGGTTATCATAGCAACCATGTCTAGTAACAAATGGAGTGCCGAGGAGTTGGGCCCACCCCTGCGCCAACGGATTGGCTGAACCACACTCAGTCCTTTGCTCTGGTTGGCCAACAGAAGAAGTGAAGGCTTTCTGTCAGAGTATTTGAGAAAGAATCTGTAAACAATAATGCTAGTTCTCTGTCGGCCCTGCGTGGTTTGACAGTGAGCCCGTATACGAACCTTCATACTTATCATACAATACATTTTGCATATAATAAATTAAGCTTAGATTGAAGATCTCTTGATTCTTATTCCAATACCAGATTTGAATTACGCAATCTCGACAATTGGTGACCCCGACGTGATCTGGTGGCGGAACTTCGCTGGAATTCACCCAGCCTATTGGACATCACTGTCATCGAACTGTGTTTCACAAATTGCCCGGGCTTTTAAAAAGGTAAGCAAAACACCTATTGTAATATAACTGAAGTTTTGCACATTGGCTTTATCCAAATTAATTTTGTGAAACACCTGTTTGATGTAAGTGAACCCTATTCTACTTTAAATAACAATTACAGTATACTACTTCGATTTCATAATGTATTATGCAAATGTTTGATAATTGTGATGGTTAAACCCATGGGAAATAGAGGAGGCTGTGTGCCCAAATAGAGGAGGCTGTGTGCCCAAATAGAGGAGGCTGTGTGCCCAAATAGAGGAGGCTGTGTGCCCAAATAGAGGAGGCTGTGTGCCCAAATAGAGGAGGCTGTGTGCCCAAATAGAGGAGGCTGTGTGCCCAAATAGAGGAGGCTGTGTGCCCAAATAGAGGAGGCTGTGTGCCCAAATAGAGGAGGCTGTGTGCCCAAATAGAGGAGGCTGTGTGCCCAAATAGAGGAGGCTGTGTGCCCAAACAGAGGAGGCTGTGTGCCCAAACAGAGGAGGCTGTGTGCCCAAATAGATTGGTCGATTGTAAGTGTGTCATTTATGACTGTGTGACATATTTGACTGTGTGATAGGACTATGACTGTGTATTGTGAGTGAGTGTGATAACTGTATACTACGTTTAACTGTGTAATAATTGTGTACCATTTTGGCTGAGAATAAAGTTTAAATTGTGCAAACGTTAACAAAAGACACCCATAGGAGGTACTTTAAAATAAATAGGCAGTGAATAGATAAATAGATTAAAATACTTTAAATAACGGCAGAATATTTGGAACACTAAAACGAAAAACAGCTCTTCAAAAGAGCCCGCTCTCACTGAAAGCTGAAGAGAGAGTTGCGAGGGGAGGGGCTGGAGACAGCGAGAGTGTGGCTTTTGAAGAGTCAGGAGAGAGAGAGAAGGGGGGTGATTTAGATTGATACAAACAATTATTGATGGGTTAGGGCTGGGGATATCTGTATTTTGTTTTATGTGTACTACCATCTTTAGATAGATAAAGTAGAGAGTATTTATATTTGTATTTTTGGTCATTGAGTTAAATTCAGTGGTCTAATAATATTACCTTTACCCATTTGCGTTTCAAACTAAAAATATTAGACCAATAACATTAAAAGCACTTTTTATACAAAATATTGGAGTCAGTAAGGTTTTAAATTACAATTAAGAATAAATAATAAAGTTCTTAAAACAAAAGTATAGATACAACAACATTGGCAAAAATGACAGATAAAGTAATTAAAGTGTTGAAATCCACCCTCGAGATAAATGGGGGAAAAGACGGGAAGGAATGGAAGAGGAGAGGAGAAAAGTTATACAAAGAATGGATAGCAGATGGATGGATAATGGCAATGAATGGAATCCCAGGGGAAGGAGAACCGAGGACAATACTGACGGCCCTGAAGAAGAGAACAGAGAAGGCAGTAAGTGAGTGGAAAGAGGAAGGAGAGCCCCTCAAAGGGAAGTCCAAAGACACGATGGAGAAAGCCAGGTTAAAGGAGCGGATTGGTTTGGCTATGTTGGAGAAACTAAAGAAAATGTGGGAAGACAAAACACCACCCAAGATAACAAATCGGTTGTATCCAGCCCTGCCATCGGCCCCACCACCGTATGAAAACCCTCCAAAAACAATGGCACCAGTGTTGGAACTGACTGGGCAGGTACAGTATCAGCAGAAAGACGGCGTGCTGCAGGACACATGGGTGGGTGAAGAAGAGGTGAATAGACGAAGAGGTGATATCGAACAGATGTTGAAAACTGCACGAGAACTGAAAGAACAGATTTCTCAGCTGAGTAGACTGGATAAAGAGGAAGAAGACTCAGAGAGAAGCACAGAGTACCGGGACTTGTGTCGAACCGGAGCAAGTGAGAGAGAGAATGAGGAAATAGGAGGTAGAAGCACAGCCAGTTCAACCATTTATTACAACAATGCCGAATTAAAAAAGGAACTGAAAGTACTGGAAAGGCGGGTGAGAGAAGACAGAAAGGAGCTGGCACTCACATCACTGCAAAGAACACCAGAGCCAAGGGGGGGCCATTGTATTGATTTGGGAGAAGGAGAGGAAGAGTATGAAGACGTAAAGCAGACAAAAATGCTCTATGGAGCTTTTCAAGGAGATATTTGGGATGAGGAAGGGCCTGCACAACGCACACGGGCCAAAACTCAAGGGAGAGGGGGTAACTGTGGGGGTCAGTATCCTCTGAGAGAAACAACAGTGGGAGCTTCAGTATACAAGCCCTGGCCACACAGGGATGTGCAAACTCTGGTTGACAGTTTACCCCAGCCTGAAGAATCAGGACACAGGTGGGTGAAGGCTTTTGAGAGCCTTACTGCAGCAGATGAACTCACCATAGGGGATATGGTGGCAGTGATGAACAGGTGCATGGGAGATCATGAATGCAAAGAGATACTCATACAAGCAGGCCTGAGAGGAATAGTAGGAGCAGCAACTGGTTTTGATCGATACCGAACTGTCATATGGGATGCAGTTAGAAGGAAGTATCCCACTCAGGCAAGGCCAGATCTCATGAGAACACTGACGCTGAATGATGATGAAACCATACCAGCCTACATGAAGAGGGCAAAGTGCCTCTGGAGACAAGCATGGAATGAAGAGCCCACCAAAAATACAATGAGTCACCTCTTCCTTGCAAACTGCCTGGGGGGACTCCCAGACCAGGCCCGGGTAGAGTGTGAAAAGGTTGTGGCACTCACAGCAAAGTCCATCCCAGAGTTCACAGAGATAGCCCAGCATCATGTGGAGCGATGGAGGGAAGGCAAGAGGAAGGAGGAAGATGAACTGAAGCAGCTACAGAAGAAAGTTCTGAAAAAACAACTGGCTGAAGACAAAACAGGCAAACAGATGGTTGTGACCAGTACCCCGAATCCACAGGGTGTGCCAGGTATTGATCCAGCTGCAGCCGCGGCTGCTGCAGTAGTACAGGCAATGGCTGGGATGATGGCACCCCAGATGATGGCTCCTGTGGGGCCAAATGGGTATTTCTCTGTCGGGATGTACACAGAACCAGATTTACCCCAACATCCTGGCTACGTACCTCATCACAGGAGGTGTTTCAACTGTGGCAAGAACGGACACATGGCTAGAGACTGTTGGTCACAACCCTCAAACTTCAAACGACCAAGAGGACGAGGTTATGGAGGACAGCAAGAAGGGGGTGGGCCCAGATACCCAGGTCAAAGGCCAACCTGGCAAGGCGCCCAACAATTCCAACCACAACCAGCACCCCAATATCCTGGAGGGTCAAATATCCAGCAACTACCCAACCCTGAAATGCTGCCAAGTATGTCATGGATGGGAATGCAACACCCCAACCAGGACCCCCAATGAAGCTGCCAAGAAACCCAATCTAACCACACCACCAACATCTACTCATTTCCACCAGGGTTAGAACCGGTAGTGTTATGTTTAATTGGAGGAAGCTATTTGTGGTTGTTTTTCAAATTGGTTTTTCAAAGAAAAAACAACACACCTAGTATGATGTTTATAAAGCCTTGTTGTTTCAATTTTGGGGGGTTTCAGCAGGTCAAGGGTGATAGGTCTTAGAGGAGCACACAGTGAATTTTATGGAGTTTTTTAGCTTTTTGGCTGAGTTTGGGGTATATATGATTTCTTATGAGAATGAATGTCATGAGGACTTAATGAACACTTGGGATAACTAACATTTATGAAATATTTAGAATAATGGTAATTGTTTAGTATACTATGGGATTAAACAGTTCGTTAAATGATTTCAATGGCCTCTGAACTCTGTTTTAACATTCTGGTGTTAATTAATCATCCACACTAGTACATTCTAAAGACATGAGAGGAAGATTTTAGCATAGTTTATTTTACTAAGTTGAGGGTAATTTATAGTACAGTGAAAATTGTGAAGAAGATTATAATTTGGTAATAATATATTTGATTTGAACCATAAAATAACAGAAGAAAGAGTGGAGGAATGGCAATTGGATAATGAAATACCAATATTAACTAAAGTGATTGTTTAGGTAGGTGGTAATATTGACACATGGCCAAATCATGTGTCAAAGAGGGGGATGGGTATTAAATATTAAATATATACGAAGGAGAGGACAAAATACTTTATTAAATATATACGAAGGAGAGGACAAAATACTTTAAAAAAAAAAAAAAAAAAACATGTATGATAGTTTATTAACCACACCTGTATGTCAGAGATTTTGTGCCCCACAGGTGAACTAAAGGAGAAGGTGACCCACTCTATCTAACCAGGAGACTGAATCAGGCCTGGCGGGAAGGGCCCTACCAAGTACTGCCTTTTTGCCAGCAGAACAGCTGAGAGATCCATCTGGGTGCATGTCACACACTGTAAAAAGGCAAACCCAGCTACACCTGACGAACAAACACAGAGTTAGGAGAAAGATCCGATAACCACAAGGGTCCGGGGGTTGGCTCCTTAACGAAGATTCCCTTACCCTGTCTGATCATCCCTGTGTGAGTTCGATAGAAGGTAAAGCAATGGGTTGGCCTCTGGCATCTGACATGTTCTCAGGGCAAGGGTGGGGATTCACAGGTCTCCCGACGGTAGGTAGCTGTCTGATTGTGGGGGCCATATTCCTAACACACACGGACCCTCCTGTTTCAGCCAGAAGTAGTAGTTAACCTAACACAAGTTGAAAAGGCATAAGAGACAGCTAGACGTAGGGAAAGGGGAAATTCTAGAGTAAACCTCTCTGAGGGAGGTGGTGAGACCGGGGCTGTGGTAAAGATAGTGCAAAACTATAGACCTGGAGGAAGTAGTACAGGTGAGAACGGGGTATAGAAATCTTAACCTGTGGTTGGAATGGATTCACTATACGGCAAAAAACTATGTCTAAAGAGGACTGTTTTGCCTGTGGGACAGCCAAACCAGGGTTGACAACTACTCCGTTCCCCTTGACAGGCTTTGACTCTCTGTCAGGTTTATCCTCCATGCAAGCCCGATAACGGGGTCGTCCCGACCTGGGTTGCCTACGTTTGAAGTCTCAGGGGATTCTAATTGTTTTTCTAGGACTAGTAAGATAGGATACAGAGTAGGGCATCTTAGCTCTGCTCCTACACAGAGAATATCACAACTGAAAGAGAACATGACTAATCTCTCCTATTTGTTGCAGACAGAGGATTGTAGGACCCAAAACCAGGCCTGTGCTGACATCTGATGGTTGTGTGGTGATAACTGATTGTGAACTCAACTACATATGTAAACAATCAAACGTGTCAGAGACTGGTGAGTTGTCAAATAGAAAGTAGGACCTCCTCCCGGGATCCTTTGATGAAAGGATCCTGTGATGGGATAGGAGTACCTCGAGAGGTTACAGAACAATTCAAAGCTAGGAATCAGATCGCAGCTGAGTTTGAATCAAGTATTTTCTGATGGTCAACAATTAATAAAAATATAGATTGGATAAATTATATTTAATATAACCAGCAAAATATTTATAAACCACACTCGTGATGCAATAAAGGGATTAGCTGAGCAGACAGCGGCAACTAGCTTAATGACATGGCAGAATAGAATAGCTTAGATATGCTTTTGGCTGAGCAGGACGGGGTTTGTGTTCTGTTTGGATATATGTGCTGTACTTTCATCTCCAACAATATAGCACCGGACGGGCCCGTGACCAAAGCGCTTGAGTGACCATCACCACGCTGGCGAACGAACTGGTTGAGAACTCTGGTATTGATAGCTCCATAAACGGTTGGTTTGATAACATATTTGGTAAATGGAAAACTATTGTTGTGACTGTTCTGGATGAAGTTATAGCTTCTATGGGTATACTTGTTATTTGTGGATGTTGTCTTATTTCCTGGCTGAGTGACTGGTTTGGTGAGTACTCTTCTATGGTGGTTACTGGATTTCTGACCCTAATAATTGTGTTTTTGCTGTTAATGTGTTGTGCTGCTTGCATCGTCCCCTGTCTCAGGAGGTCAGTGGTAGGAGCGGTGCAGGCGTCAGGTATGATGCTGTTGTTACCCGGCCCAGGATGATGCGGGTGACTCTGCTACTGACTCTGAGACCAAGCTGGATGATCCATGGTTTGCCTAGTAAAATACATACACGCATTTATTTTCAGTTCTTGCTCATTTATTACCTTATGTTTTTACTAACCACTGTGATTGTTTATTCTTCCTGATGTGAAGGTAAAGGATTCCTGGGTGGCTGGTAGCCAACTCAGTACATGTTAGGTGTAGGGGAGGAATAGAGGGTTAAATTTTTTTATTAACATTAAATGTTGTGATTTAATTTCCATATCCTGTTATTCTTAAGGGTGATTATACTCTGTTTAGAGTGACACCATAAATGGTGTCAAAAGAGGGAATTCAAAAATGTCCCTTTAAAAATCTTTAATCACACCCTAGAGTTTTAATAATCTTGTGTTTTGTGTTCTATTAATCCTGTGTTTTATGCTTTATTAATCAAGTTAGCCATGTGAATGTTTGTCTTTCCTTATGTGATGGTTTGAACTTCTTTGATGACTAGTAACAGTTTGCAAGTTGGGTGTCGATGGAAGGACTGAAGGACTTTTATTATCAAATTGTCTATTAATAAAAGTGTTTATTTTTGTTTGTATTGTATTTTAATGAGTGACACCCTAGAGGGTGTCAAAAGAGGGAATTGTTGGGTTTTATTTTTCTCATAATTGGATCTGTATGTGATGGATAGCTTGGAAGGAATGCACTAATGAGGAGCAATATACTGATATGGATTGTTTCACATAACAGGGTGGGGAACATTGGGGGTAGGACAGATAAGACTTGTGTTGCGAACACTCTCTCTTTGTATTCTGTGAAACTGTCCTTGAACATTGAGTACAGTGGGATGATGTATTTCTGGGTGCTGACTTTCGCAGGTTATCATAGCAACCATGTCTAGTAACAAATGGAGTGCCGAGGAGTTGGGCCCACCCCTGCGCCAACGGATTGGCTGAACCACACTCAGTCCTTTGCTCTGGTTGGCCAACAGAAGAAGTGAAGGCTTTCTGTCAGAGTATTTGAGAAAGAATCTGTAAACAATAATGCTAGTTCTCTGTCGGCCCTGCGTGGTTTGACAGTGAGCCCGTATACGAACCTTCATACTTATCATACAATACATTTTGCATATAATAAATTAAGCTTAGATTGAAGATCTCTTGATTCTTATTCCAATACCAGATTTGAATTACGCAATCTCGACATTATTTTCTAGAAACCTAACTACAGTGGTGAACTGATGGTGGGAGTAAGCTAACGTTAGCTAGCTTTACCCCAGCAGTTTCAAGATAGCTGGCTAGTTAATGGCATTTTTATCAACTTTATTAATCAGATGAATAGCTAGAAAATATATTTGTTCACCGATGTGTCCCTTGTAGCAGCTAGCTGATCCAAGTTGTCGATGCATACCTCCACACGGAAAAGCAGGTAATCTGAAGATCCGTTGTTTTCAGCAGCCGCCAGCACTCAGCGTCACCTATGTGAAGCTAACCACAATAACGTTTATCCACAATAGTGGAATTTGTGGTTTGCCTTCAAAGTAAAGGTCCCGCATTGAAACTGACGCAAACGGATACAAAAAAGTGGAATCATGCCGTATTTGGAATAGATAATGCTTAACAGTTTTGGAATGTTGTTATATAAATTCAACAAAAGACAATAATTCATTAATTTGACAATAAAAAGGACAAATCAGTTGAAATCACACTGTGGATATGTTAGACTTCATAGTTGCATTGGGGGCATACTGTACACACTGTACAGCCTAACCTATGGATTGTGGATCAATGAAATGGGGTATCAGCCTATTCAGTGACACTTACAGAACACAACTGTAACGAGTTTACACACATATTGGCATTGTAGCTTTTGTTGCAGGACTGTGGGAAATCACCTCCCCAGTCAGTCCATTGAGCGTATTAGACATTCATATATTGCAATGTACAGCCTTACCAATAGATCTTGGCTCCATGACATGGCGTATTCAGCCAACTCAGTGACACCCACAGAAGACAACTGTGAAGAGTGTGTTGCGATAATATGGCTCATTTCACAGTGGTGTCATTTCATAGTGGTGTCATTTCACATTGGTGTCATTTCACAGCGGTGTCATTTCACAGCGGTGTCATTTCACAGCGGTGTCATTTCACAGCGGTGTCATTTCACAGCGGTGTCATTTCACTGTGGTATCAAAATCCTGCAATAAGAACTACGACCTTAAAATGTGTGTAAACTCATAACAGTTGTGTTCTGTGGGTGTCACTGAGTAGGATGAGTTGGCTGATACCCAATTTGATGGACCCAATTTGTTAAGATACCACCCACAGACGTTTGATTGACACCCCTCATTATCATTTGTGGGTTCCCGAGTGGCGCAGCAGTCTAAGGCACTGCATCTCAGCGGTCTAAGGCACTGCATCTCAGCGGTCTAAGGCACTGCATCTCAGCGGTCTAAGGCACTGCATCTCAGCGGTCTAAGGCACTGCATCTCAGCGGTCTAAGGCACTGCATCTCAGCGGTCTAAGGCACTGCATCTCAGCGGTCTAAGGCACTGCATCTCAGCGGTCTAAGGCACTGCATCTCAGTGGTCTAAGGCACTGCATCTCAGCGGTCTAAGGCACTGCATCTCAGTGCTTGAGGCGTCACTACAGACCCCCTGGTTCAATTCCAGGCTGTATCACAACCGTCCGTGATTGGGAGTCCCATAGGGCGGCGCACAATTGGCCCAGCGTTGTCCGGGTTTGGCCCGGTGTAGGCCGTCATTGTAAATAAGAATTTGTTCTTAACTGACTTGCCTAGTTAAATAAATAAAAACATTGGAGGAAGAAATGAATAAAATCAATTAAAGTTGTATTAATGAGATAATACATAGATAAATAATTAAACACATACAGACATGTAGAGAAAATTAATACATTTTAGTCAGTATGTTTTTATCTCCTTGCTAATTTATTTAATAATGTGTGGATTTATTTATTTATCTATTAATGTGAGCATTTATTTATTTATTTCTAATTATGGCAGGTGTGTGTGTGTACCCCGTTCAAAGTCGCTTAAATATTTTGTCTTGCCCATTCACCCTCTGAATGGCACACATACACAATCCATGTCTCAATTGTCCTTTTTTAACCTGACTCCTCCCCTTCATCTACACTGATTGAAGTGAATTTAACAAGTGACATCAATAAGGAATCATAGCTTTCCCCTGGATTCACCTGGTAAGTCTATGGCATGGAAAGAGCAGGTGTTCTTAATGTTTCGTACACTCAGTGTATACATATACATATACATATATATATACTGTATATTTCTTAATTCCTTTATTTATTTATTTTTGGATTTGTGTGTATTGTTATGTATTGTTATGTATTACTGCACTGTTGGAGCTAGAAACATAAGCATTTTTCTGCAAAATAGCATTTGCAAAATATGTATATGCGAACAATAAAATTGGTTTGATTTGATTTGATTAAAACTGAAAAATCCCTGCCAATACCACATTTGTGCCCTGGTGGTGCAGAAGGTTAATGATCTGACTGGAAAACTGGAGATTGCAGGTTCAAACCCTCATGTTCTTTGACCATGTTTATTTTTTCAGATATACTTAGTGGTTAAGAGCGTTGTGCCAGTAACCGAAAGGTCGCTGGTTCTAATCCCCGAGTCGACTAGGTGAAAAATCTGCCGATGTGCCCTTGAGCAAGGCATTTAACCATAATTGCTCCTGTAAGTCGCTCTGGATAAGAGCGTCTGCTAAATGATCTATTTATTTATTTAAAAGAGAGGAAGTCTTTATTTCATCCAGATGTATCAATCCAGTTAGTAATACAGAATTTAGACTAATCGGAAAAAATAAAACATTGTGTAAAAATGTACTGTTTAACTTTAAACAACACATCCAATATAATTCCTACTTTGAGATACTTGAGATTGTCCCCATTGTCCTATTTTTCATGATCTGAAAATCAAAATGGATCCTAAATCAGCTCTCATAGTCTTGGATAACTTGTAAACATGGGCCCAGAAGTACGCAGCATATAAAGAGGGTAGGTGAAGTGATGGTGAATAACCCGGTCACCAGAATATCCCTGGGTTAGTTATGTCTAAGAAGGCTAAAAAGGAAGCGTGGAATTCCTGATTGACCGTATATACCGCCAAAAGAAGATGGTAAAGTATTTCCCTGATGGCGCAGAGGTTAAAAGACCTGGCTTGGGAATGAAACATAACAGGTTCAAACCACGCATGTGAAGTGTAAAAAATTTGTTTGTAAAATTCAATTCAATTATGTTCAAATTAAATGAAAATGGCATGTACGCCTATGTTACCTTGAAATGTGAATTGCCATTACATCTAGAGAGAAACACAACAGGGATGTAGTTCAATCTGCTTGAAGGAGCTACAAAACGTTCATGCAGACAATGCTGTGGTAATATTAGGTCAAACTTAAATATAACATTTTTCTAAATGTTCTTAAAAAAAATGTTTTGAGGACCTCCAAGACAAGGTAAAATGTATATTGCTGTCACGAACTTTGAGAGACGGGTCGGACCAAGGTGCAGCGTGAAAAGCATACATGTTTATTTAATCAATAAACAGTAAAAAAAACGAACAAGAAAACACAGTAATGTGAAGTCCAAAAGGCTATACACACACCAGCCGAACAGGAACAAGATCCCACAACACACAATAGGCAATGGGCTACCTAAGGATGATCCCCAATCAGAGACAACGAGCGACAGCCCTGACCAAACCAACTAAAGACAACAGGCCTCTCAAGGCCAGGGCGTGACAGTACCCCCCCCCCCCCCCCCCCAAAGGTGCGTACTCCGACCGCACCAACCTGACTCATTAGGGGAGGGTCCGGGTGGGCTTTCAGCCTCGGAGGCGGATCCGGCTCCGGGCTTGACGACCTCTTCCTTTCTGCCTTCCCGTTGCGCTACCCCAGGTCTGGTCTGGACCTCGGCGCGATGCTTCCCCTCTCCTTCCTCACACAATACGCCAGGCCCTGTCTGGACCCTGGTGTGGGAGACCCCGGACCTGGAGAGGGGCTGACATCTGGGCCTGGATCGGCAATCCCCCTGCGATGCACCAAGCCCTGTCTGGACCCTGGTGTGGGAGGCCCCGACCCTGGAGAGGAGCTGACGTCTGGGCCTGGATCGGAAATCCCCCCACGATGCACCAAGCCCTGTCTGGACCCTGGTGTGGGAGGCCCCGACCCTGGAGAGGGGCTGACTTCTGGGTCTGAAGTGGAGCCACTGACCGGAGCTGAACTGGCCCCCGGTGGAGCGGACTGCTCTGGCTCCGGAATGGATCTGCTGACCGGAGCTGGACTGGGCACCGGTGGAGCGGACTGCTCTGGTTCCGGAGTGGAACCGCTGACCGGAGCTGGACTAGGCACGGTGGAGCGGACTACTCTGACTCCGGAATGGAGCAGCTGACCGGAGCTGGATTGGGCACCGGTGGAGCGGACTGCTCTGGCTCCGGAGTGGAGCAACTGACCGGAGCTGGATCAGGCACCGGTGGAGCGGATTGCCTTGGCTCCAGAGTGGAGCCGCTGACCGGAGCTGGACTTGGCACCGGTGGAGCGGACTGCTCTGGTTCTGGAGTGGAGCCGCTGACCGGAGCTGGATTGGGCACCGGTGGAGCGGACTGCTCTGTCTCCGGAGTGGAGCCGCTGACAGGAGCTGAACTGGGCACCGGTGGAGCGGACTGTTCTGACTCCGGAATGGAGCAGCTGACCGGAGCTGGAATAGGCACTGGTGGAGTGGACTGCTCTGACTTCGGAGTGGAGCAACCGACCGGAGCTGGATCAGGCACCGGTGGAGCGGATTGCTCTGGCTCCGGAGTAGAGCGGCTGACCGGAGCTGGACTGGACCCCGGTGGAGCGGAATGCTCTGGCTCCAGAGTGGAGCAAACTTCCGGACCCGTATCCATCTCCATCTCTGGAGCAGGACTAAACGCCTTGCCCAGCCTGGGCACCGACGCAGAGGAAAATTCCAGCCCTGTAGTAGGACTGGTTGCCGGCCGCAGACTGGGCACCAACACGTTTAGGAGCTCCTGCTCCAAAACGGGCCTGTACGTCGTGCCCACCCTGGGCACAGATGCAAAGGTGGTTTCCAACCCTGTAGTTGGGCTGGTTGCCGGCCCCAGACTGGGCACCGACACACTAAAGTGCTCCCTGCAGGGAACCGTCACTGGAGGTCGGGTGAGTTGTGTGGTTGGAGGAGGTGTAGAAACGCCACCTCTCTCCCATCGCGCCAATGTACTCACCACGCGCTCCATTGCGCTGCCGAGAGCCTGGATCCTGCTCGCCTGCCGTAGGATATGTTCCTCCAATGATGCGGACGGACCGACTGTACCTGCTGACTCCATTTTAGGTGCGTGTTTCTGTCCTAGAACGGGCCGTACTGGACTGGGAACACGCACCACTGGTTTGGTGCGAGGAGCAGGCACGGGCCGTGCCGGACTGGGAACTGGTGTTGGAGATCCCCAACTGTTCCAGTCCTTCTCTCTCCGCGCCCTATCCTCCTCCAGTGAGGACTCCTCCGGGAGCCCCCACGAGTTAGGGAACAGAAACTCATCGTCGTCGTCATCCTCCGACTCCTCAGTGTAAAACTGTTCCCATTCCTGTTCCCATGGTCGTAGGGACTCCAACTGGAACCCCACCGGGTGCAGTGGTCGGGGCTCTTCTCTCTCGATCCCCGACCACCCCTTTAGCCCCCCCCAAAAAAATTATTGGGGTTGCTTCTCGGGCTTCCTCAGCGGTTGGTCCCGTTGGCGTCGTCGTGGATCCTCTCTTCCCAGGGTCCTTTCCCAGCGAATATCTCCTCCCATGACCACCATTCGCCGACCTGTGACAAAGCTATTCGCTCCACCTCGGCACGCTGCTTGGTCCTTTTGTGGTGGGATCTTCTGTCACGAACGTTGAGAGACGGGTCGGACCAAGGTGCAGCTTGAAAAGCAGACATGTTTATTTACTCAATAAACATTCAACAAAACAAGAAACAACGTAACGTGAAGTCCAAAGGGCTATACACACACCAGCCGAACAGGAACAAGATCCCACAATACACAGCAGGCAATGGGCTACCTAAGGACGATCCCCCAATCAGAGACAACGAGCGACAGCTGCCTCTGATCCGGAATCACACCCGGCCAAACCTGGAAACACAACCTAGCACTGCAACATAGAAATAGACTAACTAGAACATAAACATAGAATATATAACATAGAAACTCACGCCCTGACCAAACCAACTAAAGACAACAGGCCTCTCAAGGCCAGGGCGTGACAATTGTGTGAACATTAATGGAATATTTTGTTAAACCTAAAACAAATATATGAACATCATAAAAAACAGACTTATTTGGACATTTTTTAACATTGTGGGAATGTTCTGTGTAACCTATGTGAATATCACAAGAATATTCTTGCAACATCCCAGACAACTCCCATAACTTAATTAAATGTTCTGGGAACCTAAAAATAACATAGACCAGGCGTACTTTCAACAGTCTTACAACATTATAGGAATGTCCTATGCAACCTAACTTAAACATTTTAGAATCATCCACACAACTGTACAGTTTTTGTTTTTTGGTAATATATATTTTGTGATGTCCCCACAATGTTCTCACCAGACTGTTCCCACAACCTAAAGAAACATTATTGGAATCTTTAAAGAACAGATTAAATGTTATCTAGGAACTTTCTTGCAACATCAAGCGAATGTTTTATACAAAGATTCTACAATAATCCGCATGACTTGACAGTTTTTGTGCTATGAGAACATTTGCTGTGACCTACATAATGTTCTGGGAACGTTTACAGAACCAATTTTGGTTTGCTGGGCCCACTGTAACAAAATAATATATTTTGTTTATTTCCGATCCAATACCCCTGAGCTTTGAACACAAGGACCCAGTGAAAACTGACATGTATTACAAAAAATGGTTGTTTTTGCACTGTTGTCACAGTGTTGTTGTTTTGTTTTGTTTTTGTTGTCACATCGTTAGGCTTGTGATCTTTTATTCACAAGGAATTGTTAAGCAGTAAACAGAGAGATAGGGGTGGGAGAGAGATAGAGAAAGAGAGAGCAACAGAGAGAGAGAGAGAGAGAGAGAGAGAGAGAGAGAGAGAGAGAGAGAGAGAGAGAGAGAGAGAGAGAGAGAGAGAGAGATAAAGAAAGAGAGAAAGAGCGGGGGGGGAGAGAGAGACTGGGAGAGGGGAGAGAGAGAGAGCTAGAGAGAGAGAGACAGAGAGAGACAGAGAGAGAGAGAGAGAGAGAGAGGTCATGCTCAACATGAGCTCCTGATTTATTTCAGTTTTTTTATTTTTTGAATGAGATAAACACTCGAATATAAAAAGAATTCAAGGCAAGAAGTGATGAACAACAACTCTATTAAATCAGAATAGAAAAAAAAGTTACTTTGCGCCTCAAATTAAGACGTTTTGACTCTCACTAGCTAGCTACACAACAAAAACCTAGCCAGCAGGCTAACAAGCCAGCCAGAAAATTGAGCTAGGACAAACCTAGCAAGGGGAGTTAATACAACTACATCAAACGATCAAACTGAGTGAGTATATCAAAAAGAAACACGGACTCCAACTTTAAACATATCTTCTGTTTTTGTGTGTGAAGATCTTTCACTCTTTTTGCTGGTTTTTGAGCTAAACAGGAGCTAGCTAGCAACAGCAGCAGACAAACAAAACTGGTTGCCATAGCAACGGTGCAGCAGAACAGAGCAGCAGCAGCAGTAGTAGCAGAGGCCACAGGCACCATGTCCCCACTCCCCCTCAGCGCTGAGTCCATTCTCTACCCTCCAGAGGCCAAAAATGACACAACAAGGAAAGCTTTTAAACAGAATCTACTAAAGGGGAGGCCAGAAACCCTTTTCATAGACCTCTACAAAAACGGTGATGTGAGTAATCTCATCTTTCTCACTGACCAGCCAAATGCATGGCGCTCAGCAGTCTGCTCTCACTACCCATCCGTAAAGAAAGAGGGAATCTGTAATGGGTGGAAGCTGAAAGTGAAAGAGACAGATGACCCTGACAGCACCATGATAACAATCAACCTCTACAAGACTGGGACTGTCATGGTGCAAGGTAACCTTAGGCTGTTTGAAACAGACTTTCAGACCATTAAGGAGAGAGCAGAGAGAGAGAAGGACACCACCAGTGACATGCCCTCCCACAAGACAAACTCCACCAGCACCACCCTCACCCCCACTATCCCCACCCAAAAAGGCACATCCAGTACCTCTCTTCCCACCATAGTGGAGGACATGCCACAGGAGGAGAGCGACCCCCTCAGTGCAGAGCAGGCTCAGGCCCTCCTCACCACCATGGCTGCCATGAGGGATCAGTTCACCACACTGGAGGGAGAGGTGGTCCTACTCAGGGAGAGTGTGAGCAAACAGCAACCAGACATCCACACCTTAGAGGAGCTCCTAACCAAGGTGCGGACAGAGCAGGACAGCAGCCTTGCAACACAGCTGAAAGAAGTTCAGCAAGAGAGAGACGGACTCAAGAGAGAGCTGGCTGGTCTAACAAAGGAGGTGAGAGAGCTCCAAAAAGACAGGCAGAGCAGTAATAACGAGCTGACCACACTAAGAGAGGAGCTGCAGGAGAGAAAGAGAACAGAGGACAGACTACAGGAGCAGCTAGATCACCACTCTATGACCTGCCATCACACAGCAGAGGAGCCCACCTCAACCAGCCAGGCCTCCCCAGCCCTGCCGGCTGCATGCCTCCCCCCCAGCCCCCAGAACAGCCTCCCACTGACAGCGGCACCGGCACAGACCAGCCACACCCCAGCTCCAACACCCACCAGCCCCAACTCTACCCCCTCCAGTCCAGAAGAAACACTGGCTGAGATTGTCCTGTTGATGGACTCAAATGGGAAGTTTGTTCAGGAGAATAAACTTTTCCCTAGACACAAAACGAGAAAGGTGTGGTGCCCAACAACGCAGAGCAATCTCCACCCCCCCCCCCGAGATCACCGAGACAACACCCCGGACCAGTACCCTGGACCCCCAGCCACGGCCACAGCACCACCAACCTCAATGCCCACCACATCCAGCGCAGCACAGACCACCCAGATGAGGCCTAACACCCCCCTCCCCCCCACCACAGACCCACACCTGGAGGAGCCACAGCCCGGCAGACAGAGCTATGCACAAGCTGTGAGAGGAGCAACTGGTCCAGCTCCCACCAACGAAATGATTGACATCAAACAAATGCTGAATCTACTATGCTCACATGTGATAGGCCGAGGGTCATGGTAAGATGAGCACAAGAACTCCACCATCCTCACACTACATCCACCCAAGTGGCATGACACAAATACTATCTTAAATGATAAACAAATCACATTTGCATAATAAGAGTTTACCTTAATTGAAAAATCCTATTTTAATAGTTCTTGTTGGATTGTGAGTGTTTATCTCATTTTGAATGTAAAGAAAAAACAGTTATGAAGTCTTTTTACGTTGCATGTTGGAATTTACAAGGCTTGAAGTCCTCTGCTTTTGGGCTAAAGAGCAGAAACCCAGACTTCCTTAAAGAAATTGATGATGTTGATATTGTAGTACTACAGGAAACATGGTGCAGAGGTGATGTTTCCACTGGCTGTCCACTAGGTTATAGGGAGATAATCGTACCATCCACCAAATTAAAAGGAATCACACAGGGCAGAGACTCAGGGGGAATGCTAATATGGTATAAATCTGAACTAACTAATTCAATCGAATTGATCAAAACAGGAGAATTCTTTATCTGGCTAAAAATCAACAAGGAGGCTATCTTAACAGATAACAACGTCTTCCTCTGTGCTACATACATTCCCCCCTCAGAGTCACCCTACTTCAATGAAGAGAGTTTCTCCATTCTAGAGGGGGAGATTAGTCACTTTCAGGCCCAAGGCAATGTGCTGGTCTGTGGAGACCTGAATGCTAGAACAGCAGAAGAACTAGACACTATTAACAGTCATAGGGACAAACACCTACCAGGAAGCAACAACCTTTCCCTCCCCACATACCCCCCTAGAAACAACTATGACAAAGTGAAAAACAAAAATGAAGTACAGCTCCTGAAGCTCTGTCGAACACTGGGTCTGTACATAGTCAATGGTAGGTTAAGAGGGGACTCTTTTGGTAGGTACACCTACAGCTCATCCCTTGGCAGCAGTACTGTAAACTACTTCATTAGAGATCTTAACCCAGAGTCTCTCAGAGCCTTCACAGTCAGCCCACTAACACCTCTCTCTGACCACAGTAAAATCACAGTGTATCTGAGAAGAGCAGAACCCAACCATGAAGCATCACAGCCCAATAAATTACATGGTACTAAACAGACCTATAGATGGAGTGCAAACAGTACAGAAACCTACCAAAAAGCAATTAGTAGCCAAAAAATACAATCTCACCTGGACAACTTTGTAGCCTTAACATTCTCCTACACCAATGAAGGTATAAATTTGGCCGTTTGGAACATAAACTTTATATTTGACAAATTAGCCTCTTTGGCTAATCTTAAGAAACATAAGAGCAAACCAAAAATAATAGATCATGAAAAAATGTTTGAAATGATTGCAAAAATCTAAGAAGTAATTGAGAAATATATCTAATCATAAACACAGAGACCCAGATGAGTCTCAATATGGAACACTGAAGCATCAAACCACCTAATGAACAAAAAGGACGCACATTAACAGCTGATGGATGAGGATCCATAAACAAACACTTGAATGCAAATTAACACTCATCATGAGAATTGGCTATCCAATGGGATATGTGGGATCTGCAAACTCTACAGCATATAACAAAAGCCGACACAATATACAAGAAAATTCAAATCATTGAATCACGTCAGACTATCAGATCCGGGATACCAATACGAACAATATTATTGGAAAAACTTTGCACAACCCAAAAGGCTTGGGCGAGGTATTTAAATGACATGAAATATACAAGCACAAAATTGTATACTCGTCACATCCAATGCATTTTTTCCCGTTTGGACAAGATGATCAACCATTATAAAAAGACATTTGATCCAATATTACAGAGAATTTGCGTTAACAGAATTGGGAAAATTCTCTGCATTATTAACAGAGACTACTAATTCCTGATGAACACCACGTCTAAGAGCAATTGGATTGTAAAAATTATCGTAAACAACACATTACACCCTCCGACTCTATTGACAAAAAGTAATCAAACAAAGCAAATCTCGTGTTTTGTGACTCAAAAGCACTTGTTCATTTGGCCAAGTCTTTTTACAAACAACAACATTTAAATCTAATACGAATTTGCAAAACATTAGAAGATCGCAGCACCTGTCTCACCTACCACACGAATCATGTCTGCGTACCAGATGACCTAGTGCACTCTCCCACTAAGGAGGGGTTACAGCAGCATCTAGATCATCTGCACAGATTCTGTCAGACCTGGGCCCTGACCGTTAAATCTAAAAAAAACGAATATAATGATATTCCAAAAAAGGTCCAGAAATCAGGATGACAAATATAAATTCTATTTGGACACAGTTCTATTAGAACACACCAAAAATTACACATATCTAGGACTAAATATCAGCAACACAGGTAGCTTTCACATGGCTGTGAATGAGCTGAGAGACAAAGCAAGAAGAGCATTCTATGCCATGAAAAGGAATATTAAAATCGAAATTCCAATTAGAATCTGGCTCAAAATTGTCCAATCAGTTATAGAACCAATTGCTCTATATGGCAGCGAAGTATGGGGTCCGCTCTCTAATACTGAATTTACCAAATGGGACAAACATCCAATCGAAATACTGCATGCAGAGTTTTGCAAGACTGTATTGCAAGTGCAAAGAAAAACTCCAAATCACGCATGTAGAGCAGAATTGGGACAATACCCCCTCCTTATTCGAATAGAGAAAAGAGCCATCAAATTTTACAACCATCTAAAAACAACTGACCCCAAAACATTCCATCACACAGCTCTACTATGTCAAGAGATGAAACAAGAGAAGAGTCCCCTCAGCCAGCTGGTTCTGAGGCTCAGTTCTCTAACCAAAACCAACCTCATAGAGCCTCAGGACAGCACTCAGAAAATCTGGCCCAACCAAATCATCACAAAGCAAAAATAAAAATATATCACCTATTGGAAAGACACCACAAAAAATCTAAGTAAACTTCAATGCTATTTGGCTCTAAACAGACAGTACATGGTGGCAGACTATCTGACCACTGTGACTGATAGAAAACTGAGAAAAACACTGACTAGGTACAGACTCAGTGAGCACAGTCTGGCTATAGAGACCGGTCAACACAGGCAAACCTGGCTGCCCAGAGAGGACAGGCTGTGCTCCCTCTGCCCCCGGGGAGAGGTAGAGACAGAGCTGCATTTCCTATTACACTGTGACAAATACTCCGACCTAAGAGAATCTTTCTTTCCCAAAATTATCATTCAGTACAAAGAATTTGAAACTATAAAAGAGGAAGAAAAAATTAAATATTTATTGGGTGAAAAGCCAAAATGTGCAATTTTGGCAGCCAAATGAAAAGTGTAATGTAATGTCAATAATATTTCCTGTTTTGTTTTGGCTTTCATAGCATGTAATATGTCTTCTCAGTCATGTTGAGATTGGTCGACTACTATTGCTTTAATGTATTGTTATTCTCATTAATATTGTTGTTGTAGTTGCTGTTAATGGTAATCCCATTTCCACTACTACTATTATTATACCTGTTGGTCCCACCATTTTTGTTATATGTATACTTTGACAATGTAAGTAATTTTACTTGCCATGTCAATAAAGTCTATTGAAATGAAGAGCGGGGGGAGAGAGAGAGACTGAGAGAGGGGGGAGAGAGAGAGAGAGAGAGAGAGAGAGAGACAGAGAGAGAGACAGAGAGTGAGACAGAGAGACATAGAGATACATGAGAGACAGAGAGAGAGAGAGAGAGAGAGAGAGAGAGAGAGAGAGAGAGAGAGAGAGAGAGAGAGAGACAGAGAGACATAGAGACAGAGAGGCAGAGAGACATAGAGATACATGAGAGAGAGAGACAGAGAGAGAGAGAGAGGGAGGGTGAGACAGAGAGAGAGAGAGAGAGAGAGAGAGAGAGAGAGAGAGAGAGAGAGAGAGACAGACAGACAGACAGACAGACAGAGAGACAGAGAGACATAGAGACAGAGAGACAGAGAGACATAGAGATACATGAGAGAGAGAGAGATCTGCATGTCAAGGGTTTTTGTCTCTCACATCCTGACCTCTGTTTGACAGTCTCCTCATCTCATATGTAGCTTGAATGAAAGTAATTGCCAAGCCAAATCTTCTGAACTGAATGATTAATATTTCATATTAGTGAAAATAGCTGCGAGGGAATAGAAGAGGAAAACATCACCAGCTGTTGGCAATTGTCTCTGTCCCTTGAGTTTCACATTCACATTCAATTTCAAATAATGTTTACTCAAAATGTGGTATAATGGAGGAAACCAAGAGATACATTCAAGGGATAAATCACAATGGTTTGATCTTATCTAGAGCTTTAATGTACCAAGAGAGACATCTCATTTAGCTTTAACCCTACATAAAGCTGTACTTTCTCACGTTTTACAGCTCACAACTCAATTAACATCTGAAAACACTGACATAAGGAGAACTCACAATGTGCCTGAGACACTGACAGATGTGTGTGTGTGTGTGTGTGTGTGTGTGTGTGTGTGTGTGTGTGTGTGTGTGTGTGTGTGTGTGTGTGTGTGTGTGTGTGTGTGTGTGTGAGTATATTGAGTTGCACCCCCTTTTGCCCTCAGAATAGCCTCAATTTGTCGGGGTATGGACTCTGCAAGGTGTCAAAAGCGTTCCACAGGGATGCTGGGCCATGTTGACTCCAATGCTTCCCACAGTTGTGTCAAGTTGGTTGGATGTGCTTTGGGTGGTGGACCATTCTTGATACACACGGGAAACTGTTGAGCGTGAAAAACCCAGCAGCGTTGCAGTTCTTGACACAAACCAGCGCGGCTTGCACCTACTAACATACCCCTACCCCGTTCAAAGGCACTTCAATCTTTTGTCTTGCCCATTCACCCTCTGAATGGCACATCCACACAATCCATGTCTCAATTGTCTAAAGGCTTAAAAATCCTTTAATTTGTCACCTCCCCTTCATTTACACTGATTGAAGTGGATTTAACAAGTGACATCAATAAGGGATCATAGCTTTCACCTGGATTCACCTGGTCAGTCTATGTCATGGAAAGAGCAGGTGTTCCTAATGTTTTGTGTACTCAGTGTACAGTTAGCTTAGTAGATTGTAAATTGTGTTTGACCAGACACAACGCTATTTTACAGTAAACAAATTGACAACAGACTTTCAGCACACTTACAGGGCAGGACATTCAACAAGCACAGCACTTACAACAAATGACTGATGATTTGCTGAGATAAATTGATGATAAAAAGATTGTGTGGGATATTTTGTTCGACTTCAGGGTGGCTTTTGACATTATTGTTGCTGGAAAAACGTACGTGTTATGGCTTTACACCTCCTGCTATATTGTGGATAAAGAGTTACCTGTCTGACAGAACACAGAGGGTGTTCTTTAATGGAAGCCTCTACCACAAAATCCAGGGAGAATCAGGAATTCCCCAGGCAAGCTGTTTAGGCCCCTTACTTTTTTCAATCTTTACTAACGACATGCCACTGGCTTTGAGTAAAGCCAGTGTGTCTATGTATGCGGATGACTCAACACTATACATGTCATTAACCAATAGAAATGAATGTGCCCAATAGAAATTAATGGTAAATAATGTATTGTGTCATTTCGGAGTCTCTGTTATTGTAAATGAGAACAGAATATGTTTCTAAACACTTCTACGTTAATATGGATGCTACCATGACAACGATAGTCCTGCATGAATAATGATGAGTGAGAAAGTTACAGAAGCCCATATCATACCCCCAAGACATGCTAACCTCTCACCACTACAATAACAGGGGAGGTTAGCATGTTTTTTTTGGTGGGGGGTATGATATTTGTGCGTCTGTAACTTTCTCACTCATCATTATTGACGATTCATTCAGGACTATATGTAATCATGGTAGCATCCACATTAATCTAAAAGTGTTTAGAAACATATTCTATTCTTATTTACAATGCATGATTTACCATCAATTTACAGTACCAGTCAAAAGTTTGGACACACCTACTCATTCCAGGGTTTTTCTGTATTTTTACAATTTTTTACATTGTAGAATAATAGTGAAGACATCAAAACGATGAAATAACACATATGGAATCATGTAGTAACCAAAAAAGTATTCTTAAAGCAAACAAGTGTTAAACAAAATCAAAAATATATATATTTTTGAGATTCTTCAAATTGCCTTGATGACAGCTTTGCACACTCTTGGCATTCTCTCAACCAGCTTCACCTGGAATGCTTTTCCAACAGTCTTGAATGAGTTCCCACATATGCTAAGCACTTGTTGGCTGCTTTTCCTTCACTCTGTGATCCGACTCATCCCAAACCATCTCAATTGGGTTGAGGTCGGGGGATTGTGGAGGCCAGGTCATCTGATGCAGCACTCCATCACTCTCCTTCTTGGTAAAATAGCCCTTACACAGCCTGGAGGTGTGTTGAGTCATTGTCCTATTGAAAAACAAATGATAGTCCTACTAAGCCCAAACCAGATGAGATGGCATGTCGCTGCAGAATGCTGTGGTATCCATGCTGGTTAAGTGTGCCTTGAATTCTAAATAAATCACAGACAGTGTCACCAGCAAATCACCCCCACACCATAACACCTCCTCCTCCATGCTTTACGGTGGAAATATACACGCAGAGATCATCCGTTCATCTCACAAAGCCACGGCGGTTGGAACCAAAAATCTCCAATTTGGACTCCAGACCAAAGGACACATTTCCACCAGTCTGCTCGTGTTTCTTGGCCCAAGCAAGTCTCTTCTTATTATTGGTGGCCTTTTGCAGCATTTCGACCATAAAGGCATGTTCACACAGTCTCCTCTGAACAGTTGATGTTGATATGTGTCTGTTACTTAAACTCTGTGAAGCATTTATTTGGGCTGCAATTTCTGAGGCTGGTACCTCTAATGAACTTATCCTCTGCAGCAGAGGTAACTCTGGGTCTTCCATTCCTGTGGTAACTCTGGGTCTTCCATTCCTGTCGCGGTCCTCATGACAGACAGTTTCATTATAGCGCTTTATGGTTTTTGCGACTGCACTTGAAGAAACTTTCAAATTCTTGAAATGTTCCGTATTGACTGACCTTCATGTCTTAAAGTAATGATGGACTGTTGTTTCTCTTTGCTTATTTGAGCTGTTCTTGCCATAATATGGACTTGGTCTTTTACCAAATAGGGCTAACTTCTGTATACCCCCTTACCTTGCCACAACACAACTGATTGGCTCAAACACATTAAGAAGGAAAGAAATTCCACAAGTTAACTTTTAAGAAGGCACACCTGTTAATTGAAATGCATTCCAGGTGACTACCTCGTGAAGCTGGTTGAGTGAATGCCAAGAGTGTGCAAAGCTGTCATCAGGGCAAAGGGTGGCGATTTGAAGAATCTCATATAGAAAATATATTTTGATTTGTTTAACACTTTTTTTTGGTTACTACTTGATTCCATATGTGTTATTTCATAGTTCTGATGTCTTCACTATTACTCTACAATGTAAAAATAATTATTGCGTGCTAGGAATATGGGACCAAATACTAAACCTTTGACTACTTTAATACACATAAGTGAATTTGGCCCAACTTTTGGTCCTCTAAAATGAAGGGGACTATGTACAAGAAGTGCTCTAATTTCTAAATGATTCACTCGATCAATGAAAATACCCTCAAATTAAAGCTGACAGTCTGCACTTTAACAACATAGTAATTGTATCATTTAAAATCCAAAGTACTGGAGTACTGAGCTAAAATAACAACAAAATTGTCACTGTCCCAATACCTTTCTTTCTTTCTTTCTTTCTTTCTACCATGGAGTAAATGTCCTTTTTGGTTGTTTTCTAGGGCTGGTTACATTGTAGGCTATTGGAAAGTATTTAGACCCCTTTACTTTTTTCACATTTTGTTACGTTACAGCATTATTCTAAAATGGATTCAATATTTTTTTTCCCCTCATCAATCTACACACAATACCCCATAATGACAAAGCGAAAACAGATTTTTTGAAATGTATGCAAATAAAATAAAAAAATAAAAAATGAAATACCAATTTTACATAAGTATTCAGACCTTTGTTATGAGACTCAAAATTGAGCTCAGATGCATCCTGTTTCCATTGATCATCCTTAAGATGTTTCTACAACTTGATTATCCACCTGTGGTAAATGTAATTGATTGGACATGATTTGGAAAAGCACACACCTGTTTATATAAGGTCCCACAGTTGACAGTGCATATCAGAGCAAAAACCAAGCCATGAAGTCAAAGGAATTGTCCGTAGAGCTCAGAGACAGGATTGTGTCGAGGCACAGATCTGGGGAAGGGTACCAACAAATGTCTGTAGCATTGAAGGTCCCCAAGAACACAGTGGCCTCCATCATTCTTAAATGGAAGGAGTTTAGAACCACCAAGACTCTTCCTGGAGCTGGCCGCCCGGCCAAACTGAGAAATTGGGGGAGAAGGGCCTTGGTCAGGGAGGTGACCAAGAACCTGATGGTCACTCTGACAGAGCTCCAGAGTTCCTCTGTGGAGATGGGAGAACCTTCCAGATGGACAACCATCTCTGCAGCACTCCACCAATCAGGCTTTATGGTTGCGTGGCCAGACGGAAGCCACTCCTCAGTAAAAGGTACATGACAGCCCGCTTGGAGTTTGCCAAAAGGCACCTAAAGACTCTTAGACCATGAGAAACAAGATTCTCTGTTCTGATGAAACAAAGATTTAACTCTTTGGCCTGAATGCCAATTTAATCTGTTTTTGAATAAGGCTGAAACATAACAAAATGTGGAAAAGTCAAGGGGTCTGAACACTTTCCGAATGCACTGTACAACTCTCTGTGGGTGTTGTCTTCAGGGATCTACTGTGGCGGGTTGTTTAAAGATGCTAGAGCTTTGATTGAGAATGGTCTGACTGTCACAAAATGGTGATCAAATGTTCAAAGTACTGTAAATTGATCAAAGTACTGTAAATTGATCAAAGTACTGTAAATTGATCAAAGTACTGTAAATTGATCAAAGTACTGTAAATTGTGACAGGTTATTTTCTATTAATATCTAGGCCCATATCTGGTGGCATACTTCAGAAAAAGTTTGATTGAGTAATTAACCAATACAAAAGTTAACTAGTATAAGGTTATCAATAAAAAAGCTAGTTTAATGGGAACATTACATACATTCATGTTTGGAGTATCAAATGAAGGTGTCTCAGTTTAAAATGAAAATGGTCCTCTACAGATGTAGAAAATGCTGATATCGGAATATCAATTGGCTGTATTGTTTTTTAATGAGATCGGGAATCGACATGAAATGGAACTCAGAAGCAGGAGGCTGCACACCGCCTGCGCCCCTTGTTGTTAAGTGAATGGTTTCAGCACCGCTGAGTATTGGACAGCTCCACACCGTTCCATGCCACACAGCCCAGTCGTCATCACACAGACAGCACCAAGCGCGTTTCTTATTCGCTCATAGTTTCAACAGAGACGATCCCATGAAGGGAATAAAAGAAACTGTCACCCGTTTACCTAAAACCCAAGACTTGAATGCGCCCCCCAGATAGAAAATGATGTGTGAAGGTTTAGATGCGACAAAAAAACATGAAAACAGCTTCCATAGACTACACAGATTCACTATCAAAGCCAGTATCCGTCAACTAACGAAATGCTCTGGGAAAGCTATGATACAGTAAACAAGCCTGTTGAGGAATTCAACAAAAGCTAAATACAGAAGCTGTGGTGTTTGACTGCATTAAGATGAAGCCTACATAATGAAAATATCAATCATTTCGTGAGATTTATGTGGGTTCCGCGATAAGCATTTTCATCACTTTAAAGTTTGCAGTCTCCAGTGCATGTTTCGAGGCTTAACATCATAACGGGATCCACTGCTTGAGTCTACTGTTGAGTCTACTGTTCTCCCCGAACATTCAGGAGACTCAAATGCGAGTTATTCCAACATTCTCAATCACTCTAAAACAAAACATTTCTTGACTCACTGATATTTTCAGACACTCAGTTATTGCAGGCAACGCCAAAGAAAACGAATCTCATTAAATGCAATGTGTGTAGGCTAATTGAGGAGACCAACTCATTTGAGGCTATGTTAATAAAGGTGAAATTATGCACAAAACAGCAGATCCTGAAACAAAGACACTGAAACATGCAGAGACCTCGTATGGCATGACAAGACATCAGGAGGGGAAACTCACCATTGACGGATATAATCCGAAGACCGTGATTGAAAGCACCGGGTACAGAACACTCAACTGAAAACGCATTCTGTCTATCGGGAGGCAGTTACACTTTACTCGCTTTATTCACGTAGAGCTCTCGTTGCGGCACTGCGTCAGCCTTGCTGCCGGTGTAGGCTATGCCCTCCGCTGTTCAAAGCGCTCCAACGGAAGAAAACGGATAGACCACGTTCATTCCCACCCACAGATCCGTGGACTCTGGCGGGAAGCCAATACAGAAAGTGTTGCCTGGTCTGATCAACACTGACACCACAGAGAAAAGTTTCTGCCAGCGGACGAGACAGACCTACGAGACTGCAGGGGAGTCGCACAACAGATATGACATAATGTGGTGTGTGTCCTGGGTGTTGGGGAGAAATGTTTGTTGATGTCGATCAGTTCCAAGACCACTCCACGCAGTTCGGTGAGAATATGGAACAGAACAGGCAACAGTTACAAACGCACACCTCCCTTTGTGATAGGCTAGGACATAGAGCTTTCATGACCAGATCATGACACCACTTGTACACATTTTTATATTTACACACAATATGTGCTTTCATTGTTAACGAATAAAGGTGAATAACAAACTGCATTGATCCTATGAAGTATGAAGTGGTAAATTATCATTCCTTAGCCTTCCAATTTTCAGAATGTGCCACCTTAGGATGGAAATGTGCAGTGCATCAATTGACTATGCAATGCAGGGCACACGCCAAACTAAGTTTACCTACATTTACTACTATGAAAACAAAGCTGATATTGTTTTGAATCCGAGTCAGGCAACCTCCAACATTTGCTGAATTGGTGCCAGAAGTGGGATTGGCAGTAAAATAACAGAAAGGATAGTGTAATGACTTATTGGTGCCTACAGTAACAGGGTTAGACCTCATCTACAGTAACAGGGTTAGAACTAATCTACAGTAACAGGGTTAGAACTAATCTACAGTAACAGGGTTAGACCTCATCTACAGTAACAGGGTTAGAACTAATCTACAGTAACAGGGTTAGAACTAATCTACAGTAACAGGGTTAGACCTCATCTACAGTAACAGGGTTAGAACTAATCTACAGTAACAGGGTTAGAACTAATCTACAGTAACAGGGTTAGACCTCGTCTACAGTAACAGGGTTAGAACTAATCTACAGTAACAGGGTTAGACCTCATCTACAGTAACAGGGTTAGAACTAATCTACAGTAACAGGGTTAGACCTCATCTACAGTAACAGGGTTAGACCTCATCTACAGTAACAGGGTTAGAACTAATCTACAGTAACAGGGTTAGAACGAATCTACAGTACCAGGGTTAGAACTAATCTACAGTACCATGGTTAGACCTCATCTACAGTGCCAGGGTTAGAACTAATCTACAGTACCATGGTTAGACCTCATCTACAGTGCCAGGGTTAGAACTAATCTACAGTAACAGGGTTAGACCTCATCTACAGTACCAGGGTTAGAACTAATCTACAGTACCATGGTTAGACCTCATCTACAGTATCAGGGTTAGAACTAATCTACAGTAACAGGGTTAGAACTAATCTACAGTAACAGGGTTAGACCTCATCTACAGTAACAGGGTTAGAACTAATCTACAGTAACAGGGTTAGACCTCATCTACAGTACCAGGGTTAGAACTAATCTACAGTAACAGGGTTAGAACTAATCTACAGTAACAGGGTTAGACCTCATCTACAGTAACAGGGTTAGAACTAATCTACAGTAACAGGTCTAACCCTGGTACTGTAGATGAGGTCTATGGTACTGTAGATGAGGTCCATGGTACTGTAGATTATTAATGGTACTGTAGATGAGGTCTATGGTACTGTAGATTAGGTCTATGGTACCATAGTGCCAGGGTTAGACCTCATCTACAGTTCCATAGACTTAATCTACATTAGTGGTACTCTGTAGCTCAGCTGGTAGGTCACGGCGCTTGTAATGCCAAGGTAGTGGGTTCGATCCCCGGGACCACCCATATACAAAAATGTATGCACGCATGACTGTAAGTCGCTTTGGATAAAAGCGTCTGCTAAATGGCATATTATATTTTTTGGGGTTTTACGTTGAACATTTCTACATGCAATCTCAATTTGTTTTGTGAATTCTTGGTTGGTTAGTGGACACCAGACCTCACAACCATAAAGGACAATGAGTTCTATAACTGTTTCAAGTATTTTTTTGCCAGATTCTAATTGGTATGACACATTTTATGTTATTTTTGATAGCGTAGAAGGCCCTTTTTGCCTTGATTCTCAGATCGTTCACAGCTTCGTGGAGGTTACCTGTGGCACTGATGTTTAGGCCGAGGTACGTATGTTTTTTTGTGTGCTCTTGGGCAACGTTATCTAGATGAAATTTGAATTTGTGGTCCTGGCAACTGGCCCTTTTTTGGAACACCATTATTTTTGTCTTACGGAGATTTACTGTCAGGGTCCAGGTCTGGCAGAATCTGTGAGGAAGATCTAGATGCTGCTGTAGGCCCTCCTTGGTTGGGGACAGAAGCACCAGATCATCAGCAAACAGTAGACACAATACCATAGACGTCATCTACAGGACCAGGGTTAGACCTCATCTACAGGACCAGGGTCAGACCTCATCTACAGGACCAGGTTAGACCTCATCTACAGGACCAGGGTTATACCTCATCTACAGGACCAGGTTAGACCTCATCTACAGGACCAGGGTCAGACCTCATCTACAGGACCAGGTTAGACCTCATCTACAGGATCAGGGTTAGACCTCATCTACAGTACCAGGTCCAGACCTCATCTACAGTACCAGGTTAGACCTCATCTATAGTACCAGGTCAGACCTCATCTACAGGACCAGGTGTCACGATAATTTCTATCTCTAATTCAACCTAAGCTGAGTGGGTTGACACTACATTATAATTCTAACACCGTTTACACATTTATACTGTATTTGGGGTGAAATCCTTTAGTCATTATTCTTAAAATACAAATTAATCTATCACCAGGTCAGACCTCATCTACAGGACCAGGGTTAGACCTCATCTACAGTACCAGGGTTAGACCTCATCTACAGGACCAGGTTAGACCTCATCTACAGGACCAGGGTTAGACCTCATCTATAGTACCAGGTTAGACCTCCTGCTGTTAAGTAAAGCTGTTGGACTGACAGTTGCAGGGCCTGGTTACGTGTTGAGTTGTTTGCAGATATTTGTTCCTACACACAGTTACAGCGTTCCTACACACGTACAGCGTTTCCACCCATGTACAGCTGTTATAACAAGTGAAAGGTTCTACAAAGGTACATGTAGATTAATACAGTCGCGTTCTACAGTAAGATGGGTCTCCATAACGTAGATGTTTAACACAGTTACGCTGTTCCTACACAACAGGTACAGCTGTTCTACACCACAGTTACAGCTGTTCCTACACCACAGTTACAGCTGTTTCTACACCACAGTTACAGCTGTTCCTACACCACAGATACAGCTGTTCCTACACCACAGTTACAGCTGTTCCTACACCACAGTTACAGCTGTTTCTACACCACAGTTACAGCTGTTCCTACACCACAGTTACAGCTGTTTCTACACCACAGTTACAGCTGTTCCTACACCACAGTTACAGCTGTTCCTACACCACAGTTACAGCTGTTTCTCCACCACAGTTACAGCTGTTCCTACACCACAGTTACAGCTGTTCCTACACCACAGTTACAGTTGGTTGCTGGAGAAGAAGTGGTGCTTGGACGTGAGAGTTGTGGTAATGAGCTGGCTTGATGATAAGGTTCCTGTCACTCTGTATCAGACTGAGAAACCATGCATTATAGCCTACGTGTTAGGGTTAGGGTTAGGGTTAGGGTTAGGGTTAGGGTTAGGGTTACCAGACTGAGTACAGATGGATAGGGTTAGGGTTAGGGTTAGGGTTAGGGTTAGGGTTAGGGTTAGGGTTAGGGTTAGGGTTATGGTTAGGATTAGGGTTAGGGTTAGTGTTACCAGACTGAGTGTTGTATAGGGTTAGGGTTAGTGTTACCAGACTGAGTGTTGTATAGGGTTAGGGTTAGGGTTACCAGACGAGCCCTGTGATGATCTCCCTAGATACCTACACTCTTCCTCTCCCTAGATACCTACACTCTTTCTCTCCCTAGAGACCTACACTCTTTCTCTCCCTAGATACCTAAACTCTTTCTCTCCCTAGAGACCTACACTCTTTCTCTCCCTAGATACCTAAACTCTTTCTCTCCCTAGAGACCTACACTCTTTCTCTCCCTAGATACCTAAACTCTTTCTCTCCCTAGAGACCTACACTCTTTCTCTCCCTAGAGACCTACACTCTTTCTCTCCCTAGATACCTACACTCTTTCTCTCCCTAGAGACCTACACTCTTTCTCTCCCTAGATACCTACACTCTTTCTCTCCCTAGAGACCTACACTCTTTCTCTCCCTAGATACCTACACTCTTCCTCTCCATAGAGACCTACACTCTTTCTCTCCCTAGATACCTACACTCTTTCTCTCCCATGAGCTAAGGGCCATGACATAAGCCATGGTTTCTCTCTCTCAAACCTTCTCTCTCTCTCTCTCCTCTCTCTCTCTCTCTCCTCTCTCTCTCTCCTCTCTCTCTCTCTCTCTCCTCTCTCTCTCTCCTCTCGTCTCTCTCTCCTCTCTCTCTCTCTCTCTCTCTCTCCCTCTCTCCTCTCTCTCCTCTCTCTCTCCTCTCATCCTCATCTCTCTCTCTCTCTCTCTCCTCTCTCTCAATTTAATGGGCTTTCTTGGCATTAGAAACATACGTTTACATTGCCAAAGCAAGTGAAATAGATGATAAACACAAATGAAATTCACAGTAAACATTACACTCACAAATGTTCCAAATGAACAGAGAAATGTCAAATGTCACATTATGGCTATATATAGTGCAGTTTTTTAACAATGTGCAAATAGTTCAAGTAGTTAAAATACAAAAGGGAAAATAAATAAACATAAATGTGGATTGTATTTACAATGTTGTTTGTTCTTCACTGGTTGCCCTTTTCCCGTGGCAAGAGGTCACAAATCTTGCTGCTGTGATGGCACATTGTGTTTTATTTCACAAAATAGATATGGGAGTTTATTAAAATGTTATTTGTTTCGAATTCTTTGTGGGTCTGTGTAATCTGAGTGAAATATGTGTCTCTAATATGGTCATACATTTGGCAGGAGGTTAGGAAGTGCAGCTCAGTTTCCACCTCATTTTGTGGGCAGTGTGCACATAGCCTGTCTTCTCTAGAGAGCCAGGTCTGCCTACGGCGGCCTTTCTCAATAGCAAGGCTATGCTCACTGAGTCTGTAAATAGTCAAAGCTTTCCTTAATTTTGGGTCAGTCACAGTGGTCAGGTATTCTGCCACTGTGTACTCTCTGTTTAGGGCCAAATAGCATTCTAGTTTGCTCAGTTTTTTTGTTATTTCTTTCCAATGTGTCAAGTAATTATCTTTTAGTTGACTTGGTTGGTTCTAATTGTGTTGCTGTCCTGGGGTTCTGTTTGTGTTTGTAGGTGATGGCTTTGTTAAGGAAGGTTTTGGAATCGCTTCCTTTTAGGTGGTTGTAGAATTTAATGGCTCTTTTCACAACTGGTAGTTTGGTGGCAGGACTACCAGGCAAATGTCTGGCCTGACACAACATCTGTACAAAGAAAGGGCCACCATGTGCTAGGGCATGACAAAGAAATGGATCTCTCTAACTGTCTCCCCCTCTAGTCCGCCAGATCCTCCTAGTATCCATTTCTCCGATGATCTAGATAGTACTCTCCGATTCTCTAGAGTATCTATCTTTCTATATCCTCTCCTTCCTCCTCTCTCTCTCGTCTCTCTCTCGTCTCTCTCCCTCCCTCACTCTCTCCCCTTTGGTTGCTCAGCAACATCAACTTTTAGCTCACATATAACTTCTTGCTACAAAAGTACTTTCATACTTATAGCGTGGGAGCATGTTTATCTAGCCAGCCACTAATTACAGACTGCTTTGTGCTTTGAGAGGTTTATCATGCACAGCAGGAGACATTAAAGGGTCAAGACGGACAATTCATTAAAATACCTGCACTGTGATTTGGACTACCTTCCGACAGTTGTCAGAGAGTCAGAGGAAGAAAGAGTTAGACATTATAGAGAGAGAGAGAGAGAGAGAGAGAGAGAGAGAGAGAGTGAGTGAGTGAGTGAGTGAGTGAGTGAGGAGAGAGAGAGAGAGGAGAGAGAGAGAGAGAGAGAGAGAGAGAGAGAGAGAGAGAGAGAAAGAGAGTGAGTGAGTGAGTGAGGGAGAGAGAGAGAGATGAAGGAGAGACAGGGAAAGAGTGAAGAAGAGAGGTAAGCCAATGAAAGGAGAGGGATTACATACCACCAGTTTTATCTCTCCTTGAAACATATTGGTGACATACCACCACCTTCATCTCTCCTTGAAACACATTGATGACATACCACCAGCTTCATCTCTCCTTGAAACACACCGATGACATAGCACCAGCTTCATCTCTCCTTGAAACACATCAGTGACTTACCACCAGCTTAATCTCTCCTTGAAACACATCGGTGACTTACCACCAGCTTCATCTCTCCTTGAAACACATCGGTGAAATACCACCAGCTTCATCTCTCCTTGAAACACATCGGTGACATACCACCAGCTTAATCTCTCCTTGAAACACATCGGTGACTTACCACCAGCTTCATCTCTCCTTGAAACACATTGGTGACATACCACCAGCTTCATCTCTCCTTGAAACACATCGGTGACATACCACCAGCTTCATAATCCCAGACTACAGATTTGAAGCATGTTGCTCTGCTCAACTCTCTTCATTATAATACTATTTGATCTTCCAAAAACACCTCCATCTCCCTCTTTCTTTTTCTCTCTTTTTCTCTCTTTTCTCTCTTTGTCTCTCTTTGTTTTTGGCTGACAGTGCTGTCGTCAAGGTTCTCTGACTAGATCACTCAACTCTCTCCGGACGCTGTCGGTTGTCAGTGTCTCTGCTTAAATTAGACTTTTATAGTGGAGATTTGTTCTGGAGTGGATGGTGAAGATGGTAGAGCTGGTAGAGATGGTAGAGCTGGTAGGGGCTGCCACATCTCCTGGATAGACAGCAGACATGGCAGGCTCCACATCTCCTGGATAGACAGCAGACAAGGCAGGCTCCACATCTCCTGGATGGGACAGGGCAGGCTCCACATCTCCTGGATGGGACAGGGCAGGCTCCACATCTCCTGGATGGGACAGGGCAGGCTCCACATCTCCTGGATGGGACAGGGCAGGCTCCACAACTCCTGGATGGGACATGGGCAGGCTCCACAACTCCTGGATGGGACAGGGCAGGCTCCACAACTCCTGGATGGGACATAGGCGGCTCCCACAACCTGGATGGGACGGCAGGCTCCACAACTCCTCGATGGGACATGGCAGGCTCCACATCTCCTGCATGGGACATGGCAGGCTCCACATCTCCTGGATGGGACAGCAGTCATGGATGGACTGGGCTTTGCCGAATGTCCAGTTACACACAGCAGAATGATATGAGCCGTATGAGGTGTCAATACTTATCTCATGGCATACATCTATTGTCCACCGGCCGGCCCTCTCTCAACACTGTGATACTGAACACTACTATAATCCCCACCTGGGCCACTGTAAACAGTACTGCTGTAACTCCCCCTGATGAGACTTGCCCTTCACCACAGTTTAGTAAGGGACACTGATTCGTCCTCCTTTTGTTGTCTTACTCTGTCTCTCGCTCCTTCCCTTCTGCTCTCTATAATCTACACACAACACAATGCAAACAGAGCTTTCTGTGATAAGGTGCACCTGTGGTGTTTTTAATTAGTACAATGTTCAGATGAGTATGTGTGTGTGTGTGTGTACATGTAGGGCCGAGACCAGCCACTGCTGCCAACCACCCACACAGGGTTTAAATCCACCCACACAGGGTTTAAATCCACCCACACAGGGTTTAAATCCACCCACACAGGGTTTAAATCCACCCACACAGGGTTTAAATCCACCCACACAGGGTTTAAATCCACCCACACAGGGTTTAAATCCACCCACACAGGGTTTAAATCCACCCACACAGGGTTTAAATCCACCCACACAGGGTTTAAATCCACCCACACAGGGTTTAAATGAGCTCTTGAACATGTCATTAAAATGTCAGATTAGCCCGTTTCCGCTCACATACTCTGTAATGGCCAATTCATCTTAACCTTCTGAAGAAGCCCACCCTGGACCCAGAAGTGCTGGCCAATTACAGGAAAAAGTGGTTGCTGTACAGCTCCAGGACCATCTCAATCAGAACAACCTATTGGAAGAAGTCAGGTTTCCGGCAGGCCCACAGCACTGAAACAGCCCTATGCAGGGTGACCAATGACCTGCTGATGGCGGCAGATGCAGGCTCCCCCTGTCTCCTGATCTTGCTGGACTTGAGTGCAGCGTTTGAAGCCGTCGACCACCCCATCCTATTGGAACGCCTCCAGGACACCATTGGACTGTCTGGACCAGCTCTGAGGTGGTTCCATTCCTACCTATATGACTGAGTATGCGTCAACAGGTGGGTCCAGGTTCTTGGACCAACCACGTCACCTGCAGTGTCCCACAAGGATCTGTTCTTGGACCCATCCTGTTCATCCTGTACATGCTCGCCCCCTCTCATTCCACCCAGCTGTATGTAAGCACTGCCCCAAGTCCCTCTGATGTATGTGCCTGTCTGAACACCTGCCTTGAGGAGATAAGGGCATGGATGAAGCAAAACATCCTTCAACTGAACAGCAGCAAAACCGAGGGCCTACTTGTTGGGACCCCCCACCAGGTCCAGCACTCACAAATAACACACCTCACTATTGCAGGACAGAACATCCCTCTTGTCCACTCGGTTTCCAATCTGGGTGTAAAGCTTGATTCCTCCCTGAACTTTGACAGCCACATCAAACAACTGTGTAAAGCGTAATTCTATCACCTCGAGAACATTGCCAAACTCCGTCCCACCCTCACTCGGTCAGATGCGGAGAAGCTCGGCCATGCCTTTATCTCCTCAAGGCTGGGCTACAGCAACATTCCACACCCCCAGGACCAAGCTCCTCTCCTTGGGGGGATCAGGCTTTCAGCTCGACCGCCCCCCCAGCCTCTGGAATGCCCTCCTGGACCACCTGAAGGCACCAGAAAAAATGGGCCTAAAGACCTTTCTCTTTAGGAAGGCTTTCTGTTGATCTCTGTGCTCCTTGCTGTCCTTCTCCCTTTGTAGCGTCAGCTGTGTTCTTTGTGTCTAAATTTCCATTTTTTTCTATAAGGTTTTCATTTTTTTATTTTAATGCGCTTTTGAGATGATTCTGTATAATGAAAAAGCACTTTACAAATGTAATACATAATTATTATAATTATTAACTGCTGAGGCAATCACAGCCTTGCAGTCCCTTTCATGTTTTAATTTCATTCCGATGGTGAAATACCCGCTCGCTTTATTAAAGAAATGTGCAGCTATTCTGAGAACTGTCTTCTACTCCTCCTCCTACATTTACATTTACGTCATTTAGCAGACGCTCTTATCCAGAGCCACTTACAAATTGGTGCATTTACCGTATAGCCAGTGGGATAACCACTTTACAATATGTTTATTTATTTTTAATTTAAACACATTTTGTGTGTGTGTGTGGGGGGGGGGGGGGGGGTAAGGGGAGGGTAGAATGACTGTTTTATCTACCAGTTCCCACCTCAGACAAAACAGCATCCCAAATGGGCCCTATGAGCCCTGGTCAAAATGTAGGCACTTTACAGGGTTTAGGGTGCCATTTGGGACCCTCATATTCTTTGTGAAAGTCTCCTCCCCCATCTAAGATATTTCACTTTATTGCAATTAGAGCCTGCTAGCTAGCTAGCTCTGTTTATTTACCATTTTAAAAAACAAAAAACGTCACGTTATTTGGTTTGATGTCTGAAGTGTAAAGTGCTTCAGTAAAAATACTTTAAAGTACTACTTAAGTAGTTTTTTGGGGTATCTGTACTTTACTTTACTATTTATATTGTTGATAACTTTTACTTCCACTACATTCCTAATGAAAATATGTACTTTTTACTCCCATAAACTTTCCCTGACAACCAAAAGTACTCGTTACATTTCGAATGCTCAGGCAGGACAGCAACGTGGTTCAATTCACGCACCTATCAGTATAACGCGTTATCATCCCTACTTCCTCTGATCTGGCGGACTCACTAAACACAAAAACTGCATTTGTAAATGATGTCTGTGTGTAGGAGTGTGCCCCTGTCTGTCCGTAAAAACAATAATAATAAAAAATACATTTGTTCCATCTGGTTTGCTTAATATCAGGAATTTGATGTATAGCATTTACTTGTACTTTTTACTTTTACTCAAGTATGACAATTGAGTACTTTTCCAACACTCTACTTAAGTATATATTTTTAAGCAGATACTTTTAGACTTTTACTCAAGTAGTATTTTACCTGGTGACTTTCACTTTTACATGTCATTTTCTATTAATGTATCTTTACTTTTACTCAAGTATGACAATTGGGTACTTTTTCCACCACCGCAATAAGTCTGAGCAGCAAGTCGTGAGCAATTCTAATGTGAGCAAGATGTGCTCCGTCTTCTGTCCAGGGGGATTCTCCTGGTGAAGACGTTCTAATTCCTTAGATAGCTAGCTAGCTGTCACTGCACACTGCACATCTGATATACTACATGCCTGTTTAATGTGAAGATCCTTTACGACTCAATCATGTGCATTATGGTTAAGCAGGAGACACACTCCAATGAGTGTAGGAGTGAGTGCTGTAATATAACTGTGATTTACTTTATGATTATGGATCAGGCATTTTAACACTTGTCCTGGCTGTCATCATGATGTATTTTCAAGTAAAGAACAACTTTTTAATTGCTGACCTATAGACTATGAGAACCTCAAAATACTATGTGGTATGCTGTCTGTAAAACTCTCTCTCTCTCTCTCTCTCTCTCTCTCTCTCTCTCTCTCTCTCTCTCTCTCTCTCTCTCTCTCTCTCTCTCTCTCTCTCTCTCTCTCTCTCTCTCTCTCTCTCTCTCTCTCTCTCTCTCTCTCTCTCTCTCTCTCTCTCTCTCTCTCTCACACACACACACACACACACACTGGTAATTGCTCACCCGTCTAAACACACCGATTCCATGGAATGAATAATGAATTGAATCAATTCCGAGCCGTTCAGAGACAGGCAGTGTTTCGAACAGGGTTGAGACCCTTCTAGACCCGCTGTGCTCTTAGACACCCACATGCATTAGCAATTTGGCTCCATGGAACAAACATAAATGCTTATTTTGAGAAATACATTATATTGCAAAACTTTATTCTAATTATTATTATTCTAGTTGCACTTTTTCTTGGAGGATAGTTTTTAGGTGGTTACGTGCCATCAGGGTATTCAAAGTCTTCAGGAAGGAATAATGTAAAATGGAATAATGTGAAATGGAATAATGTAAAATGGAATAATGTGAAATGGAATAATGTGAAATGGAATAATGTAAAATGGAATAATGTGAAATGGAATAATGTGAAATGGAATAATGTAAAATTTGTAAAAATAAATGTGAGAAAGGACTATGGTATTCAATGCTGATATTCGTAATTAAACATCAATATATACAATTATCTCTCAAGTTCAAAACAAGTTCAAACCAATTACTCAGTCCTCTCCTGCCCTTAGAGTTCTATGGTGTCTTCACATTTCTCAGGTCTCCCATTCATTTATCTCAGCTGTTGTTGCTTCCATGTTTCTACTGTACACTATCTTTCTCTTCTGTTCTCCTGTCTCCTCACGGCATCCGAGGTATAGCTCTAACCAATCACCACACTTGTCCTTCACCTGCAGTTTCAAAGAAATCACCGGCTCCCTCGTTCTGTCTCTTTTCCCTCTCTCTGGAGATGTGCTAGGTGTCATTAGTAGGGAGATCAGGGAGCCTGTTGTCCTGAGGGTGATTAATCGAGATACGGCTCAGATATGGTGGTGGATACATGCTTTTACCTCACATAATGAGGGGGGGGGGGGGGGGGGGGGTGGGTTGAAGCAACAGGGCCGATTGAACTTATTCAAATGAGAGTGTGTCTTTGAAGCAATGGCATCTGGGATCTTTGTCAGCGGTCCCAGTGGAACGGCCGTGTTGACAGTCTCTCAGGTTTCTGACGGGGAACGGGGGAAACCTTGGCGTGTGCAACCTTGGCGTGTGCAACCTTGGCGTGTGCCTCGGGGCTTGTTCAGCTTCGCTTCAGCTGGCTCTGTGATCACCTTGCCCATCTTGTTTAAAGTTACCCTTGAAGTCCGACCCGAGGAGTCAGAAAGACAAACACTGACTGGGATGGAACAGGACTTTACATACTTTATGTGGTGCTAGAGGAGGATGCCCATGAGGAAAATGTCAATACCTTCATTTAATCTTTTCTAATGGCCGTAAAGGGGGGTTGAACAACCGTGTGAGAACAAAATGGTTGAAGTATGCTGCACAGCTCTGAATGTCAGGATAAGTACAACAGAACACATGACTAATTACCATTTAGTTATGTTACACCTACACCCACAGACAGCAGGGTAGAGTATTAACATCGACCAGGACATGTACACCATTTATAACAACTCACTGAGGTAAAGTACAGTGACACTTCAGAGAGGAATAAAAAAAAGACCCTGATCAATATGAACTTCCTCTTGAATACGAAACCATACTATATGGTAACACAAACCTTACTTCACAATGAGATAAACTGGCAACCAGAGAGATGTTTTTTTCTCTCTTTAATTTTCTTCTCATCTTTCTTTGTACTGAACCTGACAGAGATTCCCCATCTAAGGTTCCCAGAGTTGGGATTGAACCTGTCAGAGATTCCCCATCTCAGTTTCCCAGAGCTGGGATTGAACCTGACAGAGATTCCCCATCTCAGTTTCCCAGAGCTGGGATTGAACCTGACAGAGATTCCCCATCTCAGTTTCCCAGAGTTGGGATTGAGAGCCAGAATCAAACCTGAAGTAATATATCCTGTAGCTGTGTTTATTCTTACCAAGCTGGATCTCTACATGGGTAATGTAGTGTTTTAGGCTGGGTGGAGGGAATGGGCCCGAGGTGAAACTCTGGCGATTTAATGTAAGCTTCTGTCATTTGGATATGTTCGCTCTTCATGCTGCTACAAACAGAACAGGGGGAATCAACCTTTGTGTCCTGAAGTCATAGAGATTAATGGAAGGTGGGTGCTGGGATAGATATGGGTGTTCAACGATCATCTGTAGAACATGTCTCAGGTTTAAGACTGTGATGCAGTTTTAGTGCAGAGGAAAGAAGCTTGGGATATGGTGTACAACAGTGGCGACCGCTGATTGTCTGAATACCTGGGGCGCGGGGTTGGTTGGAGTTGTCAACAAAGCAGCATGACAGAAATATGATGGCAAGTTTTCGAAGTACCGGTAGTTTCTTTGAGGATATATATATATATATATATAATAAAGCGATCTGTGCATTTGAACAACAGCATAAATGCACCTATTTCACTTTTGCTAGTCAAAAACCCGATGACCATCGCTGCACATGCTGCCACTGTTTTGAACAGATTGGATGATACTATTTAGAACAAGCAGCCAGCTCACAAACGAATGAGTGCACCAGGGAAAACGTAACAAGCACAAATTATCTAACTGCAGATAGCTAGCTAACACAATGTCACAAAGCATGATGCGCTAGCCAGGTAACATTCATTCTGAAATAACTTAATATTTCCGAGTTAGTCGTATATTCGTTTTAGAAAGACTTATAATTGTCATGGGAGCTAATTAGCTAGCAAGCTAGCTAGCTGCTTATCAGAGGTAGATAACTGGTTAATTTCACCCAAATATGAACCAAACTATTTCTCAATGTTTCTCAAAATTACTGTAGCTTGTTAATTGATTTGATCATGCTTTGTGATGCACTCGGTTTTAGTCCACCCAACATGTCGCCCTGTCACCTTCAGTAGAACCTGATGAACACAATACCAGTCCCCAGAGCCAGGGTGTGCCAGCCACAGGCACGATTTTGAGAAGGTTCTAGCTAGTGTATCGCTCTGTCCTTTGTGTCACACCCTGGCTCTGGGGACTCTATATGTTGAGCCAGGGTGTGTAGATTCTATGTGTTTGGTTTCTGTGTTGTTGTTCTAGGTGTGCTATTTCTATGTTGGCCAGTGTGGTTCTCAATCAGAGGCAACGAGTGTCAGCTGTTGCTGGTTGTCTCTGATTGGGAACCACATTTAAACTGCCAGTTTACCCACAGTAGTTGTGGGATCTTGTTCCGTGTTTGGTTGTTTAACCTAGGACGTCACGTCATCGTTTGTTGTTTTGTTTGTGTTATCCCTGACGATAATAAATATGTTTGCTCATCACGCTGCGCCTTGGTCTACTCCGTCTAAAGATTGTGACACTTTGGCTCTTGTTGGATGTAGATATCCAGTTTATCAGGCCCCAGGCTCCCATTACTGTTATCATGATTAATTTAAAAGTTATTTACAATTAGCTTTTTGCTTTTTTGCTTTAGCGCCATCTGTACCTGATTGTGCAGATCTAGTCACACGTGCGGAAGTAAGCCATCTGGTGCGAAAATCATTGGGAGGGAGAGCAGACCGAAAAGTTCTGACTGAACACACATTTGAGCTCCCCCAGGACGGTCCATTTACTTTGTGCTGTTTTAATCTATGCTATGAAATCCTACGATTTCTTTAGGGGAGTTCCCCCTCATAGCCAATAGAAAACCATTTCCTTAGGGGAGTTCCCCCTCATAGCCAATAGAAAACATTTCCTTAGGGGAGTTCCCCCTCATAGCCAATAGAAAACCATTTCCTTAGGGGAGTTCCCCCTCATAGCCAATAGAAAACATTTCCTTAGGGGAGTTCCCCCTCATAGCCAATAGAAAACCATTTCCTTAGGGGAGTTTCCCCTCATAGCCAATAGAAAACATTTCCTTAGGGGAGTTCCCCCTCATAGCCAATAGAAAACATTTCCTTAGGGGAGTTCCCCCTCATAGCAAATAGAAAACAATCCAAGCACATGACCTATGGAGGCGGAAGTGCTGCAGCTGGCAGAGTCATTGAGGGGCAGAGTAGTAAGTAACTGAACAGTTTATAAGACATCAAAAAATATATATGTTTTTGTACACATTTACCGCACATTTATGAGCATTTTAAACATAATCCACAAATTATATATATATACAGTACCAGTCAAAAGTTTGGACACACCTACTCATTAAAGGGTTTTTATTTATTTATTTTTCTATAATGTAGACATCAAAACTATGAAATAACACAGTCGTGGTCAAACGTTTTGAGAATGACACAAATACTAATTTTCACAAAGTCTGCTGCCTCAGTTTTGATGATGGCAATTTGCATATACTCCCGAATGTCATGAAGAGTGATCAGATGAATTGCAATGAATTGTGAAGTTCCTCTTTGCCATGAAAATGAACTTAATCCCAAAAAAACATTTCCACTGCATTTCAGCCCTGCCACAAAAGGACCAGCTGACATCATGTCAGTGATTCTCTCGTTAACACAGGTGAGAGTGTTGACGAGGATAAGGCTGGAGATCACTCTGTCATGCTGATTGAGTTAGAATAACAGACTGGAAACTTTAAAAGGAGTTAACCATGGTTACCTGCAAGGAAACACGTGCCGTCATCATTGCTTTGCTCAAAAAGGGTTTCACAGGCAAGGATATTGCTGCTAGTAAGATTGCACCTAAATCAACCATTTATCGGATCATCAAGAACTTCAAGGAGAGAGGTTAAATTGTTGTGAAGAAGGTGTCAGGGCCCCCAAGAAAGTCCAGCAAGTGCCAGGATCGTCTCCTAAAGTTGATTCAGCTGCGGGATCGGGGCACCACCAGTGCAGAGCTTGCTCAGGAATGGCAGCAGGCAGGTGTGAGTGCATCTGCACGCACAGTGAGGCGAAGACTTTTGGAGGATGGCCTGGTGTCAAGAAGGGCAGCAAAGAAGACACTTCTCTCCAGGAAAAACATCAGGGAAAGACTGATATTCTGCAAAAGGTACAGGGATTGGACTGCTGAGGACTGGGGTAAAGTCATTTTCTCTGATGAATCCCCTTTCCGATTGTTTGGGGCATCTGGAAAACACCTTGTCCGGAGAAGACAAGGTGAGCGCTACCATCAGTCCTATGTCATGCCAACAGCAAAGCATCCTGAGACCATTCATGTGTGGGGTTGCTTCTCAGCCAAGGAAGTGGGCTCACTCACAATTTTGCCTAAGAACACAGCCATGAATAAAGAATGGTACCAACACATCCTCCGAGAGCAACTTCTCCCAACTGTCCAAGAACAGTTTGGTGACGACCAATGCCTTTTCCAGCATGATGGAGCACCTTGCCATTAGGCAAAAGTGATAACTAAGTGGCTCGGGGAAAATAAATTGGCCAGGAAAATCCCCAGACCTTAATCCCGTTAAGAAAATGTTGTCGATCCTCAAGAGGCGGGTGGACAAACAAAAACCCATAAATTCTGACAAACTCCAAGCATTGATTAATCAAGAATGGGCTGCCATCAGTCAGGATGTGGCCCAGAAGTTAATTGACAGCATGCCAGGGCGGATTGCAGAGGTCTTGAAAAAGAAGGGTGCAAATATTGACTCTTTGCATAAACTTAATGTAATTGTCAATAAAAGCCTTTGATACTTATGGAATGCTTGTAATTATACTTCAGTATACCATAGTAACATCTGACAAAAATATCTCATAACACTGAAGCAGCGAACTTGTGATGACCAATACATGTTTCATTCTCAATACTTTTGACCACAACTGTAGTAACCAAAAAAGTGTTAATCAAATCAAAATGTATTTTATATTTGAGATTCTTCAAATAGCCACCCTTTTTCTTGATGACAGCTTTGCACACTCTTGGCATTCTCTTAACCAGCTTCACCTGGAATGCTTTTCCAACTTTCTTGAAGGAGCACCTGGCTGCTTTTCCTTCACTCATCCAAAACCATCTCAATTGGGTTGAGGTTGGGTGATTGTGGAGGCCAGGTCATCTGATGCACATTCCGTCACTCTCCTTGCTCAAATAGCCCTTACACAGCCTGGAGGTGTGTTTTGGGTCATTGTCCTGTTGAAAAACAAATGATAGTCCCACTAAGCGCAAACCAGATGGGATGGCGTATCGCTGCAGAATGCTGTGGTAGACATGCTGGTTAAGTGTGCCTTGAATTCTAAATAAATCTGGACAAAGTCACCAGCAATGCACACCCACACCATCACACCTCCTCCTCCATGCTTCACGGTGGGAACCACACATGCAGAGATCATCCGCTCACCTACTCTGCGTCTCACAAAGACACAGCGGTTGTAACCAAAAATCTCAAATTTGGACTCATCAGACCAAAGGACAGATTTCCACTGGTCTAATGTCCATTGCTCGTGGTTCTTGGCCCAAGTAAATATTGGTGTCCTTTAGTAGTGGTTTCTTAGCAGCAATTAGACCACGAATGCCTGATTCACGCAGTCTCCTCTGAACAGTTGATGTTGAGATGTGTCTGTTACTTAAACTCTGTGAAGCATTTATGTGGGCCGCAATCTGAGGTGCAGTTAACTCTAATGAACTTATCCTCTGCAGCAGAGGTAACTCTGGGTCTTCCTTTCCTGTGGCGGTCCGCATGAGAGCCAGATTCATCATAGCGCATGATGGTTTTTGAGACTGTACATGAAGAAACGTTCAAAGTTCTTGAAGTTTTCCAGATTAACTGACCTTCATGTCTTAAAGTAATGATGGACTGTCGTTTCTTTTTGTTTATTTGAGATGTTCTTGCCATAATATGGACTTGGTATTTTACCAAATAGGGCTATCTTCTGTGTACCACCCCTAACTTTTCACAACACAATTGATTGGCTCAAACGCATTAAGAAGGAAAGAAATTCCACAAATTCACTTTTAAGAAGGCATACCTGTTAATTGAAATACATTCCAGGTGACTACCTCATGAAAAATGGTTGAGAGAATGCCAAGAGTGTGCAGAGCTGTCATCAAGAAAAAGGGTGGCTACTTTGAAGAATCTCAAATATAAAACATATTTTGATTTGTTTAACACTTTTTTGGTTTCTTCATGATTCCATATGGGTTATTTCATAGTTTTGATGTCTTCACTATTATTCTACAATGTAGAAAATAGTAAAAAAAAAAAAGAAATTAAATTAAGAAAATCCCTGGAATGAGTAGGTGTGTCCAAACTTTTGACTGGTACTGTATATACCTATATATATATTTTTCATATAGAAATATTTTTGGTTGACCAATCATACATGGGGTGCCACCCCTATTGCCCTAATGGGTGGGCCACCACTGGTGGACCAGTCTACTCTCCACTTTGGATGGCACTATGGAAGCAGAAAGAAGCATTCATTATTTCCTTTTTTATAAACACATAATGGATTTCCAAGTACTCCTAGAAGTCTTTGACATAGATTTCCAACTGAAAAGCTGAAGGTTAAAGGAAAACTTTCCATCATTGTCTCTTATGCCCTTTTTGTAAATGTAAAAAAAATTGTCAGGGAGTTTGGATTAGGTGTGAGACGTGACTGTATGTTTAAATAGACTGTGGGACTAGAGGGTGACATGACTGTATTTTTAAATAGACTGGAAGACTACAGGAGGGAGACGTGACTGTATGTTTAAACAGACAGGGGGACTACAGGAGGGAGACGTGACTGTATGTTTAAATAGACTGTGGGACTAGAGGGTGACATGACTGTATTTTTAAATAGACTGGAAGACTACAGGAGGGAGACGTGACTGTATGTTTAAACAGACAGGGGGACTACAGGAGGGAGTCGTGACTGTATGTTTAAACAGACAGGGGGACTACAGGAGGGAGTCGTGACTGTATGTATAAACAGACAGGGGGACTACAGGAGGGAGACGTGACTGTATGTTTAAACAGACAGGGGGACTACAGGAGGGAGACGTGACTGTATGTTTAAACAGACAGGGGGACTACAGGAGGGAGTCGTGACTGTATGTTTAAACAGACAGGGGGACTACAGGAGGGAGACGTGACTGTATGTTTAAACAGACAGGGGGACTACAGGCGGGAGTCGTGACTGTATGTTTAAACAGACAGCGGGACTACAGGAGGGAGACGTGACTGTATGTTTAAACAGACAGGGGGACTACAGGAGGGAGACGTGACTGTATGTTTAAACAGACAGGGGGACTACTGGAGGGAGACGTGACTGTATGTTTAAACAGACAGCGGGACTACAGGAGGGAGACGTGACTGTATGTTTCAACAGACAGGGGGACTACAGGAGGGAGACGTGACTGTATGTTTGACACGTCTCCTCCCGTTGCTTCCCTCCGGCGCTCTGATTCGCCGGTCTACTGAACCACCGGTCTGAGCGCACCACCCTCGGCAACACCGGAATGGAAACCCAACGCACCCTAATCACCTCCAGCGCACCTGCACCTCATCATCTCTTATTCCATTGTGGTCCTCTGTAGCTCAGCTGGTAGAGCAAGGCGCTTGTAACGCCAAGGTAGTGGGTTCGATCCCCAGGACCACCCATACACAAAAAATGTATGCACGCATGACTGTAAGTCGCTTTGGATAAAAGCGTCTGCTAAATGGCATATTATTATTATTATCTCATCACCACCCCTATACAGCCCTGGACTGTTCAGTGTTGTGTGTGATTGTTAGTGTCGTGTCGTGTACTCGCTCTTTGTTGTTCTCTTGCTCAGTGTTTAGTAAACCTTTACATTGTTGATTCCTGCGTCTGTATCCTCAGTACTCGTCACAGCAGTGTTTAAATAGACATGGGGACTACAGGAGGGAGTCGTGACTATGTTTAAAGGGAAACTTCATCGCTACTAGACACTATTTGGGGTGTTTTTCCAGTCTTCCTGCATAATTATGAGTGATGAGAGGTGTTTCAGACATAATTATGCACCAAACATTTTTAATCATTTACCAGACGCTCTTATCCAGAGTGCTTACATTTTTCATACCATGGTGGTATTTTGTAAATATTCGCACCGGTAGATTTCAACAAATGAGCAGTCTGCTCTAAAAATGAATGGAGTCTTGTTTTACAGCAAAATTGATTAAATCGTTTATTTTTTCATCATCAATCTACACACAATACCCCATAATGACAAAACAAAAACAGGTTTTTAGAAATGTTTGCTAATTTATTACAAATATGTTGTTTTTTTTTGTACATAAGTAATCAGACCCTTCACTCAGTACTTTCGTGAAGCACATTTGGCAGCGATTACAGCATTGAGTCTTCTTGGCTATGAGGCTACAAGCTCAGCACACCTGTATTTGGGGAGTTTCTCCCATTCTTCTCTGTAGAACCTCTCAAGCTCTGTCAGGTTGGATGGGGAGCGCTGCTGCACAGCTATCTTCAGGTCTCTCCAGATGGCTAGGCCACTCAAGGACATTTAGAGACTTGTCCCAAAGCCACTCCTGCGTTGTCTTGGCTGCGTGCTCAGGGTTGTTGTCCTGTTGGAAGGTGAACCTTCGCCCCAGTCTGAGGTCCTGAGTGCTCTGGAGCAGGTTTTCATCAAGGATTTCTCTCTGTACTTTGCTCCGTTCATCTTTTCCTCGATCCTGACTAGTCTCCCAGTCCCTGCTGCTGAAACACATCCCCACAGCATGTTAATGCCACCACCATGCTTCCCGTAGGGATGGTGCCAAGTTTCCTCCAGACGTGATGCTTGGCATTCAGGCCAAAGAGTTAAATCTTTGTTTCATCAGACCAGAGAATCTTGTTTCTGATGGTCTGAGAGTCTTTAGGTGCCTTTTGGCAAACTCCAGGCGGGCTGTCATGTGCCTTTTACTGAGGAGTGGCTTCTGCCTGGCCACTTTACCATAATGGCCTGATTCGTGGAGTGCTGCAGAGATGGTTGTCCTTCTGGAAGGTTCTCCCATCTCCATAGAGGAACTCTAGAGCTCTGTCAGGTTGACCATCGGGTTCTTGGTCACCTCCCTGACCAAGGCCCTTCTCCTCCGATTGCACAGCTCTAGAAGAGTCTTGGCGGTTCCAAACTTATTCAATTTAAGTTTGGAACCACTGTGTTCTTGGGAAGCTTCAATGCTACAGACATTTTTTGGTAGCCTTCCCCAGATCTGTGCCTCGACACAATCCTGTCTCGGAGCTCTACGGACAATTCCTTTAACCTCATGCCTTGGTTTTTGCTCTGAAATGCACTGTCAGCTGTGGGACCTTATATAGACAGGTGTGTGCCTTTCCAAATCATGTCCAATCAATTGAATTTACCACAGGTGGACTCCAATCAAGTTGTAGAAACATCTCAAGGATGATCAATGGAAACAGGATGCACCTGAGCTCAATTTCGAGTCTCATGGCATAGGGTCTGAATACTTATGTAAATAAGGTATTTCTGTTTTTTATTTTCAATACATTTGAAAATAATAAAATAAAATCCAGTTGTCACTTTGTCATTATGGGGTATTGTGTGTAAATTTATGAAAAAAAAAAAAATAAATTTAGATCAATTTTAGAATAAGGCTGCAAAGTAGCATAATGTGGAAAAAGTGAAGGGGTCTGAATACTTACTGAATGAACTGTAAATAAATTCCAGTCATACTTTATCAAAAGCATTTTCAAAGTCAGCTATGAATACCAGGCCTGGTTTCCCAGATTTTTCATAGTGTTCTATTGTTTCCAATGTATCGTCCGTGTAAAGAACCTGTCTGATTAGAATGAATAATATCTGACAATGCCTTATTAATTCTAATTCTAATTGCATTTTGCTACAGCATATACAGTTGAAGTCGGAAGTTTACATACACCTTAGCCAAATACATTTAAACTCAGTTTTTCACAATTCCTGACATTTAATCCTAGTAAATATTCCCTGTCTTAGGTCATTTAGGATCACCACTTTATTTTAAGAATGTGAAATGTCTGAGTAATAGTAGAGAGAATGAATTATTTCAGCTTTTATTTATTTCATCACATTCCCAGTGGGTCAGAAGTTTACATACACTAAATTAGTATTTGGTAACATTGTCTTTAAATTGTTTAACTTGGGTCAAATGTTTCGGGTAGCCTTCCACAAGCTTCCCACAATAAGTTGGGTGAATTTTGGCCCATTCCTCCTGACAGAGCTGGTGTAACTGAGTCAGGTTTGTAGGCCTCCTTGCTCGCACACGCTTTTTCATTTCTGACGACAAATGTTCTATAGGATTGAGGTCAGGGCTTTGTGATGGCCACACCAATACCTTGACTTTGTTGTCCTTAAGCCATTTTTCCACAACTTTGGAAGTATGCTTGGGGTCATTGTCCATTTGGAAGACCCATTTGCGACCCAGCTTTAACTTCCTGACTGATTTCTTGAGATGTTGTTTCAATATATCCACATAATTTTCCTTCCTCGTGATGCCATCTATTTTGTGAAGTGCACCAGTCCCTCCTGCAGCAAAGCACCCCCACAGCATGATGCTGCCACCCCCGTGCTTCATGGTTGAGATGGTGTTCTTTGGCTTGCAAGCAACCCCTTTTTCCTCCAAACATAACGATGATCATTATGGCCAAACAGTTCTATTTTTGTTTCATCAGACCAGAGGACATTTCTCAAAAAAGTACGATCTTTGTCCCCATGTGCAGTTGCAAACCGTAGTCTGGCTTTTTTATGGTGGTTTTGGAGCAGTGGCTTCTTCCTTGCTGAGCTGCCTTTCAGGTTATGTCGATATAGGACTTGTTTTACTGTGGATATAGATACTTTTGTACCTGTTTCCGCCAGCATCTTCACAAGGTCCTTTGCTGTTGTTCTGGGATTGATTTGCACTTTTCGCACCAAAGTACGTTCATCTCTAGGAGACAGAACGCGTCTCCTTCCTGAGCGTTATGACGGCTGCGTGGTCCCATGGTGTTTATACTTGCGTACTATTGTTTGTACAGATGAACGTGGTACCTTCAGATGTTTGGAAATTGCTCCCAAGGATGAACCAGACTTGTGGACGTCTACAATTTATTTTCTGAGGTCTTGGCTGATTTCTTTTGATTTTCCCATGATGTCAAGCAAAGAGGCACTGAGTTTGAAGGTAGGCCTTGAAATACATCCACAGGTACACCTCCAATTGACTCAAATGATGTCAATTAGCCTTTCAGAAGCTTCTAAAGCCATGACATCATTTTCTGGAAAGCTGTTTAAAGGCACAGTCAACTTAGTGTATGTAAACTTCTGACAACTGGAATTGTGATACAGTGAATTATAAGCGAAATAATCTGTCTGTAAACAATTGTTGGAAAAATTACTTGTGTCATGCACAAAGTAGATGTCCTAACCGACTTGCCAAAACTATAGTTTGTTAACAAGAAATGTGTGGAGTGGTTGAAAAACGAGTTTTAATGACTCCAACCTAAGTGTATGCAAACCTCCGACTTCAACTGTGTTTACCACTTAGATCCTGTTTCAGTAACAATGAAATCAGTGCTTCTTGTTGATTATCTGATCTACCATTTTTATAGGAGTGGTTAAAATATGCTAATAACGGTCCTCTTAGTACATACGTATGGTATGTCATCCAACCCTGGAGTAATCTCGGACTTAAAGGCTTTGATTGCATCCAGAAGTTCCTCCTCTGTAATTTGGTTTTCTGTACACGCCTGTAATCCATCATAGGTACACGTCAACTATGACAGACAAAATGAGATTTTTTTTTCTCCAGAAAATCACATTGTAGGATTTATTATGATTTTATTTGCAAATTATGGTGGAAAATAAGTATTTGGTCAATAACAAAAGTTTCTCAATACTTTGTTATATACCCTTTGTTGGCAATGACACAGGTCAAACGTTTTCTGTAAGTCTTCACAAGGTTTTCACACACTGTTGCTGGTATTTTGGCCCATTCCTCCATGCAGATCCACCCCCATTCCTCCATGATGTTTCCACCCCCATGCTTCACAGTAGGTATGGTGTTCTTTGGATGCAACTCAGCATTCTTTGACTGCGTTGTCAGGAGCTAGCGACAAGGCATTTCTCTGCACCGCTATAACACTCCTGCTAAAAGGCGTACGCGACCAATAGACTTTGATTTGAATTCCATACAAAGGCTCTGCGAAAACACCAACGTCACTCTCTAGTCATACTTTGCGTTCTGGGACTCACTTACTACGTTGTCCATCTGTTCTTTAGTTCTTCTTAGAACTTCAGACTCATTTTTATAAACTCTGAAAAAAGTTATGTTGCTTCAGCTTCACTGTCTGTTGTTCAGAACAGGGCTTTGTGTGTGCCAAGACACTTGGCAGGCCCCATATGTTTCTGACAAACACAATCTTTCATAAAATGATATGGAACAGAGAGAGCATGTCCTGGTTTTTAGCATCCCCCCCCCCTCTGATGTATATTCCCGTTGGTTCTCTCTACAAAGACCCAGCTCCAAGAAGAAGAGAAGAATTAAGAAATCCTTTGTTACTTCTGGATGGACTTGTCAGTTATGTGATTCTCAATGATTTGATTCTCCACTCTCTTTGTGGTAGAAAAAAGTTTTTTCATGAAAAAAAAAAATACATCTGACTGTCGTTTTTGATCTCAAGCGGTGACAGAAATCGTGAAGATTAATTTTTTGTCAGATTATTTGCCTTTTTGTTTTGTTTTTGAGAGACCCCCCCTGTCGAGTTAAATCTCCACTCCATCAGTTTTGTCCATCGATTGGTGTAAGAGCCAATTTATGCTTGATCCTAAAATGTGGTGGGAGGCAACGTATGGATGGTTTGATGCAATTGCACCATCCATTCGCAGAGGCCAAATTGAGCTCCGTGCCGCATCGCCGTGCGCCTCTCAAATTCTGTAACAACGCAGAGGGCTCCGTTTATCTCCGCATTGACATGATTGGTTGATGGTAGGTGAGGGCGGGAGGTCCTGTATAAACACAAACTCACTTCCTTGACAGCTTACTTCACAACAGCTCTGCGCTGCTCGGCCAAGCGCAATAATGATGAATGCCCTGACCTCTGCAGAGGTCATATCACCGTAAATGCTGCACGGCCAATGCAGACCACGGATTGACCATGCAGTGCCTTTAAGGTTGTTTGATGTCCAAACCCCATTGTCGAAGAAAGGAAACCAGTTTAAGAGAACACGTTTTCATTAGTTTTCAAATCAGATCGGATTTAAAAAAATCATGTTTGCAAGCAGTGATTACACAAAACACTCCAGGTAATCATGGTCCCAATATTCTTCTAGCACTCAAGTTTAGTTTCTGAAACCACTCACTGCAACTGTCAACAACAGAACTCATTCAGAGAGAAAGAAAAATCACAGCACGTTGTCGTCTGAATAAAAAAAAAAAAAGACACCACACACAATCTGACCCCACTAGCTATGACAACACACTGGAGTTAATACTAAACAAGCTAAACTTGTTGTCCGACTGAAATGATAGATTCTATTTTATTATAGTGCAGTCTACTTGTAATTATTCAGTCAAAATATACAATTTAGAAAATGGCACTATCCACATGTGACGTTTACGACCGTTATAACATCAATTCATCGTATAATCAATATATATATATTTTTTGTACAAACTATTTTAAAGTAAAGGATGGCATCCAGATCCTGTTGAACTCATACAGACAGCCACAGAAATACAGTATATCCTGTTGAACTCATACAGACAGCCACAGAAATACAGTATATCCTGTTGAACTCATACAGACAGCCACTGAAAGACATCCTGTTGAACTCATGCAGAGAGCCCCAGAAAGACATCCTGTTGAACTCATACAGACAGCCACTGAAATATATCATGTTGAACTCATACAGAGAGCCCCAGAAAGACATCCTGTTGAACTCATACAGAGAGCCCCAGAAATACATCCTGTTGAACTCATCCAGAGAGCCACTGAAATACATCCTGTTGAAATCATACAGAGAGCCACTGAAATACATCCTGTTGAACTCATACATACAGCAACAGAAAGACAACTAAATGTGCGACCCAGACTTACATTTTCAAGTGGATTCACATCCTTGTGTGCATCAATTTCCTTAAATAATCAAATTAAGATATTGGAAAGGCTTAATAACATGCTAATGAGATATCCTGTATTCACAGCAACATTACATACAGTACACTATATACAAGCAAAAAGCTAAGTTATAATGAACTTCTTAAAACTCCCTCTGAAATCAGCACATTGACAGCCTCAATAGCATTTCAACTTTTCCAGACTGTCTCGTTTCCCCAATAAGGTTTCCCAAAGGTCTTGATCATGTCTGGTGGTAATCTTATTGAAAAATAAAACATCTGTCATTCTTAAATATTATTGAACTCACCATGTAGATGTTATGAAACGTTGATTTAATTTGTTCATATTTGTTCATAGATTTTTTTCAGCATTACCAGGAAACTAAATCCATGAAAAGTATTGTCAGTATTGTTCAAAGAGAGACAATCATCGTTTGTGTTGTCCAATGTCCTTGAAGATTCACACAACCTCCATATAATACCTTGAAGTGCTTTAAACAACAATACAATTCATGGTAGAACATATCTATAGATTGCCACACCAGATAATGTGACTTAACCAAAACATATTGGCATCCATTATACTGGGAGTTGCAGGTTTGGTACTGTTTGATGTAGCACAGAGAGTTTCTGACCAACCCTTAGCGTTGCGATACTGTCTTCGTCCTCGACTCGTGGAAACAGCAGTCTCATAAAATGACAGTGTCCAGTTGCAGGGGGTCCGTTTGAATTTAGAAAATGATCCGTTATTAAAATAAATAAAATAAATTCTCCATGAAGTAATCCAACAATGTGTACGCTGCCATCTTGTCTTTTTCAAATCTTCTCTCATTGATTGAGACAGGTTGTTCCCCCCCAAAAGTGCCGCATGTCGTGAAGACAGACACCTGTGTCGATCAATGAGAGAAGACTTGAAACAGACAAGATGGCAGCGTACACATTGTTGGATTACTTCATGGAGCAAAAAAAATATATATTTATTTTAATAACAGATCATTTTCTAAATTCAAATAGACACCCTGCAACTGGAAATTGACATTTTACGGTCCATCATTTTCTGTGCTACACCAAACAGTAGCTAACCTGTAACTCCCAGTATAATGGTACCAAAAAAAACACTGGTTAAATCACATTATCTGGTGTGACAATCTGTAGCTTGGTAGTGCATTGATGCCACATCTCCTGTCCTCTCTCTTTTACAAAAAAATGTAAAACAAACAATGCAGACATTTTGTTCAATGTAGTTTAGAATCCAGTTTTAATGTTTAAATGAACCATAAAAAGCACATTAAAACATTTTCTCATTTTAGTTACAAAAATGGGTCACCTAAAGTTCTTATCAATGCATCACAGAAGGATCTGAACAGAGGATGTCTAACCCGTAAGGATTTCTCTTAAATATCCCCCCCCCCCCCCCAAATATATCAACTTAATTGTTTAACCAAGGTATATTCAGGGCATAACATCCTCGGATCTTAATGGTTATCAAGAAAGTTTGAGGTATACAACCCCCCAAAAATGTACAAAAAAAAAAAAATAGATTTGAATAGAATGAAAAGCACAAGTAGAGTTCAATAAAAAGTAAAACGAATGCCATGATTGCTTAATACAAGCACAGTATCACAACATTAGTGGGATATGTTGCAATATGAGAGTTGGTGAAGTTTGTTTTCGAAAGGCAAAACTGCAAATAACATATAGCTTTGGATGGTCAATATATACAAAGGGGATACATTATTAGGTACACTGTATGTATTTATCGACAAAATATAATTATGTTTTATTTCTGTCTGTCTTTATTAATTTCTTTAATATATATATATATATATTATTTATTTTTTGAATATTGAAATTAAGTGCCAGATGATATTCTGATATACAAAATAATAATAATTAAACATTTTTTTATCAAAATACACCTTCTTTCTTAGCACCTCTTAATTTGTGTGTGTTTTGAACAAGCACCATTGTAGTATTTATTTTTGTACAGCACCTGGAGAATCCAGAAAAGAGGTCTCTCTCTTTCTTTCTCTTTCTCTCTCGTCTCTCGACCTCCCTCGTTTTTCTCCTGTTCTGCTCTGCAACACCTTCAAATGTCCTTCACCTTTGCTCCATAACAGGTTTAAGTCATGTGATTCTAGCCCTACAAGGGCAACAAGTCTTGTCCTGGTAAAACATACATGGCAAGCAAGACCTGTTCCCTGCATCATTTCTTATTAAAAACTTGAATGTCACATGGAAAAAGGTGGGGGGGGGGGCTGGGTACTGGGGTTAGGTGGTATGGAAAAGGTTGGGGGGCTGGGTTGGGGGGTTTGGAAAGGGGGGCTGGGTTGGGGTCTTGGTTGGGGGGGGTTTGGTAAGGGGGGCTGGGTTGGGGTCTTGGTTGGGGGGGGTTTGGTGGTATCCAAAATGTCTTGACCCCGCCAAGTGTTGTTTTTCTTTTTAGCCAAGGAAGCAGTTAGCCAAGGAAGCAGACTGGACCCACTTCAAATCCAAACTTCTGGCTGGCATCTCCAAAGTCATTCAACCTGACATCGATGATGGGAACCTGATCGATCTTGGGAGTATTAATCTCCATAACAGTCTTTCCATAGCCCTTCCTCGTCTGTAAAGAGAGAATAAAAAAAAAAAAATTAAAAATGTTTAACACTTTCAGCAGTCAGACACAACCTCATTGGAGCTATGAAACAAGTCCAACAAAACAATCAATGGGGACATTTTACATACTTGACAGACTTTCCCAAAAGTACTTGAACTATCACTATAACGGACAGGCAGTATCGAGGGGAAGCCCTTACCGCGCATCCGTCTGTGAGGGGCCTGATGTAGGGGTTGCTGTCGCAGGACATCTCCTCGTCGTTGGATCCTAGGAATCGCAGCGCCTTGTCGTAGCTGTCTGTGGTCTCATCGTGCCACACCACAGACTTGTAGCAGCTATAGGTGAAGTTCTGCCTGGCCGAGGCCGTCAGTAGTTTCAGGAAGGTCATCTGAACCTCGCTTATTGTGTTGCCGGCTGCGTCAACGTATGAAAACTGTTTATTGGGTGTGAGAGATAACAGAAAAATAGATTGAGAGGTCAGAAATGGAAACGTGGGATTGGATACAATATACTGCTTAGAAGTGTTCTATCCCAAGAGTTCTTATAAAACACGAGAAAGGCTTACAGCTTCCAAAAGGACTGATTCAAGGCAGAAAGGAGTTGGAGCACTCAACAAAAAAGGCAGGGATATATTTATTTTAGCTCACTTTAATCCACTGTACAGGATGAGAACAGGTAACTGAAGTTTCAAAGTCAAGCTGACACCTTCCTCCTCCACTTCTGGCTCGAATTAGTCCTTTTGGAAGTTTTTCTTGGTAAGCCATTCTCATGAATTTGCTGAAGCAAAGGCCCACCTCAACTCTTCTTATTAAACATGCTGTCAGCATCAGTTATACAATCTCTCTCTCAGACGGATGGCCAAACTGAGTCTTAAAGCAATAGAAAAATAATATTTTCCTCCTCATCTTTGAGCCTCCTTCATCAATCCCAGACTGTATGAAATATGAATGTGAACAGTCTGAAGGGGGTTGGGGAGAGGTCTTATATGAGAGGTCTGGATTCCTTTGTGGCTTAGCGACCTGGGGTCACTTCCAGAGACACTTTTATGTGCCTCTCTTCTATCAGTCTTTGTGGCCTAACTGCCACTTCTGAAAAGCCTCTGTACTGACAGACAGAAGGCAGAGAGATGGCCAAGTGGGAGCCCGAGAAATCATTTTAGTTTAGTATTGTGGAGAGGAGACATTTCTTTTGAGAAGAGAAACAGAGGAGGATGAAAGCGTGGAGTTGAGGGAGTACTTACTGTTTTTCCATGCTTAAACTCACTGAACCACGACCCTGGAACTTCTTTGGGCCATGAAGATATTCTGACCTGTAGAGCCAAACAAATGAAGCACCTATTTACTGAGAAGAACACAGTTTTCTTCCTACAATTTAAGAGCTGGTTCCTGGAATTAGGTTTAGCTTTGATCCGTCAAACGTAGTGCAATATACAGCTAGATACCCCTTCCCTCAGATCTTAACATACAGGAAAATCACTACAGTATAGCAGTTGAATAAAAAATGCATATATCAGTTTGTTTCTGACAGTTAGGGTTAGGTTTAAATGTAAATGGCCAAGCAGTGAACCCATCAAACATCACCAACCATGCATCTCCCAGTCCCATGGCCCTCACTAGCATGTGAGTGACCACATCAGAACATGATCTAGAATTCAACAAGACCATGGCTTGACTCTGTGCTTTACTTGATAGTATGAGTGTGTCGTCCTCTTGGAGGAAATAAAAATGCCACTCACGCCGCTGGACTTCTTATCTGGGAAGATGCAGGTCTCTCCGCCAGCCGTGAAGTTACAGTAGACAGAGAAGGAGTCCCCTGAGCATCCCTGGTTAGGATCTATCCAGTACTCGCCTGTGGAACAAAACCCAATGATGCAATGAAATACCTCTAATAATTATTATTATAATATTATACAGATAATCTAATAATTTAATAATTTAATAATCTGCAGTTCTCTCTAGTTCTAAGGTTCCACCGACAACTAAAAACTAAAATCTAAAAACTAAAAATGTCAAAACCAAAACACGTTTAACTGCTCTATGAGAACCATGTGTTGGATCAAGGAAGATTACAGACGACGTAAATCATGCTACCACATGTCATGCTTAAATAGATAAAAAGGAATATGTTCATATGTTTAGCCACAACAGATCTTCTAACATTCAGTGCAAACATTTAAAAGGTACTAAGTGATGGGATATCAGTCCTTGCCCGAAACAGGTAACCCTCATTGAGTCTTGTATTAATCCACGTCCTCATTTCGAGTCATAGACCAAATGGCACAGTTCTAAGCAATCTTGTGTCTACAGTATACCATGTCAAGCCAACCCCATGGCTATTTCATATATAGGGTTACCTACTGATCATAGCATGTTTGTGTTAGAGAATCCCGCAGCTGTGGCCTTGGACTGATTCATGTAAATGTCAGAAGTAATGATTTCGAAATATCGATCTCATTGTAATTCTGGCTTCTGAAACTAACACAGACATTTTGATAAATACTGAGACTTGGATAAACAAGTCTGGTGACAGACTGATGTGTCTCTGAATGGATATAATGTGTATACTGTAGATCTGACAGAGGTGGGGGTGTCACCATATCCATAAAGAAAACTTGAATGTTGCTGTGTGTAATATCACCTCTGTCCCCAAGCAATTTGAATGTCTTGTTCTAAATGTGGGCCTTGGTAATAATGCCCAACTAACGTTTGTGGGAGTTTATCACCCTCCCTCTGCCCTCCCAATTGCTCTTAGAAAATTGTCTGACTTGCTTTCTAACTATGATAAATCTGAATGATTAATATTGGGAGTAAATGAGACGCTGGTTTCAATTGGTTCCCCTGAGTAAATAAAAGTACAAAAATAAAAAATAAACTTTGAAAGGTCATAGAATGACCTGGTAATTCTCTGTATCAAGTTTGGGAAAAACAAACCCCAAAAGTTTCTCACTGAAGGTCTGTTAATGTTAAGTATAACCTCAATAAAGTCTTGTTCTCAGTGCTATTTAAATTCACCACTGCAACACACGCTACCTACAAATATATAATCTACATCCCAATATCATCTCTACAAAATGAGCAAAACAGCATTCACAGCTAACGGATTCCTTGTCTAGCTAAACAAAATGGCCACAAATCCCAGCCATAGCATTAGCATATTACCCATAACACCCCTCTCTGTGACTCACCATTGGGGAACTCTGGGTGTGCGAGCTGCAGGTCTTTGCAGGTCCTGGCTGGGTTGTTCTGTGTGCCCATGGGGTACTTCATCCTCTCAATGTCCTGTTTGAGGTTGTTGAGCGAGCCGAAGATGTCCTCCATGCCCTCTCCGTAGTCCATCATGGTGCCTGCAGCGTCCGCCTGCATGTCTGCGTGTCTGCGGTTCTTCTTGGGCGACTGGATGGGCAGTGGCTGGATCACCTCACCAGGGGGACCCTGTAGAGCAGAGAGGGGAATCCCATAGTGTCACAACGTTTTCTACAAATAACCTCATGAATTCCAGCTAAAAACAGAATTGCCCTATTTTTTTATCTTAGAGTGGACCCCCAAATTAATGTACAAGTAATACTCACAGGAGAACCAGGTGGACCGATCGTACCGGTGTCTCCCTTCTGACCAGCAGGACCCTGGAAAGAGCATGGAGATTAAGACATGTTGTCATCTCTGGATTTCACAAGCACTCCTTTAAATGACTGTCACAGGACTTTCACCAGTTGATACAGAGAGTGGTTGAACAGAACTTACCGATGAACCTTTAGCTCCCTTGGGACCTCCAGGGCCCTGGAAGAGACAACACACACCGCTGAATGAGTAAAGAGGAGACGACTATGTTGTATCATTACATGGACGTGTTAACTATGAGACTATGCTCTAAATAAAATAGAGAAAACAGGGTACAGTCTTACAGGCAGGCCGGGAGGGCCAGGGGGACCGAGTGGACCTGAAGCTCCGCTGATACCCTGGGGAGAAGAGACCAGATATCAGTGAGACAACAGTGAGAGAACAGTGGGACGAAAGTGAGACATCAGTGGGACATCAGTGGGACAACAGTGAGACATCAGTGGGACATCAGTGAGACAACAGTGGGATGACAGTGGGACATCAGTGGGACATCAGTGGGACATCAGTGGGACATCAGTGGGACATCAGTGGGACATCAGTGAAACAACAGTGGGACATCAGTGGGACATCAGTGGGACAACAGTGAGGCATCAGTGGGACATCAGTGAGACAACAGTGGGATGACAGTGGGACATCAGTGGGACATCAGTGAGACAACAGTGGGATGACAGTGAGACAACAGTGGGACATCAGTGGGACATCAGTGGGACATCAGTGGGACATCAGTGGGATGACAGTGGGACATCAGTGAGACAACAGTGGGACATCAGTGAGACATCAGTGGGACATCAGTGGGATGACAGTGGGACATCAGTGAGACAACAGTGGGACATCAGTGAGAGATCAGTGGGACATCAGTGGGATAACAGTGAGACATCAGTGGGACATCAGTGGGACATCAGTGGGATGACAGTGAGACATCAGTGGGACATCAGTGGGACATCAGTAGGACATCAGTAGGACATCAGTGAGACATCAGTGGGACATCAGTGGGACATCAGTAGGACATCAGTGAGACATCAGTAGGACATCAGTGAGACATCAGTGGGACATCAGTGGGACATCAGTAGGACATCAGTGAGACATCAGTGAGACATCAGTGGGACATCAGTGGGACATCAGTGGGACATCAGTGAGACATCAGTGGGACATCAGTGGGACATCAGTGGGACATCAGTGAGACATCAGTGGGACATCAGTGGGACATCAGTGAGACATCAGTGGGACATCAGTGGGACATCAGTAGGACATCAGTGGGACATCAGTGAGACATCAGTTGGACATCAGTGGGACATCAGTGGGACATCAGTGGGACATCAGTGGGACATCAGTGGGACATCAGTGGGACATCAGTGGGACATCATTGGGATAAAGAGTGGCTAGATTGCAAGGGAAACAATAACAACCTCTGGCAACGTTTTCATGAGCCCTGAAATGTAGTTTGTATTTTCGATTGTCATTGTGCTATTTTGGTGAGCCATACAGCTAGATGGAGACCCCCATTCTTCTGTTTCTCAAGCCTAAACTAGAGACAGACAGATGGACACCCCCATTCTGCTCAGACATATAGAAAAAAAAGTGACATTACAATTCCATTAGGCTTTAATCTAAAGATGATAAATCCATTCCTTCACCTTAAATGACGGACTGGGGCCGCTGAAAGGCCATGATGGGTCTCATACTGCTCTATTCACTCAATCTGCAATGTTTATTTAATAATGGACGAGCGCCTTAATGTCGAGCTTCATCAGGCTAGGGCACTGACCCTGTCCGAGTACTGCTTAACATTTCTATCTCCCAGGAATAAAAATGGGTTTGGGATATAGGACAGTGAGGGAAATAAGTATTTGATCCCCTGCTGATTTTGTACGTTTTGCCCACTGACAAAGAAATGATCAGTCTATAATTTTAATGGTAGGTTTATTTGAACAGTGAGAACAAGAATAACAACAAAAAAATCCAGAAAATAATGAATGTCAAAAATGTTATAAATTGATTTCCATTTTAGGAAAAAAAAAAAAAAAAGTATTTGACCCCTCTGCAAAACATGACTTAGTACTTGGTGGCAAAACCCTTGTTGGCAATCACAGAGGTCAGACTTTCTTGTAGTTGGCCACCAGGTTTGCACACATCTCAGGAGGGATTTTGTTCCACTCCTCTTTGCAGATCTTCTCCAAGTCATTAAGATTTAGAAAGCTGACGTTTGGCAACTCGAACCTTCAGCTCCCTCCACAGATTTTCTATGGGATTAAGGTCTGGAGACTGGCTAGACCACTCCAGGACCTTAATGTGCTTCTTCTTGAGCCACTCCTTTGTTGCCTTGGTCGTGTGTTTTGGGTCATTGTCATGCTGGAATAACCATCCACGACCCATTACAATGCCCTGGCTGAGGGAAGGAGGTTCTCACCCAAGATTTGACGGTACATGGCCCCGTCCATCGTCCCTTTGATGCGGTGAAGTTGTCCTGTCCCCTTAGCAGAAAAACACTCCCAAAGCATAATGTTTCCACCTCCATGTTTGATGGTGGGAATGGTGTTCTTGGGGTTATAGGCAGCATTCCTCCTCCAAACACGGCGAGTTGAGTTGATGCCAAAGAGCTCGACTTTGGTCTCATCTGACCACTTTCACACAGTTCTCCTCTGAATCATTCAGATGTTTATTGGCAAACTTCAGACGGGCCTGTATGTGCTTTCTTGAGCAGGGGGACATTGCGGGCACTGCAGGATTTCAGTCCTTCACGGCGTAGTGTGTTACCAATTGTTTTCTTGGTGACTATGGTCCCAGCTGCCTTGAGATCATTGACAAGATCCTCCCGTGTAGTTCTGGGCTGATTACTCACTGTTCTCATGATCATTTTATCTCCACGAGGTGAGATCTTGCATGGAGCCCCAGGCCGAGGGAGATTGACAGTGCTTTTGTGTTTCTTCCATTTGAGAATAATCGCACCAACTTTTGTCACCTTCTCACCAAGCTGCTTGGCGATGGTCTTGTAGCCCATTCCAGCCTTGGGTAGGTCTACAATCTTGTCCCTGACATCCTTGGAGGGCTCTTTGGTCTTGGCCATGGTGGAGAGTTTGTAATCTGATTGATTGATTGCTTCTGTGGACAGGTGTCTTTTATACAGGTAACAAGCTGAGATTAGGAGCACTCCCTTTAAGAGTGTGCTCCTAATCTCAGCACGTTACCTGTATAAAAGACACCTGGGAGCCAGAAATCTTTCTGATTGAGAGGGGGTCAAATACTTATTTCCCTCATTAAAATGCAAATCAATTTATAACATTTTTGACATGCGTTTTTATGGATTTTTGTTGTTGTTATTCTGTCTCTCACTGTTCAAATAAACCTACCATTAAAATTATAGACTGATCATATCTTTGTCAGTGGGCAAACGTACAAAATCAGCAGGGGATCAAATACTTTTTATCCCCTCACTGTATATCGGATGAAGCTGGGATAGAAATACGAGGTTATCAGTGTTCCACAGAATGCAGAGCATTACAATCAATTTAGACGTTATACTGGTTTTTATTCTGTATAACTGACCTTTCTCAAGGATTATGTTGACTTTGGAAGATGACAAAAGCTTGTATATTTGTATATGAGTAATGGTCAAGTCAAGTGAGTATTTATTTAGTAATGGTATAGGCTCAATGCATGTCTATACGAGTCCTAGCAACTGTAGGTGGCTGCAATCAGACCAATGGCGTTGTATTTCCTGCTGGAGGGCGTATAGGTTGACGAATGGCAAGGTCATGAGGTCATTTATCACTTACACCGTCGCCCTTGCCTCCGTGAGAACCCTGGGGTCCAGGCAAGCCTCTGTCTCCCTTCTCTCCCTGCTCGCCAGGGGGTCCAATCAGCCCAATCAGACCTGGATGACCCTGGAGGACACACACACACACAAACTAGAGTCACGAGGACTGGGACAATTGAGAACACACAGGACACCTACAGTAAAAAACATTTGAAGACGATTCCATGCCTGGCACCAGTACAACCCTACTATAGCCGTTACCATTCCATCAGGTGAAGAAAAAAAATAATCGGAAACACTCATTATTCTACACATCTGAAAGCATTTTCACAGAAATGACTTTTTTCGACTGACAAAATAATTTATTTGAATTTCTCTAAATGCAACTGAGGATGATATTCACAACAACAATGTCTGGAAAATACGAGTGCCCTCTCTAGTCCCATTGATTTGAAAACATGAAAAATGGCCACAAAAAATGAAAATGAAAAGCTTGTGTCCTTTTAAACCAATCCCTGTCAATCCTGCTCTTATAATTTGTTGGTGGCCATAACAGCAGTGTCCTGTGCTGCATTACTGACTTTAACACTCTAAATTCATTGGCAGATCTGACGCTGTGCATCAAATGGAGCCTGCAATGGGGTAGGGCCCTATACAATTCAAACTGGCTACCAGATTTCTCAAAATGTCACTTTTAGTTTGCTGCATATTTGGAGTAATATACGTTTGAGTTCTTTGAGTTTCAAACTTTTAGTTTCAGACACAGTTGTGTCGAATACATGAATTTAAATGTATCGCTCCACCGAAATATGTTGTTTGACCTTTCTAGAAAAAGCTCATTGTAGGGTTCAGATGAGTGGAGGTCCAATCCCAGCCACGCTCATGGCCATGGTCTCCAACCCACTAAAGGTTAAATTCCCAACCCCTTCTCGGATCGGAGAAATCAAATCAATAAGTGCTTTGGGACGGGAAATTGAGGCGGGCTCACCTTTTCACCCTTGGTGCCGGGGTCACCCTTCAGACCTGGGAGACCAGGGGGTCCCTAATTATCACAAAAAGACAAGAGGTTTAGACATCAATTACACCACCACAGTAGAGAGAGAGATAATGAGATAGAGAAGTAGAGAGAGATAATGAGATAGAGAAGTAGAGAGAGATAATGAGATAGAGAAGTAGGAGAGAGATAATGAGATAGAGAAGTAGAGAGAGATAATGAGATAGAGAAGTAGAGAGAGATAATGAGATAGAGAAGTAGAGCGAGATATGAGATAGAGCGTAAGAGATAGAATAATGCGCTCGCGCCGTCGCGCGCCTCCGGCGCTCCCGCCTTCGCGCGCGCTCCTGCGCTCGCGCCGTCGCGCGCGCCTCTGCGCTCGCGCCGTCGCTCGCGCGCTCCTGCCTCGCGCCGTCGCGCGCGCTCCTGCCTCGCGCCGTCGCGCTCGCTCCTGCCTCGCGCGTAGCCGCCGCGCTCCTGCGATCGCTCGTCGCCGCGCTCCTGCCTCGCGCCGTCGCGCGCGCTCCTGCGCTCGCGCGGCGCAGCGCGGACGCGCGCCGGCGAGGCGACGAGCGGCCAGCGCGAGAAGGGAGGCGCGCAATGCGGCGAGCGCACCTCGAGCGCGTCGCGCGGCGGACTGGAAGAGCCGCCAGCGCGGAGCGCGCGAGAGCGCGAGAGAGCGCGGCGAGAGCGCGAGCCGCGAGAGCGCGCGCCCTCCTCAGGAGCCAGATCGAGGAGCGAGCGAGAGCGCGCGAGCGAGGAGAAACTAGAGCGAGAAGAGAGAGCGGCGGCGAGAGAGAGAGAAAGGGAGAGAGAAAGAGAAAGGTACCAATAGAAATTGAGGGACACATAGAAAGAAAGAGAGATAGAGGGCAAGAGAGAGAATAGGAGAAAGAAAGAGAAAAAGAGAGAGCACTATCACGTTATCTTTGCTGACCATAGGTCCAGGTGGGCCATCTTGTCCAGAAGAACCAGGAAGTCCTTGTTCACCCTGAGAAGAGAAAAGCCATCCAATTATAGTCCAGCAGTACAACCTGCTGTAACTCTTATGGCCTCATATTGATTTCCTGTGCCCGGCACCATGATTAATTGCAGGAATACCACAAAAAAGTGTGTTTGAATAAACAACAGAAATGTATAAAGGACAAGACAAATGGGACTATCGATTATTCCATGAGCACTGTTGTCATACGGCTTTAGGGCTGTTTGGTGTCTCTGTCTGTGTGTGTGTGTGTGTGTGTGTGTGTGTGTGTGTGCGTGCGTGCGTGCGCATGTGAATATAAGGAAAGATGATGAACTTTGGATCTCAGACTTACAACGGGGCCGGGGATTCCGCGCAGACCTTCTGGACCAGGCTTTCCTGAGGGCCCCTGTGGGCCGACGGGGCCCGTTTTACCTGGGGGTCCCTCGGCTCCAGACTCACCCTGTAGTAAGGGACAAGGGGCTATCACAATAACACAGCTCTAGATGTCCACAAGTCATTTCAATCTGGTTCAGTTGATGCTTTCTGTGCAATGACAATGTGTCTGTCTAGCATGTAAACAGGATGTATTTATGTGTTCAGGATGTCTTTATGTGTTCAGGATGTCTTTATGTGTTCAGGATGTATTTATGTGTTCAGGATGTCTTTATATGTTCAGGATGTCTTTATGTGTTCAGGATGTCTTTATGTGTTCAGGATGTCTTTATGTGTTCAGGATGTCTTTATGTGTTCAGGATGTCTTTATGTGTTCAGGATGTATTTATGTGTTCAGGATGTCTTTATGCGTTCAGGATGTCTTTATGTGTTCAGGATGTCTTTATGTGTTCAGGATGTCTTTATGTGTTCAGGATGTCTTTATGTGTTCAGGATGTCTTTATGTGTTCAGGATGTCTTTATGTGTTCAGGATGTATTTATGTGTTCAGGATGTATTTATGTGTTCAGGATGTCTTTATGCGTTCAGGATGTATTTATGTGTTCAGGATGTATTTATGTGTTCAGGATGTCTTTATGTGTTCAGGATGTCTTTATGCGTTCAGGATGTCTTTATGTGTTCAGGATGTCTTTATGTGTTCAGGATGTCTTTATGTGTTCAGGATGTCTTTATGCGTTCAGGATGTATTTATGTGTTCAGGATGTATTTATGTGTTCAGGATGTCTTTATGTGTTCAGGATGTCTTTATGTGTTCAGGATGTATTTATGTGTTCAGGATGTCTTTATGTGTTCAGGATGTCTTTATATGTTCAGGATGTCTTTATGTGTTCAGGATGTCTTTATGTGTTCAGGATGTCTTTATGTGTTCAGGATGTCTTTATGTGTTCAGGATGTATTTATGTGTTCAGGATGTCTTTATGGTTCAGGATGTCTTTATGTGTTCAGGATGTCTTTATGTGTTCAGGATGTCTTTATGTGTTCAGGATGTCTTTATGTGTTCAGGATGTCTTTATGTGTTCAGGATGTCTTTATGTGTTCAGGATGTCTTTATGTGTTCAGGATGTCTTTATGCGTTCAGGATGTATTTATGTGTTCAGGATGTATTTATGTGTTCAGGATGTCTTTATGTGTTCAGGATGTCTTATGTGTTCAGGATGTCTTTATTTGTTCAGGATGTCTTTATGTGTTCAGGATGTCTTTATGTGTTCAGGATGTCTTTATGTGTTCAGGATGTCTTTATGTGTTCAGGATGTCTTTATGTGTTCAGGATGTCTTTATGCGTTAAGGATGTCTTTATGTGTTCATAGTGATCTTTTGGTTCTTTGAAGAACCCTAACAACAGATGATAGAATGACTGGGTGCTTATCAACTTGACGTCCTTGTCATGTGTACTGTCAAAGAGCAATCCCTGCTACTGTGTTGAGCTTCAGATGACTGTATCCTACGCTAGTGTAGCCTAGTCTTATGTTCATGTATCTCCCTGCTCACAGAGCAGCATAGATAACATCTGGAGGGTTAGATGACAATGGGACTCTGTGATTGATGCGAAATAACAATCCCCAATCTAAACCAACAGCTTTACAACAGAGTGGGATAGGGCTAGTCACAACTGGCAAACCGGCTGTTGATATGTCTGCGCTAAATGAAGGTACAAAACATAGTAAACACATTAAAAACACAAAAACAGAATCTACGTTAAAATAGGCTGTGTGAGTCCATACATTTGTATCTGATCTTGAGTGAAAAACCTTCAAACTCCCCCGACTTCCTGGGGGTTGTGTCTTTTAATTTGGGAGGGGAGAGAGATTCAGGGAGAGGGGAGAGAGATTCAGGGAGAGGGGAGAGGGGAGAGGGGAGTGGGGAGAGGGGAGTGGGGGAGAGGGGAGAGGGGAGAGGGGTGGAGGGGAGAGGGGAGAGGGGAGAGGGTGGAGGGGAGTGGGGAGAGGGTGGAGGGGAGAGGGGAGAGGGGAGAGGGTGGAGGGGGGGAGGGGGGAGGGAGAGGGGAGAGGGGAGAGAGGGGAGAGGGGAGAGGGGAGAGGGGAGAGGGTGGAGGGGAGGAGAGGGGAGAGGGGAGAGGGGAGAGGGGAGTGGGGAGAGGGAGAGGGGAGAGAGATGAGGGGAGAGGGGGAGAGGCCATGGGGGGAGAGGGGAGAGGGGAGAGGCATGGGGGGAGAGGGGAGAGGGGAGAAGGGAGAGGGGAGAGGGGAGAGGGGAGTGGGGAGAGGGGAGAGGCATGGGGGAGAGGGGAGAGGCATGGGGGAGAGGGGAGAGGCATGGGGGGAGTGGGGAGAGGGGAGAGGGGAGAGGAATGGGGGCTTGCTGTGGAGTCTGGAGTTCCTGAGGCTGCTCTCTGAGTAAAGGCTGAATTGGTTTAGCAGGTTACCTTGTTGCCCTTCTCTCCTTGTCTACCCTCTGCACCGGCAGATCCTGGGGGGCCCTGGGGAGGAAGAGAAGACAGGCTTGAGTATCACACAGTAGTGTGTTCGTGTGTGTGTGTGCATGCAGAATGTGTGTTTGTGTTTGTTTGTTAGTCTGTGTGTGTGTGTGCATAGGGCGGCGAACAATTGGCCCAGCGTCGTCGGGTTTGGCCGAGGTAGGCCGTCATCGTAAATATGAATTTGTTCTTAACTGACTTGCCTGGTTAAATAAATGTAAAAAAATAAAAATAAAATAAACATTGTGAGGGCAGTAATTCAGGTCAATTGTAACAACATTGTTACTGTGACATACATCCATTTGACATCAATCAAACACACCAGTATGAACCTAGAATTATTTTTGCAGTGAACTATTATATTTATTTGGCTACTGGGCTGTAAATAAACCTAGAACCAAATACTAGTCAAACTAGACATTGTAATATTTACATTTTAGCAGACACTCTTATCCAGAGAAACTTACAGTAGTGAGTGCATGCATTTTCATACTGGTCCCCCGTGGGAATCAAACCCACAACCCTGTCATTGCAAGTGCCATGCTCTACCAACTGAGACACACAGGACCTTAATATAACCTCTAAAATATTAAATTCCTGAATTAGGGGGTTGAAAATCACAGTGATAAATCCATAAGCCAGTTCATATATAGAACATCTTCATTCAATCCAACACTGATGAAAACCAGAGTCATGATGTCCTTGAAAAGTCCACCTCAATCTCCCAGCAAGTTTGCAAAGAAGATCTGTTTGACTGAACGGGAGTGTGGACATGCTTTATACACTTAGTAAAGATCTGAACTGCTTACACACACACACACACACACACACACACACACACACACACACACACACACACACACACACACACACACACACACACACACACACACACACACACACACACACACACACACACACACACACACACACACACACACACACACACACACACACACCTCTCCCTCTCTAGTCTCCAATCACTTCAAGGGTTTCCAGGTCATCTGTTCTCTCTGGCCACCTCTTTGAGGCCTAAGACTGTCTCTTTCAACTATACAAGGGGTCCTCACATCAAAACCCCATGCAGTCCACAGAGAGGCACACTCTTCTCTGATCATACAGCATGGGAAAGCAGGGATGGACGCAGGGCTGTGTGTTTTGACTGAGTTCCCATGTAGAGATGGAAGCAGGGCTGTGTGTTTTGACTGAGTTCCCATGTAGAGATGGAAGCAGGGCTGTGTGTTTTGACTGAGTTCCCATGTAGAGATGGAAGCAGGGCTGTGTGTTTTGACTGAGTTCCCATTTAGAGATGGAAGCAGGGCTGTGTGTTTTGACTGAGTTCCCATGTAGAGATGGAAGCAGGGCTGTGTGTTTTGACTGAGTTCCCATGTAGAGATGGAAGCAGGGCTGTGTGTTTTGACTGAGTTCCCTTGTAGAGATGGAAGCAGGGCTGTGTGTTTTGACTGAGTTCCCATGTAGAGATGGAAGCAGGGCTGTGTGTTTTGACTGAGTTCCCATGTAGAGATGGAAGCAGGGCTGTGTGTTTTGACTGAGTTCCCATGTAGAGATGGAAGCAGGGCTGTGTGTTTTGACTGAGTTCCCATGTAGAGATGTGGTCAAACAGGGCTGTGGGTTTTGACTGATTTAGAGATGTGGCCAAACAGGGCAGCATCGACGTTGCTTCTCTGCTTTCACCCTCACTTGATGAGTTTTGAGCAATTGACCAAAAAGTCTCTGTTTGTTTGTGTCTGTTGTGAACATGATGCTGCGTCTGTTAACACCAAACTTCCGACTACCTAGAATAGTAGCATCACTCCATATGAAATAGTATTGGGAATATTTGTGATCTATATGTTGTCTTGTCTTGGGGGGGGGGGGTTGTAAATACCGCAGAAGTCTGAAAACAAATGAACTACTCTAAACTGTAAATGGTATGTCTTTTCCAGATAAATATCTAAATCATACCTTTAAGATAAAAACAAATAAGATACAAATGAATAAACAATGTCTCTGGTGCTTAAATGGATTTGGACAGCACCTGTAGGCGCTGGAGTGAGATTTCAGCTTCATTTCAAATCGCTATGGGTTACCTGCTGAGGAAGAAAAGACACCATGCAAACTTTAAATGCAAAACAACTCTACCCCCAAATGACTGATTCAGGGGAGCAGGGTTTCCTGGGAGTTGCAGAAATCGTTCCAGGTTACATGTTTTGGAGGAAGGCGATATAAAATACCTATGATGATGAAATAGCTGTTTTCCTAAAAGAATCCCTTGGCCATTAGGAGCTGCATGTTGATGTGATGCTAAATACTCTGAATGTCAAATGACATCAAGCACATTGCAAAAGCAAATCGGCAGTTTTTTGCTTCTGCTGTAAATTGCTGATATTTTAAGCTATTGGCCTGTTGCAGAAGATAGCTCGAGATAGCGATTTATTTGAGAAATGTGGGACAATAATTGCTCATTTTCATTTAAAAAAAGAATTTAACATCTGTCAAAAGGACGTTCATGCACTATTTGGGATTCACTAATGTCGGGCGCTTTCAACTAACATTAGCCTACCATGAATGATGTTACACTTGATAAGTTCCCAGGGAACGTCAAAGGGAAATATATATACGGCAGCAGCTTTATACAGGAAACGTCATATAAGATGTTCCTCGTTGGAAAAGGGTCATCATCATTACAAAAAGTATTTTAAATGCAAGCTACATCTTTATCTTTGCCTCGGAGACTAAAATGTAAAAAAAAGTCCATTCTTACTGGTGAACTGAGTTGGTGACGGCTGACCTGTCTGATTAATGACATCTCACTACGCTACAGCCATATAATCTAATGTTACCCCCAGACACCTGAGTAATGACATCTCACTACGCTACAGCCATATAATCTAATGTTACCCCCAGACACATGATTAATGACATCTCACTACGCTACAGCCATATAATCTAATGTTACCCCCAGACACCTGAGTAATGACATCTCACTACGCTACAGCCATATAATCTGTTACCCCCAGACACCTGATTAATGACATCTCACTACGCTACATCCATATAATCTGTTACCCCCAGACACCTGAGTAATGACATCTCACTACGCTACAGCCATATAATCTGTTACCCCCAGACACCTGAGTAATGACATCTCACTACGCTACAGCCATATAATCTAATGTTACCCCCAGACACCTGATTAATGACATCTCACTACGCTACAGCCATATAATCTAATGTTACCCCCAGACACCTGAGTAATGACATCTCACTACGCTACAGCCATATAATCTAATGTTACCCCCAGACACCTGAGTAATGACATTCATCTACGCTAGAGCCATATAATCTGTTACCCCCAGACACCTGAGTAATGACATCTCACTACGCTACAGCCATATAATCTGTTACCCCAGACACCTGAATAATGACATCTCACTACGCTACAGCATATAATCTGTTACCCCAGACACCTGAGTAATGACATCTCACTACGCTACAGCCATATAATCTGTTACCCCCAGACACCTGAGTAATGACATCTCACTACGCTACAGCCATATAATCTAATATTACCCCGGGCCACCCCCAGACACATCCCTGTAGACAAGCCCTGAGGATAGAGGTGTCATGTCCTGAAAATACCACATCATTTCTCTCCCTCTGTTTTCTTCTATCTCCACCACTAGCGTTATTTCTTTGTTTGGCCAACTAGCCCAGATCAACAGTGTGTTAGGGGAGATATCTCTCTCTCTGTTTGGCCAACTAGCCCAGATCAACAGTGTGTTAGGGGAGATATCTCTCTCTCTGTTTGGCCAACTAGCCCAGATCAACAGTGTGTTAGGGGAGATATCTCTCTCTCTGTTTGGCCAAGTAGCCCAGATCAACAGTGTGTTAGGGGAGATATCTCTCTCTCTGTTTGGCCAAGTAGCCCAGATCAACAGTGTGTTAGGGGAGATATCTCTCTCTCTTCCCTCGGCTAGATAGGTAATTTCATTTTTGGGCCTATTTTCCTCACAGAGAAAAAAAATCAGAAGCGACGTTATTTCAGACATTAATCTCTAAGTATTACACAAAGCATGCCATGACTATGAAATTGATACACTATATATCCAAAAGCATGTGGACACCCCTTCAAATGAGTGGATTTGGCTATGTTAGCCACACCCGTTGCTGACAGGTGTATAAAATCTAGCACACACAGCCATGCAATCTCCATAGACAAACATTGGCAGTGGAATGGCCTTACTGAAGAGCTCAGTGACTTTCAACGTGGTATGGTCATAGGATGCCACATTTCCAACAAGTCAGTTCGTCAAATTTCTGCCCTGCTAGAGCTGCCCCGGTCAACTGTAAATGCTGTTATCGTGAAGTGGAAACGTCTAGAAGCAACAACGGCTCAGCCGCGACGTGGTAGGCCACACAAGCTCACAGAACGGGACCGCCGAGTGCTGAAGCGCGTAGCGCGTAAACGTTGTCTGTCCTCGGTTGCAACACTCACTACCGAGTTCCAAACTGCCTCTGGAAGCAACGTCAGCACAATAACTGTTGGTCGGGAGCTTCATGGGTTCCCATGGCTGAGCAGCCTCTGGAGTGATGAATCACGCTTCACCATCTGGTAGTCCGACGGACGAATCTGGGTTTGGCGGATGCCAGGAGAACACTACCTGGCCGAATGCAGTGCCAACTGTAAGGTTTGGTGGAGGAGGAATAATGGTCTGTGGCTGTTTTTCATGGTTCGGGCTAGGCCCCTTAGTTCCAGTGAAGGGAAATCTTAACGCTACAGCATACAATGACATTCTAAATAATTCTGTGCTTCCAACTTTGTGTCAACAGTGACAATGCCCTCGTGCACAAAGCGAGGTCCATATAGAAATGGTTTGGAAGAACTTGACTGGCCTGCACAGAGCCCTGACCTCAACCCCATCGAACACCTTTGGGATGAATTGGAACGCCGACTGCGAGCCAGGCCTAATCGCCCAACATCAGTGCCAGACCTCACTAATGCTCTTGTGGCTGAATGGAAGCAAGTCCCCGCAGCAATGTTCCAACATCTAGTGGAAAGCCTTCCCAGAAGAGTGGAGGCTGTTATAGCAGCAAAGGGGGGGGACTAACTCCATATTAATGTTCATGATTTTGGAATGAGAGATCTTTAATTTCCATGTACAATGGCTCAGTGGGCTTTGAGATATCTTTCGTTTCCATGTACAGACGGCTCAGTGGCCCTGACCCGGCAAATCCCAAATGTTTTTTCCTCGCCCACTTTTGATAACATTGAATCATGCAGACTTCTCTTGGGGGAGATTGTTGTAGAGTTTAGAGGTATTGTTTTGGAGTAAAGAATTCTCACCTGAAGACTATGGGCTTAATTAACAATGACTGGCTGCATTTCTATGTTTGATTTAATAATAAGTTTAATACATTTCATAGAGGTGGCTACAAGGTGCTGGATATGGGACAATGGGACTCGGGTCACACAAAATCTAGGTCAAAACGGGACTTGATCAATGAGTTACGATTAAACGCACAATATATAGCACACTATATTGTTCAGTCTTTTATCCGATACGAGTTCAAAGTGTTATCGGTGTATGCGGTGTGTGATGATGATGATGATGATGATGAAGATGCTTACTCTCTTGCCGGGGGGACCAGGTGGGCCAGATTCACCAGATGGACCAGGAGGACCCTGGGATGGACAGAAGACGTAACACAAGACGAAAGGAGGTAAGAGAGTTAGAGGCCTTTAGTGAAAAGGAACACAGCTTGTGGTGCATAATGGTATACTAACGTGATATCGAGGCTTATTCTTTGAAATCCTGCGGTGGATTGTCCTTTATCCTAACACATAGAGGAATATGTGACTACATATGGACATTAGACAGGTATGAATTCCAAAAGGTTCAACGGATATCTACGTGTGGAGAGTTAGACTCTGCAGTCTGAAATATCGTGTCGGTTTTTCAGAACCCGGCTTCATTCAATTATCGCAAAGTTAATTGGATGCAACCAGAGCACATTTAGGTTTGCTGAAGCAAATATTTGAAGAACACAAAATCGAGATAGTGGAGAATACAACTTTGAGTGGAATTTACAGAATCATTCAACTGTATGATTTGGTTTATATTGAAACTCTCCACTGTTAAGCAGAGAATGAAAAATTATTTTCAAGTTGAACTTCACTGAGACATTACAAAACCTTATTTTACTTTAACTTCAAATGACACTTCAAAATACCTTAATCTAATACTTTACACTTTACACAATACCTTACTCTCAACTACTTCTTATACTTGACTTAACGTCCCCCAGGACCACACATCCTCCCACAGACACACACATCACACAGGACACAACACATCCACAGGACACACCATCCCACAAGACACACACATCACACAGGACACACACATCCCACAGGACATAAACATCACACAGGACACACACATCAACACAGTACACACCCATCCCACATCCCACAGGACACACGTCACACACACACACACATATCACACAGGACACACACATCCCACGCCACACCTCCCACAGGACAAAACCATCACACAGACACACACATCCCACATACACACACAACTCCCACAGACAAAACGATCACCATGTGGCACAAAACTCCCACATGACACACACATCCCACGTACAAACAAAACATCCCACAGGACACACACATCCCACAGGACACACACATCGCACAGGACACATACACATCACACAGGACACACACATCCCACATCCCACAGGACACACGTCACACACACACACACACATCACACAGGACACACACATCCCACAGGACACACACATCCCACAGGACAACAAACATCCCACAGGACACACACATCCCACAGGACACACACAATGCACACAGGACACCCATACCAACAGGACACGACACATCCCATCCCACAGACACCCCCTCACACAGGACACACCACAAAAAAATCCCACATGACATACCAATCAACCGGACACACACATCCCAAAGGACACACACATCCCACAGGACATAAATATCCACAGGACACACACATCCACAGGACACACACATCCCCCAGGACACACATTATCAACAGGCCACACAACATCCCACAGACACACACATCCCCAGACGATAAAACATCACACAGGACACACACATCCCACAGGACACACACATCCCACAGGACATAAACATCACACAGGACACACACATCCCACAGGACACACACATCCCACAGGACACAAACATCCCACAGGACACACACATCCCACAGGACACACACATCCCACAGGACACACACATCCCACAGGACACACCACATCACACAGGACACACACGTCACTTGCATCTGACATTTCTACAATAACACCTACTTTAAAATGTCAACCTTGTACATAAAATAATTTGGCAAAACACTTACAAACAAACTGTCAGAGTATTGGCAAATTAGTTCATTACCTGCAATATGTACATGCAATTACAAATACAAGTGATAAATGGTGTTGGAGATTAGCGGACAATTCCATTTAAAGCTTGACTACGACATACTGTATGATTGGCAGCTTAATAGCCTGTCTGGATCGTAACCTTTTGGAGCAAGCGAGATAAACATTCCACACAGTTTTTTACCCTTTATATCTCTTCTAAGTACTGTTCGGTTAGGGTGATGGATATGGAGACAGAGAGAGAGAGAGACAGAGAGAGAGAGATAGAGAGAGAGTGAGAGAGAGAGAGAGATAGAGAGAGCAAGAGAGTGAGAGAGTGAGAGAGTGAGCGAGTGAGACAAGAGACGAAGAGCGAGATCCCAGAGAGAGATACAGAAGAAAGAGACGCGAAGAGAGAGAGAGAGAGAGAAGAGCGCTCGAAGAGCGCGAGCGCGAGAGACGGAGAGACGAGAGTGCGCCGAGCGCCGCGTCGCGCGCGCGCGGCGTCCATAGCGACCGAGCCGGGGCCGCAGCTCCCCCCGCGATCCGCCTTGTCCAGCTCGATCTCCATCTATGCGCCCCGCTCGCTACGCTGTACTAGCTGCTCTTCTCTCGCTCCCCCGGCGCTCTCTCCCTCGCTCCTCTCTTCTCTCTCTCTCTCTCTCTCTCTCTCTCTCTCTCTTTCTCTCCTCTCCTCTCTCTCCCTCTCTCTCCTCCCCGCTATCCTCTCGCTCGCTCGCGCTCCCTCTCTCTCTCTCTCTTCCTTCTCTTCTATCTTCTCCGCCCCTTTCCTCTCTCTCTCTCTCGCCGCCCCCGCTCTCCTCTCGCTCTCTTCTTCTCTCTCTCTCGCTCTCGCTCTCTCCTCTCTCTCCCTCCTCTCTCTCTCTCCTCTCTCTCTCTCTCTGCCCGCTCTCTCCGCTCCCTCTCTCTCTTCTCTCTCTCTCTCTTTCTCTCGCGCTCTCGCTCTCTCTCGCCGCGCGCGCGCCTCCCGCGCGCGTGCGCCGCTTGCCTCGCGCGCGCGCGACGCGCGCGCGTTCGCGCGTGAGAGAGTGAGACCGAGACGGCAGAGCAATACAAGATCTATTTCCCGAGAACGAGGAGCGAGGCAGAGAGAGCGGAGAGAGAGAGAGAGAGAGCAGAGAGAGAGAGAGAAAGAGAAGACCCAGAGCGAGATACAGAGAGAGTGAAAGAGAGCGCTCCGAGCGCAGACGACATAATCGCATACATAGAGCAGCGCGCGTCTCTCTCCCCTCTCTTCTCTCCCTCTCTTTTCTCCTCGCTCGCCTCTCTTCTCCCTCCCTCTCCGCTCTCTCGCTCATCTTCTCTCTCTCTCCCCTTCTCTCTCCTAGCCTAGAGCAGAGAGAGAGCGTACACAACCCACAAGTTTGCGGTTTAATTTTCCAAAACACACACAGTTCTTTTCCACATGGCCGTGGGCGAGACAGGATCAGTTAAGCCCCACCCTTTCAACATATTATATCAAGGACGATTGGCGGAGGGCACTAGAACGTCCCTGCACAACCGGCCTCACCCTATCTAGAATCTTAGGTCCAAATGTCTTCTGTTTTTGCTGACGATCTGGTGCTTCTGTCAACCACCAAGGAGTCCTACAGCAGCACCTAGAATCTTCTGCACTCTGCAACAGATTCTGTCAGCCCTGTGCCCTTACAGTAAAATCTCGTAAGACAAAAATAATGGTTTTCCAAAAAAAGTCCATTTGCCAGGAACCACACAAATACAAATTTTCTCTAGACAAACAGAAAAAAAAAAACCGTTTACCTAGACGCACACATCAAAAAACTATACATACCTCTCTTCTGCCTAAGCTAAACCTCCCAGATATCCTCTCGCACCTTTCACTACTTCCAGAACTTCCGCCGGTGGGGTCACATCGCCTTCCCACCCTTGTCCCCCGCGCTCTGTGAAAAACGATCTGAGAGCAAGGCAAGAAGGGCCTTCTATGGCCATCAAAAGGACATACAAAATTTGACATAAAGTAAATTACCAATTAAGGATCCTGGCCGAAAAAAAAACTTGAAAGAATCAGATTTTATATAACCCACAAAGAACCCCATTGGCCCCTTTATGGTTCTGAGGTCTGGTCCGCTCACCAAACCAAGAATTCAACAAAATGGAACAAACACACACAAAAACAAACACCCACACCCCAAATAGAGACTCTCTTCCTTCCGAATTCGTATCATTCTTCCACCCCATCAAGCGCACCAAACCAAATCCTCCTCCCGTGTAACAAACTACAACTTAAAACCTAACCAATATGCATGCAGAGCAGAATAGGCCATATACCACCCGCTAATGATTCAAAATCCAGAAAAGACCGTTAAAATAATTCTATAACCAACTTAAAGGAGCGATTTTCCCCCCCAACCTTTCCATACCAAAGCCACTCAAACCTACATAGAGAGAACTTGGGAAGAAATTCCCCCTAAGTAAAGCTTGGCTGGGGCTCTGTTCACATGGCACAAACACACAAAACACGGACCCCAGAACCACCAGCAGGACCCCACAACAGGGGGTCCACGGCAAACAACGAACCCAAGCACTATGGCCTATCCGATCCTCCTCCCCATTCCCCCCCCCACACCCCCCCGCACCCCTAGCCGCCCCCCCCGACCGGGCCCTCCTTTGAGAAAACAAAAAGAGAATTATTACTTACACACACTTGGAAAGACCCAACAAAAAAAAACAAAAAAACAGAGAGCAAAAAACTAGATTCTATTTGGTGGGCCCTAAACCAGATATTAAAACAGTAACAACACACAGTTTGCAGAATACTAGACTTGGACACTGTGGACTGACCCTGACCACTGCACTGGACTGACCCAAAACTTAAGGAAAGCTTTACTATTTCAGACTCAGTGAGCATACCTTGCTATTGAGAAAGCCGCTGTAGCAGACTGGCCTCTCAAGAAACCAGCTATGTGCAACACACTGCCCACAAAATGAGGTGGAAACTGAGCTGCACATTCCTAACCTCCTGCCAAATGTATGACCATATAGAGACACATCTTTCCTTTTCCCTCGATTAATACAGCGATCCACAAAATTCGAAAACAAACCCAATTTTTGATAAAACTCCCTTATCTACTGGGTGGAAAAAACCACAGTATGTGCATCACAGCTCAAGATTTGTGACCTGTTTGCCACAAAGCAAAAAGAGGCACCAGGAATAAACAAACAACCACACACCATTGTAATACAACCCAATTTATGTTGATTTATTTTCCCCTTTTTGTAGTTAACTATTTGCAACATTGTTCCAAACACTGTAATATACATAATTTATGAATTTGAAATGTCCTTTTTTTTTGAAACTTCTGAGTGTAATGTTTACTGTTAATCCTTTATGTTTTTTCACTTTTGTTTACTATCTAACTCACTTGCTTTGGCAATGTTAACACCACCGTTTTCCCATGCCATAAAGCCTTAAACATTGAAAGGAATTGGAATTGAGATAGATACCTATATATATACAATCGAGATAGACAGAATAGCTAGATTATAACAAGAGATAGAGACAGAGATAGATAGATACAGATATATACAGAGACCCCAAGAGAGATAGATATATATAGAGATAGAGAGAGATGATAATATATATATATAATAGATATATATAGAGAGCGATACAGTAGAGATTTAATATATAGAGACAGAGACAGAGAGTAGAGACAGACAGATAGAGAGATTAGATACGATATAGACCCTAGACCTAAAGTAGCGATAACAGAGAGATTTCGAGAGAGAGATACATAGCTATAAATAGAGTAAATAGAGATCGAGCTATAAAGATATATAGATAGATAGAATATAGATAGAGCTACAGCTAGAGAGATATAGCTAGATAGATATAGTGAAATATAGACATGCGAAGTATATAGAGAGATATACAGATTATATACATAATAGATACAATATATATCTATATAGATGATACAAATATTATATATATATATAATATATATATACATAGATATTTATATAGATAATTATACATAATATCGAGAGATAGATAGATTATAGATTAGTATATAGAGAGAGATATAAAATAGAGATATAATAAGAGATAGATATAGTAGATACAATCAATCTATATATCTAGAATTATATAGATATATCAGATGTATAATATGATAGTATATATAGAACAAATAATAAGATATTATAAAATACATAAATATATACAATAGAGATATTATATACATATTATATATATATCTATATAATATATATATAGAGATATAATATAGATAGAGTATATGATGTGATATATAAATATAATATATATATAGAGTTTGATTTTTCTGTTCCTGTCGTTTACATTGGGCCATACATATACGAGGGTATGTTGTACTAACCTTGCTCACCGTCCTCTCCTGGTGGACCCTTATTGTCCGCTTTCCCTTGCATACCCCCCTTGGCCCTTGACTCCATCATACTGACCAGCTGGTCCCTGGGGACCTTTCTCTCCATGCCCTCCCTTCTCTCCATCAGGCCCTGGGGGCCCCTGAGGGCCAGTTCTACCAGACAGACCGATTGGACCGCCAGGTCCAGCAGCACCTCTCTCACCAGGGGAGCCTTATTTTTGGAGAGAAAAGAGGAATAGATGAAGAGGATATTAATAGGCATAGCTGTAGTGCGAGACGATGAAAGTAATCGAGGTAGAGCGCTAGATTGAGAGGAATATAATTAATCGAGATGAAGAGGAATAGAGTAGCGCGAGAGATGGAGATAATCTCGATGAGATATATAGCTTGCGAGGAATAGGGAGAAGAGAGAGATGGAGAGGAATAGAGGGAGAGAGAGAGATGGAGAGGAATAGAGGGAGAGAGAGAGATGGAGAGGAATAGAGGGACAGAGAGAGAGGGAATATTGGGAGAGAGAGATCGAGAGGGGAGAGGAGAGAGAGATGGAGAGGAATAGAGGGAGAGGAGAGATGAAGAGGAATAGAGGGAGAGAGAGAGATGGGGAGGAATAGAGGGATAGAGAGATGGAGAGGAATAGAGGGAGAGAGAGAGATGGGGAGGAATAGAGGGGAGAGAGGAGCTGAAGAGGAATTAGAGGGAGAGAGAGAGGAGATTTGAGAGAGGAGAAGGGAGTAGGAACACATTTTGAAGATACAGATTGAGGGAAGATGCTCATTCAGAGTTTTTAATGTGGGGTGAAATAATATTTAATATTATATAATATGATTCATTATATCAGGAAATCTACTTCATAAAGCAAGAATGACTATCAGAATCCAACATTAGAAAGATGTGTAACAACACTGTGCTCCACCGCTGATGGTTTATACTTCTTGGAAAATATCAAACTTTTTCAGAAGCACTGTATGATCCAGTCAGTATCAAATGTAGAAAACAACAAAATAATCCAGGTTATTTCAGGAGACGGGTTTCGCTTTTAGTCACCCATAGCCATTCTCCTCTCGCTTTGGAACCATTACCATTAGCTAGCCTCTCCTCTCTGAGCAGAACAGAGCAGCAGGTCTCAGACAGGAGACATTATCATAGATGATGGAGGGAGGGAGTGAGGGAGGGAGGGAGGGAGGGAGGGAGGGAGGGAGGGAGGGAGGGAGGGAGGGTGGGTGGCTGGATGGAGGGCGGGAGGGAGGGAGCATGCAGGCTGGCAGGCAGTCTTAATCTAGCCCTGAGGAGTGATCTGACTACTGAGTGTAGGACTGACTGACTGCTGAGGTCTTCAGGGCTCTTCTCTTCACATGCTGCCTCTGCCTGGTGTACAGAAACCTAATATTTGTACAGGGAGGAAGGCTGCTGGTGTCGTCTGGAGCTCAGTTAGTGCTAGTGAATGGGGCTGTGTCCCAACAACACTAATGACTTGGGGTGTGTCCCTATACCCTTAAATACCTGGTCTTCCTTGTCTCCTTTCCTCAGTACGTTACAAAAAGGGAGAAGTATAGATAAACTGTGTATCCACTATGTCAACTTTTAATGTTCTCTCAGACCAGGTAACGAAGAGAAGGAAGCAAGGTGAGTGCTGTAAAGAGTTGGGACACATCCCGTCTGACTGGCTGTGTACGTAGGGGAGGGAGGTGGTGAAGAGTGTTGGGACACATCCCGTCTGACTGGCTGTGTACGTAGCTCAGTGGCACTGCAAGTGGCAGGTTGGGTAGGGGAGGGAGGTGGTGAAGAGTGTTGGGACACATCCCTTATGTGACTGTGTGTAGCTCAGTGGTGTCAGGTTGGAAGGTGTTGTTGCAGAGTGTTAGGACACACCCCCAGGCGTCTGGCAGTGGCAGGTTGGAAGGTGTTGTTGCAGAGTGTTGGGACACACCCCCACGCGTCTGGCAGTGGCAGGTTGGAAGGTGTTGTTGTAGAGTGTTAGGACACACCCCCACGCGTCTGGCAGTGGCAGGTTGGAAGGTGTTGTTGTAGAGTGTTAGGACACACCCCCAGGCGTCTGGCAGTGGCAGGTTGGAAGGTGTTGTTGCAGAGTGTTGGGACACACCCCCAGGCGTCTGACAGTGGCAGGTTGGAAGGTGTTGTTGCAGAGTGTTGGGACACACCCCCAGGCGTCTGACAGTGACAGGTTGGAAGGTGTTGTTGTAGAGTGTTGGGACACACCCCCAGGCGTCTGACAGTGACAGGTTGGAAGGTGTTGTTGTAGAGTGTTAGGACACACCCCCAGGCGTCTGACAGTGGCAGGTTGGAAGGTGTTGTTGTAGAGTGTTAGGACACACCCCCACGCGTCTGGCAGTGGCAGGTTGGGAGATCTCCTCTGAATCGCAACACTAACCACATTTCCATCCACAGTTTTTATGTGAGTGAAGTCACACCGTGTGATGGAAACGTTGAGGTAAAATGGTGTAAATGCAGACGGATAACTTGTTCGTTCAACATGGTGGGATCTTTTTGTGTCGTAAAAAATATTATGCAAGAAATGGCGGTTGAAACGCCTTTTTTTTGCACAAATATTTATATAATAACCATCATATTGAAGTCAACTTGGAGACACTCGATGACATGGTGTGGGGTCCTCCCACTACCTCCTCGGGAAAGCATGCAGTTTATTAGGCTACAGATGAAAGAAGTTATGATGAACTTCACAGGGTGGTGAAAGTGCACGGTGATGATGCTGCTTTTCAAAAAATATCGAGGGTCTTATTCTGGGGACGTTATGATGATGGAGTAGTCATGTAGACTAGCCTACCCTCACTGTATCTGTAGCTGTTGGCTAGAGATCACATGTCAAGACCAGAGTCGTTTCTATTTAACGTAACAGTTTTTTGTGACAAAACCATATCGGTACAGTTGAAAATGCGATGGAAACACATTGAACTGTTGATTTTTATTCGGTACATGAAAACTTCAGTGAAAAAGTAAATTTTGTCATCACTCACTGCTTTTTCTTTATCCACAAGTCTGTTTGGTGGAAACAAAAATTCACATATTTTCTTAATGCCGATTTTAGAATATTCACATCAGAAATCTGTCGCCAATCGGATGGAAACCTATCGAGATTGTCTAGAGTGAACCTGCAAAGTAAGCGTTTCATTGTACTGTGTACCATGTGTATCCTGTGCCGATGACAAATAAACTGGACGGGACTTGGGAGTGTCTGGATGCTCAGACAGCATGGTGAGTCGGTGTGGAGTGACACGCTAGGCTACACGCTCTCATTCACCTCACAGGCCGGGAGCAGAGCGGATCACAGATGGGCCGGCAGCAAACAATCCCAATCTCAATACCACATCCCGCGTGACCGCTCACAATATGAATGTCTAACTGGTGTGTGACGCCAAGAGATTGCAATGTTAAACAAACACTCACTTCCAGAAGCAGGCTATGCATTGGAATCATTGCTACTGTACAGTAGGGAAAAAAAATATTTAGTCAGCCACCAACTGTGCAAGTTCTCCCACTTAAAAAGATGAGAGAGGCCTGTAATTTTCATCATAGGTACACGTCAACTATGACAGACAAATTGAGAAAAAAAAATCCAGAAAATCACATTGTAGGATTTTTAATGAATTTATTTGCAAATTATGGTGGAAAATAAGTATTTGGTCACCTACAAACAAGCAAGATTTCTGGCTCTCACAGACCTGTAACTTCTTCTTTAAGAGGCTCCTCTGTCCTCCACTCATTACCTGTATTAATGGTACCTGTTTGAACTTGTTATCAGTATAAAAGACACCTGTCCACAACCTCAAACAGTCACACTCCAAACTCCACTATGGCCAAGACCAAAGAGCTGTCAAAGGACACCAGAAACAAAATTGTAGACCTGCATCAGGCTGGGAAGATTGAATCTGCAATAGGTAAGCAGCTTGGTTTGAAGAAATCAACTTTGGGAGCAAGTATTAGGAAATGGAAGACATACAGGACCACTGATAATCTCCCTCGATCTGGGGCTCCACGCAAGATCTCACCCCGTGGGGTCAAAATGATCACAAGAACGGTGAGCAAAAATCCCAGAACCACACGGGGGGACCTAGTGAATGACCTGCAGAGAGCTGGGACCAAAGTAACAAAGCCTACCATCAGTAACACACTACGCCGCCAGGGACTCAAATCCTGCAGTGCAAGACGTGTCCCCCTGCTTAAGCCAGTACATGTCCAGGCCCGTCTGAAGTTTGCTAGAGTGCATTTGGATGATCCAGAAGAGGATTGGGAGAATGTCATATGGTCAGATGAAACCAAAATATAACTTTTTGGTAAAAATTCAACTCGTCGTGTTTGGAGGACAAAGAATGCTGAGTTGCATCCAAACAACACCATACCTACTGTGAAGCATGGGGGTGGAAACATCATGATTTGGGGCTGTTTTTCTGCAAAGGGACCAGGACGACTGATCCGTGTAAAGGAAAGAATGAATGGGGCCATGTATCGTGAGATTTTGAGTGAAAACCTCCTTCCATCAGCAAGGGCATTGAAGATGAAACGTGGCTGGGTCTTTCAGCATGACAATGATCCCAAACACACCGCCCGGGCAACGAAGGAGTGGCTTCGTAAGAAGCATTTCAAGGTCCTGGAGTGGCCTAGCCAGTCTCCAGATCTCAACCCCATAGAAAATCTTTGGAGGGAGTTGAAAGTCCGTGTTGCCCAGCGACAGCCCCAAAACATCACTGTTCTAGAGGAGATCTGCATGGAGGATTGGGCCAAAATACCAGCAACAGTGTGTGAAAACCTTGTGAAGACTTACAGAAAACGTTTGACCTGTATCATTGCCAACAAAGGGTATATAACAAAGTATTGAGACATTTTTGTTATTGACCAAATACTTATTTTCTACCATAATTTGCAAATAAATTCATTAAAAATCCTACAATGTGATTTTCTGGATTTTTTTTCCTCATTTTGTCTGTCATAGTTGACGTGTACCTATGATGAAAATTACAGGCCTCTCTCATCTTTTTAAGTGGGAGAACTTGCACAATTGGTGGCTGACTAAATACTTTTTTCCCCCCACTGTATATAGCAATATGTTACATTGAATTAATTTCATATCAGTATCACAATCATGTTTTCCTCACACAGCCCAAATTCAGACGTCCACACTGAAACCTCACATGTCCGGTCTAATCGTTGAGCCCACTGTCAAGCCATCTAAAGAGAAATTACACTGGGACAATATGAATCTAGTGTTCTAACGAGGACAATATGTATCTAGTGTTCTAACGAGGACAATATGAATCTAGTGTTCTAACGAGGACAATATGAATCTAGTGTTCTAACGAGGACAATATGTATCTAGTGTTCTAACGAGGACAATATGAATCTAGTGTTCTAACGAGGACAATATGAATCTAGTGTTCTAACGAGGACAATATGAATCTAGTGTTCTAACGAGACAATATGAATCTAGTGTTCTAACGAGGACAATATGAATCTAGTGTTCTAACGAGGACAATATGAATCTAGTGTTCTAACGAGGACAATATGAATCTAGTGTTCTAACGAGGACAATATGTATCTAGTGTTCTAACGAGGACAATATGAATCTAGTGTTCTAACGAGGACAATATGTATCTAGTGTTCTAACGAGGACAATATGAATCTAGTGTTCTAACGAGGACAATATGTATCTAGTGTTCTAACGAGGACAATATGAATCTAGTGTTATAACGAGGACAATATGAATCTAGTGTTCTAACGAGGACAATATGAATCTAGTGTTCTAACGAGGACAATATGTATCTAGTGTTCTAACGAGGACAATATGTATCTAGTGTTCTAACGAGGACAATATGTATCTAGTGTTCTAACGAGGACAATATGAATCTAATGTTCTAATGAGGACAATATGAATCTAGTGTTCTAACGAGGACAATATGTATCTAGTGTTCTAACGAGAAATTACACACGAGGACAATATGTATCTAGTGTTCTAACGAGAAATTACACACGAGGACAATATGTATTTAGTGTTCTAACGAGGACAATATGTATCTAGTGTTCTAACAAGGACAATATGAATCTAGTGTTCTAACGAGGACAATATGTATCTAGTGTTCTAACGAGGACAATATGTATCTAGTGTTCTAACGAGGACAATATGAATCTAGTGTTCTAACGAGGACAATATGAATCTAGTGTTCTAACGAGGACAATATATATCTAGTGTTCTAACGAGGACAATATTAATCTAGTGTTCTAACGAGGACAATATGAATCTAGTGTTCTAACGAGGACAATATGAATCTAGTGTTCTAACGAGGACAATATGAATCTAGTGTTCTAACGAGGACAATATGAATCTAGTGTTCTAACGAGGACAATATGAATCTAGTGTTCTAACGAGGACAATATGTATCTAGTGTTCTAACGAGGACAATATGAATCTAGTGTTCGAACGAGGACAATATGTATCTAGTGTTCTAACGAGGACAATATGAATCTAGTGTTCTAACGAGGACAATATGAATCTAGTGTTCTAACGAGGTGTTCTAACGAGGACAATATGAATCTAGTGTTCTAACGAGGACAATATGAATCTAGTGTTCTAACGAGGACAATATGAATCTAGTGTTCTAACGAGACAATATGAATCTAGTGTTCTAACGAGGACAATATGAATCTAGTGTTCTAACGAGGACAATATGAATCTAGTGTTCTAACGAGGACAATATGAATCTAGTGTTCTAACGAGGACAATATGTATCTAGTGTTCTAACGAGGACAATATGAATCTAGTGTTCTAACGAGGACAATATGTATCTAGTGTTCTAACGAGGACAATATGAATCTAGTGTTCTAACGAGGACAATATGTATCTAGTGTTCTAACGAGGACAATATGAATCTAGTGTTCTAACGAGGACAATATGAATCTAGTGTTATAACGAGGACAATATGAATCTAGTGTTCTAACGAGGACAATATGAATCTAGTGTTCTAACGAGGACAATATGAATCTAGTGTTCTAACGAGGACAATATGAATCTAGTGTTCTAACGAGGACAATATGAATCTAGTGTTCTAACGAGGACAATATGAATCTAGGTTTCTAAAGAGAAATTACACACGAGGACAATATGAATCTAGTGTTGTAAATAGAGAAGATATCTGTTTAAAAGAAGATTGTCATAAAAAAAGAAGATTTGATGACACTCCACCGTTAAAGCCAACCTGGACCTATGTTCAGATGTCAAGAGAAAGCGATTAGAAAACCAGGACCCCAAAGTTATCACTGAAAACAGGTGGGATCCTGCCTGTCTATTCGTCAAAGGATAAAACTGCCCTCCAGTGGTGGTAGTTATTATTACAGGTTCCCATAGAACATTTGACATTTTAGTCATTTGGCAAACACTTTTACGCAGACGAAACATCCCCTTCACATTAACAACAGACAGGTGGGTAGGTGATGGTAGGTGACAGACAGGTGGGTAGGTGATGGTAGGTGACAGACAGGTGGGTAGGTGATGGTAGATGACAGACAGGTGGGTAGGTGATGGTAGATGACAGACAGGTGGGTAGGTGATGGTAGGTGACAGACAGGTGGGTAGGTGATGGTAGGTGACAGACAGGTGGGTAGGTGATGGTAGGTGACAGACAGGTGGGTATGTGATGGTAGGTGACAGACAGGTGGGTAGTTGATGGTAGGTGACAGACATGTGGGTAGGTGATGGTAGGTGACAGACATGTAGGTATGTGATGGTAGGTGACAGACAGGTGGGTAGGTGATGGTAGGTGACAGACAGGTGGGTAGGTGATGGTAGGTGACAGACAGGTAGGTACGTAATGGTAGGTGACAGACATGTAGGTATGTGATGGTAGGTGACAGACAGGTGGGTAAGTGATGGTAGGTGACAGACAGATGGGTAGGTGATGGTAGGTGACAGACAGGTAGGTAGGTGATGGTAGGTGACAGACAGGTGGGTAGGTGATGGTAGGTGACAGACAGGTGATGGTAGGTGACAGACAGGTGGGTAGGTGATGGTAGGTGACAGACAGGTGGGTAGGTGATGGTAGGTGACAGACAGGTGATGGTAGGTGACAGACAGGTGGATACTTACCAGCGGGCCAGATGGACCCTGAGGTCCTTCTCCTCCCTTCAAACCAGCTGGACCCTGGAAGGACGGTAAAGAAGAGAGATGGATGGTTAAAGTGATACATTATGTCCAGAGAAACACATAGCCTGACAGACCGTCTGTGATGTCCCTACAAGACAGTCAGTCAGTCAGTCAGTCACTATTGAGTGGGATAACTTCTGTCCCAGACAGACACTGTAAAGTGTCACCTTGGAGAGTCAGTCACATATGTTTCTGAGCATCATTCATTTGAATGGGAGAAAAGGTGTGTGTATCTGTGTGTATCTGTGTGTATCTGTGTGTAGGTGTGTGTGTAGATGTGTGTGTGTAGATGTGTGTATCTGTGTGTATCTGTGTGTAGGTGTGTGTAGGTGTGTGTATGTTTGTAGGTGTGTGTGTAGATGTGTGTAGATGTGTGTGTGTGTAGATGTGCATGTGTGTAGATGTGCGTAGATGTGTGTGTGTAGATGTGTGTAGGTGTGTGTAGCTTTGTGTAGATGTGTGTATCTGTGTGTAGGTAGATGTGTATCTGTGTGTAGGTGTGTGTAGGTAGATGTGTATCTGTGTGTATCTGTGTGTAGGTGTGTATCTGTGTGTAGGTGTGTGTAGGTAGATGTGTATCTGTGTGTAGCTTTGTGTAGATGTGTGTAGGTGTGCGTAGGTGTGCGTAGGTAGATGTGTATCTGTGTGTAGGTGTGTGTAGGTAGATGTGTGTATCTGTGTGTAGGTGTGTATCTGTGTGTAGCTTTGTATAGATGTGTGTAGGTGTGTGTAGGTAGATGTGTATATCTGTGTGTAGGTGTGTATCTGTGTGTAGGTGTGCGTAGGTGTGTATCTGTTTGTAGGTGTGTGTAGGTAGATGTGTATCTGTGTGTAACTGTGTGTAGGTGTGTGTAGGTAGATGTGTATCTGTGTGTATCTATGTGTCTGTGTGTAGGTGTGTGTAGGTAGATGTGTATATCTGTGTGTAGGTGTGTATCTGTGTGTAGATGTGTATCTGTGTGTAAGTATGTGTAGGTAGATGTGTATCTGTGTGTATCTGTGTGTAGGTGTGTATCTGTGTGTAAGTATGTGTAGGTAGATGTGTATCTGTGTGTATCTGTGTGTAGGTGTGTATCTGTGTGTAGGTGTGTAGAGAGCAAGGTCATGGCTTGTTTTCCTACTCTACCAGGACAGATATTTATTAGGACACATTTTCCCCTCAGGCACTTTCTCATCAAAAGCGCAGTAAAACAGAAGTGCTGAAATCAACGTGTGTGTGTGTTTTGTGTGTGTGCATGTGTTTGTGTGTGTGTGTGTGTACCCTCCAGCGTGTGTGTGTGTGATTGCTGATTGGCTCCCTAAGGCCCAGCAAAACACATGGCAGTATCAGTAATGAGTCTTGGGGTGTTGCAGTGAGAGAGTAAATGACAACCAGGGGTAGCCTCCCGCCGGCTGAGACTGACCTTGGCTTAGTGTGGATCAGTGGCTCTATACCTCCTTCAATTCCCCCAACCCAGTCGCTAACACTCCCACTTTAATAATTAATTTAGTAAATAATGCATACAACAAAACAGTGTTTGTAGAAAAAAAACGGTCCCAGAGGCTGGTATTTGTCCCAAATGGCACCCTGTTCCCTATCTAGTGCACTTCTTTTGAACAGGACCCATATAGGGAATAGGGTGCCATTTGGGACTCATGCAGATTCTTTGGGTTGAATCAGGAGTTTGATCCAGAGCTAAAGTAGACAATTCTTCTCTTTCTTTTTAAAACTAGACCCGACTGGCGTCCCTTTCAGCCAATCAGTACCTGCTAGAGAACGCTGCCCGGGCGTCTCTTTCAGCCAATCAGTACCTGCTAGAGAACGCTGCCCGGGCGTCTCTTTCAGCCAATCAGTACCTGCTAGAGAACGCTGCCCGGGCGTCTCTTTCAGCCAATCAGTACCTGCTAGAGAACGCTGCCCGGGCGTCTCTTTCAGCCAATCAGTACCTGCTAGAGAACGCTGCCCGGGCGTCTCTGTCAGCCTATCAGTACCTGCTAGAGAACGCTGCCGGGCGTACCATTTATCATCAGATCCATATCAACCCACAAGGTGCAGCAAACATACGCGCCAACGCTTGATAAATAGGATTCATTGCATGAAGAAATATTTGTGGAAATATATATATAAAAAAAAAAGATAAGAGTCAAGGATATGTTTTGTATTATTCTACAAAGTCCTGGAAAAGAAGTAGCTCTATAGCCTGTTTTTTGTTCCCCTTGCAATAAAAACATTACAGTGTTAATCCATTTGATCAACTTTATTTGTAGATTTGATTAGTAACAGAGTTATAGTACTTAATAAAGTCCAGTCACAGCTTCTTTTGACAAAGCAGAAACTGAAAATATAATAATAATATAACCAGTCAGGTGAGCAGGTGAAATGATTTGCTGTATTCCTAAACAAAAGCACCAGTGCAATGACAACTGTGAAGGATGAATTGCATAAATAAATAGCATATTTGAATTTGAAGTTTGTTATGTTACTAGTTTTTGCTTAGTAGCCAGAGCAATGCTGCCGCGTGAGTGGTAATGTGCTGAATGCATGGACAACACGGATATTATTGGAAAAGGTGACATTTTGGAAACAGAGCTGCACCTCTTGAATTATGAGAGTTATCTGACAAAGGTAAGTGTCATAGAAACTGCAGAATAGGCTCTTTCTGATACTATATAGAAATCGCAATGTTTTACCTTCATGTGACTCTGAAGGAGCATTTGCTAAAGTGATGATCCTTTCCCTGCGTCTGTAAATTACATCTGTTCATGTACAATTTGACAACAGTTGGGGCTAATATTGTCACGCATCAGATTATTGTCAATTTAATTTTGTCTATAGGCTAACTACTATTGTGTGTGAAATTAGTTTCGGTATAGTTTAGGTGTAGTTTCGATGGGCCGGCTGATTGACATCGTTTGTTTTCCCGTTCATCAACTTGGATAGAGTCAAGGATAAAGTCTTACATTATTCTAAAGGCCTACTAAAACACATAGCATGTTTTCATTTCCCTTGCTATGTATTTGATTAGTAATAGAGTTACAGTAAATAAAACAGTCCAATAGCAGCTTATTTTTACAAAGTAAAACGTAAAAGAGAATGGTATCAACCCACAAGGCGTGCGGTCAAATTATTTGCTGCTGATAAACAGGCATAACACAAACTCATCATTACACTATTGTCTTTGTAAATTAAAATCAACCTCTTCACCCTCCTTATCGTTCAGTTAGGCCTAATTTAAATTCAATTTGTGAAGTAAGGTGCACAATTATCGTCCATTCATCCATTTGTCATTCCTTCAGTGAGGAGAGAGAGACTCATTAGCGCCTGGCTGGGTACCAACGCACATTCTCTTGGCGGGTGAAGTTAGGAATAGGTGTGGAAAAACCCCAGCTAAAAAGGCTCTAAATACTTTTCTGTTTGTGATTTCAAAATTCAGACCAATGAGCAGTGTAAAATACAATTATTTAGGAAAAGTCAGGGAAGGAGCAGGACATAGCTTTTCTTTTGGCTGATGTTTTCATTTACAAAATCAAGCGTCAGTGGCCGTTGGTTAAAACAGTGGTGTCGGCCGGTCGGTGTGAAGCCTCATCAGGGGGGATATACGTTTGTTCATTTGTAACACGTCTCTCTTTGAGTTTCCCTGCGGTGGATTGATGGTTGGTCGACGTCCCCCTCTATGAGTCTAATGAGATGAATACCTCCAGATAGGCGCTGGTTAATTTGTCAGGGGTGGTGGGTCTGTCAGTCTTTTTGTCAGTGAATATAAGGGGGAACATGTAATGGAAGGGAGCTTGTTGCAGGTGGGGTGTTTCTTACCGACGCGCCGGGCAGACCTCTCTCTCCTGGGAATCCTCGTAGACCAGTGGGACCGTCCTTACCGGAGGCTCCCTGGGGACCGGGGTCTCCCTAGAGACACCAACATAGAGCAGAGGACAGGGTGAGAGATGGCCAGCTGCACCATGTTACATGCTACACACTTTTTGATATCCTTTCTACTGCGTTCATTTCACTCCCATTCTACAGCCTTCCTGATGTTATCTGATGAAATAAGAGTAAAACGGAAAGGCTTTATTCTCATGTTTTCCCTTCGACATCACGACAGAACATGCTAATTTTCTGGACGCCACCATTACCTGTATTTTGAGCGGATGCATTAGTTCTGACAGCATCAATATCAAAGGCCCTGTGTTAATCAATGTCATGGACTTTTCTTTATTCTGATAAGGAACTATGCTATGAAATTCATAAAGCTCAGATCTCCTGAATAACGGTTGCCCCATTCTGCAAAACTTCAAATACAATGATGATATAAAACAATTAGCCAACTAGCTGATATACTGTTATAATACAGTAGTAGAGGACAACTAGCTGATATACTGTTATAATACAGTAGTAGAGGACAACTAGCTGATATACTATTATAATACAGTAGTAGAGGACAACTAGCTGATATACTGTTATAATACAGTAGTAGAGGACAACTAGCTGATATACTATTATAATACAGTAGTAGAGGACAACTAGCTGATATACTGTTATAATACAGTAGTAGAGGACAACTAGCTGATATACTATTATAATACAGTAGTAGAGGACAAACTAGCTGATATACTGTTATAATACAGTAGTAGAGGACAACTAGCTGATATACTATTATAATACAGTAGTAGAGGACAAACTAGCTGATATACTATTATAATACAGTAGTAGAGGACAACTAGCTGATATACTATTATAATACAGTAGTAGAGGACAACTAGCTGATATACTGTTATAATACAGTAGTAGAGGACAACTAGCTGATATACTATTATAATACAGTAGTAGAGGACAACTAGCTGATATACTATTATAATACAGTAGTAGAGGACAACTAGCTGATATACTATTATAATACAGTAGTAGAGGACAACTAGCTGATATACTGTTATAATACAGTAGTAGAGGACAACTAGCTGATATACTATTATAATACAGTAGTAGAGGACAACTACCTGATATACTATTATAATACTGTAGTAGAGGACAACTAGGTGATATACTGTTATAATACAGTAGTAGAGGACAACTAGCTGATATACTATTATAATACAGTAGTAGAGGACAACTAGCTGATATACTGTTATAATACAGTAGTAGAGGACAACTAGCTGATATACTATTATAATACAGTAGTAGAGGACAACTAGCTGATATACTGTTATAATACAGTAGTAGAGGACAACTAGCTGATATACTATTATAATACAGTAGTAGAGGACAAACTAGCTGATATACTGTTATAATACAGTAGTAGAGGACAACTAGCTGATATACTATTATAATACAGTAGTAGAGGACAACTAGCTGATATACTATTATAATACAGTAGTAGAGGACAACTAGCTGATATACTGTTATAATACAGTAGTAGAGGACAACTAGCTGATATACTATTATAATACAGTAGTAGAGGACAACTAGCTGATATACTGTTATAATACAGTAGTAGAGGACAACTAGCTGATATACTATTATAATACAGTAGTAGAGGACAACTAGCTGATATTACTATTATAATACAGTAGTAGAGGACAACTAGCTGATATACTATTATAATACAGTAGTAGAGGACAACTAGCTGATATACTGTTATAATACAGTAGTAGAGGACAACTAGCTGATATACTATTATAATACAGTAGTAGAGGACAACTAGCTGATATACTATTATAATACAGTAGTAGAGGACAACTAGCTGATATACTGTTATAATACAGTAGTAGAGGACAACTAGCTGATATCACTATTATGAATACAGTAGTAGAGGACAACTAGCTGATATACTATTATAATACAGTAGTAGAGGACAACTAGCTGATATACTATTATAATACAGTAGTAGAGGACAACTAGCTGATATACTATTATAATACAGTAGTAGAGGACAACTAGCTGATATACTGTTATAATACAGTAGTAGAGGACAACTAGCTGATATACTATTATAATACAGTAGTAGAGGACAACTAGCTGATATACTATTATAATACAGTAGTAGAGGACAACTAGCTGATATACTATTATAATACAGTAGTAGAGGACAACTAGCTGATATACTGTTATAATACAGTAGTAGAGGACAACTAGCTGATATACTATTATAATACAGTAGTAGAGGACAACTAGCTGATATACTATTATAATACAGTAGTAGAGGACAACTAGCTGATATACTGTTATAATACAGTAGTAGAGGACAACTAGCTGATATACTATTATAATACAGTAGTAGAGGACAACTAGCTGATATACTATTATAATACAGTAGTAGAGGACAACTAGCTGATATACTATTATAATACAGTAGTAGAGGACAACTAGCTGATATACTATTATAATACAGTAGTAGAGGACAACTAGCTGATATACTGTTATAATACAGTAGTAGAGGACAACTAGCTGATATACTATTATAATACAGTAGTAGAGGACAACTAGCTGATATACTATTATAATACAGTAGTAGAGGACAACTAGCTGATATACTGTTATAATACAGTAGTAGAGGACAACTAGCTGATATACTATTATAATACTGTAGTAGAGGACAACTAGCTGATATACTGTTATAATACAGTAGTAGAGGACAACTAGCTGATATACTGTTATAATACAGTAGTAGAGGACAACTAGCTGATATACTGTTATAATACAGTCCCTCCCTCCCTCCCTCCCTCCCTCCCAGCAGTGCCTTCAGGAAGTATTCATACTTCTTGACTTATTCCACATTCTGTTGTTACAGCCTGAATTCAAAATGGATTCCATAGATTATTTTTTTTATCTCACCCATCTACACACAATAACCCATATTGACCAAAGTGAAAACATGTTTTTAGAAATGTTTGCCAATTTAGTGGAAATGAAATACAGAAATATGTAATTTGCTACATATTCACATCCCAGAGTCAAAACTTTGCAGAAGCACGTTTGTCAGCGATTATAGCTGTGAGTCTTTCTGGTAAATCTTTAAGAGCTTTCCACACCTTGACTGAGCAACATTCGCCCATAATTATTTTCAAAATTCTTCAAGTTCTGTCAAAATGGTTGTTGATTATTGCTAGACAACCATTTTCAGGTCTTGCCATATATTTTCAAGTAGATTTAAGTCATAACTGTAACTTTGTGAGGCATTGGAAAACCTGGTCTTTGTGGTTGAATCTGTGTTTCAAAATTCATTGCTCGACTGAGGGACCTTACAGATAATTGTATGTGTGGGTTACAGAGATGAGGTAGTCATTCAGAAATCATGTTAAACACTATTATTGCACACAGAACGAGTCCATGCAATTTTCTATGTGACTTGTTAAGCAAATGTTTACTCCTGAACTTATTTAGGCTTGCCATAACAAAGGGGTTGAATACTTATTGACTCAAGACATTTCAGCTTTTCATTTTAAATTAATTTGTAGACATTTCCGAAAAACACAATTCCACTTTGACATTATGGGGTATTGTGTGTAGGCCAGTGACAAAAAAAAACATATATTTTAAATTCAGGCTGTAACACAACAAAACTGTGGAAAAAGTCAAGGGTTGTGAATACTTTCTGAAGACACTGTGCCTGATTCCTGGGCTGGGTGGCCTTGAGACTGTCCGGGAGGGACTTCCTTGTTTTGAACAAGCCCATATGTCTACATCCCCAACCGGGCTGCATGGGAATTCAACCACTTCCCAACCCTCAGTCCCCAAACATCTGCTAACTTCCAAAATACACTTTATGCTTACATTCCTGGACAAAATTCTCCATTGTGCATGTTTTATTCCAGGACTAGGCATCATATGTATCCAGTATTGGTTTTTACATATGTTTTGTTCAGAGCCCTGGATTCTGGAGATCTGTTGGGCTGTCGAGTTATGAGTCTACTCCAGTGAGGTGGGTCTTTAGGGATGCTTACCTTGGCTCCCTCTTTGCCAGCAGAGCCAGGAAGACCCTGCTCTCCGGGTGGACCTGGGGGTCCAGGGTGACCTCTTTCACCGATGGGACCGGTCTCTCCTGTGGGGCCCTGTTAGGAAGTGAAGAAGAAGAAGAATATATCATGGGCATCATGGGTAGAGGCATGAGACCATCTACCATAACAGAAGAACCTTGGATAATTCCAATCCAATGTCAGAGGCCAATGTTATACATGTACTCAGTGGTGTAAAGTACTTAAGTAAAAATACTTTAAAGTACTACTTAAGTAGTTTATGGGGGTATCTGTACTTTACTTTACCATTTATATTTTTGACAACTTTACTTCACTACATTCCTAAAGAAAATAATGTACTTTTTACTCCACACATTTTCACTGACACCAAAAAGAACTTGTTACATTTTGAATGCTTAGCAGGACAGGAAAATGGTCCAATTCACACACTTATCAAGATAACATTCCTGGTCATCTCTACTGCCTCTGATCTGGCGGACTCACTACACACACATGCTTAATTTGTAAATGATGTTTAAGTGTTGGAGTGTGCCCCTGGTTATCGGTAGAACATTTATAAAATAAAATGGTCTGCTTAATATAAGGAATTTGAAATGATTTATACTTGTACTTTTACTTTTGATACTTAAGGATATTTTAGTAATTACATTTACTTTTGATACTTAAGTATATTTAAAACCAAATACTTTTACACTTTTACTCAAGTAGTATTTTACTGGGTGACTTTCACTTTTACTTGACTCATTTTCAATAAGGTATCTTTACTTTTAAGTATGACAATTGTGTACTTTTTCCACCACTGCATGTACTCTATCACTTCAGCTAGTGAATGAGGTAAGATCTGGATAATGTAAGGATGTTTGAACATTTGGAAAAGTTCTTCATAAATTCATCTTCTTATGTTTCCATACCTGTGGACCAAGAGGTGCTACATGAATTCAGTCCATGATGTCCATTATAGTACCTTACCTGTAGTAAACCTATAGTACCTTACCTGTAGTAAACCTATAGTACCTTACCTGTAGTAAACCTATAGTACCTGTAGTAAACCTATAGTACCTTACCTGTAGTAAACCTATAGTACCTTACCTGTAGTAAACCTATAGTACCTTACCTGTAGTAAACCTATAGTACCTTACCTGTAGTAAACCTATAGTACCTGTAGTAAACCTATAGTACCTTACCTGTAGTAAACCTATAGTACCTTACCTGTAGTAAACCTATAGTACCTGTAGTAAACCTATAGTACCTTACCTGTAGTAAACCTATAGAACCTGTAGCAAACCTATAGTACCTTACCTGTAGTAAACCTATAGTACCTGTAGTAAACCTATAGTACCTGTAGTAAACCTATAGTACCTTACCTGTGGTAAACCTATATACCGGTAGTACACCTATAGTACCTTACCTGTAGTAAACCTATATTCCTTACCTGTAGTAAACCTATAGTACCTTACCTGTTAGTAAACCTATAGTGCCTTAACCCGTAGTAAACCTATATTACCTTACCTTTAGAAAACCTCTAGTTCCTTACCTGTTATTAAACTATAGTACCTGTAGTAAACTATAGTACTTTACCTGTGTAAACCTATAGTGACCTTACCGTGTCAACTATAGTACCGTAGCTAAACCTAGAGTACTGTAGTAACCTATAGTACCTTACACTGTAGTAAAACCGATAGACCTTATCTGTAGTAACCTATAGTACCTGTAGTAAAACTATAGTACCTTACGGGAGTAAAACCTATAGTACCTTACCGGTAGTAAACCTTAGTACCTTACCTTGTAGTAACATATTCGACCTTACCTGTAGTATAAACTATGGTACCTACCTGTAGTAAACCTATTATCTTACCGAGTAGTTATAAACCGAAGTACCTTACCTGTAGTAAAACCTATAGTACTTTAGTAAACCTATAGTACCCTGACATGTAGTAAACCTTATAGTACCTAACCTGTGGTAAACCTATAGTACCTTACCTGTAGTAAACCTATAGTACCTGTAGTAAACCTATAGTACCTGTAGTAAACCTATAGTACCTGTAGTAAACCTATAGTACCTTACCTGTAGTAAACCTAGAGTACCTTACCTGTATTAAACCTATATTACCTGTAGTAAACCTATAGTACCTTACCTGTAGTAAACCTATAGTTCCTTACCTGTATTAAACCTATATTACCTGTAGTAAACCTATAGTTCCTTACCTGTAGTAAACCTATAGTACCTGTAGTAAACTATAGTACCTTACCTGTATTAAACATATAGTACCTTACCTGTAGTAAACCTATAGTTCCTGTAGTAAACCTATAGTACCTTACCTGTAGTAAACGTATAGTACCTTACCTGTAGTAAACCTATAGTACCTTACCTGTAGTAAACCTATAGTTACCTGTAGTAAACCTATAGTACCTGTAGTAAACCTATAGTACCTTACCTGTAGTAACCAATAGTACTTACCTTGTAGTAAACCTATAGTACCTGTAGTAAACCTAGAGTACCTTTACCTGTAGAAACTATAGTACCTGTAAGTAAACAATAGTACAGGTAGTAAAAACCTATGTACCTTACCTGTAGTAAAAACCGATAGTACCTTACCTGTAGCAAACCTATAGTACCTATAGTAAACCTAAAGTACCTTCTAGTACCCTATAGTACCTGTAGTAATAAAGTAAAACCTATAGTTACATTACCTGTAGAGTAAACCATAGTACTTACCTGTAGTTAAACCTATAGTACCTTACCTGTAGAAACCTATAGGACCTTACCTGTAGTCAACCTATATTACCTGTAGTAAAACCCTATATTACTCTTACCTGTAGTAAACCTGTAGTACCTTACTGTAGTAAACATATCTTTACCTGTAGAGTAAACATATATTACCTTACTGTTGAAACACTGTCGTACCTGTAGTAAAAAAAACTATAGTCCCTTTACCTGCTAGTAAACCTATAGTACCTTACCTGTAGTAAACCTATAGGTCCTTTACCTGTAGTTAGAAACCTATAGTACCTTACCTGTAGTAAACCTATAGGTGCCTTACGGTTTAGTAAAACCCTATATTACCTACCTGTAGCTACCCTATAGTTCCTTACCTGTATTCAACCGCTAGTACCTGTAGTAAACCTATAGTACCGTACCTGTAGTCAACCTGTAGTACCTGTAGTAAACCTATAGTACCTTACTGTAGTAACCTCTAGTTCTACCTGTAGTAAACCTATATGACCTTACCTGTAGTCAACCATTAGTTCCTTAACCTGTAGTAAACCTATATGACTCTTACCTGTAGTACACTATAGTTCCTTACCTGTATTAAAACCTATAGTACCTGTAGTAAACTATAGTACCTTACCGTAGTAAACCTATATACCTTACCTGTAGTTACACCTATGTACTGTAGTAAACCTAGAGTACCTGGTAGTAAACCTATAGTACTTACTGTAGTAAACCTATAGGACTTATCGTAGTAAACCTATAGTACTGTAGTAAACCTTAGTACCTTACCTGTAGTAAACCTATAGTACCGTACCTGTAGTAAACCTTAGACCCGTACCTGTAGTAACCTATAGTACCTTTACATGTAGTAAACCTTATAGTACTTTACTGTAGTACAACCTTAGATAGTACCTGTAGTAAACTATAGTACCTTACCTGTAGTAAACCTATAGTACCTGTAGTAAACCTTAGTACCTTACCTGTAGTAAACTATGTACCTAACCTGTGGTAACCTATCAGTACCTTACCTGTAGTTAAACCTTATAGTACTGTAGTAAACCTATAGTACCTGTAGTAAACTATAGTACCTGTAGTAAACCTAAGTACCTTACCTGTAGGTAAACCTAGAGTACCTTAACCTGTCATTAAAACTATCTTACTGTAGTAAACTATAGTACAACCTGTAGTTAAAACCTATAGTCTACCGTATTAAACTATATTACTGTAGTAACCTATAGTCTTACCTGAGTAAACCTATAGGACCTGTAGTAAACCTATTATACACTTACCTGTGTAGTAAAGCTATAGAACTTAGTAAACATATAGTACCTTACCTGGATTAAACATATTGTACCTTACCGTGTAGTAAACCTATAGTTATGGAGTAAACCTAGGAAATACCTTACCTGTAGTCAAACGTATAGTAGTTAACCTGTAGTAATAAACCTATGAGTACCTATGACCTGTAGTAAACCTAGAGTACTGTAGTAAACCTATAGTACCTGTAGTAAACTTAGTACCGGTACCTGTAGTAAAAATAAGTACCTTACCTGTAGCAAAACCTATGTACATGTTAGTAAACCTTAGAGGACCTTACTGTAGTAAAACTATAGTACCTGTAGTAAACATATAGTACCTGTAGTAAAACCTATAGTACCTTACATGTAGTAAACCGATAGTAACCTTACCTGTAGACAAACCGATAGTACTATAGTAAAACCTAAAGGACCTTTAGTAAACCTATAGTACCTGTAGTAACTATAGTACCGTACCTGTAGTAAACATTTTTTTAAGTACCGTACTGTAGTAAACTATAGACGCGTAACCTAGAGTACTGTAGTAAACCTATAGTACCTTACTGTAGTAAACCTATCGTACCTATCTGTAGTAAAACCTATAGTACCTGTAGTAAACCTATAGTTTACCGTACCTGTAGTAAACTATAGTAACCGTACGTAGTAAACCTATAGTACCTACCTGTAGTAACATATAGGACCTGACTTGTAGTAAAGTAAACTATAGTACCTTACCTGTTAGTAAACCTAAAGTATCAGAACTTGTAGTAAACCATAGTACTTACTTTAGTAAACCTATAGTACCTGATAGTAAACCTATAGTAACCTTACCTGTTAGTAAACATAGGTACCTAACCGTGGTAAACCCTAGAGCTACCTTACCTGTAGTAAACCTATAGTACCTGTGTAAACCTTATAGTACTGATAAAAACTATAGTACCTGTAGTAAACCCTTATAGTACCTACCTGTAGTAACCTAGAGTACCTACTGTATAAACTATATTACCTGTAGTAAAAACCTATTTACCTTACCTTGTAGTAAACTATAGTTTCCTTACCGGTAGTAACCTATATTACACTGTGTAAACCTTTAGTCTTCCCGTATAAATTATAGTTAACCTGTAGTAAAACCGATAGTACCTTACCTGTAGTAAAGCTATAGTACCTGTAGTAAAAATATGTACCTTAACCGTATTAAAACATAGAGTACCTTACCTGTCGAAACATAGTTCTGTAGTAAACCTATAGTACTACCGTAGTAAACGTATAGTACCTTACCGCGTAAACCTATAGTACCTTACCTGGAGTTGTAAACCTGTAGTACCTGTAGTAAACCTATAGTACCGTAGTAAACCTATCGTACCTTACCTGTAGTTCAACATATAGTGACCTTACCTGTGCAAACTATAGTACCTGTAGTAGTAAACCTAGCGTACCTTACCTGTAGTAAACCTATAGGACCTGTAGTAAACAGATAGTACCTGTAGTAAACCTATAGTACCTTACCTGTAGTAAAACGATTGAGTAGTACCTTACCTGTAGGGCAAACTATATACCTATAGTAAACCTAAAGTACCTTGAGTTAAATCGATAGTACCTGTAGTTAAACCTATAGTACCTTACCGGTAGTAAACTATAGTACCTTACTGTTAGTAACCTTATTAGTACTGTAGTAAACCTATAGTACCTTACCGGTAGTAAACCCTATAGTACCTGTAGTAAAACCTATAGATAACACTTACCTGTAGTAAAACCTATAGTACCTTACCTGTAGTAAACCTATAGTAACCTTACTGTAGTAACCTATTAGTACTTACCTGTAGTAAACCTAGTTACCTGTAGTAACCTATAGTACCTGTATAGTAAAACATATCGTACCCTACCTGTAGTAAACCTATAGGACCTTACCTGTAGTAAACCTATAGGACTTACCTGTAGTAACATATAGTACCTGGAGTAAACCTATAGTACATGTAGTAAACCTATAGTACATTACCTTAGTAAACCTATAGACCTACTGTAGTAAAACCAGTACCTTACTGTAGTAAACATATAGTACCTTACCTGTAGTAAAACTATAGTACCTGTAGTAAACCTTATAGGATACCTACCTGTAGTAAGTAAACCTATAGTACCTTACTGTAGTAAACCTATCGTACCTTAACTGTAGTAAACCTATAGTCACCTGTAGTAAACCTATAGTACCTGTAGTAAAACCTATAGTTACCTACTGTAGTAAACCTATAGTACTTACTATAGTTAAACCTATAGTACCTGTAGTCAACCTTATTATAGTACCGTTAGTAAACTATAGTACATGTAGTAAACCTATAGTACCGTACCTGTAGTAAACATATAGTACTTACCTGTAGTAAACGATAGTACCGTACCTGTAGTAAACCTATAGTACCTTACTGTAGTAAGTAAACCTATAGTACCTTACCTGTAGTAACCTATAGTTACCTTACCTGTAGTAAACCTATTACCTACCTGTAGTAAACGAAGTTCTACCTGTAGTAAACATATAGTACCTTACCTGTAGTAAACCTATAGGAACCGGTAGTAAACTAAGACTTACCTGTAGTAAAACTATTAGTACCGAAAACCTGTGGGTTAAAAAACCTATAGTACCTGTAGGTAAACCATTAGACTGTAGTAAACCTATAGTAACCTGACTGTAGTAAACCTAGAGGAACTTACTGTATTAAACCTATAGTACCTGTAAGTAAACCGATAGTACCTTACCTGTAGAAAACCTATAGTTCCTACCTGTATTAAAAATATACCTGTAGCTAAGTAAACCTATAGTTCCTTACCTGTAGTAAACCTATAGTACGGTAGTAAACCTATAGTAACTACATGTAGTAAGCTATAGTAACTGTTAGTAAACATATAGTACCTTACCGTATTAAACCTATAGTAACTACGGTAGTAAACCTATAGTTCCTGTAGTAAACTCTAGTACCTTACCTGTAGTAAACGTATAGTCCTTACATGTAGTAAACTATAGAAATACCTTACCTGTAGTAACCTATAGTACCTGTAGTAAACTATAGTACCTGGTAGTAAACCTATAGACATTACCTGAGTGTAAAAAATATAGTACCTTACCTGTCGCAAACCTATAGTACCTGTAGTAAACCTAGAGTTAATTACCTGTAGTAAACTATAGTACCGTAGTAGTAAACATATAGTACCTGTAGTAAACCTATAGTCCTTACCTGTAGGTAAACCGTAGTACCTTAAACCCTGTAGCAAACCTTATAGTACCTATATAAACCTAAAGTACCTTAGTGTAACTATAGTAACTGTAGTAAACCCTTAGACTTACCTGTAGTAAACCTATCCTTACTGTAGTACAACCTATAGTAACTGTAGTAAACCCTATAGTACCTTACTGTAGAAACAGATAGAACATGTAGTAAACCTATAGCTACATTAACTGTAGTAAACATATAGTACTCACCTGTAGGAAACCTATAGTACCTTACCGGTAGTATAAACCTATAGTACTTACCTGTGTAAACTATAGTACCTGTAGTAAACTATAGTACCGTTAGTAAACTATAGTACCTACATGTAGTAACCTATAGACCTTACCTGTAGTAAACCTATAGTACTTACAGTAGTTAAACAATATAGCCCTGTAGGTAAACCTATTAGTACCTGTAGTAAAACCTATAGTACCTTACCTGTAGTAAACCGATAGACCGTACCTGTAGTTAAAACTTATAGTACTTACCGGTAGTAATAGTAAAACCTATGTACTTACTGTAGTAACCTATGTACCTACCTGTAGTAAAACTATAGTACTGTAGTAGTAACCTATCGGACCTTACCTAGTGTAAACCTATGGTACCTTACCGTAGAAACTATAGTACCTTACCTGTAGTAAACCTATAGTACTGTAGTAAACCTATAGTAACTGTAGGTAAACTATAGTTACCTTACAGTAGTAAAACTATAGGACCTTACCTCTAGTAAAACCATAGACCTGTAGTAAACCTATAGTACCTTTAGTAAACCTAATTATAGTACCTGTAGTAAACCGATTAGTACCGTTACTGTAGTAAACCGATTAGAACTTAAACCTGTAGTAACCTATGTTAGTACCTGTAGTAAAACTATTAGTACCTTATCTTGGCGTAAACATATAGTACCTTAAAGTAGTACACAACCTACTAGTACATGAAGTAAACCTTAGTACCTTACTGTAATAAACCTATAGTAATTCTTACCTGTAGTAAACCGATAGTAACCTTAACTGTAGTAAACCTATATTACTGTAGTAAACTATAGTAACTTAACTGTAGTAAAACCTATAGTACCTTACCTTGGAGTAAACCTATAGTACCTTACCTGTAGTAATAAACCATAGTACCTTACTGTAGTAAAACTATAGTCCCTGTAGTAAAACCATAGTACATGTAGTAAACCTATAGTACCTTACTTTAGTTAGTAAACCTATAGTTACTTTAACTGTAGTAAACATATAGTACCTTACCTGTTAGAAACCCCGTACCTTACAGTAGCTAAAACTATAGTACCTTACCTTGTAGTAAACCTATAGTACCTGTAGTAAAACCTATGTACCTTACCTGTAGTAGACCTATAGTACCCTTACCTGTTTAGTAACCTATAGTACATGACTGTAGTAAACCTATAGTACCTTACCGGAGTAAACCTATAGTACTTACCTGTAGTAACCTATAGTACCTTACCTGTAGTAAACCTATAGTACTGTCGAGTAAAACTATAGACCTGTAGTAAACCTATAGTACCTTATCTGTAGTAAACTATGTACCCTACCTGTAGTAACCTATAGTACCTTACTGATAGTAAACCTATTTAGTACCTGACTGTAGTAAACCATTAGTACCTTACCTGTAGTAAACCTATAGTTACCTGTATTAAACCTATAGTACCTTACCTGTAGTTAAACTATAGTACTACCGGTAGTAAACCTATAGTAACCGTAGTAAAGTAAACCTATAGTAATGTAGTAAAACCTATCGTACCTTGTATATGTAGTAAACCTATAGTTACCTACATGTAGTAAACCTCTAGTACCTTACATGTAGTAAACTATAGTACTTACCCTGTAGAGTAAACCTATAGTACCTCACCTCTAGTAACCTATAGTACCTGTAGTAAAACCTATAGTACCTATCTGTAGTAAAAACCTATCGTACCTTACCTGTAGTAAACCGATAGTTTACCATGTAGTAATAGTAAACATTAGTACCTTACCTGTAATAAAACCTATAGGATCTTACATGTAGTAACCTATAGTACCTTACCTGTAGTAGTAAAACCTATAGTACCTGTAGTAAACCTATAGTACCTTACCTGTAGTAAAACCTTATAGCTACCTTACCGGAGGTAAACCTATAGTACCCTTACCTGTATAAACCTTAGTTACCTCTACTGATAGTAAACCTATAGTACTGCTAGTAAACATAGTTCCTGTAGTAAACCGATAGTACCTTACCTGTCGTTAACCTATAGTACCTTACCTTAGTTAAAACCTATAGTACCTTACCTGTAGTTAACACCTATAGTAACTCTTACCTGTAGTAACTATAAGTACATTACCTGTAGTAAACTATAGAAACATAAAAAAAAAAACCTGTAGTAAAACCTATAGTACCTTACCTGTAGTAGACTTAGTACCTTACTGAGTAAACCATATAGTACCTACTGTAGTAACCCTTATGTACATTACCTGGAGTAAAACTATAGTACCTCCTGTAGTAAACCTATGAGTACCTTAACCTGTATCAACATATAGTTACCTTACCTGTAGTAAAACCTAAGTACATTACCTGGTTAGTAAACAGATAGTACCTGTAAGTAAAACCTATAGTACCTGTAGTATAAACCTATAGTACCTTACCTGTAGTAACCTATAGTACCTTACCTGTAGAAACCTATAGTACTTACCTGTAGTAAACCTATAGTACCTACCTTAGTAAACCTAATGCGTCCTTACCTGTAGTAAACTATAGTACCTGTAGTAAACATATAGTACCTTACGGTAGTAAACCTATAGAAAAATACCTTACCTGTAGTTAAAACCTATAGTACCTTACCTGTAGTAAAACGTATAGTACCTTGTAGTAAGTAAACCTTATAGTACCGTAGTAAACCTATAGTACCTTACAGGTGTAGTAAACCTATAGTACCTTCCTCTAGTTTAAACTATAGACCTGTCGTAACCTATAGTACCTTTAGTGAACCTATAGTACGTAGTAAACCCTATAGTTACCTACACTGTAGTAAACAAGACCTTACCTGTAGTAACCATAGTACCTGTAGTAAACCTATGGACCTTTCGTAGTAAACACTTATAGACCTTACCGGTAGTAAACCTATAGTACCTGCTAAGTAAACCTTAGGACCTACCTGTAATAAAAACCTATAGTATGTCTTACATGTAGTTAAACTTATAGACATTACCTGTAGTAAAACCTATAGTACCTGTAGTAAACCTATAGTACCGTACCTGTAGAAACTATAGTACCTTGCCTGGAGGAGTAAACCTATAGTACCTTAACTGTAGTAAACCCTATAGACAGTACCTGTAGTAAACCAAAGTACCGTGTAAAACATATAGTTTTTAAACCCGTGTAGTAAACCAAGGACAGTACCTGTAGTAAACCTATCGTACTTACTGTTAGTGTAAACCTATAGTACCGTACTGTATAAACATATATCACCTACCTGTAGTAAAACCTATAGTTACCTCCTGTAAGTAAACCTATAGTACCGTAGTAAAACTATTAGTACTTACCTGTAGTTAAACCATAGTACCTTACCTGTAGCTAAACATATAGTACCTTACCTGTAGAAAAACCTATAGTACCTTACCTGGAAGTAACCCCTATAGTACCTTACCTGTAGTAAAACCATAGTACCTTACCTGTGTACACTTATCGTACTGTAGGTAAACCTATAGTACGTAGTAAACATCGTACCTTACTGTGTAAACCTATGTGACTTACCTGTAGTAAACCTATTAGTACCTTACCTGTAGTAAACCTATAGGACTTACCTGTAGTTAAACCTATAGTACCTTACCTGTCGTGTAACAACCTATAGTACGGTAGTAAACCTATAGTACATTACTGTAGTAAACCTATAGTACCTTACCTTAGTACCTATAGACCTGTAGTCAACCTATATTACTGTGTAAACCTTCTAGTACCTGTAGTAAACCTATAGTACCTACTGAAAGTTAAAACTATAGTACCTACCTGTAGTAAACCTATTGTACCTGTAGTAACTATAGTACATTACCTGTAGTAAAGTAACCTATAAGTACCTAACTGTAGTAACACCTATTCGTACCTTACCTGTTAGTAAACCTATGTACCGTAGGTAAACCTATAATGTAATGTAGTAAAAACCTATAGTCTACCTACCTGTAGTAAAACCCTATAGTACCTGTAGAAAACCATAGTACCTTACCTGTAGTAAACCTATATTACCTATAGTAAAACTAAATTACCTTTAGTAAACCTATAGTACCTGTAGTAAACCTATAGTACCTACCTGTAGTAAACCTATAGTACCTGACCTGTAGTAAACCTATAGACCTGTAGTAAACCTATAGTACATTACCTGTAGTAAACATATCGTAACCTGTAGTAAACCTATAGTACCTGACATGTAGTTTAAACCTATAGTACCTTACCTGTAGTAAACTATAGTACCCCTTACCTGTAGTTAAAACCTATAGTACCTTTACCGTAAGTAAACCTATAGTTACCTTTAGTAAACCATGTACCTGTAAGTAAACCTATAGTCCCTTACATGTAGTAAACCTTATAGTACCTACCTGTAGTAAACCCTATAGTACCTTCACCTGTAGTAAACAGATAAGTTTTCACCCTGTCAGTAAACCTTACATAGTACCTGTAGTAAAACCTATATTACCTTCTTACCTGTAGTAAACTATAGTACCTGACCTGTACGTAAACCTATAGTACCTTACTGTAGTAAACTAGAGCTACCTTACCTGTAGTAAAACTATAGTCCTGTTAGAACCTATAGTACCTTACCTGTAGTAAACCTATAGTACTTTACCTGTAGTTAAACCTTATAGTACCTTACCTGTAGTAACCTATAGTACCTGTAGTAAAACCGATAAGTACTGTAGTAAACCTATAGACTTACCTGTAGTAACCTATGTACCTTACTCTAGGAAACCGATAGTAACATGTAGTAAAACTTATTAGTCCCTTAGTAAAACCTATAGGACCTGTAGTAAAACCTACCGTACCGTACCGTAGTAAACCTATAGTACCTTACTGTAGTAAACCTATAGTACCTTACCTGTAGCTAAAACCTATAGTACCTTACCTGTAGTAAACCTATAGTACCTTACCTGTAGTAACCTATAGTACCGCCTTACCTGAGGAAACCTATAGTAAAATACACTTACCTGTAGTAAAAATTAGTATCTACCGTAGTAAACCTATAGTTTGTTTACATTACCTGTAGTAAACCTCTAGTACCTGTAGGAAACCTAAGTACTTACTGTAGTAAACCTATAGTACATAACCTGTGGTAAACATATAGTACCCTGTGTAAACCTATAGTACCTGTAGAGTAAACCTATGTACTTACTGTAGTAACCTAGAGACCTTTACTTGTATTAAACCTATATACCTGTAGTAAACCTTGGTACCGTCTGTAGTAAAACCTTATAGTTCATTACATGTATTGAAACCGAATTACCGGTAGTAAACCTATAGGTCCGTACCGGTAGTAAACCTAAATAACTGTAGTTTTTTTTTTTTTTTTAAACCTATAGTACCTTACCTGTAGTAAAGCTATAGTACCTGTAAGGTAAACATAAGTAACCTTACCTGTATTAACATTATAGATACCTTACCTGTAGTAAACCTATAGTTTCCTGTAGTAAACCTCTAGTACCTACCTGTAGTAAACGTAAGTACCTTACCTGTAGTAAACCTATAGTCCTTACCTGTAGGTAAACCTATAGTACTGTAGTCAACCTATAGTACCTGTAGTAAACCTATAGAAAACTTACCTTACCTGTAGTAAACATTAAGTACCGGACCGGTAGCAAACCATCGTACCGGTGTAAAAACCTAGGTAAATACCTGTAGTAAACCTATAGTACCTGTAGTAAACATATAAGTACCTTAGTATAAACCTATAGTACCTTTACCGTGTAAACATATAGTACCTTACCGTAGCAAACCATTTTTTTAGTACCTATAGTAAACCTAAGTACCTTAGTAAAACCTATAGTACCTGTAGTAAAAACCTATGTACCTTACTGTAGTAAAACCTATAGTACCTTACGGTAGTAAAACTATTTAGGACCTGTAGCTAAACCTATAGACCTTACCTGTAGAGTAAACCTATAGTACCTGTAGTAAACATATAGTACCTAACTGTAGTAAACCTATAGTCCTACTGTAGTTAAACATCTATGACCTTACGGTAGTAAACCTATAGTACCGTACGTAGTAAACTATAGTCCGGTAGGTAAACCTATAGTTACCTGTAAGTAAACCTTATAGTACTTACCTGTTGTAGAAAACCTATAGTACCTGACCTGTAGTAAATAGTAAACCTAAGTACCTTACCTGTAGTAAAACATATAGTACCTGTAGTAAACCTATTAGTACCTGTAGTTAAAAACTATAGTACCTACCCGTAGTAAACATATAGTACCACCTGTAGTAAACCTATAGTACCTTACTGTAGTAAACCTATAGTCCCTTACCTGTAGTAAAACCTATCGTACCTTACCTGTAGTAAAACTATAGTACTGTAGTAAACCTATAGTACCTACCTGTAGTAAACCTATCGTAACCTTACCTGTAGTAAACCTATAGTACCTTTACCTGTAGTAAACCCTATAGTACTGTAGTAAAACATATAGTACCGTAGTAAAACAACCTATAGTACCTTACCGTAGTAAAACCTATAGTACCTAACTCGAGTAAACCTATAGTACCGTAGTAAACCTATCTACCTTTAGTAAACCTATAGTACCTGTAGTAACCCTATAGTACCGTACCTGAGTAAACCTATAGTACCTTACCTGTAGTAAAACCTATAGTACCTGTAGTAAACCTATAGTACCTTAACTGTAGTAAACCTTAGTACCTTACCTGTAGTAAAACCTATAGTACCTGTAGTAAACCTATCGTTACCTTCCCGGTAATAAACCTTAGTATTCTTACTGTAGTAAACTATAGTAGGACCTTCTGTAGAGTAAAACTATAGTACCTGTAGTAACCTATAGTACCTTACTGTAGTAAACCATAGGACCTACCTGGAGTAAACCTATAGTACCTTACCTGTAGTAAACTATAGTACCTTACCTGTCAGTAAACTATAGTACCTGTAGTAAACCTATAGTACCTGTAGCTAAACCATAGTACCTTAACTGTAGTAAACCATAGGACCGTACCTTTAGTAAAACAAAAAAAAAAAAAAACCTATAGTACCTGACCTGGTAAGTAAACCTATAGTACCTTACATGTAGTAAACCTATAGTACCTTACCTGTAGTAAACCTATAGTCCCTGAGTAAAACTATAGTACCTTACCTGTAGTAAACCTATAGACTTACCTGTAGTAAACCTATAGTACGACCTGAGTAAACATATAGTACCTTACCTGGAGTAAACCTATAGTACCTACCTGTAAGTTAACCTATAGTACCTTCCTGTAGTAAACCTTAGTACCTTAGTAAAACCTATAGTGTACCTGTCGTAAACCTTATAGTACTTTATCTGTAGTAAACCTACAGTACCTTACCTGTGTAAACCTATATACATTACCTGTAATAAACCTATAGTACCTTACTGTAGTAAACCCTATAGTACCTTTACCTGCTAGTAAACCTATAGTACCTGTTAGTGTTAAAACCTATAGTACAGTACTGAGTAAACCTATTAGTACCTCTTACCTGTAGGAACCTATAGTCCTGTAGTAAACCTATAGTACCTGTAGTAAACCTATAGTACCTTACTGAGTAAAACTAGAGTACATACAATGTAGTAAACCTATAGTACCTGTAGTAAAACCTATATTACCTACCTGTAGAAAAAATAGTACATTACCTGTAGTAAACCTATTGCTACATTACTGTAGAAACTATAGTACCTGTAGTAAACCCTATAGTACCTGTAGTAAAAACCTATAGTACCGTACCTGTAGTAAAAATATGGACCTGTAGTAAACCTATAGTACCTTATCCTGTAGGAAAACCTTATTACTGTAGTAAACCTATTAGTACCTGTAGTAAACCTATAGTACCTTACCTGTAGGTTAAACCTATAGTACCTTTACCTGTAGTAAACCTATGTACCTACGTAGTAAACTATAGTACCTGTAGTAACCTATCGTACATTACCTGTAGTAAAACTATAGTACCTTAACATGTAGTAAACCAATAGTACCTGTAGTAAACACTATATACTTACATGTCGTAAACCTATAATACCTGACCTGTAGTAAACCTATTGTACCTTAACCTGTCAGTAAACTATAGTACCTGTAGTAAACCATAGTACCTGCTAGGTAAACCTATAGTACCTTACCTGTAGTAAAACCTATAGACCTGTAGTAAACCTATAGTACTTACTGAGTAAAACCTCTATTACCTGTAGTAAACCTATAGTACCTGTAGTAAACCTATAGTACGTACCTGTTAGTAAAACCATAGTCCTACCTGTGTAAACCTATAGTACTTACATGTAGTCAAACTATAGTACTGTAGTAAAACCTATCGGCCGTACCGTAGTTAAACCTAAGTAACATGTAGTTAAACCTATATAATTAATGTAGTAAACCTATGAGTACCTTACCTGTAGTAAACCTTTAGTACCTACCTGTAGTAAACCTATAGTACCGCCAGACATGTAGTAAACCTTATAGTACCTGTAGATAACCTAAGTTACATTACCTGTAGTAAACTATTAGGACCGTACCTGTAGTTAAGTAAACCATAATACCTTGTAGTAAATCTATAGTACATGTAGAGTAAACTATAGTACCTGTAGGTAAACCTATAGTACTTACCTGTAGTAAACTCTTAGTACCTACCTGTAGGAAACAGATAGTACCTTACCTGTAGTAAACCTATAAGTAACCTTACCTGTAGTATGTAAACCTAGTACCGTAGTAACCTATAGTACCTTGTAGTAAACCTATTTAGTAACTACCTGTAGTAAACTATAGTAAAGTACCTGTAGTAAACATATAGTACTTACCTGATAGTAAACTATAGTAGTACTGACCTGTAGAGTAAACCTTATAGTACCTTGTAGTAAACATATAGTACCATGACTGTAGCTAAACCTCATAGTACACTGTAGTAAACCCGATATCACCTTACCGTAATAAACTATAGTGCCGTACCTGTCGTTAAGCCTATAGTACCTTACCTGTAGTAACCTATAGTACCTTACCTGTAGTAAACCGATAGTACCTTCATCCTGGAGTAACCTATAGTACCTGGTAACCTATAGGTAGTAAAACCTATAGTTCCTTACCTGTAGTAAACCCATAGTACCTGTAGTAAACCTATAGTACCTTACCTGTAGTAAACCTATAGTACCTTACCTGTATTAAACCTATATTACCTGTAGTAAACCTATAGTACCTTACCTGTAGTAAACCTATAGTACCTTACCTGTAGTAAACCTATAGTACCTTACCTGTAGTAAACCTATAGTACCTATAGTAACCTATATTACCTTACCTGAGGACCAACAACTCCTCCTGGGCCGGGTGGACCTGTCTTTCCTTGGAATCCCTGTGGACAAGAACAACATATCAATTCTTGCAGAACAACTTGATCTCGATCAATGCAATAACTTCCTCCAATTTTGCTATTGATGTAATTCTTCCAAAATGATAATTTGAATCTATGGACATAGTGGAGTCAGTGTTGTGTGTAGCCCAATGGACAACCACTAAATGTAATATGTTGACAAGGGTTAGAGGATGAGGAGTACTTGTACTTACTGGTTTAACCATGCAATTACTGTGTGCAGTATGATACATGAAAACACATTAGTTATGGAAATATTACATTATATCGTTTATGTTATGTTCCATTACATTTGTTTTTCAGTTTTTTATTTGTTTATTTCCATGTTGTCATGTTTAGGATGTCTGGGTAACTGGTCCCTGGTGTCTGGGTAACTGGTGTCTGGTGTCTGGGTAACTGGTCCCTGGTGTCTAGGTAACTGGTCCCTGGTGTCTGGGTAACTGGTCCCTGGTGTCTGTGTCTAGGTAACTGGTCCCTGGTGTCTGGGTAACTGGTCCCTGGTGTCTGGGTAACTGGTCCCTGGTGTCTGTGTCTAGGTAACTGGTCCCTGGTGTCTGGGTAACTGGTCCCTGGTGTCTGGGTAACTGGTGTCTGGTGTCTGGGTAACTGGTCCCTGGTGTTTGGGTAACTGGTGTCGGGTGTCTGGGTAACTGGTGTCTGGGTAACTGGTCCCTGGTGTCTGGGTAACTGGTCCCTGGTGTCTGGGTAACTGTTCCCTGGTGTCTGGGTAACTGGTCCCTGGTGTCTGGGTAACTGGTAACTGGTGTCTGTGTCTAGGTAACTGGTCCCTGGTGTCTGTGTCTAGGTAACTGGTCCCTGGTGTCTGGGTAACTGGTCCCTGGTGTCTGGGTAACTGGTCCCTGGTGTCTGGTTAACTGGTCCCTGGTGTCTGGGTAACTGGTCCCTGGTGTCTGGGTAACTGGTCCCTGGTGTCTGGGTAACTGGTCCCTGGTGTCTGGGTAACTGGTCCCTGGTGTCTGGGTAACTGGTCCCTGGTGTCTGGGTTACTGGTCCCCGGTGTCTGGGTTACTGGTCCCTGGTGTCTGGGTAACTGGTCCCGGGTGTCTGGGTAACTGGTCCCTGGTGTCTGTGTCTGGGTAACTGGTCCCTGGTGTCTGGGTAACTGGTCCCTGGTGTCTGGGTAACTGGTCCCTGGTTTCTGGGTAACTGGTCCCTGGTGTCTGGGTAACTGGTTCCTGGTGTCTGGGTAACTGGTCCCTGGTGTCTGGGTAACTGGTCCCTGGTGTCTGGTTAACTGGTGTCTGGTGTCTGGGTAACTGGTGTCTGGTGTCTGGGTAACTGGTGTCTGGTGTCTGGGTAACTGGTCCCTGGTGTCTGGGTAAACTCGTGTCTGGTGTCTGGGAAACTGGTGTCTGGTGTCTGGGAAACTGGTGTCTGGTGTCTGGGTAACTGGTCCTTGGTGTCTGGGTAACTGGTCCTTGGTGTCTGGGTAACTGGTCCCTGGTGTCTGGGTAACTGGTCCCCGGTGTCTGGGTAACTGGTCCTTGGTGTCTGGGTAACTGGTCCCTGGTGTCTGGGTAACTGGTCCCTGGTGTCTGTGTAACTGGTCCCTGGTGTCTGGGTGTCTGGTGTCTGGGTAACTGGTGTCTGGTGTCTGGGTAACTGGTCCCTGGTGTCTGGGTAACTGGTCCTTGGTGTCTGGGTAACTGGTCCCTGGTGTCTGGGTAACTGGTCCCTGGTGTCTGGGTAACTGGTTACTGGTGTCTGGGTAACTGGTCCCTGGTGTCTGGGTAACCAGACAACAGGGTCCAGTTACCTAGACACAGACACCAGGGACCAGTTACCCAGACACCAGGGACCAGTTACCCAGACACCAGGGACAAGTTACCCAGACACCAGAGACCAGGAACCCTAGTCCTGGACTAAACAGCTATTTCAGATTCTCAATTCAGCATGCTTATCAGTCCAGAATAAAGATGTATCTGTTTTTCGGAAACTGGCTAAGAAAGTTAATCAAAAGACATAGGACAATATCAAGGACTTAAATTTTTCCCTTTTATAGTAATGATTTAACTTGAGACTCCAAAAGGGAAATATCATCCTAAGGATATTTTCATCTAAAGTAAAACTATGATCTCAATATCTGAAGTGGACTTGATGCTAATTGGTCAGACATCAAGCATAGTGATGGAATCAGACGTGAAATCCCTTAGCTGTCTGTTTGATTCAGATCAAAGATGGCATGAACGTCTTCATCGATTTCTTGTCTGTATGCATCTGTTGTTGCATTCTATGCTATGATGTCAACTCCTGACGACATAGACTGACTGAGAAGAACGGACAAAGTCAACGTATAATTCAACGACCACGATAAGATACATAAAACATACAGATATCAAACATGAAGAGAAGGCAGGGAGGAGATACGTTGACTATGTCATGTCAAAATAAACAAAAGGATTGTAGATAGCTGATGCCAATCATGTCACATTTTATGTCCGCTTATATATATATATTTTATGTAGTCCCGTGTAGCTCAGTTGGTAGAGCATGGCGTTTGCAACGCCAGCGTTGTGGTTCCGATTCCCACGTGGGGCCAGTATGAAAATGTATGCACTCAGTAACTGTAAGTCGCTCTGGATAAGAGCGTCTGCTAAATGACTAAAATGTAAATGTAATATCGGAGTATTTAGACTTATTCTGGGAGGTGAAATATGTTACAGTCTAGCCAGGGGTATGCTGTTGTTAGGGTTAATGGAAAAACCTTTTCAGTTGTTGGGCATTCAACAGTCAAATGTTTGATGACTTCTCATGGAGTCATTATCTTGTGGCAGAGTGATTAATGATTGGGCATTGTTTGGAAAAGATTCAGACAGCTTTTTTGCCACCCGGCCTAAAAAACAGATGGATAGCAAGAGAGTTAAATCTTTATATGCACTGAATGCTTCCTCTGCAGTTCTGGGTGGATGGATCAATGCCCACTGCCTAGGGCCAGGGAAGCTGGGTGGATGGATCCATGCCCACTGCCTAGGGCCAGGGAAGCTGGGTGGATGGATCTATGCCCACTGCCTAGGGCCAGGGAAGCTGGGTGGATGGATCTATGCCCACTGCCTAGGGCCAGGGAAGCTGGGTGGATGGATCCATGCCCACTGCCTAGGGCCAGGGAAGCTGGGTGGATGGATCTATGCCCACTGCCTAGGGCCAGGGAAGCTGGGTGGATGGATCCATGCCCACTGCCTAGGGCCAGGGAAGCTGGGTGGATGGATCCATGCCCACTGCCTAGGTCCAGGGAAGCTGGGTGGATGGATCCATGCCCACTGCCTAGGGCCTGGGAGACTGGAACATCTTATTGCTGCGATCAATTCTGCTATTAGCCACTCCCCCATCCTGTTACCAGGTAATAAAACCAGCGCCTCAGCTAATGTGTCACTTGGGTTGGGAACAACAAATTGAGCGTAAAATTTAACGACTGGGGGTGCTCCCTGCTCTGTGGAGCTGTTAGCAGCTTTTACTGCCCTGTGAGGATAATATAATGGAGAGGGATGAATGCAAAGCTTTGCTGAATAAACTCTAAAAGGAGAACAGTGGGATATGCGGAGAGATGCACTGTTCATGCCGTGTTCATCATGTTAGGGTAATTCTCTCCTGTGTTCCATGCTGTTATTATGCTATGCTTGTTAAAATACAGAATCAGTCTATTCAACTTTAACTTAGTTTATTTAAGGCCTGGAACACAGCTGTCTGGATGTATTTACTGTTTTCCACAACAACCTGGAAAGCAGGGTTGGGGTCAATTCAAATTAAAGGCAGTCAATTGAGGAAGTAAACTTAAATTCCAATTCAATCATTGAAAATATAATGACTTTAATAAAGTAGAAGCTATTTCTTTCAAAAGTTTTACATTTTTGAATTTTTTATTAAAATCACTTCCTGAATTGAGTGCCTTCAATTTGAATTGACCCAGCAGGGAAGATAGACTAGACTCCCTGGCTGCAATAAGACAGGCTTGTGTCTGTGTGTGTTGGGGATCTCTGGGGTAGTCTAGTCTGTGAGCGCAGAATGTGTTTCGCTCTATCAGACATGTCAGGCGCTCTCTCTCCAACATCACATAAATTCATCCTCCTGAAGGACCTGGCCCAGAGAGAACCATAGAGAGACAGAGATAGACAGAGAGAGACGGACAGAACCAGAGCGAGACAGAGAGACGGAGAGAACCAGAGAGAGACAGAGAGAGACAGAGAGAACCAGAGAGAGACAGAGAGAACCAGAGAGAGAGACAAAGAGAGACAGAGAGAGACAGAGAGAACCAGAGAGAGACAGAATGAACCAGAGAGACAGAGAGAGACAAAGAGAACCAGAGAGAGACATAGAGAACCACAGAGAGACAGAGAGAGACAGAGAGAACCAGAGAGAGACAGAGAGAGAAAGAGAGAGACAGAGAGAACCAGAGAAAGACAGAGAGAGACAGAGAACCAGAGAGAGACAGAGAGAACCAGAGAGAGACAGAGAACCAGAGAGAGACAGAGAGAGACAGAGAGAACCAGAGAGAGACAGAGAGAACCACAGAGAGACAGGGAAAGACAGAGAGAACGAGAGAGAGACAGAGAGAACCAGAGAGACAGAGAGACCAGAGAGAGACAGAGTGAACCAGAGAGAGACAGAGAGAACCAGAGAGAGACAGAGAGAGACAGAGAGAACCACAGAGAGACAGGGAAAGACAGAGAGAACCAGAGAGAGACAGAGAGAGAAAGAGAGAACCAGAGAGAGACCGAGATAACCAGAGAGAGACAGAGGACCAAGAGAGAGGACCAGAGAGAGACAGAGAGAGACAGAGACGAAGAAACCAAAGAAGACAGAGAGAACCAGAGAGAGACAGAGGAACCAAGAAGAGAGAACCAGAGCGAACCAGAGAGAGACCAGAGAGAAACAGAGACGAGACAGAGAGAACCAGAACCAGAGAGAGACAGAGAGAACCAAAGAGAAGGAAACAGGAGAAGAAGAGAGACGAACCAGAGAGAGAGACAGAGAGAACCAGAGAGAGACAGAGAGAACCAGAGAGAGACAGAGAGAACCAGAGAGAGACAGAGAGAACCAGAGAGAGACAGAGAGAACCAGAGAGAGACAGAGAGAACCAGAGAGGACAGAGAGAACAGAGGGAAAAGACAGAGAGAGACAGAGAGAACAGAGAGCGGACAGAGGAGCAGAACCAGAGAGAGACAGAGAACCAGAGAGAGAACAGAGAGAGACAGAGAGAACCAGGAGACAGAGACCAGAGAGAGAACCAGAGAGACAGAGAGACAGAAGAGAGAGACCAGAGAGAGACGAGAGAACCAGAGAGAGACAGAGAGAACCAGAGAGAGACAGAGAGACAGAAGAGAGAACACAGAGAGAGACAGAGAGAGAACCAGAGACAGAGAGAACAGAGGAGAACCAGAGAGAGACAAGAGAACAGAGAACGAGAAGAAAGAAACCAGAGAGAGACAGTGAAAGACAGAGAGAGACAGAGAGAGACAGAGCGAACCAGAGAGAGACAGAGAACCAGAGAGAGACAGAGAGAGACAGAGAACCAGAGAGAGACAGAGAGAACCAGAGAGAGACAGAGAGAACCAGAGAGAGACAGAGAGAACCAGAGAGAGACAGGGAAAGAACAGAGAGAACAGAGAGAGACAGAGACAGAAGAACCAGAGAGACAGAGAGACCAGAGAGAGGACAGAGTGAACCAAGAGACAGAGAGCAGAGAGAGAGAACCAGAGAGAGACAAGAGACGAGAGGAAGAGAAAGAGGAGAACCACAGAGAGACAGGGAAAGACAGAGAGAACCAGAGAGAGACAGAGAGAGAAAGAGAGAACCAGAGAGAGACCGAGATAACCAGAGAGAGACATAGAGACCAGAGAGAGACCAGAGAGAGACAGAGAGAGACAGAGAGAACCAAAGAGAGACAGAGAGAACCAGAGAGAGACAGAGCGAACAAGAGAGAGACAGAGCGAACCAGAGAGAGACAGAGAGAACTAGAGAGAGACAGAGAGAACCAGAGAGAGACAGAGAGAACCAGAGAGAGACAGAGAGAACCAGAGAGAGACAGAGAGAACCAGAGAGAGACAGAGAGAACCAGAGAGAGACAGAGAGAACCAGAGAGAGACAAGGAAACCAGAGAGACAGAGAGAACCAGAGAGAGACAGAGAGAACCAGAGAGACGAGAAACAGAGAGAACCAGAGAGAACAGAGAGAACAGAGAGAACCAGAGAGAGACAGAGAGAACCAGAGAGAGACAGAGAACCAGAGAGAGACAGAGAGAACCAGAGAGAGACAGAGTGAACCAGAGAGAGACAGAAAGAGGCAGAGAGAACCAGAGAGAACCAGAGAGAGACAGTGAGAGACAGAGCGAACCAGAGAGAGACAGAGAGAACCAGAGAGAACCAGAGAGAGACAGAGAGAGACAGAGAGAGAGAGAGAATCAGAGAGAGACAGAGAGAGAGAGAGAACCAGAAAGAGACAGAGAGAACCATAAAGAGAAAGAGAGAGACAGAGAGATGTCGAGCTCTCACTCTGTCTCTCTCTCGCTCTCTCAATTTCAATTTAAGGGCTTTATTGGCATGGGAAACATATGTGTACATTGCCAAAGCAAATGAAGTAGATAATAAACAAAAGTGAAATAAACAATACATATTAACAGTAAACATCATACTCAGAAGTTCCAAAAGAATAAAGACATTTCAAATGTCATATGATGTATATATACAGTGTTGTAACAATGTGCAAATAGTTACATTACAAATGGAAAATAAATAAACATAAATATGGGTTGTGTTTATAATGGTGTTTGTTCTTCACTGGTTACCCTTTTCTTGTGGCAACAGGTCACAAATCTTGCAGCTGTGATGCCACACTGTGGTATTTCACCCAATAGATATGGGAGTTTATCAAAAATGGGTTTGTTTTCTAATTATTTGTGGATCTGTGTCATTTGAGGGAAATATGTGTCTCTAATATGGTCATACATTTGGCAGGAGGTTAGGAAGTGCAGCTCAGTTTCCACCTCATTTTGTGGGCAGTGTGCACATAGCCTGTCTTCTCTTGAGAGCCAGGTCTGCCTACGGCGGCCTCTCTCAATAGCAAGGCTATGCTCACTGAGTCTGTACATAGTCAAAGCTTTCCTTAAGTTTGGGTCAGTCACAGTGATCAGGTATTCTGCCACTGTGTACTCTCTGGTTAGGGCCAAATAGCATTCGAGTTTGCTCTGTTTTTTTTGTTAATTCTTTCCAATGTGTCAAGTAATTCTCTTTTTGTTTTCTCATGATTTGGTTGGATCTAATTGTGTTGTTGTGCTGGGGCTCTGTGTGGTCTGTTTGTGTTTGTGAACAGAGCCCCAGGACCAGCTTGCTTAGGGGAATATTCTCCAAGTTCATCTCTCTGTAGGTGATGGCTTTGTTATGGAAGATTTGAAAATCGCTTCCTTTTAAGTGCTTATAGAATTGAACGTCTCTTTTCTAGATTTTGATAATTAGAGCGTATCAGTCTAATTCTGTTCTGCATGAATTATTTTGTGTTTTTCGTTGTACACAGAGGAGATTATTTTTCAGAATTCTGCATGAATAGTCTCAATTTGGTGTTTGTCCCATTTTGTGAATTATTGGATGGAATTCTTGGTCTCTCTCTCTCTCTCTCTCTCTCTCTCTCTCTCTCTCTCTCTCTCTCTTCTCTCTCTCTCTCTCTCTCCTCTCTCTCTCTCTCTCTCTCTCTCTCTCTCTCTCTCTCTCTCTCTCTCTCTCTCCTCTCTCTCTCTCTCTCTCCTTCTCTCAATTAAATTCAATTAAGTTCAAAGGGCTTCATTGGAATCTCTCTCTCTCTCTCACTCTGCATCAGATCTGCCTTCTTGCTCTAAGGGCCTGGGTTGATAAAACAGACATCTGTAAGAGAGACGAATGGGCACCCATCAGCTAGCTATCACCGACTGGCCAGACCTCCTCAAGGTTAACCAGAAAATAAAGTCTGTGTTTCTGCAGACTAACAGCGAGCTGTCCAACACCTGAGCTCCTGGTGCTATAAAAGCATGCAGACTTGAGGAGACTAGTCAGGAAGGGTCTTCCGCCCCCCCCGAGAGAGCAGAGGAAGTCTTATGTTTCCACACCCGGCAGAAGCTGTCTGTCTGAGACCGCTGGCCTGGTGAGCCCATGTGTGCGAAGGTTCTAAAGAGGGGCGTGTTCTGGAACACTCACCGTCTCTCCTCTCTGACCAGGGTGGCCGGGCAGCCCGTCCTTTCCAGGTGGTCCCTGGGAACCACACAGAGAACATAGACTCTATCAATGACTAATACGTGAAAGAGGGGAAAACCTACTCCACATCTAATGGTGGGTTCTCGTAGTATTTGTGGTGTGTTGACCAAAAGTAAATCAGTTTTCTTGTTCTATGACAAATACATGGAAAATATATCAAAGTATAACTATTTTTAAACTTTACTAAAAACTGTCCGTCCTCCACAGTAACGCCTTGTTCTGTTTTCGAGCAAAGCGGAAACAGGACTGACTATCGGCAAAGGTTAAGTCGAAACTATGAATCAAGCACAAATCAATAGGAGGAAAAGAACACTTCTGGCCAGAAGAAGATGAGAAACAGGGTTCTGCTTCAATAACAGTAATGATTACCACACCCAATCAGGGACACAGTCAAATACATAGCCCACCCTACATAGCTGCATTGCTTTCCTTTAACCTAGAAATGACACCAGTGAGAGGATACTTACAGGGGGGCCTTTTGGTCCTGAGAACCCGACGGGGCCCTGGGGTCCTTGAGGTCCCTGGAATAAACAGAGAGGCAATCAGAGAATGGAAGCAGTCTTAGCAATGAGATGCTCCCAATAGTAACGTGGCAGACAATCCGCCCGGACAACCAGAAGTTCTGCCAGCCTCAGAGATTATGCTGCTGCCTGATCTGATGTGGCTGGGTCTGGCCGGACATGATTGGGTGGGTGTTGTCGTTGTGGTCTGATGTGGTGTGGTAGGGTGTGGTGTGGTAAGGTGTAGTGTAGTGTGGTAGGATGTGGTGTGGTAGGGTGTGGTATGGTAGAGTGTGGTGTGGTAGGGTGTGGTAGGGAGTAGTGTAGTGTGGTAGGATATGCTGTGGTAGGTTGTGGTGTGATGTTTTAGGGTGTGGTATGGTAGGGTGTAGTGTGGTAGGGTGTGGTGTGGTTGGGTGTAGGGTGTGGTTTGGTAGTTTGGGTGTGGTGTGGTATGTTGTTGGTAGGGTTGGTGTGTATGGTTGTGGTTGTGGTGTGTGTAGGGTGTGGTTTTGTGGTTGGGTTTGTGTATAGTGTTGTGTGGTGTTGTGTTTTAGGTGTGGTGTGTGTTGGTAGGGTTTGGTGTGTATGTGGTGTTGGTGTGGTGTGGTATTTAGGGGTTGTTAGGTGGGTTGGTGTTGGGTGTTTGGTATGTGTGGTGGCTGGGTGTGTGTCGGGTTTTTGTGGGTGTCCTGTGTAGGTGTCGGGTGTTGTATCGTGTTTGGTTCGGTTTGTGGTCGGGTATGTGTTGGTATGTGTGGTTTGGTGTGTTCTTTGGGGGTGTTTGTTCTCCTGGGTTTCGTTGGGTGTGGTAGTGTGTGGTAGCATGTGGTAGGGTATGGTAGGGTGTGGTGTGGTGTGTTAGAGTGTGGTTTGGTAGGGTGTGGGTGTGATAGGGTGTGGCTGGGTATGGTAGGGTGTGGTGATTTAGGGTGTGTTGTTGTAGGCTGTGGTGTGGTAGGGTTTGGGTGTGATAGGGTGTGGTATGGGTTGGTAGTGTGTGGTGTGGTGTGGTAGGGTGTTTTAGGGTTTGTTGTGGTAGGGTTTGGTAGGGTGTGGTGTTTTAGGGTGTTGTGTGGTAGTGTGCGATGCGTTAGGGTGTGGTTGAGTGTGATGTCGTAGGTTGTGGTAGGGTTTGTTTTGGTGTGGCTGGGTGTGGTAGGGTGTGTTGTGGCTGGGTGTGGTAGGCTGTGTTTTGACCGGGTGTGGTAGGGGTGTTGTGGGGAGTGTGGTGTGGTAGGGTGTGGGTGTGATAAGGTGTGGTATGGGTTGGTAGTGTGTGGTGTGGTGTGGTAGGGTGAGGTGTGGTAGGGTTGTGGAGGTAGGTTTGTTGGTGGGTGTGGTGGGTTGAGGTGTGGTGTGGTGGTGGTAGGGTGTGATGGTTGTAGTGTGTTGGTGTGGTCGGGTTGGGTGTGAGGTTTGGTGTGGTATGGTGTGGTAGGGTGTGGTGTAGTAGGTTGTGGTGTGGTATGGTAGGGTGTGGTGTAGTTGGGTGTGTGGCATGGGTGGTAGGATGTGGTGTTGTAGGGTGTGGTGTGTGGGTGTGTAGTTGGTTGGTCTGTGGGAGAGAGAGGAGAGATGAGGAGAGAGAGATCGAGAGAGAGACGAGACGAGAGAGAGAGGATGAGACGAGAGAGAGAGAGAGGAGGATAGAGAGAGAGAGAGAGAGAGGGGAAGAGGAGAGAGAGAGAGAGAGAGAGAGAGAGAGAGAGAGAGAGAGAGAGAGAGAGAGAGAGGGAGGGGCCCAGTACCCAGATTAGCTCTTGCCTCCAACAGCGAACAACCATCAGTGACATCATTAATGTATAATAGCTTCCTCGCTTCCAGTGGTGAACACCATGAGTCCAGGTCAGACCTATCACTCTTTATTCCAACCCTACCACGATGTCAGACAGGCAGTTAGAACTACCCTGGGGGAATCAGAGGTGTAACTGCCTGAACTGCTTCGTATTCCAAGCCATTTCATATTTCATTATTGAGGGGTCAGCCCCATACCCCGGACCATAACCCGTCCCCCCTCGGAAGCAGTGCCTTATGGGACTTACTCTCTCGCCAGGCGGGCCAGGTGGACCATCGTTGCCCGCTGTGCCCTGCGAAACACAACAGACAGGAAATCAGCATCAGATATTCTACTGCTACCCGAGTTGACGCCGTAATGATGACACATCTGTTACACAGATATTACCAGTTATATACTGTAGGTATTACCAGTCACGTGGGTATTTCCAACGCTATTACCATATTATCATTAAGGTATGTGGTCTATCTAGGAGTTTGTCAAGTTGAGAGGGTAGTTACCTTAGGGCCTGGCTTGCCTGTTGAACCTCTAGCACCTCGACCTCCTCGTGTACCCTGTGAGACGGGAGAGGACAGAGTTCAGAATACACACTGATATACCATCAGGTAAGACTTCATACAATAACCGAATGTGAATGAATGTGACAAGAATACAAAAAAAATTACAAATTAGTTATTTCATTCATTCTCAGTACTGTGAGGTGGGAGGACATACCGTTGGACCTCTTTGTCCCCTTGGACCGGTTTTGCCCACCACGCCCTTTGGAAAGTACAGACAAGTTTAGACATTTTTAATTTAGACAAAAACCTCAAGATCAATCCAGCCTAAACTTCCCTCAGTCAGTTGTTCCCAGGTCTGTGCTAAAACACTCTAGGTGAGTATGACATTCTTTCTTTTCATGATCGGAAAGGGAAAGAGAATCTTTTGAGAGCAAACAACAGTTTCTTGTTTTTCTGTTTTACATTGATTCTTGGAGGTTGTATTTTGTGCAAACTCTACGTTCAAATGCTTTTGTAACAGGAATCAATGTCCTTTGGGTGGTGTTATGATACAGTGTGTGTGAGTGCCATAACAGAAACAGAAACAGGGAAGGGACTATTTATTTACCCTGGCTCCTTTCTCTCCGTTGGCCCCTGGGAAGCCTGGGAAGCCGCTGGAACCCTGCCGATCAACAAGGTGGATTCCAGAGAGGAGGACGGAGAGAGAGAAAAGAAGAGGGTCAGTAATCAAGATGAGGAATTATTTGAGAGGGTTTTGCTTTTCAGTTGTTGTTGTTGTTGACTGTCAACCTCTGTTAGAATGCAGGAGACAGAGAGCTCCATCATATAATGGGTCTGTACCCAGCCTGCACTGTGCCGTGGGAAAACAGACAAACACAGAGAACAGAACGCTCCTCAGCTGAACGATCACAAGCTCATGACATCACCATCAGAATAATAAGATACGAATGTGATACAAAAGAAAGTTAATATGGTATGGCAATGTAACGCATGCACACACGCACACATGCACACACGCACACACCCTTTGTTTGTGAAGACTTCAAAAATCATGATGTCTTTGTAAACATTCTTTGAGATAACATATCACACGTCAGCTCAGAGAAAACGAGAACATGGAACAGCCGCCAGACAACAATAAAAGAAAACCATTGATTTGGGTAAACATGTAAACAGACACAAACAGTTCTATGAAGACAGTCTGGTTTCTAATTATGGCTGTTTGTTGTGTAGGCGAGATTCAAAACCAGCTTACCCGTCTACTTCAGTCCTGGTGTTCACGAAAGCATTCAAACATGAAATCAATACAGCGTTTTACTTCCCCATATTTTCTAGGCCTGAATTCACAAAGTCATGAGGCGAGCTGAAGCTCAACATACTGAGCTGGAAATAGATGGGACCAAACACTGAGCGCTTGATGGACAAACCTCTCACTATAAAACTGCCATAACTCTAAACCCAGAGGCTGTGCTTTCACGCAACCATGGCAACGCTTCAACAGTTCACTTTATAAAAATCCAGCTTCTGATAGCTCTCAGGCGTAAATTAGCCCTACAGAGTATCTATTAGACACCACCTCACGGAATGCCACACAATCTCCCAGCATAATGATTGTAGTCTTTTAATCCGTATTAACAGTGGGATTGCTGAACAGCATATTGTTGGATGTGATGTGTGAGGAAAGGATGAAGTACTAGGACATGTACTTCCTGTTAGGGGACGTGATGCTGATGACCAAATCTATATGTCTGTGTTTGACTGTACGTCACTGTAATCCTCAGGGTTACAAGAGGGAGTTTTGTGCACCATCTATGTCTCTGTGGACACAAGATGCCTTCTTGGTTTCTGGGTGTAAGAAGAATTCTGAGTGAAACTGACAGGCACTATCAACAATACCTCCATATTAGATCATTGGTATCTATTGAAAACAACCCTAATGAAAAATCCCTGAACGTTCTTCAAGGAACAATCATGTCTGTCTGACATCAGGAAATTCCTTCCTACACTCTTAGAAAAAAAAAAGGTGCTATCTAGAACCTAAAAGGGTTCTTCGGCTGTCCCCATTGGAGAACCCTTTGAAGAATCATTTTTGGTTCCAAGTAGAACCCCTTTGGTTCCAGGTAGAACCCCTTTTGAGTTCCATGTAGAACCCTTTACACAGAGGGTTCTACATGGAACCCAAAATAGTTGTACCTGGAAACCAGAAGGGGTTCTGGAGTGTAGGCGTTTGGTGTGATAACTGAGATTAACTGGGTATTGTGGGAGGTTTTTCATTAAAGTTTTCCCAGAAATCCTCATAGGCATCACAGAGTGGGTTTGTTTACATACCTTTGGTCCTTGTCTTCCTGGGTAGCCGGGTAACCCTGGAACACCCAGTTTTCCCTGAAGACAACAAAAAAGTCAACGTACACTAATACTTGAATGAGCACAATGTATTGGTAGACAGTCGTACATGAAGTTCGACTGACCGAAAGCTTAGAAATGTGCATCTGACTGGAAGTGTGCAGAGAATTCTTCCTGTTTCAAACAGCTGTACTGTAAAATGAAATTAAAGTATTTCCACAGGCTTGAGGGAATATGCTGCTAACAGATTCACCTTAACAGGACAAAGAGAGGGTGAGAATAAAGCCTTTACCTTCTCTCCAGCACCACCCACAGGGCCAGACTCTCCGTTGGGGCCTGCTCTGCCCTTGGGTCCCTCAGGTCCGTCCTCACCACGGGGCCCAAGCACACCAAGCTCACCCTGAGCACATCCAACACACACCAGATAAGGTATCGGACCATTACTGTGGCCTATGGATTAAAGTGTACCATACACATGAGAATGATGGGTGAGTCGGTGTCATTGAGTTGTCAACTCACCCTGTCACCTTTGAGACCCATGTCTCCCTTGAAACCAGGGAAACCGTCCTCACCCTGAAATCAGGAAAATCAATAAAAAGGTTACTTGGTTTGTTGCTTTGTAGGAAATGTAATGGATCTCAAGAGGTTGAATGGATCTCAGCGATTGAATGGATCTCAGAGATTGAATAGATCTCAGAGATTGAATGGATCTCAAAGATTGAATGGATCTCAAAGATTGAATAGATCTCAGAGATTGAATGGGTATCAGAGATTGAATGGCTCTCAGAGATTGAATGAATCTTAAGTAAATGTACTTGTGTGTAAGTGATCATTAGAATTCAGTATGCTTTGAGCTTGTTACATAATTGTAACATAATTGCTGTGGAAGAGTATCTTTGGATACATATTTATTTTTAAAAGGTAATTTTGTTTTAATCTAATAGTAAAGCTAGATGCACATGAATCTGGGCTGTAGCTTTCCATTATGAAACAGGAAACCTCATATTATACATCTGTCTGGAGTGAAGACTACTGCCATCTGGTGGCCAACGAGGGGAATCACACTGCATGTGCAAACGAGCAGCTGCCGTGTGCTCCATCAGTATTCTGCTGCTATAGGGACGTGTGCTCCATCAGTATTCTGCTGCTATAGGGACGTGTGCTCCGTCAGTATTCTGCTGCTATAGGGACGTGTGCTCCATCAGTATTCTGCTGCTATAGGGACGTGTGCTCCGTCAGTATTCTGCTGCTATAGGGACGTGTGCTCCATCAGTATTCTGCTGCTATAGGGACGTGTGCTCCATCAGTATTCTGCTGCTATAGGGACGTGTGCTCCATCAGTATTCTGCTGCTATAGGGACGTGTGCTCCGTCAGTATTCTGCTGCTATAGGGACGTGTGCTCCATCAGTATTCTGCTGCTATAGGGACGTGTGCTCCATCAGTATTCTGCTGCTATAGGGACGTGTGCTCCATCAGTATACTGCTGCTATAGGGACGTGTGCTCCATCAGTATTCTGCTGCTATAGGGACGTGTGCTCCATCAGTATTCTGCTGCTATAGGGACATGTGATCCGTCAGTATTCTGCTGCTATAGGGACGTGTGCTCCATCAGTATTCTGCTGCTATAGGGACGTGTGCTCCATCAGTATTCTGCTGCTATAGGGACGTGTGCTCCATCAGTATTCTGCTGCTATAGGGACGTGTGCTCCATCAGTATTCTGCTGCTATAGGGACGTGTGCTCCATCAGTATTCTGCTGCTATAGGGACGTGTGCTCCATCAGTATTCTGCTGCTATAGGGACATGTGCTCCATCAGTATTCTGCTGCTATAGGGACGTGTGCTCCATCAGTATTCTGCTGCTATAGGGATGTGTGCTCCATCAGTATTCTGCTGCTATAGGGACGTGTGTTCCATCATTATTCTGCTGCTACAGGGACGTGTGCTCCATCAGTATTCTGCTGCTATAGGGACGTGTGCTCCATCAGTATTCTGCTGCTATAGGGACGTGTGCTCCATCAGTATTCTGCTGCTATAGGGACGTGTGCTCCATCAGTATTCTGCTGCTATAGGGACGTGTGCTCCATCAGTATTCTGCTGCTATAGGGACGTGTGCTCCATCAGTATTCTGCTGCTATAGGGACGTGTGCTCCATCAGTATTCTGCTGCTATAGGGACGTGTGCTCCATCAGTATTCTGCTGCTATAGGGACGTGTGCTCCATCAGTATTCTGCTGCTATAGGGACATGTGCTCCGTCAGTATTCTGCTGCTATAGGGACGTGTGCTCCATCAGTATTCTGCTGCTATAGGGACGTGTGCTCCATCAGTATTCTGCTGCTATAGGGATGTGTGCTCCATCAGTATTCTGCTGCTATAGGGACGTGTGCTCCATCAGTATTCTGCTGCTATAGGGACGTGTGCTCCATCAGTATTCTGCTGCTATAGGGACGTGTGCTCCATCAGTATTCTGCTGCTATAGGGACGTGTGCTCCATCAGTATTCTGCTGCTACAGGGACGTGTGCTCCATCAGTATTCTGCTGCTATAGGGACGTGTGCTCCATCAGTATTCTGCTGCTATAGGGACGTGTGCTCCATCTGTATTCTGCTGCTATAGGGACGTGTGCTCCATCAGTATTCTGCTGCTATAGGGATGTGTGCTCCATCAGTATTCTGCTGCTATAGGGACGTGTGTTCCATCATTATTCTGCTGCTATAGGGACGTGTGCTCCATCAGTATTCTGCTGCTATAGGGACGTGTGCCCAATCAGTATTCTGCTGCTATAGGGACGTGTGCTCCATCAGTATTCTGCTGCTATAGGGACGTGTGCTCCATCAGTATTCTGCTGCTACAGGGACGTGTGCTCCATCAGTATTCTGCTGCTATAGGGACGTGTGCTCCATCAGTATTCTGCTGCTATAGGGACGTGTGCTCCATCAGTATTCTGCTGCTATAGGGACGTGTGCTCCATCAGTATTCTGCTGCTATAGGGACGTGTGCTCCATCAGTATTCTGCTGCTATAGGGACATGTGCTCCGTCAGTATTCTGCTGCTATAGGGACGTGTGCTCCATCAGTATTCTGCTGCTATAGGGACGTGTGCTCCATCAGTATTCTGCTGCTATAGGGATGTGTGCTCCATCAGTATTCTGCTGCTATAGGGACGTGTGCTCCATCAGTATTCTGCTGCTATAGGGACGTGTGCTCCATCAGTATTCTGCTGCTATAGGGACGTGTGCTCCATCAGTATTCTGCTGCTATAGGGACGTGTGCTCCATCAGTATTCTGCTGCTACAGGGACGTGTGCTCCATCAGTATTCTGCTGCTATAGGGACGTGTGCTCCATCAGTATTCTGCTGCTATAGGGACGTGTGCTCCATCTGTATTCTGCTGCTATAGGGACGTGTGCTCCATCAGTATTCTGCTGCTATAGGGATGTGTGCTCCATCAGTATTCTGCTGCTATAGGGACGTGTGTTCCATCATTATTCTGCTGCTATAGGGACGTGTGCTCCATCAGTATTCTGCTGCTATAGGGACGTGTGCTCCATCAGTATTCTGCTGCTATAGGGACGTGTGCTCCATCAGTATTCTGCTGCTATAGGGACGTGTGCTCCATCAGTATTCTGCTGCTACAGGGACGTGTGCTCCATCAGTATTCTGCTGCTATAGGGACGTGTGCTCCATCAGTATTCTGCTGCTATAGGGACGTGTGCTCCATCAGTATTCTGCTGCTATAGGGACGTGTGCTCCATCAGTATTCTGCTGCTATAGGGACGTGTGCTCCATCAGTATTCTGCTGCTATAGGGACGTGTGATTGAGCATTCGAAAACGTGGATGAGTTAAAAAGAGAATAAGGAAACCTCTCTCTGTCCCTTTCACCCCTGTTCTCTCCATCTATCTGTCTCTAACTCTCTCCTTTATTTAACTCTGTTCTCTGTCCCTTACACCCGTGTTCTCTCCATCTATCTGTCTCTAACTCTCTCCTTTATTTAACTCTGTTCTCTGTCCCTTTCACCCCTGTTCTCTCCATCCATCTGTCTCTAACTCTCTCCTTTATTTAACTCTGTTCTCTGTCTCTCACTGTCTCCTTTAGTTATCTCTGTTCTCTGTCTCTCACTGTCTCCTTTAGTTATCTCTGTTCTCTGTCTCTCACTATCTCCTTTAGTTATCTCTGTTCTCTGTCTCTCACTGTCTCCTTTAGTTATCTCTGTCTCTCACTGATTCCTTCATTTCTCTCTGTTCTGGTTCTCTGAGTCACTCTGTGCAGTCTGTCACCTGTCTGTGTCTCTTCTCCTCCTAATACATAATGCAGGTGTGTGTGTGTGTGTGTGTGTGTGTGTGTGTGCACCCAAAGCAATGAAACCATGTTTTACGTTTCACAACAAGCCCTCACCGCTGGGATGGTGTTGCATTCATTTTCTATTCAGAACCAACGCTACCTTCCTTCCTCAAGGTTTTGGGATTACATTAAAACCTCAACATAAGTTAACATAAAACCTAACTTCAGTGATAACTCTAATATCCATGGTGTTACTGTTTACAACTTTAATAGTGGATCAGCATCATGCTCTTGGTTTTCAACTATATTAATGGATTCATACAAAGAGGCTGTTAGGGTTAGTGGGGACATTTTGGACCGCAGAAAGACTTTTAGACAGGACTTTTTGAGAGAACGTTGTGTTCATCTCATTGGTCAGATAGGACAATGCTAGTAATCGTAACATTCTTACACACAATTGCAGCAGGAATACGAAGCGTCACATTTTGAAAAGAGGAAGCTCTTTACCTTCTCTCCATTTCCACCCTTCAGTCCACGAACACCATCAGCACCCTAATAGACGGACAGGAAACAGACCACAGTTACCAACCTAACACAACTTCCCACCTTGAAGGATGTTACTGAATATCACCTGGGTGAGCTCCAACACCATACCTTGACGCCACGAGGACCGGGATAACCAATAGGACCTTGGGGACCTGCCTGGCCCTGGAGGCGGAGGAGGCAGAGACAGAGAGAGAGAGAGAACAATGTCTCCATTAGTCTCTCAATAAGAGATATGTCATAAACCATTCAAATTATTCTGCTTTTGTATCATATTCCAAATAATAATATATCAATCAATCAGCCAATTGACTGACCAATCAATAATCAATCAATCAATTGTACTTACTAAGGCTCCCTTCTCACCAGTTGGGCCTTCTTTACCAGGATGGCCCTGTAAGAAAATAACTTATGTACATCAGAAAGTTCTAGCTTGATTCTATGGAGAAAAAAATTTGTACATTAGACCGTACTGATGGAGGCTTTAACAGTCCGAGCTCCAGGTTCACTCTGACCGACTGGTTGGTTTATATAGAGAGAGACCTTTCACTTGCACACCTGCTATTTCATTAAATGTGTGAGGAGACTGTCAGAGGGCAGAAAGGTGTAAATGAGGAGGCTTCGGGCTGCCTCTCTCTCACCCTGACACTCACACTGTAGGCTATCCAATATCCAATGTTTGGAAGGGAGAGCTGTTGGATGGTGGTTTGTGGTGGAAGGGAGATATGTTGGATGGTGGTTTGTAGTGAAAGGGAGCGATGTTGGTTGGTGGTTTGTAGTGGAAGGGAGAGATGTTGGATGGTGGTTTGTGGTGGAAGGGAGAGATGTTGGATGGTGGTTTGTAGTGGAAGGGAGAGATGTTGGATGGTGGTTTGTAGTGGATGGTGGTTTTGTAGTGAGGGAATGTTGGATGGTGGTTTGTAGTGGAAGGGAGAGATGTTGGATGGTGGTTTGTAGTGGAAGGGAGAGATGTTGGATGGTGGTTTGTAGTGGAAGGGAGAGATGTTGGATGGTGGTTTGTAGTGGAAGGGAGAGCTGTTGGATGGTGGTTTGTAGTGGAAGGGAGAGATGTTGGATGGTGGTTTGTAGTGGAAGGGAGAGATGTTGGATGGTGGTTTGTAGTGGAAGGGAGAGATGGTGGATGGTGGTTTGTAGTGGAAGGGAGAGATGGTTGGATGGTGGTTTGTGGTGGAAGGGAGAGATGTTGGATGGTGGTTTGTAGTGGAAGGGAGCGATGTTGGATGGTGGTTTGTAGTAGAAGGGAGAGATGTTGGATGGTGGTTTGCAGTGGAAGGGAGCGATGTTGGATGCTGCGCGCAACATTTCACTAACTGTGCTGTAGTTGCTAGTTTAGTGTAACAGCACGACGCGAGACAGGGCTTCTCAACCAATCTAGTTTCTTAGTTTGGTAGCCAACTAATTAGCGTTCATAGATCTCCCTTTAATTACAAAGGCCCTGAGCAAGCTGCTCTGGTAAACAACAGCGAGAGGAATGTATTTTCTCCTACTGCATATGGACATGCAGTGGTCGTCGTGGGTTGCTATGTTGTTAGGGAATGGATGAGCTGAGCGGATGTGAGACTGAAAGGGTGTAAAAAGAACAGCACAAACAGGAGACTCTAGCTAATCAGTTAGTTAACAGTTAGTTAACACCATTTGTGTGAGAGGAGGACAAGAGTGTGACAGAGTTAACAGAAGATCACGTACAGGAGGTCCATCTGATCCAGGTAAACCAGCCAACCCCGACCTGCCCTGAGGCCCCTGTACACAGAGACACATAGAAACACAGAATGGGTCAAAGGTCAAAATAACACTGTACTTTAACAACCTTCAGCACATGTATCTGCTGACCACAAGTCTGTTTCTGGGACTACTGAGATCACCTTGGAGAAAAACAATCTGAGAATAAGACATTTTTTTCTTTTCCAGAGAAGGTACTAGGTCCTCAGAGGAGATACTAGGTCCTCAGATGAGGTACTAGGTCCTCAGAGGAGATACTAGGTCCTCAGATGAGGTACTAGGTCCTCAGAGGAGATACTAGGTCCTCAGAGGAGATACTAGGTCCTCAGATGAGGTATGAGACCAGGTCCTCAGATGAGGTACTAGGTCCTCAGAGGAGATACTAGGTCCTCGGATGAGGTACTAGGTCCTCAGATGAGGTATGAGACCAGGTCCTCAGAGGAGATACTAGGTCCTCAGATGAAGTACTAGGTCCTCAGATGAGATACTAGGTCCTCAGATGAGGTACGAGACCAGGTCCTCAGATGAGCTACTAAGTCCTCAGAGGATGTACTAGGTCCTCAAACATACATTCACTACATATTATACAGTAAGGGGGGTTGACATAACATAAGCAAAACCCCTCCAGTACAGTACTATGGTAAACAAGTATATTCCAGTCTGTGTATTGTGTACTTTAATTGTACATCTAACAGATCACACATTTTACAGATTGTCTTTTGGGCCACTAACTTACAAACAAAACACTTTCAGGTCAGTTTTGTTGACAGGCAACAGAAGAGCTGAGCTCCAACTTACCTTTTCACCAGGTGGTCCGATGGGACCTTGAGGACCAGGAAGTCCCTGCAGGACAGAAGTAGACAGACAACTTCAGAGTTTGTTGCCATAGCTGTGACACACACACACACACACACACACACACGCACACACACACACACACACACGCACACATACACACACACGCATACACGCATACACACACACAAACACACACGCAGGCATACACACACATCCATACAAACACACATACATGCATACACACACACACACATGCACACACATACACACACACATACACACACACACACACACACACACACACACACGAATGCATACACACACATGCATACACACACACACACACACACACATGCATGCACACACATGCATACACTCACACACACGCATACACACACACACGAATGCATACACACACATGCATACACACACACACATGCATACACACACACACACACACACACACACGCATACATACACGCACACACACAAACAGACACACACACACACACACACACACACAAACACACACACAGACACACACAAACACACACACACAAACACACACACACACACAAACACACACACACACCGTCCATGCCGTTAGTCCATGCTGCTCTAACCTTGCTCGTCCATATGTATATATTCTTAATTAATTCCTTACTTATATTTGTGTGTATTGGGTATATGTTGTGAAATTGTTAGATATTACTACTTAGATATTACTGCACTGTCGGAGCTAGAAACACAAGCATTTTGCTACACCCGCAATAACATCTGCTAAGCACGTGTATGTGACCAATAAAATTTGATTTGATTTGATTTTACACATACACACACACAATTACAAAGCTAGCTGGGGACATCGAGGGGCATTGGGGACTCAGCGGAAGGTACTAACTCATGTGCAGGGGTAAGAATGTTGGGACTGTATTTGTTCTTGAGTGTGTGTGTGTGTGTATTTGTGTGTGTGTGTGTGTGTGTGTGTGTGGCAGAGAGAATAATCGGAGGCTGTGCTGGAGCTCGGGGAGCCTGCTGCAGGCATTCCACAGACATGAATGATATACTTTCACCGCTTCGCTCAACCCCCAGAAACCCCAGCAACATATTCCAAGAAAATATCTCTGTTTGTTCCTTCTATAGCTCCAGGGAGAAAGAGGGGGGAAGAGGAAGAGGAGGCGAGGAAGAGGAGGTGGAGGATAAAGAGGAGGAGGATGAGGAGGAGGAAGAGGAGGGGAAGGAGAGAGGAGGAGGAGGTGGAAGAGGCGGCGGGGAGGGGGAGCGGAGGAGGAGGCGGAGGGGGAGAAGGACAGCGGAGGAGGAGAGGGGAGGAAGGGAGGGAAGGGAGGGAGGTAGGAGGGGGAAGGGAGAGGAAGAGGAGGAGGGAGAGGAGGAGAGGGGGAGAAGAAGAGGAAAGAGACATAATTCAACTAATAAAAAAAAAGTGATGTAAATGATCATCAAAGAGCAGTATATTTCCAGAAGATGTTGACATAATAACTATAAAATGAGATTGAGACTATTATCTGTTTTCAGACATTACACACAAATAAAAACAAACTGTTTGTGTGTGCTGAATATTAATAGCAACTTCAACCCTTTGCCGCATTATCAACAGTATACTTTTCCAAGCTAGTTTGATTCTTATTTGTACATGTAAGCTAAGTCTTTATTGTAAACATACAGTGCATTCGGAAAGTATTTAGACCCCTTGACTTTTTCCACATTTTGTTACGTTACAGCCTTATTCTAAAATGGATGAAATTAGTTTTTGTACTCATCAATCTAAACACAATACCCCATAAGGACAAAGCGAAATAGGTTTTTAGAAATGTTTGCAAACGTATTAAAAATAAAAAACAGAAATACCTTATTTACATGAGTACTCTGACCCTTTGCTATGAAACTCGAGATAGAGCTCCGGTGCATCCTGTTTCCATTGATCATCCTTGAGATGTTTCTACAACTTGATTAGAGTCCACCTGTGGTAAATTCTATTGATTGGACATGATTTGGAAAGGCATACACCTGTCCATATAAGGTCCCACAGTTGACAGTGCATGTCAGAGCAAAAACCAAGCCATGAGGTGAAAGGAATTGTCCGTAGAGCTCCGAGACAGGATTGTGTCGAGGCACAGATCTGGGGAAGGTACCAAAACATTTCTGCATCATTGAAGGTCCCCAGGAACACAGTGGCCTCCATTATTCTTAAATGGAAGAAGTTTGGAACCACCAAGACTCTTCCTAGAGCTGGCCGCCCGGCCAAACTGAGCAACCGGGAGAGAAGGGCCTTGGTCAGGGAGGTGACCAAGAACCCAATTGTCACTCTGACAGAGCTCCAGAGTTCCTCTGTGGAGATGGGAGAACCTTCCAGAAGGACAACCATCTCTGCAGCACTCCACCAATCAGGCCTTTATGGTAGAGTGGCCAGACGGAAGCCACTCCTCAGCTCTCTTGGAGTTTGCCAAAAGGCACCTAAAGGACTCTCAGACCATGAGAAACATGATTCTCTGGTCTGATGAAACCAAGATTGAACTCTTTGGCCTGAATGCGAAGTGTCACGTCTGGAGGAAACCTGGCACCATCCCTACGGTGAAGCATGGTGGTGGCAGCATCATGCTGTGGGGATGTTTTTCAGCAGAAGGGACTGGGAGACTTGTCAGGATCGAGGGAAAGAGGAACTGAGGAAAGTACAGAGAGATCCTTGGTGGAAAACCTGCTCATGAGCACTCAGGACCTCAGACTGGGGCGAAGGTTCATCTTCCAACAGAACAATGACCCTAAGCACACAGCCAAGACAATGCATGAGTGGCTTCGGGACAAGTCTCTGAATGTCCTTGAGTGGCCCAGCCAGAGCCCGGACATGAACCCGATGGAACATCTCTGGATAGACCTGAAAATAGCTGTGCAGCAGCACTCCCCATCCAACCTGACAGAGCTTGAGAGGATCTACAGAGAAGAATGGGAGAAACTGCCCAAATACAGGTGTGCCAAGCTTTTAGTGTAATACCCATGAAGACCGTAATCGCTGCCAAATGTGCTTCAACAAAGCACTGAGTAAAGGGTCTGAATACTTATATGTAAATGTGATATTTCAGTTTTTATTTTTCACTAAATTTGCAAACATTTCTACAAACCTGTTTTTGCTTTGTCATTATGGGGTATTGTGTGTAGATTGATGAGGATAGGTAAAATAAGAATAAGGCTGTCATTTAACAAAACGTGAAAACAAGTCAAGGGGTCTGAATACTTCCGAATGCACTGCATATATATACATATACATACATATATTTTTTAAATATTTTTTTACAATTGACTCTATTGCTGCAGGTACTTAAAGCTGATATTTGGGATTTGAGGGTGTTCTACGTTGACATGCTGAAGTCAGGTAAAACAAGCTGCCATTACCAGTCAATAGTTTGGACGCACCTACTCATTCATGGGTTTTCCTTTATTTTGTACTATTTTCTACATTGTAGAATAATAGTGAAGACATCAAAACTATGAAATAACACAAATGGAAAAAAAAGTGTTAAACAAATCAAAATGTATGTTATATTTGAGATTCTTCAAAGTAGCCACCCTTTGCCTTGATGACAGCTTTGCACACTCTTGGCATTCTCTCAACCAGCTTCATGATGTAGTCACCTGGAATGCATTTCAATTAACAGCTGTGCCTTGTTAAAAGTTAATTTTGGGAATTTCTTTCCTTCCTAATGAGTTTGAGCCAATCAGTTGTGTTGTGACAAGGTGGGAGGGGTATACAGAAAATAGCCCTATTTGGTAAAAGACCAAGTCCATATTATGGCAAGAACAGCTCAAATAAGCAAAGAGAAATGACAGTCCATCATTACTTTAAGGCATGAAGATCAGTCAATCTGGAAAATTTGCTGTTGCAAAAACCATCAAGCGCTATGATGAAACTGGCTCTCACGCGGACTGTCACAGGAAAGGAAGACCCAGAGTTACCTCTGCTGCAGAGGACACATTCATTAGAATAACTGCACCTCAGATTGCAGCCCAAATAAATGCTTCACAGAGTTCAAGTAACAGACACATCTCAACATCAACTGTTCAGAGGAGACTGTGTGAACCAGGCCTTCATGGTCAAATTGCTGCAAAGAAACCACTACTAAAGGACACCAATAAGAAGAAGAGACTTGCTTGGGCCAAGAAACACGAGCAATGGACATTAGACCAGTGGAAATCTGTCCTTTGGTATAATGAGTCGAAATTTGAGATTTTTGGTTCAAACCGCCGTGTCTCTGTGAGACACAGAGTAGGTGAACGGATGATCTCCGCATGTGTGGTTCCCACCGTGAAGCATGGAGGAGGAGGTGTGATGGTGTGGGGGTGCATTACTGGTGACACTGTCTGTGATATATTTAGATTTCAAGCACACTTAACCAGCATGGCTACCAAAGCCTTCTGCAGCGATACGCCATCCCATCTGGTTTGCGCTTAGTGGGACTAACATTTGTTTTTCAACAGGACAATGACCCAACACACCTCCAGGTTGTGTAAGTAATATTTGACCAAGAAGGACAGAGTTGGAGTGCTGCATCAGATGACCTGGCCTCAACAATCACCCGACCTCAACCCAATTCAGATGGTTTGGGATGAGTTGGACTGCAGAGTGAAGGAAAAGCAGCCAGCAACTGCTCAGCATATGTGGGAACACCTTCAAGACTGTTGGAAAAGCATTCCAGGTGAAGCTGGTTGAGAGAATGCCAAGAGTGTGCAAAGCCGTCATCAAGGCAAAGGGTGGCTACTTTGAAGAATCTCAAATAAAACGTATTTAAGATTTGTTTAACACTTTCTTGGTTACTACATGATTCCATATGTGTTATTTCATAGTTTTGATGTCTTCACTATTATTCTACAATGTAGAAATAGTACAAAAAAAGAACAAAAATTGAATGAGTAAGTGTGTCCAAACTTTTGACTGGTACTGTACATTATCAGGCAGTAATGATCGTGGACCTTCTGGTGTTTATAAAACCCCCGTATCTAGCTTGACATAGAAGATACTGCCTGTAGAGTGTGAAATACTGTGTACTGTCTGTGATACTGTATACTGTCTGTGATATTGTATACTGTCTGTGATACTGTATACTGTCTGTAATATTGTATACTGTCTGTAATATTGTATACTGTCTGTGAAATTGTATACTGTCTGTAATACTGTATACTGTCTGTAATACTGTGTACTGTCTGTAATACTGTATACTGTCTGTAATATTGTATACTGTCTGTAATACTGTATACTGTCTGTAATACTGTGTACTTTCTGTAATACTGTGTACTGTCTGTGATACTGTATACTGTCTGTGATATTGTATACTGTCTGTGATATTGTATACTGTCTGTGATACTGTATACTGTCTGTAATACTCACTTGTGTCCCTGGGATCCCCTGCTGACCCGGCGGTCCCGGCTCTCCTTGAGGTCCCTAAACAACGAGACAATCAATCTCACATGACAAGGAGCTAAGAGCAGAGCACAGCAGACCTCATCTACATTATCTCTGTCTGTTTCCTCAGAAGATGGACGCTTCCACAATTTAAGGAGATTTTTAATGTAAGCTACGTCTACTCTCAGTACATTTGGGACTACAGAAAATTAACAAAAACTTCTGGTTTATAGAACTGCAATGCTGCCGGGTTTTTCACGATCAACAGTTTCCCGTAGGTATCAAGAATGGTTCACCACCCAAAGGACATTCAGCCAACTTGACACAACTCCCTCCTAAACACTGATATAGGACCAGATTACCTTTCCCGTAGCCATCATTAACCATTAGAAGGGCAGCTTGAATAATTTCACCCTACTCTGAGGTGCTACAGGGAGAGGCCCCAGTGGGCGGCCATTTTGAAACACAGGGAGGGGTCACTGCCTGACTCAAAGATGGTGGATGAATAAGATAGTTTACTCAGGCTGTATACTATTGAAAAATATTTAAGCTCAAGGTACCTCAATAATATCTGTCATGCTCACGGTTCCTCCATAATATCTGGCAGGCTCACGGTTCCTCCATAATACAGTTGAAGTCGGAAGTTTACATACACCTTAGCCAAATACATTTAAACTCTGTTTTTCACAATTCCTGACATTTAATCCTAGTAAAAATTCCCTGGCTTAGGTCAGTTAGTATCACCACTTTATTTTAAGAATGTGAAATGTCAGAATAATAGTAGAGAGAATGATTTATTTCAGCTTTTATTTCTTTCATCACATTCCCAGTGGGTCAGAAGTTTACATACACTCAATTAGTATTTGGTAGCATTGCCTTTAAATTGTTTAATTTGGGTCAAATGTTTCAGGTAGCCTTCCACAAGCTTCCCACAATAAGTTGGATGAATTTCTGGCCCATTCCTCCTGACAGAACTGGTGTAACGGAGTCAGGTTTGTAGGCCTCCTTGCTCGCACACACTTTTCAGTTCTGCCCACATATGTTCAATAGGATTGAGGTCAGGTCTTTGTGATGGCCACTCCAATACCTTGACTTTGTTGTCCTTAAGCCATTTTGCCACAACTTTGGAAGTATGCTTGGGTTCATTGTCCACCATTTGGATGACCCATTTGCGACCAAGCTTTAACTTCCTGATGTCTTGAGATGTTGCTTCAATATATCCACATAATTTTCCTTCCTCATGATGCCATCTATTTTGTGAAGTGCACCAGTCCCGTCCTGCAGCAAAGCACCCCCACAGTATGATGCTGCCACCACCGTGCTTCACGGTTGGGATGGTGTTCTTCGGCTTGCAAGCGTCCCCCTTTTTCCTCCAAACATAACGATGGTCATTATGGCCAATTATGGACATTTCTTTAAAAAGTACGATCCTAGTCCCCATGTGCAGTTGCAAACGATAGTCTGGCTTTTTTTATGGCGGTTTTGGAGCAGTGGCTTCTTCCTTGCTAAATGGCCTTTCAGGTTATGTCGATATAGGACTAATTTTACTGTGGATATAGATACTTTTGTACCTGTTTCCTCCAGCATCTTCACAAGGTCCTTTGCTATTGTTCTGGGATTGATTTGCACTTTTCGCACCAAAGTACGTTAATCTCTAGGAGACAGAACGCGTCTCCTTCCTGAGCGGTATGAAGGCTGCGTGGTCCCATGGTGTTTATACTTGCGTACTATTGTTCGTACAGATGAACGTGGTACCTTCAGGCGTTTGGAAATTGTTCCCAAGGATGAACCAGACTTGTGGAGGTCTAAAAAAAAATTTTCTGAGGTCTTGCCCGATTTCTTTTGATTTTCCCATGATGTCAAGCGAAGAGGCACTGAGTTTGAAGGTAGGCCTTGAAATACATCCACAGGGACACCTCCAATTGACTCAAATGATGTCAGATTAGCCTATCAGAAGCGTTCTAAACCATGACAATCATTTTCTGGAATTTTCCAAGCTGTTTAAAGGCACTGTCAACTTAGTGTATGTACATTTCTGACCCACTTGAATTGTGATACAGTGAACTATAAATGAAATAATCTGTCTGTAAACAATTGTTGGAAAAAGTATTGCACAAAGTATGCACAAAGTAGATGTCCTAACTGACTTGCCAAAACTATAGTTTGTTAACAAGACATTTGTGGGGTGGTTGAAAAACGAGTTTTAATGACTCCAACCTATGTGTATGTAAACTTCCAACTTCAACTGTATCTGTCATGCTCACGGTTCCTCCATAATCTCTGTCATGCTAACGGTTTCCTCCATAATACCTGGCAGGCTCATGCGGGAAAGGGAACAGCTGGTTCTGGTCTACTTAGTGTCTACTCCCGCTCGCGGCCCCAAGTGGCCCCACCCCGATCAGAAAAAAATAGGGAGTGGGTTGTCTCGCTTTCTCTACATTCTCTGGCCTGACCTACAGCATGAATGATGTCACTCCTCCCAGTGCTTACAAGGGCACAGTTTGACATTGACCTCTACAGCTGTAAAGTTTAAAATTGAGCTAGAACCTATCCCAAACACTGATACCCTGTGGTAGACTACACTCCTCTCGAATATTGTCTTGGTAAAGCTTATACTAACACTATAAAACAGTTCTGGTGTCAAAGTGTGTGTTTTAGATACGTATCTGTGTAAGATAACGTTATGACAGTGTTCATACCATGTTTCCTTTGGGACCGTGAGGGCCGTCCACTCCAGCTACACCCTGTGGAAACACAAATAGTCAGATGAGTAAGAATGATTTATTGCTGTATTATACAGGAGATACCATAGTGATAAATAATCATCCACCTCACCCGACCCCCAGCCCCCTCGAAAATAAATAAAACCCTGAACCAGCACTTGAACTTGACCCCCCCCCCAACTCTCTATCTCTGACTCTACTGATTGAGGATAATAAATGTACTTTCTATGCCTATGCTATATGGTTGCACTAACTGTATGTCGCTCTGGATAAGAGCGTCTGCTAAATGACTAACATGTAAAATAACTCTGTCATAGGAAACTATGTGTCAAGTACTACGTACTGGCTGTCCAGTGGGCCCGGGTGGACCGCGTGGTCCAAGCAGACCTCTAGAACCCTGAACAGAGAGAGAGAGAGAGAGAGAGGAGAGAAGAGAGAGAGAGAGAGAGAGAGAGAGAGAGAAGAGATAGCATATAGATATATCAGAGCGCTCTACTATCTCTCTCATAGTCTCTCATCTATCTCTCGCTCCTACTCTCTGCCCTCTCTTTTCTCATGTTAAAACTTAACATGAAGAAGAAGAGTTGACAGGATCACAGAATACAATGATAGAGTAATCTGTAGAACAAAAGCCCAGTTAAGAAATGCTGCCTCCTAGTTGACTAACAAGAACATTACATTGGTCCTCTGTAGCTCAGCTGGTAGAGCATGGCGCTTGTAACGCCAAGGTAGTGGGTTCGATCCCCGGGACCACCCATACACAAAAAAATTATGCACGCATGACTGTAAGTCGCTTTGGATAAAATGCTAAATGGCATATTATTATTATAATTCACCCAAATTACAAAATGACATATTGGTTTCCTTACCCTGTCAGCAGTCTATGGACAAGGTATGACAGCAATTCATGCTTTGGTTTTATTTACTTGGCACTGTTTCCATGTTTTTCCCAATGCTAACATTTTAGCATTTGTGGCACAAATCCAATTCAAGTCATGGTACCAATATTAGCATTTTTCACGCATGTCCAAATCTTCCGAAAGTATTTCAAATTGATTGTGAAGCTCAACATAGTCACGTAAAGATGACTTGAACATGATGCACGAAAAATGCTAATATCGGTACCATGACTTGAATGAGATTTGTGCCACGAACGCTAAAATGTTAGCATTATCACTTGTCCAAAGACTGCTTACAGGGTAGGGAAACCAAAATGTAATTGTTGAATGTGGGTAAAACTAGCCATTTAAATAACTGATGCAGAAGTAGCCGTGCAGTCAACCAGGGGAGATAGTATGTCATAACAGGGTGGTTGAATACTTGTATTACTCCAATACTGTTGTGAAGTTATACTGTAGGGTCCTATTTATAAAACCCAACAGCTATTCAGTGGATGCTCTCTTACGCTCTCTCCAGCCAATCCCCTTGGCCCGATCTCTCCATCCTCGCCCTGCAAAGAGAAGAAAAACTGTCCGTTTAACAGCAGTAAAAATGGATGGATGAAAATGGAGGAGTTGAATGGGAGGATGAGTGAGGGAGGGGACGGGGGCGGTAGGATACTCACGCTTTGTGGCCGTCCTCTCCAGGGGCTCCAGGATGGTCCAAATGATCCTGTCCCTCCCCCCCCTGTTAGGGAGAGAAGGAGATAGGAGGGAGATATAGAGATAATGTAGAGAGAATAGAGAGAGAAGAGAGAGAATGAGGAGGGAGATACAGAGAGAGAAGAAAGAGAAGAGAGAGAGAGTCGGTATTCTGCCACTGTGTCTCTCTGTTTAAAAGGCCAAATAGGCTTCTAGTTTCCTCGTTTTTTTGTTAATTCTTTGCCAATGTATCAAGTATTTCTCTTTTTGTTTTCTCATGATTTGGTTGGGTCTAAATTGTGTTTGTTGCTCCGTCTCTCTCTCTCTCTTCGCTCTCTCTCTCTGCTTCTCTCTCTCTCTCGCAATCTATCCTCCCTCTCCATCCCCTCATCCAGCCCAAGCTCCTACTTCAGCCTGACGTGGCCTGGTGTGGCCTGGTGTGGCCTGTCTCTTTTAAGGGTCCTCAGAGCAGATGGCACAGAACAGGACTAGGACTGGAGTTTAATTTGTGTATTTTCATCATTGTATCATGATCATGATCTTCAACATGCTTCCTGGCTATGAGTCTGATGATAACTCTATGGAAGAGATCGTTATAAGAGGATCAATTTGGCCAAGCTAAGTCTGAACAAAAACAACGTCATTCATTTATTTTTAAATGACCTCTTCAAAGCCATTCAAATGAGTTTTGACAATCACATTAGTTTAGCATTTCATTTCACAATGAAAGACTTAGCTGATTGTATAATGTTGCACCCAAAGAAAATCAAGAGATGATTCAGTCCAACAAGCTTATGTGGCCAAAAATGTCAAAGACATTTTATAACTTCCAAAGATCCTGGTATTTCCAAAAGGTTCCCCCCTCTGTTTCTGAGCCTAATAGCTCTGTCGTTTCATTTTTAGTCAATTTGGTCTTATCAAACAGTGTTTCACCCATAAGCCTATAAACGTCCAAGGCCTGTTTCTCAGACCAACACTAGTCTATTGTTCAACAGGACGGATTATCCAGTATGGATCACCTGCTACACTAAATCTGCCTGTAATTCACTTCAGATCCTCTGGAATGAGTCAGACTATTAGACAGAAAAGACCAGTGTTTTGGGAACATATTGCAGGCCATATTAGGACCCATATTCTCTCTCTTTCACTATTTATTGGTGTGAGGCTAGGGGTTGAGGGTGAAGGGGACTTTAAATCAGACCCTCAATTTCTGTGAACCAGGAAGGGAACTGGAGGTCATGTTTTGTAGAGGGAGAGAATATGGAGTTCCTGATCATTTCATGTCTGCTTCACCGGTCATTTCCTTGAGACAGGATGGAGGCTCTCAACCATTCATTTCAGAATAGCCTATGGCCTTCTCATTTACGGAGCGGTAAACACGCAGGTGCTTGAGAAATGTGGTGACGTTACTGTACTCACCCTGTGTCCCTTGTCACCGGGCAGGCCGGGCAGGCCATCAAAGCCTCTGTCTCCCTGTAGAGAAACACAATGTGACAATGACCACCGAGTCCCCAGATTACACAGACATCATCCTAAATTCGTTTTACCAACACAGTAGTTGTGACCAACACAGAACAGTCACACGTAAATTACAGAGACATCATGAGGTTTTAATACTCTGAGTAAAGTGACTAGTGGACAGAGACATCATGAGGTTTTAATACTCTGAGTAAAGTGACTAGTGGACAGAGATATCATGTGGTTTTAATACTCTGAGTAAAGTGACTAGTGGAACAGAGAACCTCATGTGTTTTTAATAACTCTGAGTAAGTGGACATCATGTAACCTTAGACCTGACTCTCCAGGCCCTTCCTGGAGCGCCAATCTGGCTCCACCACGACCCTAGCGAGGGACAGAGAGAGAGAGTAGAGAGAGAGAGAGAGAGAGAGAGAGAATAGAGAGAGAAGCGAGAGCGCGGAACAGATGAGAAGATGAGAGCATAGAGAGAAGAGCGACGCGAGAGCGAGAGCGTAGAGCCGCCGCTTAGCGCGCGCTCGCGGCGCGCGCGCGCGCTGGCGCTCATGGCTCGCCGCGCGGCGCGCGCGCGAGTTTCGACTGCGCAAGCTCCGCGCGAGCGCGCGCATGGCGCTGACGCGATGGCGCGCACGCGCGGCGCGCGCGCCGCTGCGCCGCTCGCAGCGCGCATCTCTGGCGCGCTCGCGCGCGCGCGCGCAATCGCGCTCGCGCTGGCGCGCGCGAGCGCTGGCGCGCCGCGCGCTCGCGACGACGTCGCGAGCGCGAGCTAGGCTCGACTCTTAACTCTTCTTATCCTTTTCATCTTATATCTTACTTTTTCTATTCCTTTAAGCCAACAACTTATCCTTATTCTTTTTACAAACCACAACCATTTATTCGTCTCTTCTCTTCTTTCGCTCTGTCCGCTTCATCTCTCTCTCTCTCTACCACTCTCTTCTCTCTCTCCTCTCTCTCTCTCTACTCTCTCCTCTCATCTCCTCTCTCTCTCTGCTCTCCTCTCTCCTCTCTCTCTCTCTCTCTATCTCTCTCTCTCTCTCTCGTCCCTCATCTCTCTTTCTGCTCTCTGTTCGCTCTCTCCTCTCTCTTCTTCTCTCTCTCTCTACTCTCTCTCTCCTCCTCTTCTCTCCTTCTCTCTCCTCTCTCTCTCTCTCTCTCTATCTATCTCTCATCTTCTCTCTCTCTCTCTAGAGCTTGTAGATTGAGAGCGGAGATATATCTAGAGATAGATATATCGTAGTAGTAGAGTATATATCTCACCGAGAGAGACAGTAGATCATAGAGAGAGAGACAGAGAGAGAGAGAGAGAGGAGGATAAGACAGCAGTAGACAGGAGAGGCGATAGAGAGAGAGAGAGAGAGAGGTTAAAACATGGAATCCTCAAGACCAATCAGGCCATGACATCTACCTGGAAATGCAGTTACAGACGGTTCACTTACCCTCTTGCCAGATTTGCCTATTTGTCCTGCAGACCCTTGGACTCCCCTGGGGCCCTGTGAAGGACATGTGATGATGGTCAGTTTATAGTCAGCTAGGGAACATTAACTGAGTAGGTATACATTAGCTATAGGTGTAGCTATAGGTAACTGTAGGTGAGGCATTGGTGACTGTGGTGAGATATACTGTAGGTAACTGTAGTCAGATATAGGTAACTGTAGTGAGGTAGAGGTAACTGTAGTGAGATATTGGTAACTGTAGTGAGATATAGGGCGGCAGGTAGCTTAGTGGGTAAGAGCGTTGTGCCAGTAACCGAAAGGTCGCTGGTTCTAATCCCCGAGCCGACAAGGTGAAAAATCTGTCGATGTGCCCTTGAGCAAGGCACTTAACCCTAATTGCTCCTGTAAGTCGCTCTGGATAAGAGCGTCTGCTAAATGACTAAAAATGTAAAATGTAAAAATAGGTAACTGTAGTTAGATTTAGGTAACTGTAGTGAGATATAGGTAACTGCCAGGGTTGTGGGTTCAATTCCCACGGGGGGCCAGTATAAAGAATAATGTATGCACTAACTGTAAGTCGCTCTGGATAAGAGCGTCTGCTAAATAATGTAAATGTAGTGAGATATAGGTAACTGTGGTGAGATATACAGTAGGTAACTGTAGTGAGATAGAGATACAGTAACGTGAGAGTATGACTATGAGTGGGTTTAGTAGTCTACAGGTAAATCTTGAACCGCTCACCTGAGGACCAGGGTCTCCGGCATCACCTTTAAGTCCAGGAGAACCAGGAACACCCTGAGAGAAAGATGGACCAATGAGAAACATGGACACAAACCATGTCAGTCCTATTGGCTGGATCATAGCACCACTCAGCCAGAGAGGTGTCCTATTGGCTGGATCATAACACCACACAGCCAGAGAGGTGTCCTATTGGCTGGATCATAACACCACTCAGCCAGAGAGGTGTCCTATTGGCTGGATCATAGCACCACTCAGCCAGAGAGGTGTCCTATTGGCTGGATCATAGCACCACTCAGCCAGAGAGGTGTCCTATTGGCTGGATCATAGCACCACTCAGCCAGAGAGGTGTCCTATTGGCTGGATCATAGCACCACTCAGCCAGAGAGGTGTCCTATTGGCTGGATCATAGCACCACTCAGCCAGAGAGGTGTCCTATTGGCTGGATCATAACACCACACAGCCAGAGAGCTGTCCTATTGGCTGGATCATAACACCACTCAGCCAGAGAGGTGTCCTATTGGCTGGATCATAGCACCACTCAGCCAGAGAGGTGTCCTATTGGCTGGATCATAACACCACTCAGCCAGAGAGGTGTCCTATTGGCTGGATTGAACATGTTGAACATATTTGCAGTCCACATTGTTCTAAGTAATTGCATGGCTTCGATATGGAAATATATTGTTAAACATCACATTCACACTGATATAGGGGCTAGGCCTACTGTAAATGGCATTATGGCTGAGCATGGACAAATGTTGTCAATAAGCAAGATTAAATTCGCTATTGATAAGGCCTGAAAAGAGAGTGATTCTAATTAAAACTAAATAACAACTTGTTTAAATATGCTATGTCTAAATACAGTTACAGGCCCCATCATAAAGGAGAAGACCTCCGCCCCCCCCCACTCCCCTACCCAGACTCCCCGTGGGCGTATAATACTAAGGCAACTCGGACTATGGAGCGTTTTACACAAATCCAAACTTTTCACAGAAGCTTGACAAAGATCCGGTATAAAGAGAAAGGGGGAATGTCCACTCTCCATCAGCCATTATATTGCTCCCAAATGTAATGTTTTATAAACATAACGGAACCATTTTGGTCATGATACATTTGCAATCTTTGGGGCAATATTGCCAAGCATTGTTGCTGGCAATGGAGAGGGGGACACTAGGAGCAATGATGAGCAATGAGCAACATGGACATGAATAATGTATTTCATATGAAGCATAGATCCATTTATAACTTAATTTCCCCATTTATTTACTAATCTCCTATAGCTTGTTATTGCCAGTTGAATGACACAATAAAAAGGTGTTTCCCCTGCCCTGTCCATCAGGTCAACCTGCTGCCAGTCAGGTCAAAGGCAGTACAGACATAAAGATAACTAGATTTAGCAAACTTCATAATCATAAACTAGAACAATGTGAATGGGTTTTAATTTCGCAAGTCCGCTAGTTAAACATACAAAAAAACAATCTAAAACGGACAACATTCTATCTGGCTTGCTAGCTAGCTAATTTAGCCAGTTTGTCCCATTGACTTCCGGCATCCGAACCGATTAGCATGCACTCAACTATGGATATTTTCACCAGTTAAACATGACAAACTGTACAAATTATGTACACTACCTTTCAAAAGTTTGGGGTCACTTAGAAATGTCCTTGTTTTCCATGAAAACATATGTGGAATGAGTTTGAATAGGAAATATATCAAAACGCATAGGAAATGTAGTCATTGACAAGATTAGATTTTTAATAGAAATAACAAACTTTGCTTTCGTCAAATAATCCTCAATTTTCAGCAATTACAGCCTTGCAGACCTTTGGCATTCTAGTTGTCCATTTCTTGAGGTAATCTGAAGAGATTTTACCCCATGCTTCCTGAAGCACCTCCCACAAGTTGGATTGGCTTGATGGGCAGTTCTTACGTACCATACGGTCAAGCTGCTCCCACAACAGCTCAATAGGATATTCGCAAATGGAAGAAACACAAAAGAACTGTCAATCTTCCTCTGCCTGGGGCTCCATGCAAGATCTCACCACGTGGAGTTGCAATGATCATAAGAACGGTGAGGAATCAACCCAGAACTACACGGGAGGATCTTGTCAATGATCTCAAGGCAGCTGGGACCATAGTCACCAAGAAAACAATTGGTAACACACTTCGCCGTGAAGGACTGAAATCCTGCAGCGCCCGCAAGGTCCCCCTGCTCAAGAAAGCACATATACATGCCCGTCTGAAGTTTGCCAATGGACATCTGAATGATTCAGAGGAGAACTGGGTGAAAGTGTTGTGGTCAGATGAGACCAAAATCGAGCTCTTTGGCATCAACTCAACTCGCCGTGTTTGGAGGAGGAGGAATGCTGCCTATGACCCCAAGAACACCATCCCCACCGTCAAACATGGAGGTGGAAACAATATGCTTTGGGGGTGTTTTTCTGCTAAGGGGACAGGACAACTTCACCGCATCAAAGGGACGATGGACGGGGCCATGTACCGTCAAATCTTGGGTGAGAACCCTCAGCCAGGGCATTGAAAATGGGTCGTGGATGGGTATTCCAGCATGACAATGACCCAAAACACACGGCCAAGGCAAAAAAGGAGTGGCTCAAGAAGAAGCACATTAAGGTCCTGGAGTGGCCTAGCCAGTCTCTAGACCTTAATCCCATAAAAAATATGTGGAGGGAGCTGAAGGTTCGAGTTGCCAAACATCAGCCTCGAAACCTTAATGACTTGGAGAAGATCTGCAAAGAGGAGTGGGACAAAATCCCTCCTGAGATTTGTGCAAACCTGGTGGGCAACTACAAGAAACGTCTGACCTCTGTGATTGCCAACAAGGGTTTTGCCACCAAGTACTAAGTCATGTTTTGCAGAGGGGTCAAATACTTATTTACCTCATTAAAATGAAAATCAATTTATAACATTTTTGACATGCGTTTTTCTGGATTTTTTTGTTGTTATTCTGTCTCTCACTGTTGAAATGAACCTACCATTAAAATTATAGACTGATAATTTCTTTGTCAGTGGGCAAACGTACAAAATCAGCAGGGGATCAAATACTTTTATCCCTCACTGTACATGCCCGTCTGAAGTTTGCCAATGAACATCTGATTGATTCAGAGGAGAACTGGGTGAAAGTGTTGTGGTCAGATGAGACCAAAATCGAGCTCTTTGGCATCAACTCAACTCGCCGTGTTTGGAGGAGGTGGAATGCTGCCTATGACCCCAAGAACACCATCCCCACTGTCAAACATGGAGCTGGAAACATTATGCTTTGCGGTGTTTTTCTACTAAGGGGACAGAACAACTTCACCGCATCAAAGGGACGATGGACGGGGCCATGTACTGTCAAATCTTGGGTGAGAACCTCCTTCCCTCAGCCAGGGCATTGAAAATGGGTCGGCCAAGGCAACAAAGGAGTGGCTCAAGAAGAAGTACATTAAGGTCCCGGTGTGGCCTAGCCAGTCTCCAGACCTTAATCCCATAGAAAATCTGTGGAGGGAGCTGAAGGTTCGAGTTGCCAAATGTCAGCCTCGAAACCTTAATGACTTTGAGAAGATCTGCAAAGAGGAGTGGGACAAAATCCCTGTTGAGATGTGTGCAAACCTGGTGGCCAGCTACGAGAAACGTCTGACCTCTGTGATTGCCAACAAGGGTCATGTTTTGCAGAGCGGTCAAATACTTATTTCCCTCATTAAAATGCAAATCAGTTTATAACATTTTTGATGTGCGTTTTTCTGGATTATTTGGTTGTTATTCTCTCTCTCACTGTTCAAATAACCTACCATTAAAATTATGATCTGATCATTTCTTTGTCAGTGGGCAAACATACAAAATCAGCAGGGGCTCCTGAGTGGCGCAGTGGTCTAAGGCACTGCATCGTAGTGCTAACTGTGCCACTAGAGATCCTGGTTCGTATCCAGGCTCTGTCGCAGCCGGCCGCGACCGGGAGACTCATGGGCGGCGCACAATTTGTCCAGGGTAGGGAAGGGAATGGCCGGCAGGGATGTAGCTCAGTTGATAGAGCATGGCGTTTGCAACGCCAGGGTTGTGGGTTCGTTTCCCACGTGGGGCCAGTATAAAAAAAATATGTATTCACTAACTGTAAGTCGCTCTGGATAAGAGCGTCTGCTAAATGACTAAAATGTAAAATGGGATCAAATATTTGTTTCCCTCACTGTATATATTCCATTAAAAATCAGCCGTTTACAGCTACAATAGCCATTTACACCATTAACAATGTCTACACTGTATTTCTGATCTATTTTAATGGACACATTTTTTTGTCTTCTTTTATTTCGAAAACAAGGACATTTCTAAGTGTCGCCATGTTTTTCAAAATATTTTTGAATCGCACACTGATCACATGACCAATATCTGTTGTCTGATTGGAGGATTTCCAAAAATTAACACAACTAGTGATTAAGCAATACATACACAACTAGTGATTTAGCAATACATACACAACTAGTGATTTAGCAATACATACACAACTAGTGATTAAGCAAAAAAATACAATATAAAAATAATACGAAATAAAAGTTAAAAATAATTAAAGAGCAGCAGTAAAAATAACAATATCGAGGCTATATACAGGGGGTACCGTTTAGTCGAGGTAATTGAGGTAATATGTACATGTAGGTAGAGTTATTAAAGTGACTATGCATAGATAATAAATAGAGAGTAGCAGTAGACGTTCAGGAGTCTTATGGCTTGGGGGTAGACGCTTTTAAGAAGCCTCTTGGACCTAGACTTGGCGCTCCGGTACCGCTTGCCGTGCGGTAGCAGAGAGAACAGTCTATGACTAGAGTGGCTGGAGTCTTTGGCAATTTGTAGGGCCTTCCTCTGACACCACCTGGTATAGAGGTCCTGGATGGCAGGAAGCTTGGCCCCAGTGATGTACTGGGCTGTACGCACTACCCTCTGTAGTGCATTGTGGTCGGAGGCCGAGCAGTTGCCATACAAGGCAGTGATGCAACCAGTCAGGATGCTCTCGATGGTGCAGCTGTAGAACCTTTTGAGGATCTCAGGACCCATGCCAAATCTTTTCAGTCTCCTTATGGGGAATAGGTTTTGTCGTGCCCTCTTCACGACTGTCTTAGTGTGTTTAAACCATGATAGTTTGTTGGTGATGTGAACACCAAGGAACTTGAAGCTCTCAATCTGTTCCACTACAGCCCCGTCAATGAGAATGGGGGCTCGGTTCTCTTCTTTTTCCTGTATTCCACAATAATCTCCTTTGTCTTGAGGGAGAGGTTGTTGTCCTGGCACCACATGGCCAGGTCTCTGACCTCCTCCCTATAGGCTGTCTCGTCGTTGTTGGTGATCAGGCCCACCACTGTTGTATCATCAGCAAAATTAATGATGGTGTTGGAGTCGTGCCTGGCCATGCAGTCATGAGTGAACAAGGTGTACAGAAGGGGACTGAGCACGCACCCCTGAGGGGCCCCCGTGTTTAGGATCAGCGTGGCGGATGTGTTGTTACCTACCCTTACCACCTGGGGGCGGCCCGTCAGGAAGTCCAGGATCCAGTTGCAGAGGGAGGTGTTTAGTCCCAGGGTCCTTAGCTTAGTGATGAGCTTTGACGGAACTACGGTGTTGAACGCTGAGCTGTAGTCAATGAATAGCATTCTCACATAGGTGTTCCTTTTGTCCAGGTGTGAAAGGGCAGTGTGGAGCGCAATAGAGATTGCATCATCTGTGGATCTGTTGGGGCGGTATACAAATTGGAGTGGGTCTAGGGTTTCTGGGATAATGGTGTTGATGTGAACCATGACCAGCCTTTCAAAGCACTTCATGGCTACAGACGTGAGTGCTACGGGTCGGTAGTCATTTAGACAGGTTACCTTAGTTTTCTTGGGCACAGGGACTATGGTGGTCTGCTTGAAACATGCTGGTATTACAGACTCAGACAGGGAGAGGTTGAAATGTCAGTGAAGACACTTGCCAGCTGGTCAGACCATGCTCGGAGTACACGTCCTGGTAATCTGTTTGGCCCTGCGGCCTTGTGAATGTTGACCTGTTTAAAGATCATACTCACATCGGCTACGGAGAGTGTGATCACACAGTTGTCCGGAACAGCTGATGCTCTCATGCATGTTTCAGTGTTACTTGCCTCGAAGCGAGCATAGAAGTAATTTAGCTCTTCTGGTAGGCTCGTGTCACTGGGCAGCTCGCGGCTGTGCTTCCCTTTGTAGTCTGTAATAGTTTCCAAGCCCTGCCACATCTGACGAGCATCGGAGCCGGTGTAGTACAATTCGATCTTAGTCCTGTATTGACTCTTTGCCTGTTTGATGGTTCGTCGGAGGGCATAGCGAGATTTCTTATAAGCTTCCGGGTTAGAGTCCCGCTCCTTGAAAGCGGCAGCTCTACCCTTTAGCTCAGTGCGGATGTTGCCTGTAATCCATGGCTTCTGGTTGGGGTATGTACAGTACGTACAGTCACTGTGGGGACGCTGTCATCGATGCACTTATTGATGAAGCCAGTGACTGATGTGGTATACTCCTCAATGCCATCGGAAAAATCTCGGAACATATTCCAGTCTGTGCTAGAAAAACAGTCCTGTAGCTTAGCATCTGTGTCATCTGACCACTTCCATATTGACCGAGTCACTGGTGCTTCCTGCTTTAGTTTTTGCTTGTAAGCAGGAATCAGGAGGATAGAATTATGGTCAGATTTGCCAAATGGAGGGCGAGGGAGAGCTTTGTACTCGTCTCTGTGTGTGGAGTAAAGGTGGTCTAGAGTTTTTTTTTCCCTCTGGTTGCACATTTAACATGCTGGTAGAAATTAGTTAAAACGGATGTAAGTTTCCATGCATTAAAGTCCCCGGCCACTAGGAGCGCCGCCTCTGATTTAGTCAGCCTCATCCAGGCAAACTCTAGGCTGAAGGTACTATTATACCTGGTGTATAACTCAGGATGGTAATAGGAAGGAAGATATCTCATAGAAAGGGTAAAAAGCCAGGGTGAACTGTGACACAATACATTGTAGGTTTCTGACAGGGCAGTCAATGATCTGTGTTCACGTTCATTGAGGTGGAAAGACTTTGTAAGAGGGATGTGTATGTCTGTGTGTGTTATCAGCGGTGGAGGAACTAAAACTCACCACTGGACCAGATCTTCCTGTAAGACCCATTAGACCTGAGGGACCTCTCATGGCGAGCTGTGGGGTAGATGTAGGGGGATGGAGGGTGTTGGAGGGGGATGGAGGGGGAGGATAGGGGGATGGAGGGGGGTGGAGGGTGTTGGAGGGGGATGGAGGGGGATGGAGGGGGAGGGAGGGGGGGGGGGGGGGGGATGGAGGGGGAGAAGGGGGAGGGAGGGGGATGGAGAGGGAGGGAAGGGGGGAAGGGATGACAATTCATCAGTCAGAAGGAGCCAGTTGAACACCCTCCATATGTCACAGTACCCGACACACATCCTCCCATCCTATTCCTAACTCAAACACTCACTCATACCTCAATTAGCCAGTTTGCTCCTACTTTTTCTGTGATGTCATGGGTTTACCGTAAGTGAAACATGCTGTGTGGCCCAATCATATTCTTCTCTCTCTGTCTTTCCTCAGACACCATCTGCTGTGCTGGCCCACCCGTGTGTCAGTAACCCCTTTCCTCAGACACCATCTGCTGTGCTGGCCCACCCGTGTGTCAGTAACCCCTTTCCTCAGACACCATCTGCTGTGCTGGCCCACCCGTGTGTCAGTAACCCCTTTCCTCAGACACCATCTGCTGTGCTGGCCCACCCGTGTGTCAGTAACCCCTTTCCTCAGACACCATCTGCTGTGCTGGCCCACCCGTGTGTCAGTAACCCCTTTCCTCAGACACCATCTGCTGTGCTGGCCCACCCGTGTGTCAGTAACCCCTTTCCTCAGACACCATCTGCTGTGCTGGCCCACCCGTGTGTCAGTAACCCCTTTCCTCAGACACCATCTGCTGTGCTGGCCCACCCGTGTGTCAGTAACCCCTTTCTTCAGATACCATCTGCTGTGCTGGCCCACCCGTGTGTCAGTAACCCCTTATAGTATTTTTTCAACTGCCTCTTGCATCCTGCAAACTGGCTGTGTTTCTGCCTGTATTCTGTACAGCACATCGCGCAGGGCCTCTCCTTTTAGCGTTATACAAGGCCAAGCTGTACCTCTCAGCCCCACTACATCTCCCCCCCCCCCCCCTTCACCCTTTATCCCACCTAAAAGGCCTGTAATGTTGTAATTCCCCCCCTCCACACACACACACACACACACACTCACACTCACACACTCACACTCACACTCACTCACACATACGTATACACACCTTCCCCTAAACTACAGCTGTGAGAAAGGATGATGTCAAGAAGGATGAAACACCAATGAGTTTCTCTTCTTAATAAATAAAGCGAGAGCTGCGCCAGTTCCCCCCGCCCAAAGGCTACACTGGAGCCTGCTACAGCCAATGTATTTGGCCCTCTTCGGCCCCATTGCAGCCCTGGTGTGGTCCCCGTGTACTCACTCTAGCCTGGGAGAGAATAGCCTGGGCTTGGGCCTCCTGAGCCGACACCACAGGACCCTTCTCTCCATCCCCTCCGAAACGGAACTGTCACACAGAGAGACACAGAGACACACAGAGAAACACACAGAGACAAACAGAGACACACAGAGACACACACAGAGACACACAGAAACACACAGAGACACGCAGAGACACACAGAGACACACACAGAGACACACAGAAACACACAGAGACACACAGAGAAACACAGAGACACACAGAGACACACATAGAGACACACAGAGAAACACGGAGACACACAGAGAAACACACAGAGACACACAGAGACACACAGAGACACACAGAGAAACACACAGAGACACACAGAGACACACAGAGACACACAGAGAAACACACGGAGACACATAGAGACACACAGAGAAACACAGAGACACACAGAGAAACACAGAGACACACAGAGACACACAGGTGTTACAAAAGAAAAATCACAATCATGCTGTGCACAATGAACATCTAAATATCAATCAATTATATGGATCTAGCAAGGCAACATATGGACAAAATATGGATCAAAATCAAGCACGACAATCAATCAATTAATTTATAAAGCCCTTTTTACATCAGCAGTTGTCAGAAGACTGTTTTACCAATACATTTAAATAGTGGTAGATAATAGTGTTTGTAAATTCACAATATTCCTGGTCTGGTACTTACTGGCAGCATCAGCATGGTACCAGGAGGACCTGGCAAACCGTCGGCTCCTGCAAGACCAGACCGCCCTGCGGGACCCTGGGAAACAGAGTCAACAAGACAAGAGGTGATAAATCTGAATGATGAACCATCAGGATGGAAAGATGCCATGATATAAGATGTGTCCAGAGCGAGAGAGAGAAGGAGACAGAGAGAGAGAGAGAGAGAGAGGGAGAGAGAGAAAGAGTGAGAAAAAGAGAGAGAGAGAGAGAGAGAAACAGAGAGAAACAGAGAGAAACAGAGAGAAAGAGAGAGAAAGATACAGAGAAATAGTGAGAGAGAAAGAAGAGTCTCCAGGAAGAGAGACTCACCCTGTCACCCGGATCTCCAGCAACACCAGGGGGTCCTTGTAGACCTGAGGGCCCTGGGAGACCCTAAAGAAACACAACCCAGTCAAACCAAGACACAGCAATGTTGTTACATAGACCTCAATCCTGGCTTGAGATAAAGCCCTGTAGATTGAGACTAAGTCACAAGTCACGAACAGTAAAGATACACAATAGAGGTTTGTCATTTAAGTTTTGAGTGAAGATTTGACTTTAAATGCGTCCCAAATGGCACCAGAGTGCACTAGTTTTGACCAGAGCCTTATGGGTCCTATTTACACTATGAAGGGAATAGAGTGTTTTTTTTGGACACATTCATAGCCTCGGGATAAATAGATATGTGTTACTCACAGCTGGGCCTGCAGGTCCATGTGGTCCTTCAATCAGCATGCCCTAAACACGATGGACAGACAACAGGAATGAAGACATGGGGACAGCGAGGATAAACAAAGCAGGATTTCATATTGTGTTACATCACAATTACAACAGCACTACCGTTTATTCCCACTGCGTCCCGTCTCTACGGAGGAACACATTCATTTATAACCAAAACAGTTGTTTCACCTTCCTGTGTGACACAACTTGTTTTCTACACACGTTCCCTTTAAAAATCACGCAGTGTTGTGTTTTGGGTCTTACAGGTTCGATCACAGCGGGTTCGCCCTTTTCTCCTTTCTCCCCGCCACCAGCCACCTGTGAAGACAGGGAGGACACCTGCGTGAGCTTCTTCATGCGGAGCTACAGTCGATTGATCAGTGACCAGCGGCGGCACGAGGGATGAGAAGAATTAAAGAGGCAATTCCACAAGCAAAGAAGATGATTATATTGATGCGTGGTTTATACGAATATGATATGGTACTACGGTATAAGACTAAGGAGAAACATTTAACAACTGTCTCAATACAGTGTCATATTCTTATATGGACACACCATATATAACAGAGTGATGTGTGATCAGCTATTCAATAGAGTGATGTGTGATCATCTAATCAATAGGGTGATGTGTGATCATCTAATCAATAGGGTGATGTGTGATCAGCTATTCAATAGGGTGATGTGTGATCAGCTATTCGATAACTACGAGAATGAGGGTATAAAGAACAGATGGAGTGAGAAAGTCAGAAATGGGTGGAACGTGTTAGTCTTGCTGAAGGACGATGGATCAACATGATAGAAATGGACAGCGGTGTCATTGATTCATCTGGCTCATGTGGAACTGAGTGTTAAGATGACTGGGTGAAACAGAGTGAATGGATCATATGGAACTGAGTGTTAAGATGACTGGGTGAAACAGAGTGAATGGATCATATGGAACTGAGTTTTAAGATGACTGGGTGAAACAGAGTGAATGGATCATATGGAACTTTGTGTTAGGATGACTGGGTGAAACAGAGTGAATGGATCATATGGAACTGAGTGTTAAGATGACTGGGTGAAACAGAGTGAATGGATCATATGGAACTGAGTTTTAAGATGACTGGGTGAAACAGAGTGAATGGATCATATGGAACTTTGTGTTAGGATGAAAACAGAGTGAATGGATCATATGGAACTGAGTTTTAAGATGACTGGGTGAAACAGAGTGAATGGATCATATGGAACTTTGTGTTAGGATGAAAACAGAGTGAATGGATCATATGGAACTGTGTGTTAGGATGAAAACAGAGTGAATTGCCACCAATAGGTTTGTTTAATATCTATCATTTGTTACAATACAAAGCATCTACTGTACAATCAGCATAAGACAATGTACAGGGAAGACTAGAAAATCCTTACTAGCAGCTTTTCATAGTTTCACCAATATTAGTCAAGGTCTTTGGAGTTCTCCGGTGTTTCTTTGTATATCTACAAATCCAAGTTTTCTTGAATTCTTAGTCCAATGGTAGACTTCCTCCAGCTGAATGAGTACACTATGGAAGTAGTACGACTGCTGTTGACCTGTCATCTACCGTCATCTCTGAGTTCAGCCCTCACTAGTCGGAGGAAGAGAGAGAGAACGAGGGAGAAACCCAGAGAGACAGGCAGACAGGCAGACAGACAGACAGACAGACAGACAGACAGACAGACAGACAGGCAGGCAGGCAGGCAGGCAGGCAGGCAGGCAGGCAGGCAGGCAGGCAGGCAGGCAGACAGACAGACAGACAGACAGACAGACAGACAGACAGACAGACAGACAGACAGACAGACAGACAGACAGACAGACAGACAGACAGACAGACAGACAGACAGACAGACAGACAGACAGACAGACAGGGATGGTAACAAGGCGTTGGGGTCTTTTCATGGAGACCTCAGAGAGAGCCGAAGACTCCTGCCATCAAGAGAGCTTAGGCCTGACTGTTTCAGACACTATGCAGTGTATGATTTTCTTTCTAGAAGACATTAAAAACAGACATAACTAAAATGAAAGACAGTAAAATGGAGATGTGGAGAGGAAGTGGCAGAATGCACTGTCATACATGGTTATTTCTTTCTGTGGCGGGTTGTTTGGGTGGTGGATTCTACAATGTCACACATACTGCTGAAAAGCCAGTCTCTGTACTGAGTGTGTGTTTAGCTGGTGAACGCACTACGATTCAAGCAGGGTGTTTGTAAGCTGAGAGAGTAGGTGATGGTAAAGATGAATAATATCTTCCTATGTGAGGGTGTGGGTATGTGTGAGTGGTGGGATGGAGCTGGATGGTGGTTATAGGATGGAGCTGGATGGTGGTTATAGGATGGAGCTGGATGGTGGTTATAGGATGGAGCTGGATGGTGGTTATAGGATGGAGCTGGGTGGTGGTTACAGGCTGGAGCTGAATGGTGTTTATATGATGGAGATGGGGTGGTGGTAAAAAGAAATAGAGACAGGGAGACGGAGAGATGTAGTAGTGCAGGGACTGAGTGTGTGTCAGTGTGCCTGGGAGTGTGTATGTGCACATGTGTGTTAATCCTGACCTCCATATATTCCCTGCCCAAACAGACTGACATGCACTCTCCTTCTCCTAACCATAACATGTCTAATCCACCCCGACAGACACACTGCAGGCATAACGGAATACATTAACATATTGAAAAGGTGGGGTGTACGTTTCAAACTAAGACAAGCTCCACAAACACAGCATGACAATGACAGACAAACTCCCCATGACAGACAAACTCCCTTCGACAGACAAACTTCCCATGACAGACAAACTCCCTTCGACAGACAAACTTCCCATGACAGACAAACTCCCTTCAACAGACAAACTCCCCATGACAGACAAATTCCCAATGAAAAGACAAACTCCCTTCGACAGACAAACTCCCCATTACAAGACAAACTCCCCATGACAGACAAACTCCTAATGAAAGCCAAACTCCCTATGACAGACAAATCTTCATGCCAAGACAAACCCCCCCATGATAGACAAACTCCCCATGCCAGACAAACTCCCTATGCCAAGACAAACTCCCAATTACAGATAAACTCCCTATGACAGACAAACTCCGTATGACAGACAAACTCCCCATGACAGACAAACTCCCCATGACAGACAAACTCCCTATGACAGACAAACTCCCCATACCAAGACAAACTCCCCATGACAGACAAACTCCCCATGACAGACAAAGTCCCCATGCCAAGACAAACTCCCCATGACAGACAAACTCCCCATGACAGACAAACTCCCCATGCCAAGACAAACTCCCAATGACAGACAAACTCCCTATGACAGACAAACTCCCCATGCCAAGACAAAGTCCCTATGCCAAGACAAACTCCCAATGACAGACAAACTCCCCATGCCAAGACAAAGTCCCCATGCCAGACAAACTCCCCATGCCAAGACAAACTCCCCATGCCAAGACAAACTCCCCATGCCAAGACAAACTCCCCATGCCAAGACAAACTCCCCAGGCCAAGACAAACTCCCCATGCCAAGACAAAGTCCCCATGCCAAGACAAAGTCCCCATGCCAAGACAAACTCCCAATGACAGACAAACTCCCCATGCCAAGACAAAGTCCCCATGCCAAGACAAACTCCCAATGACAGACAAACTCCCCATGCCAAGACAAACTCCCCATGCCAAGACAAAGTCCCCATGCCAAGACAAACTCCCCATGCCAAGACAAATTCCCCATGACAGACAAACTCCCAATGACAAGACAAACTCCCCATGCCAGACAAACTCCCCATGCCAAGACAAACTCCCCATGCCAAGACAAACTCCCCATGCCAAGAAAAAGTCCCCATGCCAAGACAAACTCCCCATGACAGACAAACTCCCAATGACAGACAAACTCCCCATGCCAAGAAAAAGTCCCCATGCCAAGACAAACTCCCCATGACAGACAAAGTCCCCATGCCAAGACAAACTCCCCATGCCAAGACAAACTCCCCATGCCAAGACAAACTCCCCATGCCAAGACAAACTCCCCATGCCAAGACAAAGTCCCCATGCCAAGACAAACTCCCCATGCCAAGACAAACTCCCCATGCCAAGACAAAGTCCCCATGCCAAGACAATGTCTGTGTGTCATTATGTTTAAGACTAGTCTCTTACAGCGAAGCAAACTGTCAACTATTGTCTGTGACTGTGTAATGTTGATACAGTAATAAGACTAGTCTCTTACAGCGAAGCAAACTGTCAACTATTGTCTGTGACTGTGTAATGTTTATGCAGTAATAAAGTGCTACCTTGATGACCTAAAAAAAAAGCATTATACATTCTGATGATCAAATTTACATAAAGACAGTCTGACAGACTTTAGGTTATTTCAATATTTTTTGCACAAATGTAATACATGCCACCAGAATATCAATATATGAACAACAAGACTGAAATAGATTAACTAAGTCTGAAATGACACAAGAAGCATATTTGATGAATGGTAAATCTACAATGTAGAAATGTGCAAAAAATGCAGAGTACATACGCATGTGTACAAGGGATTTGATGTTCAATTTCCTAGTTGGTTTGGATAGACACCAAATATTGATTATGTGTGACTCTATTGTCTATGCTATACTCTGCATTTGGCACAGCTTTACAACCGCAATCGGACAGCACTGGCATTACTCAATCATTTCAGAAGAGTGATAGTTGGGAACTTAGCTTTTGGAAGACAGCAAAATGGATGTCAGGACACAGGTATGTGAGCAGATAGCCTGTAGGGGAGAACAGGGTAATATGACCCAGTGGGCACAATTTACCCCCACTCTTCCCTATGGTCAATTGAGATGATATGCTATCGAGGCCCATATGACCCGGTGAAATCACATCCATTTGGAACACGTTGCTACAGCAGTGACACAGTGCAACAAGTATCATAATCGGCTGTGAATATTTCTCTGCTTGGTTGATCATAGTTCTATTTAGGCGCGATTGGGAGAATAACTATTCATCAAAAGCAATGCAGCGTGCTGGCCATCTACGGCTGAAAAGGGGTGATTGCTGTGACACCATATCTCACTGGAGACAGAACACAAACCCCACATTTAACTCAGCATAAACCTGATGGGTAGGAGGAGGGGCTTGGTTCTCCACAGAGAGAACTTTGCCCTTTAATGATTGGACACTGAATACTGTAAATCATGGGTAAGGCTGCAAATCAAATAGTTTCACCTACCTTCTGTACCATTCAAATACACGACTACTAAAAGTATAATGAGCATGTCCGTGCAGTAAACACCAAAGGTGACTTTGAAGATTGGATTTCATATTATTTTGGTTTGTGATGCCCATAAACACAGACTTTACTGCAGTGTATCCTGTGAAACAGTGAGTTGGCCCTCTACACTGGCAGACGCATCGCTTCACTTATACCCTGTGTGGTTCCTATTACAAAAAAAGGCCACTAGCAAAATCTTGGAACCAAACAGACTAAAGACGTGTCTTTTCTAATCGAAAGCAACCGTGAAATATATTCCAAGCTTATTTCTCTTTTCAGCTGTGACCCAGTTTATTTCAGAAAAAGTTATTATTGCGTATGAAGTATAACAGAACAACTTAAATATCCAAAATACCCTGTCTGTAATACCATTACATTACCATTATAATACCATTACAATACCATTATAATACCATTATAATACCATTATAATACCATTACCATCTAATAGATCAATCTATAAATACCCTGTCTGTAATACCGTTATAATACCATTACATTACCATTATAATACCATTACAATACCATTATAATACCATTATAATACCATTACATTACCATTACCATCTAATAGATCAATCTATAAATACCCTGTCTGTAATACCGTTATAATACCATTACATTACCATTATAATACCATTACAATACCATTATAATACCATTACCATCTAATAGATCAATCTATAAATACCCTGTCTGTTCTACCATTACAATACCATTATAATACCATTATAATACCATTACCATCTAATAGATCAATCTATAAATACCCTGTCTGTTCTACCATTACAATACCATTATAATACCATTATAATACCATCACCATCTAATATAACAAGCTATACTGAGGAAGGCAGATAACCATTAGATTATTTTTTCAATGTAATAAAATGATCCAGCAATACATCAGTATTCTCTATGTTGACTGTTGATGAAGTGTAATGCCCAAACATACAGTATATATTGGATATTTATGAAACTGCAGCCTTAGCCAAAATTGATTTGAACAACAGAAAGCTACACATTATTTGCATGGCTATCCACTGAGACTAGATCATAGGATGCAAAATATCCTTACATGTCAGTGGATAGTACTAAGGTGGATTGAATAAAATGATGCATGACATATTGTTTCTGTTGTTTAATACATCTCCTCTGTCCAACAGTTCTGACATTTGTTTTGTCTTTGTCGTTTCATACCAGATTCTTCGTTAGCTCATAGGTCTTCCTGGTCTCTTTCCCTTCCCAAATACTGCACTTTCTTTCTTATAGTCATAATAAGTCAATAAAAAACCAAATGTGTGAAAATCTAAAAGTGACCTCGTTTGGTCCACTGGGAGACTGAGTTTGAGTACCCTCTAGAGTTCCGTAGACAAGCTCACTGTCTGTATAGTCAGTTTACTCTCCGTCTACAAAGTTTAGCTGAAGTTGTGTCACATCGGAAAGGAAAGAAGGAGAAGAACAGAGAAGCGGGTTAACACAGAAGGAGCACAACACAAGGCGGAGCCTGTCCAGCTGCCTCCAACTCTGCTGGGTCTAGAGAGAGAGAGAGACAGGTAGGAGGGTGGAGGGGGTGTTAGGTATAGCTTTCAGTCTAGCATCACAGATTTCCCCCAGAAAACGTCAGAGGAAAGATCTGGATGTGATCTGATGTTTCTTTACTGGTACTGTTACCCCTAATACTCTGCGTCTGCGTATTTCCGGCGCGGCGGCTTGATAGCCATTCATCTGTCTCTACTTCTTAGCGGCCGCTAACTTTTTAGGCGCTGACTTTTTAGGCGCTGACTTTTTAGCCGCTAACTTTTTGGCCGCTAACTTTTTAGCCGCTGACTTTTTAGCCGCTAACTTTTTAGAGGCCAGGAACTTTAGGGGCTTAACCTTAGGGGACTTTCGGGTCCTCTTCTTTTTCATGTAGACACTACGTTTCTTTCTCTGGAAGAGGGTTAAAGTAGAACAAGACAACACATAACGACGTTGAGAAGAGAACATTTCGGTGGGTTGAAATTAAACAACAACACCAGAAATTATTGGGATATGTTTTCAACCTGAGACATGAACATGAACATAAGGCAAACGTTCAAAGCTGGCATTCGCCATGTGAGAGTGTAATAGTATTGCTTCCCCTCCCTCTCATCGCCCCTACCTGGGCTTGAACCAGGGACCCTCTGCACACATCGACAACAGTCACCCTCGAAGCACCGTTACCCGTCGCTCCACAAAAGCCGCGGCCCTTGCAGAGCAAGGGAAACAACTACTTCAAGGTCTCAGAGCGAGTGACATCACCGATTGAAATGCTACTAGCGCGCACCGCTAACTAGCTAGCCATTTCATACCGGTTACACTCACCCCCCTTTTGACCTCCTCCTTTTCCGCAGCAACCAGTGATCCGGGTCAACAGCATCAATGTAACAGTGTTGCTTCTGTCCCTCTCCTCGCCTCTACCTGGGCTTGAACCAGGGACCCTCTGCACACATCGACAACAGTCACCCTCGATGCACCGTTACCTGTCGCTCCACAAAAGTCGCGGCCCTTGACGTCACCGATTGAAATGCTACTAGCGCACACCGCTAACTAGCTAGCCATTTCACACCGGTTACAAGAGCAGAGGGCGGGCCTTGTAGCTACAGTATGGATAAAAGTTTGATTGACACATCAAGACATACAGTAAACGGTAGACCACAAAGAGTTGAGAAAGGGAGGGAGGGCACACAGGGTGTCAAGATAACTGACAGCAAGACACCACGGGACAAAACAAGCTTCTTTTTCTTTATTTTCAGTGTTTCATTTACCTGAGTGTCACTACCTGCCTCGTACTCGTCTGTCGGAACAGTCTCTGTCTCTCCTTCTACTTCAGAGTAATCATAAAACTGAGTGTAATCTAAGTCATCAGTAGTAGTGTACTGGAGGGGGAGAGATGTTAGCGTTAGCATGTTAGCATTAGCATTAGCATAACAGAAAACTAATTTTCTCGGCAAAAAGGTCATATAAACATAACATGTCTGTACCGTACATATTATGAATTAAAACTGTAAAAAGTTACACTCATTAGATTGCATTATTCAATAAAAAATATATGAATAATATTGTACAATGTGTAATTATTAGAACGTCATGTTGAATAAGTCACCAAAGTAGTGTCTCCAACAATATGCTGTGTAGCTTTACTACCAATGGAAATGATTAGCTAATGCTTGTTTAAGTACCTGCACAGTACATGACCATACTTTCTTAATATAGCAATATCATTAACGAGCGATAGCTAGCTCTTCAAGGTAGACTCAGCGAAATGACGTTGCCACGAGCAGCACCGCAGATATTGAGATGAGCGAGATGTAATGTGCATGGGTTCTCTTCGCTCTGTTGCAGCCTGGTAGCCACGGGACCAAAACAGTAAAGAAGTTGATGTCACGGTTTCGGCCGAGGCTGCTCCTCCTCCTTGTTCGGGCAGGCTTCGGCGGTCGTCGTCTCCGGAGTACTAGCTGCCACCGTTCTTTGTTTCGTTGTTTGATTGGTTTGGTCTGTTTAGTACACCTGTTCATGTTTAGTGTTGATTATGTGTCCTATAAGTTCTCGTTGTTTCTGTCATGTGTTGTGTGTAATTGTTTTCCTGTCTGTTGGTGTTCTACTGTTTTGGACAGACGCTAGTTTACCGTCGCACTGTTGTTCGTGCGTAGTCGGGTTTTGTATTTTACGCACTGTTGCGTATTGTTCGCCTCCGGGTTAGTTTACCCGTGTATTTTTGTGCTTTGCCAGTAAAGTCAAGTTTGACTGAGCTCCTGTGTCCTGCACTTGATTCCACCACACATTCGCATCAGAACCCTTGACAGAATTACACACCATCTATGGAATCAGCAGGAGCGACAGCAGCGCCTGAGTCGTTGGAGGAGCGCGTCCGCAGCCAGGATGATCAGATCCAGCGAATGGGGACCGCTCTGCAGGACGTCATTAACACCTTGCACCGATGGGAGTCCAGAGGGTTACCCACACCTCCACCTACCTCACCACCACCATCGGTCAGTCCGGCCGTCCATGTTCCGGAACCCAGTGGGATTCGGCTCTCGCTCCCGAGGGCGTATGACGGCACAGCTTCCGGGTGTCAGGGGTTCCTCCTGCAGGTGGAGCTCTACCTGGCCACTGTACACCCGGTGCCCTCGGGACACGAGAGCGTTTCCGCCCTCATCTCCTGTCTCACCGGCAAGGCGTTGGAATGGGCCAACGCCGAATGGAGGAGGATAGACGCCACCACCATCTCCTATGCGGAGTTCTCCCGTCGCTTCAGGGCCGTGTTCGACCATCCCCCTGAGGGGAAAGCGGCGGGGGGAGCGTCTATTCTACCTCCGACAGGGGAGGAGGAGCGCCCAGGAGTTCGCACTGGAGTTCCGGACTCTAGCGGCAGATGCAGGGTGGAATGAACGGGCCCTCATCGATCACTTTCGTTGTAGTTTACGGGAGGACGTCCAACGTGAGTTGGCTTGCAGGGACACCACCCTTACGTTCGACCAGCTGGTCGACATGTCCATACGTCTGGACACCCTGCTGGCCACCCGTGGACGTTCCGAGTGGGGTCCGTCCATTCCATCCTCCAGCACCTCCGAGCCGAGCCCTATGGAGCTCGGAGGTGCTGGCGCTAGAGAGAGGAGGAGAAGGAGCCCGAGGGAGGCTGTCCCCTGCACCACTTGTGGCCGTGGAGGGCACACTGCGGCCAGGTGCTGGGGAGGGTCTCCATTGGGAGGGGACAACAGGCCACACACTGGGGAGCCATTCCAGGTGAGTAGACGCCCCACTCACCCAGAGCTTTCTGTTGTACATTTTTGTATACCTGTAAGTTTTCCACAGGTTGCACCTCATTTCCAGCATAAGGCGCTAGTAGATTCAGGCGCAGCTGGGAATTTTGTTGATCGGAAATTTTGTTTAGAGTTAGGGATTCCCCACATTCTGGTTGACACTCCATTTCCCGTTCATGCATTAGACAGCCGCCCGTTGGGTTCGGGGTTGATTAGGGAGGTCACAGCACCACTTAAGATGTGTACGTAGGGGGGTCATGAGGAGAATATTCAGCTATATCTGATCGACTCTCCTGCGTACCCGGTGGTGCTGGGAATTCCCTGGTTAAGTACCCATAACCCTTCCATTTCGTGGCAACAGAGGGCTCTCAAGGAGTGGTCTGCTCAGTGTGAGGGGCGATGTCTGGGTGTTTCCGTGGGGGCGACCTCGGTGGAAAGTCCAAACCAAGTGCCCGCAATGCACATTCCCCCTGAATATGGTAATTTGGCACTTGTGTTCAGTAAATCGAGGGCGACGCAGTTGCCTCCCCACAGACAGGGGGATTGTGCGATAGACCTCCAGGCAGGAGCGGCGCTCCCGCGGAGCCACGTGTATCCGTTGTCTCAAGAGGAGAAAAGGGCTATGGAGACTCACATAACCGAATCTTTGAGACAAGGATACATACGGCCCTCCACTTCCCCTGAGTCCTCGAGCTTCTTTTTTGTGAAGAAAAAGGATGGAGGGTTGCGCCCGTGCATTGATTACCGTGGTCTCAATCAGATTACTGTGAAGTACAGTTATCCTCTCCCTCTGATTGCGACTATGACGGAGTCATTGCACAGAGCGCGTTTCTTCACAAAACTGGATCTCAGGAGCGCGTATAACTTGGTGCGCATTAGGGAGGGCGATGAATGGAAAACAGCCTTTAGTACCACCTCGGGTCATTACGAGTATCTTGTCATGCCATACGTGTTGATTAACGCTCCTTCGGTTTTCCAATCATTCGTGGATGAGATCTTCCGGGACATGCAGGGGCAAGGTGTGGTCGTGTACATTGATGACATTCTGGTGTACTCTCCTACCCGAGCCGAGCATGTAGCCCTGGTGCGTCGAGTGTTGAGGAGGCTGTTGGAGCACGACCTGTATGTCAAGGCAGAGAAATGTCTGTTTTTCCAGGAGTCGGTCTCCTTTTTGGGTTATCGGTTGTCCGCGTCAGGGGTGAAGATGGAGGTGGACCGTGTGTCAGCCGTTCGTAATTGGCAAACCCCAACCACTGTTAAAGAGGTGCAGCAGTTCTTGGGCTTTGCGAATTACTACCGGAGGTTTATCCGGGGTTTTGGACAGGTAGCAGCTCCCATCACGTCCCTTCTGAAAGGGGGTCCGGGGCGCTTGCAGTGGTCAGCTGAGGCGGACAGGGCTTTTGAGAAACTGAATGGTCTGTTCACTTCGGCTCCGGTGCTGGCGCATCCGGATCCCGCCTTACCATTTCAGGTAGAGGTGGACGCGTCTGAGGCCGGTATAGGGGCTGTTCTATCTCAACGGTCCGGCACGCCACCTAAACTCCGCCCCTGTGCTTTTTACTCTAAAAAGCTCAGCCCGGCGGAGCGAAATTATGACGTAGGGTACAGGGAGCTGTTAGCCGTGGTACAGGCCCTAAAGGTGTGGAGGCATTGGCTTGAGGAGGCTCAACACCCTTTCCTCATTTTGACTGACCATCGGAACCTGGAGTACATCCGGGCAGCTAGGAGACTGAACCCTCGCCAGGCTCGGTGGAACATGTTTCTAGCCAGGTTCGTATTTAAAATCACGTACATCCCTGGGTCCCAGAACGGTAAGGCAGACGCCCTGTCCCGGCGGTATGATACAGAGGAGAGGTCCGTTGAGCCCACTTCCATACTACCGGAGTCTTGTCTAGTGGCACCGGTTGTGTGGGAGGTCGATTCTGAAATCGAGCGGGCGTTGCGTACTGACCCTAGCCCTCCACAGTGTCCTGTGGGTCGGACGTACGTTCCGCTCGAGGTTCGGGATCGACTTATTTATTGGGCTCACACGTCACCCTCCTCTGGACATCCTGGTATTGGCCGGACAGTGCACTGTCTTAGTGCTAAGTACTGGTGGCCCACGTTAGCCAGGGATGTGAGGGTTTATGTCTCCTCCTGCTCGGTGTGCGCCCAGTGTAAGGCGCCTAGACATCTGCCTAGGGGTAAGTTACAACCCCTGCCCGTTCCACAACGACCATGGTCTCACCTCTCGGTGGACTTTATCACTGACCTTCCCCCCTCGCAGGGGAATACCACTATACTGGTCGTTGTGGATCGGTTCTCTAAGGCCTGTCGTTTGCTCCCTATGCCGGGCCTTCCTACTGCCCTACAGACCGCCGAAGCGCTATTCACCCACGTTTTCCGGCACTACGGGGTACCCGAGGATATTGTGTCTGATCGAGGTCCCCAGTTCACCTCCAGAGTCCGGAGAGCATTTATGGAGCGTTTGGGGGTCTCGGTGAGCCTTACCTCGGGTTACCATCCTGAGAGTAATGGGCAGGTGGAACGCGTGAACCAGGATGTGGGTAGGTTTCTTAGATCATACTGCCAGGACCGGCCGGAGGAGTGGGCACGGTATGTTCCTTGGGCAGAAATGGCCCAGAATTCCCTACGCCACTCCTCAACTAACCTAACCCCTTTCCAATGTGTGTTAGGTTACCAGCCGGTTCTGGCACCTTGGCAGCAGAGCCGGATCGAGGCTCCTGCGGTGGATGAGTGGGTGCGGCGCTCGGAGGAGACGTGGAACCCTGCACACGTCCATCTGCAGCGGGCCATCCGTCGTCAAAAGGCGAGCGCCGATCTCCACCGCAGTGAGGGGCCGGTGTACGCACCTGGTGATCGAGTCTGGCTCTCTACCAGAAACCTGCCCCTCCGCCTGCCCTGCCGGAAGCTGGGTCGGCGGTTTGTGGGGCCGTTTAAAGTTCTGAGAAGATTGAACGAGGTGTGTTACAGATTACAAATGCCTATTGAGTATAAGAATATTAACCCCTCGTTCCATGTGTCTCTTCTCAGGCCGGTGGTAGCTGGTCCACTCCAGGAAGATGAGATCAGAGAGACTCCTCCGCCCCCATTAGACATCGAGGGGGCACCGGCGTACACCGTGCGATCCATCTTGGATTCGAGACGTCGGATGGGGGGTCTCCAATATCTTGTGGAGTGGGAGGGGTACGGCCCGGAGGAGCGGTGCTGGGTGCCGAGGAGGGACATCTTAGACCCGTCTCTGCTGACTGAGTTCCATCGTGGTCATCCCACGCGCCCTGCTCCGCGTCCTCCTGGTCGTCCTCGAGGCCGGGGTCGGCGCACGGCTGGAGCCGCGCGTCAAGGGGGGGGGTACTGTCACGGTTTCGGCCGAGGCTGCTCCTCCTCCTTGTTCGGGCAGGCTTCGGCGGTCGTCGTCTCCGGAGTACTAGCTGCCACTGTTCTTTGTTTCGTTGTTTGATTGGTTTGGTCTGTTTAGTACACCTGTTCATGTTTAGTGTTGATTATGTGTCCTATAAGTTCTCGTTGTTTCTGTCATGTGTTGTGTGTAATTGTTTTCCTGTCTGTTGGTGTTCTACTGTTTTGGACAGACGCTAGTTTACCGTCGCACTGTTGTTCGTGCGTAGTCGGGTTTTGTATTTTACGCACTGTTGCGTATTGTTCGCCTCCGGGTTAGTTTACCCGTGTATTTTTGTGCTTTGCCAGTAAAGTCAAGTTTGACTGAGCTCCTGTGTCCTGCACTTGATTCCACCACACATTCGCATCAGAACCCTTGACAGTTGAGCCTCGCGCTTCAACGCACTTTGTTTTTTTGGGGGAAATTGACCCACTATGCCAGGGTTCTTCAATTCCGGTCCTTGAGGGCCGAAACACCTCTGTTTTTCATCCTCCCCTTCTAATCAGGGGCTAATTCAGACCTGGGACACCAGGTGAGTGCAATTAACTACCAGGTAGAAATAAAAAACAGAAGTGTTTCGGCCCTCCAGGACCGGAATTGAAAATCAATCAATCAATCAATCAATTTTATTTTATATAGCCCTTCTTACATCAGCTAATATCTCGAAGTGCTGTACAGAAACCCAGCCTAAAACCCCAAACAGCTAGTAATGCAGGTGTAGAAGCACGGTGGCTAGGAAAAACTCCCTAGAAAGGCAAAACCTAGGAAGAAACCTAGAGAGGAACCAGGCTATGAGGGGTGGCCAGTCCTCTTCTGGCTGTGCCGGGTGGAGATTATAACAGAACCATGCCAAGATGTTCAAAAATGTTCATAAGTGACAAGCATGGTCAAATAATAATCAGGAATAAATCTCAGTTGGCTTTTCATAGCCGATCATTAGAGTTTAAAACAGCAGGTCTGGGACAGGTAGGGGTTCCATAACCGCAGGCAGAACAGTTTAAACTGGAATAGCAGCAAGGCCAGGCGGACTGGGGACAGCAAGGAGTCACCACGGCCGGTAGTCCCGACGTATGGTCCTAGGGCTCAGGTCTCTCAGTTGGCTTTTCATAGCCGATCATTTAGAGTTGAAAACAGCAGGTCTGGGACAGGTAGGGGTTTCGTAGCCGCAGGCAGAACAGTTGAAACTGGAATAGCAGCAAGGCCAGGCGGACTGGGGACAGCAAGGTGTCATCATGCCCGGTAGTCCTGACGTATGGTCCTAGGGCTCAGGTTCTCAGAGAGAAAGAGAGAGCGAGAGAATTAGAGAGAGCATACTTAAATTCACACAGGACACTGGATAAGACAGGAGAAGTACTCCAGGTATAACCAACTAACCCCAGCCCCCCGACACATAAACTACTGCAGCATAAATACTGGAGGCTGAGACAGGAGCGGTCCGGAGACACTGTGGCCCCATCCGAAGAAACCCCCGGACAGGGCCAAACAGGAAGGATATAACCCCACCCACTCCGCCAAAGCACAGCCCCCGCACCACTAGAGGGATATCCCCAACCACCAACTTACAATCCAACCCTGCACTATGCTCTTTACTTTCTGCATCTACGTCCTATTGCTGAGTCTACATTTAAACAACACATCTACAAGGCAATTTGATCTTTAAATGGACGGCTAACGCTCCAAACATGAAAATAAATACTAAGAACAGCACTGATAGAGCTACACTTTGTTTAGAGTTAGGGACGGTTGAGATAACGTGCGCTAATGTGATTAGCATGACTGTTGTAAGTAACAGCAAACTTTCCAGAACATAGACATGTCTTATATGGGCAGAAAGCTGAAATCCTTGTTAATCTAACTGCACTGTCCAATTTACAGTAGCTAATACAGTGAACCAATACCATGCTATTGTTTGATGAGAGTGCACAAAAACAAAAAACACATCACGGCAACTGGTTTGATGCATTCAGTAATCTTGCTCTGATTTGTCATCGTGAGGGTCCCAAAGATAAAATGTAGCATAATTTTGTTTGATCAAAACAATTTTTATATTCAAATGTAGGAACTGGATTCTACAGTTTGAACCCTTGCTGTCTCTGGCTCCAAACCCACCCCGCCCGGCCATCTAGATGTGTGAAAGTTAGTGTATAAGCTAATGATCCATCATGTATGACATTCCTGGGAGTGTGTAAACTTACATGTTGTATTACCATATCATTTTTGTATGTTCTCTATAGTTATGTACTTGAAAATGTATAATTTGACCAATTTGGCACATTTGGGCAGACTTGATACAAAATAGTCCAGTATTGCAATGCTTCACTGGATCAATCTGAAACTTTGCACACACACTGCTGCCATCTAGTGCCCAAAATCTAAATTGCGCCATAACTGCAATATTATTTTGTGGCCTTTCTCTTGCATTTCAAAGATGATGGAACAAAAAACCCCAAAAGAAAATAAGTTTTTTTGTTTGTATTATCTTTTACCAGATCTAATGTGTTATATTCTCCTACTTTCATTTCACATTTCCACAAACTTCAATGTGTTTTGTTTCAAATGGTATCAAAACAATGAATATCCTTGTTTCAGGTCCTGAGCTACACGCAGTTAGATTTGGGTATGTCATTTTAGGCGAAAATTAAAAAAAAGTATCCGATCCTTAAGAGGTTAACAGGTGGGGTGTTTAAAATGAAATAAAAAGCTGAGCTGTACATAAAGGGAAAGCCATGAGAAGAACACCAGCTGCATGTAGTATAGCAGGGGCTTGGTAATGGAACTTGTCCCTCATAGCAGTGGTTTAATTAATATCCTACAACACTTACGTCTAAAGCAGACTAGATTAAAGACTGACCTACTGAATGTGTACCTTCCGCCTTGGTTTGATTTCCCTTTCTTTCCCTGTGGTTTATATGTGGTTTACATGTGGTTTACATGTGGTTTACATGTTGTTTATATGTGGTTTACATGTGGTTTACATGTGGTTTACATGTGGTTTATATGTGGTTTACATGTGGTTTATATGTGGTTTATATGTGGTTTACATGTGGTTTATATGTGGTTTACATGTGGTTTATATGTGGTTTATATGTGGTTTATATGTGGTTTATATGTGGTTACACTAAGGAGGTGTACGTGTGACTGGCAGGCTCTCATTAACACCATCCCCAGTGAACCGAATAAAACACTATCTTATGACTCAGAGGAAGTAGACAGTGGAGAGACTATTTACTATATGAACAGTAGCGTTAAAACTCTATCTTTATCCTGGTAATGATAGGTGGGGGAAAATATGTTTAAGTGACTATTCAGTGATGAACTATGCAATATAAACTGTGTATATTTCACATTATCTGATCAAACTCATTGTTTAACTTGACTGTTTGATATGGGTTAAAAGCATTTGATCCTTCATGGAAAAATCAATGTTAGACCCAGTCCAGCTGCTGAGCTGATAATGGGACTGAGGAGATGTTTTCCATGGCCCAGAGAGAGAGAGAGAGAGAGAGAGAGAGAGAGAGAGAGAGAGAGAGAGAGACAGAGACAGAGACAGAGACAGAGAGACAGAGAGAGAGAACGAAAGAGAGAAGAGAGAAAGAAAGAAAGAAAAAGAAAGAGAAAAGAAAGAGAGAAGGAAGAGAGAAGGAGAGGAGTGAGATTGCGAGTGAGCGAGAGGAGATGAGAGACGGAGAGAGAGAGAGAGGTGAGAGAGAGAAGGAGAGAGAGAGGAGGGAGAGACGAGAACAAAGGAGAGAAGAGAGAACAAAGAGAGAAAGAGGAACAAAAGAGAGAACGAAAGAGAGAGAAAGAGCGAAAGAGCGAAAGAAAGAAAGAAAGAGAGAAGAGAGAGAGAGAGAGAGGACCCCGTCCAGGCGACTCAGCAGATTTACATCCTGGTACTGCTCTGGCAAGGCACCAAGAGCAAGGCACTCTGGGTAAGGACTGGAGCTTCCAGGAGACTGATAGGCATTAATATCTATCTACAGTAGACTGTTAGTGGTATCTGTCCTCCAGGGGACATTCATATATATCTACAGTAGACTGTTAGAGAGCTGTCTGTCCTCCTGTTGTCTACCCTATTGTTCAGTTGTGGTTTTAAAGTGTTTTAATAATGGCTGTAGTTCTGTTTTAATGGCTGTAGTTCTGTTTTAATGGGTGTAGTTCTGTTTTAATGGGTGTTGTTCTGTTTTAATGTGTTGTTCTGTTTTAATGGGTGTTGTTCTGTTTTAATGGCTGTATTTCTGTTTTAATGGGTGTTGTTCTGTTTTAATGGGTGTAGTTCTGTTTTAATGGCTGTAGTTCTGTTTTAATGGGTGTTGGGCTGTTTTAATGGGTGTTGTTCCGTTTTAATGGGTGTAGTTCTGTTTTAATGGGTGTTGTTCCGTTTTTGTCACGGTTTCGGCCGAGGCGGCCCCTTCTCCTTGTTCGGGCAGGCTTCGGCGGTCGTCGTCTCCGGAGTACTAGCTGCCACCGTTCGATGTTTCATGTTTGATTGGCTTTGTCTGTTTGTCACACCTGTTTATTCTTTAGTGAAGTCCTTAGTGCACGCCAAAACCGGCAACAGGCCACAGGCGAAAACAAACGCACACTAGACAGTCAAAGTAAGTATGCACAAAGTGCAGGTCTCTCTATACAACCCGAAAACGAGAGAGAGAACAAAATACAGAGGACAAACAACCACACGACAGCAGAACAATTACACACAACCCCTGACCTAACACAAGGGAACTAAATAGGGTGCCTAATGAAACTAAACAACGAACAGGTGTGACAAACAGACAAAACCAATCAAACAAGAAACATCGAACGGTGGCAGCTAGTACTCCGGAGACGACGACCGCCGAAGCCTGCCCGAACAAGGAGAAGGGGCCGCCTCGGCCGAAACCGTGACAGTTTTAATGGGTGTAGTTCTGTTTTAATGGCTGTTGTTCTGTTTTAATGGCTGTTGTTCTGTTTTAATGGCTGTTGTTCTGTTTTAATGGCTGTTGTTCTGTTTTACAGTTTTTTGAAATCACTTTGGCACTAATTTCAGAACCTTCACGTCATATTTCAAAACTCTAGACACAAAACTCACAACCAATGATCAAAATGCACATTTTTTTCAATTGCTTGGATACAATACACATACAACTAAGATCATTTGTTCATTTAACAAAAATCACCTGTTCAACATGACACAACTTAACATCAAAGTACTACTATTTCAAAAGGCAATTCACACATTACATTTCAGATGAGTGTCTATTCATTTCATTACAGTTATCCAACTATAAATTGATACAACTGCTCAAAACGATAAGTAACTGTTGCATTACTCTTAATGCATAGTTATATGGAAACAGACAAACAATATTCCATGTTTAGATAATGAAAGTTTCAAGATAACGAGATTCATTGTCACCAATTAGCGTGGAGCATGAACCAATTAGACTACATTATCTATGGATGTAATATTTAAACATAATTCTTTATCAGACACCGTTTCTATGGTCCCATGTACCACCTTTTCAGACTATTTACAGTATTGACAGTACTGCACTGTACGGATGCAGGCCCTTGTAATTGCTTGTCCAATTCTGCCAACTCGTTACTGATGATTGAGTTCACATTGTGGAACGAGTATATAAAGAATTGATTGGGATCCACTTGCAACAACATAGCGATACGTACTGTAACATGGAGCCGGCAGGTGATCCAGGTCACAATAGAGGTCAAGCAGTGGTGGGAGCAGACCCGTCGCCAGACCTCAGTCTTAAGGGGGGCATATGAAATGCATGGGAGGGCAGGGCACAATTATTATTAGCCTACAGTACGTATATTTAATAATAAATTCCCTCAAGTGGGGGGGGGGGGGGCACAAGCATCTTTGGGGGCGGGCCCGGCCCCCTATGACCCGCCCATAGCGACGGGTGTGGGTGGGAGGAAGACGAGGAAGATGTGTTGGTCAAAGGAATGGCAGGGGAAAAGCACCCCTTCTGAGGTGTGGTCGTGGGCCTCGTTTGAGAGGTGTGGGGGAACGTGGTAGAGGACAAGGCCACGGACCAAGACAGCGGCAGCAACAGCAGTGTCCAATGAAATCCGAGCAATAGTTGTAGACCATGTCATAAATCATGGCATGACAATGACTGAGGTGGCTACAATGATACAACCAAACCTCAGAAGGTCAACCGTGGCCTCAATAATCAGAACTTTCCGCAATGAGAACCGGTAAGTCGTCAGCATGCACTAAACATTATGCTACTCTCAATTGTCAAATGACTGCATACCAATGTGTATCACAGAGTAGGTGATGTGACCAAGTTTCTTCTTACTGTAATGTTCCCTGTAGAATTAAGACTAGGCCAAATAGGGGAGGCAGAGGCAAAATTCTGACTGACCAACAAGAGCAGGCTGTGGTCGATTTGGTTCGGGCCAGAAATTATATTCGCCTTACAGAAATTCGCCAGCATATCTTGGACAATGAAGACATGTTTAACAATGTGGAATCCATAAGTTTGCCGACTATTGCACGCATGCTGAAAAGGCACCAGGTGTCTTTAAAACAACTATACCGTGTGCCTTTTGAAAGAAATGCAGACCGAGTGAAGCAAATGAGGACTGAGTATGTTCAGGTATGTTCAGTTTCAAGATGGCTGTTGTAATAAAATTCCCAAATAATTCTACATTGTACAGTAATCAGTAAATCTCTTTCCAAAATGTATTTTTAGAGGGTGATGGAGCTTGATGCTGATGACAACCATCACAAATTCATAAATTTGGATGAGGCAGGCTTTAACCTGGCCAAGACAAGGAGGAGAGGTCGGAATTTCATTGGCCAGCGGGCAACCATCCAAGTACCTGGACAACGTGGGGCCAACATTACCATGTGTGCGGCTATATCAGAAGATGGTGTGGTGGGACGCAGACCTCTTATTGGATCATATAATACAGCTCTCCTTGTAACCTTCCTTGATGAGCTCGATCAGGTCTGTAGAGCTGATGGTGTGACCTATGTCATTGTGTGGGATAATGTCAGGTTCCACCATGCTCATATGGTGCAAGCATGGTTTCAGGCCCATGCACAATTTTCCACCCTGTATTTACCCCCATACTCTCCTTTCCTTAACCCGATTGAGGAATTTTTCTCCACATAGAGATGGAAGGTTTATGATAGGCGCCCTCATGAACAAGTCACTCTTCTCCAGGCCATGGATGACGCATGCAATGACATCACGGCAGACCAGTGTCAGGCCTGGATTCGCCATGCCTGACGGTTTTTTCCAAGATGTCTGACTAATGAAAACATCCATTGTGATCTAGATAAGAACCTGTGGCCAAATCCACAAGACAGAATTTGAAAAATGACGTCAAGGTTCTGTGTGTGACAAAGTGATTGTAAAAAACTGTAATGGCTGTAGTTCTGTTTTAATTGGTGTTGTTCTATTTTAATGGGTGTAGTTCTGTTTTAACGGGTGTAGTTCTGTTTTAATGGGTGTAGTTCTGTTTTAATGGATGTAGTTCTGTTTTAATGGGTGTTGTTCTGTTTTAATGGGTGCTGTTCTGTTTTAATGGGTATAGTTCTGTTTTAATGGGTATAGTTTAGTTTTAATGGGTGTTGTTCTGTTTTAATGGGTGTAGTTCTGTTTTAATGAGTGTTGTTCTGTTTTAATGGGTGTTGTTCTGTTTTAATGGGTGTAGTTCTGTTTTAAAGGGTGTAGTTATGTGTTAATGGGTGTTGTTCTGTTTTAATGGGTGTTGTTCTGTTTTAATGGGTGTTGTTCTGTTTTAATGGGTGTAGTTCTGTTTTAATGGATGTAGTTCTGTTTTAATGGGTGTTGTTCTGTTTTAATGGGTGCTGTTCTGTTTTAATGGGTATAGTTCTGTTTTAATGGGTATAGTTTAGTTTTAATGGGTGTTGTTCTGTTTTAATGGGTGTAGTTCTGTTTTAATGGCTGTAGTTCTGTTTTAATTGGTGTTGTTCTATTTTAATGGGTGTAGTTCTGTTTTAAACGGGTGTAGTTCTGTTTTAATGGGTGTAGTTCTGTTTTAATGGATGTAGTTCTGTTTTAAATGGGTGGTTGTTCTGTTTTTAATGGGTGCTGTTCTGTTTTAATGGGTATAGTTTCTGTTTTAATGGGTATAGTTTAGTTTTAATGGGTGTTGTTCTGTTTTAATGGGTGTAGTTCTGTTTTAATGAGTGTTGTTCTGTTTTAATGGGTGTTGTTCTGTTTTAATGGGTGTAGTTCTGTTTTAAAGGGTGTAGTTATGTGTTAATGGGTGTTGTTCTGTTTTAATGGGGTGTTGTTCTGTTTTAATGGGTGTTGTTCTGTTTTAATGGGTGTAGTTCTGTTTTAATGGATGTAGTTTCTGTTTTAATGGGTGTTGTTCTGTTTTAAATGGGTGCTGTTCTGTTTTAATGGGTATAGTTCTGTTTTAATGGGTATAGTTTAGTTTTAATGGGTGTTGTTCTGTTTTAATGGGTGTAGTTCTGTTTTAATGGGTGTAGTTCTGTTTTAATGGGTGTTGTTCTGTTTTAATGAGTGTTGTTCTGTTTTAATGAGTGTTGTTCTGTTTTAATGGGTGTAGTTCTGTTTTAATGGATGTAGTTCTGTTTTAATGGGTGTTGTTCTGTTTTAATGGGTGCTGTTCTGTTTTAATGGGTATAGTTCTGTTTTAATGGGTATAGTTTAGTTTTAATGGGTGTTGTTCTGTTTTAATGAGTGTTGTTCTGTTTTAATGAGTGTTGTTCTGTTTTAATGGGTGTTGTTCTGTTTTAATGGGTGTAGATCTGTTTTAAAGGGTGTAGTTATGTGTTAATGGGTGTTGTTCTGTTTTAATGGGTGTTGTTCTGTTTTAATGGGTGTTGTTCTGTTTTTAATGGGTTGTAGTTCTGTTTTAATGGATGTAGTTCTGTTTTAATGGGTGTTGTTCTGTTTTAATGGGTGCTGTTCTGTTTTAATGGGTATAGTTCTGTTTTAATGGGTATAGTTTAGTTTTAATGGGTGTTGTTCTGTTTTAATGGGTGTAGTTCTGTTTTAATGGGTGTAGTTCTGTTTTAATGGGTGTAGTTCTGTTTTAATGGGTGTTGTTCTGTTTTAATGAGTGTTGTTCTGTTTTAATGAGTGTTGTTCTGTTTTAATGGGTGTTGTTCTGTTTTAATGGGTGTAGTTCTGTTTTAATAATAATATAATAATAATAATATGCCATTTAGCAGACGCTTTTATCCAAAGCGACTTACAGTCGTGCGTGCATACATTTTTGCGTATGGGTGGTCCCGGGGATCGAACCCACTACCTTGGCGTTACAAGCGCCGTGCTCTACCAGCTGAGCTACAGAGGGTGTAGTTATGTGTTAATGGGTGTTGTTCTGTTTTAATGGGTGTTGTTCTGTTTTAATGGGTGTTGTTCTGTTTTAATGGGTGTCTTAAAAAAAAAAACCTGCTGCTCTTATGATAAGAATGATGTAGTGCATTTAGTTGCCACATCGTACTATATTTTAGATGTATATATTTATCAGTATAATCTATGGAAAACACAGATGTCATGTATCGCTTTACAGAACAGTGCTCAGGCACGTGGTTGGCTGTGTTTTTTGTTATGTGTCTGAAACATAAGGCTGCGTGCGGTTTGGCTCTGGTTCTATGGTGGATCTGTGAAACACACTAGCAGAACAAAAACTATTCTCTCCAAAGTGGATACATACATTGTGGAATTTAAAGAATTTCGTCCGGAATTGTGTTTTTTGTTATGTGTCTGAAACATAAGGCTGCATGCGGTTTGGCTCTGGTTCTATGGTGGATTCCGTTACAAAGCAAAAAATAAACGAAAATTCAAGAGTAAATACCTAACGAGTGTTCTGAAGAGATCATTAGATGTCTTACTGAGTTACTGGATGACCAATTGGAGAAACGAGACTCCAATGACCATACCTCTTCCTCTATTGATGTTAAAGGTAAAGGGAGTAAACACCATAGAAATACATCTAATGATGTTCTAAGACACACCTCTCTCTAATGATGCTCTAAGAGACACCTCTCTCTAATGATGTTCTAAGAGACACCTATCTCTAATGATGTTCTAAGAGACACCTCTCTCTAATGATGTTCTAAGAGACACCTCTCTCTAATGATGTTCTAAGAGACACCTCTCTCTAATGATGTTCTAAGAGACATCTCTAATGATGTTCTAAGAGACACCTCTCTCTAATGATGTTCTAAGAGACACCTCTCTCTAATGATGTTCTAAGAGACACCTATCTCTAATGATGTTCTAAGAGACACCTCTCTCTAATGATGTTCTAAGAGACACCTCTCTCTAATGATGCTCTAAGAGACACCTCTAATGATGTTCTAAGAGACATCTCTAATGATGTTCTGAGATAGATGACTGACTTTAAATGTCCTGTGTGTATGGGGTCAATGATTTGGTACATAGGGTCCCATAACGACTAACCCTCAAGAGCTGGCACTTCCAGAATAGGTCCTGGTCCACTCACTTCCACTGGGGGCCTCAAACTGTGACCCCCATCCAGAGCCCTGTGGCCCTCTGGCCCTCGGGAATACTGACCTGGTCTTCGGGCTGCTGGGCCTGCAGGGAGTGGCCGTGGGGGGTTTCACAGTCGGGGCTGTAATGTTCACAGTAGTCATAAGCTGCTTTAGGATCAGCCACAATCAGCAGCTGCTGGATGTCACCCTGAGGAAAGGAGAGGAGGATGAGTTGTGGGGAAATCCTGTTGACCTCTAACCCTTCCTATAGGTGACAGTTAGCAGACAGACACAGTATGGTGTTGTGAGTACCGTAGTTCAAATCTAATATGAACAATAAAGAAGTAAAATAACAAGTCTAACTTTAGTCACAAATTTCACAGGAAATGAGGTCATAGCAGGAAGAAGATAGACAGAACATAAACCCATACGTCAGATAACATGTAATCCCATCAGCCTCTAAAGGAGGTGCAGTGTTTTAGTGCGATCTTAGAGTTCTCAGGCTGGCAGTGTTAGTAAGGGAAAGGGGATGTGATTCTAGCCTACTGATTAAACAGCTTGACACATACCATAGGACACTCATCCACAGGGCACTCATCCACAGGGCACTCATCCACAGGACACTCATCCACAGGGCACTCATCCACAGGGCACTCATCCACAGGGCACTCATCCACAGGACACTCATCCACAGGACACTCATCCACAGGGCACTCATCCACAGGGCACTCATCCACAGGACACTCATCCACAGGACACTCATCCACAGGGCACTCATCCACAGGACACTCATCCACAGGGCACTCATCTACAGGGCACTCATCCACAGGACACTCATCCACAGGACACTCATCCACAGGGCACTCATCCACAGGACACTCATCCACAGGGCACTCATCCACAGGACACTCATCCACAGGGCACTCATCCACAGGGCACTCATCCACAGGACACTCATCCACAGGGCACTCATCCACAGGGCACTCATCCACAGGACACTCATCCACAGGACACTCATCCACAGGGCACTCATCCACAGGACACTCATCCACAGGGCACTCATCCACAGGACACTCATCCACAGGACACTCATCCACAGGACAGTCATCCACAGGACACTCATCCACAGGACACTCATCCACAGGACAGTCATCCACAGGACACTCATCCACAGGGCACTCATCCACAGGGCACTCATCCACAGGACACTCATCCACAGGACACTCATCCACAGGACAGTCATCCACAGGGCACTCATCCACAGGACACTCATCCACAGGACACTTATCAACAGGACACTCATCCACAGGACACTCATCCAAATCAAATCTAATCAAGCTTTATTTATACAGCACTTTTCAGACATGAATGCAACGCAGTGCGCTTCACAGGAAAACATAAAAAAAAGAAAAAAGTTTACAAAAAAACATACATACAGTGGGGGAAAAAAGTATTTAGTCAGCCACCAATTGTGCAAGTTCTCCCACTTAAAAAGATGAGAGAGGCCTGTAATTTTCATCATAGGTACACGTCAATTATGACAGACAAAATGAGAAAAGAAATTCCAGAAAATCACATTGTAGGATTTTTTATGAATTTATTTGCTAATTATGGTGGAAAATAAGTATTTGGTCAATAACAAAAGTTTCTCAATACTTTGTTATATACCCTTTGTTGGCAATGACACAGGTCAAACGTTTTCTGTAAGTCTTCACAAGGTTTTCACACACTGTTGCTGGTATTTTGGCCCATTCCTCCATGCAGATCTCCTCTAGAGCAGTGATGTTTTGGGACTGTCGCTGGGCAACACGGACTTTCAACTCCCTCCAAAGATTTTCTATGGGGTTGAGATCTGGAGACTGGCTAGGCCACTCCAGGACCTTGAAATGCTTCTTACGAAGCCACTCCTTCGTTGCCCGGGCGGTGTGTTTGGGATCATTGTCATGCTGAAAGACCCAGCCACGTTTCATCTTCAATGCCCTTGCTGATGGAAGGAGGTTTTCACTCAAAATCTCACGATACATGGCCCCATTCATTCTTTCCTTTACACGGATCAGTCGTCCTGGTCCCTTTGCAGAACAACAGCCCCAAAGCATGATGTTTCCACCCCCATGCTTCACAGTAGGTATGGTGTTCTTTGGATGCAACTCAGCATTCTTTGTCCTCCAAACACGACGAGTTGAGTTTTTACCAAAAAGTTATATTTTGGTTTCATCTGACCATATGACATTCTCCCAATCCTCTTCTGGATCATCCAAATGCACTCTAGCAAACTTCAGACGGGCTTGGACATGTACTGGCTTAAGCAGGGGGACACGTCTTGCACTGCAGGATTTGAGTCCCTGGCGGCGTAGTGTGTTACTGATGGTAGGCTTTGTTACTTTGGTCCCAGCTCTCTGCAGGTCATTCACTAGGTCCCCCCGTGTGGTTCTGGGATTTTTGCTCACCGTTCTTGTGATCATTTTGACCCCACGGGGTGAGATCTTGCGTGGAGCCCCAGATCGAGGGAGATTATCAGTGGTCTTGTATGTCTTCCATTTCCTAATAATTGCTCCACAGTTGATTTCTTCAAACCAAGCTGCTTACCTATTGCAGATTCAGTCTTCCCAGCCTGGTGCAGGTCTACAATTTTGTTTCTGGTGTCCTTTGACAGCTCTTTGGTCTTGGCCATAGTGGAGTTTGGAGTGTGACTGTTTGAGGTTGTGGACAGGTGTCTTTTATACTGATAACAAGTTCAAACAGGTGCCATTAATACAGGTAACGAGTGGAGGACAGAGGAGCCTCTTAAATAAGAAGTTACAGGTCTGTGAGAGCCAGAAATCTTGCTTGTTTGTAGGTGACCAAATACTTATTTTCCACCATAATTTGCTAATAAATTCATTAAAAATCCTACAATGTGATTTTCTGGATTTTTTTCCCTCAATTTGTCTGTCATAGTTGACGTGTACCTATGATGAAAATTACAGGCCTCTCTCATCTTTTTAAGTGGGAGAACTTGCACAATTGGTGGCTGACTAAATACTTTTTTTCCCCACTGTATTTATTTCACAACAAAACATAAGAGGAAAAAACAACAAAATAATAACAATAAAAATTGAACGACTAAAAAGCCCCCTGAGGAAAAGCAAAGCTAAAAAGGAGTGTTTTAAGATCTCTTTTAAAAATGTCCACAGTTTTGGCCCCCCTCAGGTTCTCTGGCAGGCTATTCCAGAGGCTGGGGGCATAGTAACTAAAGGCTGCCTCTCCATGCCTAATGGTCCTAGGCTTTGTGATTGTTAAAAGGCCATTGCCAGACGACCTGAGGGACCTACTGGGTACATAACTCAAAAGCATGTCTGACAAGTATTGTGGAGCACAATCGTGGATTGATTTAAAAAACAAAAGAGGAATCTTAAAAATTATTCTAAAACTCATAGGCAGCCAGTGCAGAGACTTTAAAACCGGTGTAATGTGTGCTCTCCATCTGGTCTTGGTCAGTACCCGTGCTGCAGCATTCTGTATGTTATGAAGTTGACCAATGGCTTTCTTGGGTAGACCAGACAGGAGAGCATTGCAGTAGTCAAGCCTGCTTGTAATAAAAGCATTGATGAGTAGGGCTGTGGCGGTCATGACATTTTGTCAGCCGGTGATTGTCATACAAATAACTGCCGGTCTCACGGCAATTGACCGTTAATTAACATAAACACCTTTAGCATCTCCTGGCTTCCACGCATAGCCTACAAGCCACTAATGCAGACCATTGGAACATCTACATTTAAAAAAGTCTAATAAATCCATTTAATATAGCCTACACCATCACAATAAATCCATTATTTATTTTAGACAGGTCTAAAGAAACAATTATGATTTGAATAAAGTCGCATGAAAGGCATGAGCTCTGCTTTGTTTCTTGCACAGGCTGCACACATCTCATCAGTCTCTCATTCACAATTTGACAACCACTTGATAATGCCTCGAATTTCCCGGCGGTATCTCACTAGTGTGAACGTAATGCCCTAAAAAAATCCACGTCTTTTGCGGCCAGTGGCCATTGTGCCCTTGGGCTGAATATAATAATTATAATTCCCTTCTTCCGGCTGCTTGTTCCGAAGCACCTCTCAGATATCTCAATTCTTATTAGCCAATGTCCGTCACGTGATCGGGTCCTTCTCACAGGCATCTCAGCTCCGAAGTAAGCTACAAGTGAAGACAGACACATCGGGGACGCAACTGCGCACGTCCTTCCTATCGAATTCCAAGGCGTATATTGAGGATGTTAGAACTGTCTACATTTACTTTTCATCAGCCAACAAGATGAGTCGGCCTAACAAACTGCTAAAGCACTAGCCTATGTCAATCTAGCCTATGTCAATCTACAATCCCCATAGTACAAAAGTTGACCTATTCTATTGGCCAACTTGTCGTTCTGTGCGAGAAATAAATATTCCAAACATAGTCTGGGACAGTTGTGGGATGAGATAGATCTCAAATGAATACAACCACTCGCATCAAAAAAAATGTTTAAAAGCAATGAGGCCTACGCAACAGATCAGAACGTTTAGCTTAAAACATTGATAAACTATTAGTCTATTTCTTCACATTATAAGCTAAGCAATTGCACAGTACGCTATAAGCGTGAATATTCCAAAATGCAATCAATTAGCAGGAAAACACTGTTCTCAAAAGTGACCGCAAATGCGATTATGCATGTGATGCTTTATTATAAAGGTGCATTTTTATGGTGAAAATGATCTTCCCCAAACTTGAAACTCAAGTGACGCCTATGTATTCCAGTTAGGCTCTACACCGGTTGTAAAGTGGATTAATGTGCTTAATTTTAAGAAGTTACAGTTGAAGTCGGAAGTTTACATAAACCTTAGCCAAATACATTTACACTCAGTTTTTCACAATTCCTGACATTTAATCCTAGTAAAAATTCCCTGTCTTAGGTCAGTTAGGATCACCACTTTATTTTAAGAATGTGATATGTCAGAAGAATATTAGAGAGAATTATTTATTTCAGCTTTTATTTCTTTCATCACATTCCCAGTGGGTCAGAAGTTTACATACACTCAATTAGTATTTAGTAGCATTGCCTTTAAATTGTTTAACTTGGGTCAAACGTTTCGGGTAGCCTTCCACAAGCGTCCCACAACAAGTTGGGTGAATTTTGGCCCATTCCTCCTGACAGAGCTGGTGTAGCTGAGTCAGGTTTGTAGGCCTCCTTGCTCGCACATACTTTTTCAGTTCTTTCCACACATTTTCTATAGGATTGAGGTCAGGGCCTTGTGATGGCCACTCCAATACCTTGACTTTGTTGTCCTTAAGCCATTTTGTCACGAATTTGGAAGTATGCTTGGGGTCGTTGTCCATTTGGAAGAACCATTTGCGACCAAGCTTTAACTTCCTGACTGATGTCTTGAGATTTTGCTTCAATATATCCACATAATTTTCCTTCCTCATGATGCCATCTTTTTGTGAAGTACACCAGTCCCTCCTGCAGCAAAGCACCCCCACAGCATGATGCTGCCACCCCCGTGCTTCAAGTTTTGGATGGTGCTCTTCGGCTTGCAAGCTCGCCCTTTTTCCTCCAAACATAACAATGGTCATTATAGCCAAACAGTTCTATTTTTGTTTCATCAGACCAGAGGACATTTCTCCAAAAAGTAAAATCTTTGTCCACATGTGCAGTTGCAAACCGTAGTATGGCTTTTTTATGGCGGTTTTGGAGCAGTGGCTTCTTCCTTGCTGAGCAGCCTTTCAGGTTACATGTTTTACATTTTAGTCATTTAGCAGACGCTCTTATCCAGAGCAACTTACAGTTAGTGAGTGCATACATGTTTTATACCTGCCCCCCGTGGGAGTCGAACCCACAACCCTGGAGTTGCAAGTGCCATGCTCTACCAACTGAGCTACAGGGGTTGATATAGGACTTGTTTTACTGTGGATATAGATACTTTTGTACCTGTTTCCTCCAGCATCTTCACAAGGTCCTTTGCTGTTGTTCTGCAATTGATTTGCACTTTTTGCACCAAAGTACGTTCATCTCTAGGAGACAGAACGCTTCTCCTTCCTGAGCGGTATGACGGCTGCGTGGTCCCATGGTGTTTATACTTGCGTACTATTGTTTGTACAGATGAACGTGGTACCTTCAGGCATTTGGCAATTGCTCCCAAGGATGAACCAGACTTATGGAGGTCTACAATGTTTTTTCTGAGGTTTTGGCTGATCTCTTTTGATTTTCCCATGATGTCAAGAAAAAAGGCACTGAGTTTAAAGGTAGGCCTTGAAATACATCCACAGGTACCTCCAATTTACTCAAATTATGTCAATTAGCCTATCAGAAGCTTTTAAAGCCTTGACATACATTTCTGGAATTTTCCAAGCTGTTTAAAGGCACAGTCAACTTAGTGTATGTAATCTTCTGACCCACTGGAATTGTGATACAGTGAATTATAAGTGAAATAATCTGTTTGTAAACAATTTTTGGAAAAATTAGTTGTGTCATGCACAAAGTAGATGTCCTAACCGACTTGCCAAAACTATAGTTTGTTAACAAGACATTTGTGGAGTGGTTGAAAAACGAGTTTTAATGACTCCAACCTAAGTGTATGTAAACTTCCGACTTCAACTGTATTTGGCCACTTTAGTTGTGAAACAAACCTTATCAAAACATACAGGCCCATGGGCTAGGCTACTTGAGGTGTGCGACTATGATTTGAAAAGTTCCCTGTAGTCCCCTGTAGCTCAGTTGGTAGAGCATGGCGCTTGCAACGCCAGGGTTGTGTGTTCGTTCCCACGGGGGGCCAATATGAAAATGTATGCACTCACTAACTGTAAACTGCTCTGGATAAGAGCGTCTGCTAAATGACTAGAAATGTAAAAGGTAGCTCAAAAAAAGTACTGTTTCTTGCCTTACTGCACACAATCTGGGCATCACAAGAGAACACTGATCCACAGGGCACAGTGGAAAATCTAGTTTAGACACTGGCTGGGTAAGTAAAATATTATTCTTAGCCTGGGGGTTTTTTTCATTGGGATTGTTACAGGGAAAAAAGAACCCAAAAGGGGATTTCCGAAACCATTAAACCTGGGTCCGAAAAAAACCAAGTAACCCGCTCCCCCGAACACCAATTTAAAACCCCCCTCCTGAACAAACCCAAAAAAACCTGCTCCTGAACCCAATTTTAAAACCCCCTCCTGAACAATAATTAAAACCCCTTTCCCTTTCCCCAAACCCAATTTTAAAACCCCCTTTTTGAACACCAATGATACCTGCTCCTTTAACACTAAAACAAACACCTCCTTTAACACCATTTTAAAAATCTCCCCCAAACCCAATTATCCCGCTCCTGAACACTAATTTAAACCCCCCCCGAAAACCAATTAAAAACCCTCTCATGAACCCCCAAAAACCCCCTGAATGCCAATTAAACACTCTCCTGAACACCAATTAAACCTGCTCCTGAACACCAATTAAACCCTCTCCTGAACACCAATTAAACCCACTCCTGAACACCAATTAAAAACCTCTCCCGAACACCAACACCCAATTAAAAACTCCCTGAAAACCGGGAAATTAAAAACCCCCTTTCCCGAACACCAATTAAAACCCCCTTTTTGAACAAACCCAAATTTAAAAACTCTCCTACACCATTAAACCCTACCGAACACCAATTAACCTTCCCCCAGGAAACCAACTTTTTAAGCAAGTTTTGAAAATTGGGTTCGGTGGGGCCAGATTGGCTCCTTCCTTGAAGGGGTCAGGTAACAAGGAATTTTGGCATCCCAAATTTAAACATTTCCGTTTGGGGTCCTTCCCTTTTCTGACACCATTATAACCTCCTCCCTAGCCCTTCCCCTTTTTTGAAAGGTTAAAACCCAATTTGAAATCTCAACTGAAATTAAACCCTTTCTAACCCGAATCAGGAAGGCAAAACCTCCCACTTTGCCCCCATTAAACAGTTCTTCACCAAATTAAAGTCCTAACCCAATTAAAACCCCTTGCCCTTAAAATGCTTGAAAACCCCCCTTTTCCGCAAGATTGGGAAACCGCTCCTGAACACAAAAAATTGACCTACTTCGCACATAAACGTCTGACCTTTAATATTAAAAACTCCCCCTGGGAACCCATTAAAAACCCCCCCTAACCCGTTTTAAAATTTCCCAAACCCAAATTAAAACCGTTGAAAAACAATAAACGCCCCCTAACCCCCTTTTAATTTAAAACCAATTTAAAAGTTAAAAAAAATAATTAAACCTGCTCCTGAACACCAATTAAACCTGATCCTAAACACAATTAAACCTGATCCTAAACACCAAAGGAGGATGAAATCCAACATGTATTTGTAGAGCTAATGTTTTCTGAAACAGTTTGGGTTTTCGGGTTGAGGTGGGGGGCACAGGAGGTTGGTGTCACCTTCATTGGGGAGGACGGGCTCACGGTAATGGCTGGAGAGGAATGGGTGGAATGGCATCAAATACATCAAACACATGGTTTCCAGGTGTTTGATGCCATTCCATTTGCTCCGATCCAGCCATTATTATGAGCCGTCCTCCCCTCAGCAGCCTCCACTGGTGGTGGGGTTGGAGGAGGTAGTATACCCCAGGATACTTTGAGGGTACTCAACGTGAGTGAAATCAGATGCACCTTTTCAACTAGATCAGTGACAGGGTCAAATGTACATAGCCCAGCCTGGTAGCCTCATCCCTGTGGGGTCGTTTTCACCCCCATGATACAGACCCCCGTGGTCCTCTGTAGCTCAGCTGGTAGAGCACGGCGCTTGTAACGCCAAGGTAGTGGGTTCGATCCCCGGGACCACCCATACACAAAAATGTATGCACGCATGACTGTAAGTCGCTTTGGATAAAAGCGTCTGCTAAATGGCATGTTATTATTATTATTAACTGTAACCACAGGACCCCAGGGTGGGGAGTTAACTATTACCACCAGGCCACCAGTATAACCAGGGTGGAGAGTTAACTATTACCACCAGGCCACCAGTATAACCAGGGTGGAGAGTTAACTATTACCACCAGGCCACCAGTATAACCAGGGTGGAGAGTTAACTATTACCACCAGGCCACCAGTATAACCAGGGTGGAGAGTTAACTATTACCACCAGGCCACCAGTATAACCAGGGTGGAGAGTTAACTATTACCACCAGGCCACCAGTATAACCAGGGTGGGGAGTTAACTATTACCACCAGGCCACCAGTATAACCAGGGTGGAGAGTTAACTATTACCACCAGGCCACCAGTATAACCAGGGTGGAGAGTTAACTATTACCACCAGGCCACCAGTATAACCAGGGTGGAGAGTTAACTATTACCACCAGGCCACCAGTATAACCAGGGTGGAGAGTTAACTATTACCACCAGGCCACCAGTATAACCAGGGTGGAGAGTTAACTATTACCACCAGGCCACCAGTATAACCAGGGTGGAGAGTTAACGATTACCACCAGGCCACCAGTATAACCAGGGTGGAGAGTTAACTATTACCACCAGGCCACCAGTATAACCAGGGTGGGGAGTTAACTATTACCACCAGGCCACCAGTATAACCAGGGTGGAGAGTTAACTATTACCACCAGGCCACCAGTATAACCAGGGTGGAGAGTTAACTATTACCACCAGGCCACCAGTATAACCAGGGTGGAGAGTTAAACTATTACCACCAGGCCACCAGTATAACCAGGGTGGGGAGTTAACTATTTCCACCAGGCCACCAGTATAACCAGGGTGGAGAGTTAACTATTACCACGAGGCCACCAGTATAACCAGGATGGAGAGTTAACTATTACCACCAGGCCACCAGTATAACCAGGGTGGAGAGTTAACTATTACCACCCAGGCCACCAGTATAACCAGGGTGGAGAGTTAACTATTACCACGAGGCCACCAGTATAACCAGGGTGGAGAGTTAACTATTACCACCAGGCCACCAGTATAACCAGGGTGGAGAGTTAACTATTACCACCAGGCCACCAGTATAACCAGGGTGGAGAGTTAAATATTACCCACCAGGCCACCAGTATAACCAGGGTGGAGAGTTAACTATTACCACCAGGCTACCAGTATAACCAGGGTGGAGAGTTAACTATTACCACCAGGCCACCAGTATAAGCAGGGTGGAGAGTTAACTATTACCACCAGGCCACCAGTATAACCCAGGGTGGAGAGTTAACTATTACCACCAGGCCACCAGTATAACCAGGGTGGAGAGTTAACTATTACCACCAGGCCACCAGTATAACCAGGGTGGAGAGTTAAACTATTACCACCAGGCCACCAGTATAACCAGGGTGGAGAGTTAACTATTACCACCAGGCCACCAGTATAACCAGGGTGGAGAGTAACTATTACCACCAGGCCACCAGTATAACCAGGGTGGAGAGTTAACTATTACCACCAGGCCACCAGTATAACCAGGGTGGAAAGTTAACTATTACCACCAGGCCACCAGTATAACCAGGGTGGAGAGTTAACTATTACCACCAGGCCACCAGTATAACCAGGGTGGAGAGTTCACTATTACCACCAGGCCACCAGTATAACCAGGGTGGAGAGTTAACTATTACCACCAGGCCACCAGTATAACCAGGGTGGAGAGTTAACTATTACCACCAGGCCACCAGTATAACCAGGGTGGAGAGTTAACTATTACCACCAGGCCACCAGTTATAACCAGGGTGGAAAGTTAACTATTACCACCAGGCCACCAGTATAACCAGGGTGGAGAGTTAACTATTACCACCAGGCCACCAGTATAACCAGGGTGGAAAGTTAACTATTACCACCAGGCCACCAGTATAACCAGGGTGGTGAGTTAACTATTACCACCAGGCCACCAGTATAACCAGGGTGGAGAGTTAACTATTACCACCAGGCCACCAGTATAACCAGGGTGGAGAGTTAACTATTACCACCAGGCCACCAGTATAACCAGGGTGGGGAGTTAACTATTACCACCAGGCCACCAGTATAACCAGGGTGGGGAGTTAACTATTACCACCAGGCCACCAGTATAACCAGGGTGGAGAGTTAACTATTACCACCAGGCCACCAGTATAACCAGGGTGGCTACTGCGCTGAACACCTTGGGAATGACACAGCAGATGTAACAATGGGCTGCGTCTCAAGGGGCACCATATTCTCTAAGTAGTGCACTACCCACAGGGCTCTGGTCAAAAGAAGTGCACTAAATAGGGAATAGGGTGCCATTTGGGACACAGACCCATGTGGTTCTAACTGAACCCTCCATTTCATGTCCACAGGGAAGGTTGGGAATGATGGGGTTGGGAAGGTTGGGAAGGTTGGGAAGGTTGGGAAGGTTGGGAACGTTGGGAAGGTTGGGAAGGTTGGGAACGTTGGGAAGATTGGGGACGTTGGGAATGTTGGGAACGTTGGGAAGGTTGGGAAAGTTGGGAAGTTTGGGAAGGTTGGGAACATTGGGAACGTAGGGAAGGTTGGGAACGTTGGGAATGTAGGGAAGGTTGGGAAGTTTGGGAAGGTTGGGAAGATTGGGAAGGTTGGGAAGGTTGGGAACGTAGGGCAGGTTGAGAAGGTTGGGAAGATTGGGAAGGTTGGGAAGGTTGGGAAGGTTGGGAAGGTTGGAAAGGTTGGGAAGGTTGGGAAGGTTGGGAACGTTGGGAACGTTGGGAAGGTTGGGAACGTTGGGAAGGTTGGGAAGGTTGGGAACGTTGGGAAGGTTGGGAAGGTTGGGAACGTAGGGAAGGTTGGGAAGGTTAGGAGGATGTCTAGGTGATGAAAACAAATGTAAACACTGGCTGGAGGTCATAGGAATAGAAAGCATGATGCACTCTGCAGGGTTCTCCAGCTGTCCCCATAGGAGAACCATTTTTGGTTCCAGGTAGAACTATTTTTGTTTCCAATTCGAACCATCAGTGTAAAGTGTTCTACATGGAACTCAAAAGGGTTCTACCTGGAACCAAAAGGGTTCTACCTGGAACCAAAAATTCAAAGGGTTCTCCTGTGGGGACAGTGTAGCATAGTGTAGGATAGAATCAGCACACTACACAGAGTGATAAAAGGAAAGTGCCTCCATGGTTTGTCTAGATGACTCAAACCACTAGCATGTCCTCTGACTGCCTTTGGTTTGGACGCCATGATGGCTGACCCCTTCAGAACTGTTCCCATGTTGTACCCCTTCAGAACTGTTCCCATGTTGTACCCCTTCAGAACTGTTCCCATGTTGTACCCCTTCAGAACTGTTTCCATGTTGTACCCCTTCAGAACTGTTTCCATGTTGTACCCCTTCAGAACTGTTTCCATGTTGTACCCCTTCAGAACTGTTTCCATGTTGTACCCCTTCAGAACTGTTTCCATGTTGTACCTTTTCAGAACTGTTTCCATGTTGTACCCCTTCAGAACTGTTTCCATGTTGTACCCCTTCAGAACCGTTTCCATGTTGTACCCCTTCAGAACTGTTTCCATGTTGTACCCCTTCATAACTGTTTCCATGTTGTACCCCTTCAGAACTGTTTCCATGTTGTACCCCTTCAGAACTGTTTCCATGTTGTACCCCTTCAGAACCGTTTCCATGTTGTACCCCTTCAGAACTGTTTCCATGTTGTACCCCTTCAGAACTGTTTCCATGTTGTACCCCTTCATAACTGTTTCCATGTTGTACCCCTTCAGAACTGTTTCCATGTTGTACCCCTTCAGAACCGTTTCCATGTTGTACCCCTTCGGAACTGTTTCCATGTTGTACCCCTTCAGAACTGTTTCCATGTTGTACCCCTTCAGAACTGTTTCCATGCTGTACCACTTCATAATTGTTTCCATGTTGTACCCCTTCAGAACTGTTTCCATGTTGTACCCCTTCAGAACTGTTTCCATGTTGTACCCCTTCAGAACTGTTTCCATGTTGTACCCCTTCAGAACTGTTTCCATGTTGTACCCCTTCTAGTAGAACTCCCTCTAAATTCTATGACTGCTCTCCAAAAGGGCAGTCAACATATAAAGTAAATACCTCACCCTAGTTTACATACATTACATCTTGGCTCCATCATTTGGATTCTACTCACTCTATAATTGCTAACAAAGTCTCCTGCACCTATTCACACCTCTGAGGGACAGCTGAAAGGGACCTTGGAGGATTTTAAACTAGCATGTGTTAGGTTTGGAGCCTGGAAGAGAACGGAGAGAGAACTGTGCTGTGCCTAGAGGTAAAGAATGGAGGTGACTGAAACTATTACGCTCATGTCAGAGAGTTTCTGACACACACTATACATGGAATATCAGCAAGAATGTGTGTGTGTGTGTGTGTGTGTGTGTGTGTGTGTGTGTGCGTGCGTAGATAAATCCAAAACCCAAACAGAATACCTAATGGACCACCTACTGCCTAAGCCAATGTAAATACCACCCCAGAGCAAAATCCTACGTTATTATAAGCCAGGTTTAAGTCGATTACCTGATCACAGGTCACCTATTTCACACAATCAGTAGACCATGAAAGCCGGAACTGGCCAGTCACTGGGCATCAGCATTGAACCTGTGTGCCAATGAGTCTGGAGGGGTGAGGGTGGGGTGGAGAGATGGAGGTGGGGGGGCGGGGGGGGGGGCGAGGGTTGGGTAGAGAGAAGAGGGATGGGGGGGGGTGAGGGTGGGGTGGAGAGATGGAGGGATGGGGGGGGGGGGCGAGGGGGGGGTAGAGAGATGGAGGGGTGGGGGGGCGAGGGGGGGGTGGAGAGAACACAGGAGAGATCAAGCTGAGATCAAGCTGTGTCTAAGTTAAGTTGACACGCATTACCTCATTTGTCACCCAAACACCAACAGAGAGTGGCTTGAACCCTGCCTAGAGTCAGCTTTAATTAGGAAATGCCTGAGAGAAGGCCGTCTGCACACAAACATGGACCAGAGACAGAGACCCCTAGTCCTGGCCCAGACTGGGAACAGACAGACACAGGGCCAGAGACACCGGATCAGGAATGACATTATGACTGCCATTTTCCACAGGTACAGTACCAGAGTTCATAGGACTTGCAGCGACCTGAATTAAAAAGGAAGGTAATGCCAAACTTTGCTCCATTTGGCACCATCTAAATACAATCTAAGTACTTAAAGCCTATGTACAAGGATGTATGTTTGGTAAGTGGGTTTATAGCGTGGACAAGGGAAGAGGTAAATAGACAGTGACAAATTAAGCAGGGAAGGGAGCCATGTTTGGATGTCAGGAACTGAGGATAGAATATTTCACACTATACATCCAGGGTGGTGACCTGTCCCCTGCATCCACAGAGGGCTAAAGTCTGTGCCTCTGACAGGTAATGTAAACCTGGGATGAATAGACGGTCTCATGGCTGTGGCTCCTTGGGGGGGGCTGGGTAAGGAGGGGAGGAGGAGGGGGGAGGGGGGAGGGAAGAAGGAGGGGAGGAGGGGGGAGGAAGGCCCTCAGTCATCCACTCAGTCCTGTATGACAACTGGACCCTTCAGACGCCATCACGCAGGTATCATATGGGCTAACAGCAGGTTATTCATGAGCAAGGCTGATTTACAAGGAACATTCTAAGTTCAAAGTATGAGTTAGACACATGACTGGTGTGTGTTCAATGTGTGTTTAATGTGTCATTTGCATAACCGGTTATAAAAAGGTCCTGTTTGAAATATAATGACTTTAGCTTGATGTGGTTTCGATTTCACCCTCCTTCCACACACAGTTGGGATTTGGGAAGTCCGACACAGAATACTCAGGTGTGTCCTCCGCACACATCCCATAATGTAACAGTGTGAAGCTAGGTGACTACTACGCACAGAGAACAGACAGGAGTTCTGTTTCAGTCTCACCCTGTTACTGTGGTCTTATGGTTCTCACACTGATCCATTCTACTGGCCACATTTCTGACTGGAACCACAACCTGCCATACAGCTAATGAGTTCTGGGTCAGCTAATACATCTCATCAAAACTGACAGGGAAATATCCCTTTATAAGAGACAGGGACGTTTGAAATACTGTTAATGTTGGGGAAAGAAAAGCTTTCCCGCTGATACAGTAGTTATGGTTACTATTGAATTCATCAGTGTAGTGTGAAATGCAATACAACTAGGATACATGTGTGAACTCGCTACGTCATGTAAACTGAACGACAAATGAGCATTGGGCAATGACAAGAATTTCCTCTTACTCCACAAAATGTTCGATCACCAACCTAAGAAACTCTCCAGATAGAAGTAGACACTAAGATGCCACAACACACAGCACGCCATATTTCAACACAGAATGCAACACCCTGACCCACTGACGCTCCGCTCCAAACAACCCTGACCCACTGACGCCTCTGCTCCAAACACCCTGACCCACTGACACTCCGCTCCAAACAACCTGACCCACTGACGCTTCCGCTTCCAAACAACCTGACCCACTGAAGCTCCGCTCCAAACAACCTGACCCACTGACGCCCTGCTCCAAACAACCTGACCCACTGACGCTCCGCTCCAAACAACCTGACCCACTGACACTCTGCTCCAAACAACCTGACCCACTGACGCTTCGCTTCAAACAACCTGACCCACTGACGCTCTGCTCCAAACACCCTGACCCACTGACGCTCCGCTCCAAACAACCTGACCCACTGATGCCCTGCTCCAAACAACCTGACCCACTGACGCTTCTCTCCAAACACCCTGAACCACTGACGCTTCGCTCCAAACACCCATGACCCACTGACACTCCCGTCCACAAACAACCTGACCCACGGAAGCTCCGCTCCAAACAGCCCTGACCCACTGAACGCTACCGCTCCAAACAACCTGACCCACTGACGCTCCCGCGCCAAACAACCTGACCCACTGACACTCGGCTCCAAACAAACCTTGACCCCACTGACGCTTCCGCTCCAAACACCCATGACCCACTGACGCCCCTGCTCCAAACCAACCTGAACCCCACTGACGCTGCCAGCTCCAAACAACATGATCACTGACGCCTCCGCTCCAACACCCTGACCCCACTGATGCGCTGCTTCCAAACAACCTGACCCACTGATGCTCTGCTCCAAACACCCTGACCCACTGACGTCCGCTCCAAACAACCTGACCCACTGACGCTCCGCTCCAAACACCCTGACCCACTGACGCCCTGCTCCAAACACCCTGACCCACTGACGCTCCGCTCCAAACAACCTGACCCACTGACGCCCTGCTCCAAACACCCTGACCCACTGACGCCCTGCTCCAAACACCCTGACCCACTGAAGCTCCGCTCCAAACACCCTGACCCACTGATGCTCTGCTCCAAACAACCTGACCCACTGACGCCCTGCTCCAAACAATCTGACCCACTGACGTTCCGCTCCAAACAACTTGACCCACTGACACTTCGCTCCAAACAACCTGACCCACTGACGCCCTGCTCCAAACACCCTGACCCACTGAAGCTCCGCTCCAAACACCCTGACCCACTGACGCCCTGCTCCAAACAACCTGACCCACTGATGCTCCGCTCCAAACAACCTGACCCACTGATGCTCTGCTCCAAACAACCTGACCCACTGACGCCCTGCTCCAAACAACCTGACCCACTGACGCTCCGCTCCAAACAACCTGACCCACTGACGCTCCGCTCCAAACACCCTGACCCACTGACAACCTTCGGCACCTCCAATAATATCACTCAGTACTGCCACACACAGGCTTGCTGATCCAGCAGCATTACAGTATCCCGAAAGATCATTGATTTTATTTATTTATCTTTTTTGGAAGTACATACCGTAACGGCAGTAGTGACGACAGTTGCTCTGTGGAACTCTATATTTTGGTGAGTACCGAACATATTTTGACATTATAACACTTGCAGAGCTGGTTAACGGGACTTTGAATTGAAGGATCCTGGGCATCAAAGGAGATCTTAACATATTCATCATCTCCTCAAGCCCAGGTACTGGTTCAGGTTAGGGTTAGACCCATCAGTCAGCCCACAGTCAGGGTTAGGGTTAGACCCAGCAGTCGGGGCAAGGCAAGCAGGGCCAGAGAATGATGACAGGTCACTCCCCAACCCCCCAGCACCACATAAACAAACACAAACTCACCCTCTCACAGGCAAACACAGCCCTCAAACACAACCCTCTGTCCCCTACATCCACAGCAGGGTGGTGACCTTTCCCCTGCATCCACAGCAGGGTGGTGACCTGTGCCCTGCATCCACAGCAGGGTGGTGACCTGTGCCCTGCATCCACAGCAGGGTGGTGACCTGCCCACTGCATCCACAGCAGGGTGGTGACCTGTGCCCTGCATCCACAGCAGGGTGGTGACCTGTCCACTGCATCCACAGCAGGGTGGTGACCTGTCCACTGCATCCACAGCAGGGTGGTGACCTGTCCCCTGCATCCACAGCAGGGTGGTGACCTGTCCCCTACATCCACACCAGGGTGGTGACCTGTCCACTGCATCCACAGCAGGGTGGTGACCTGTCCCCTGCATCCAAGGTGGTGACCTGTCCCCTACATCCACACCAGGGTGGTGACATTTACCTCCCCCTCACATGACAATCAGCCCATTTTCAGTCATTATTTACATCCAACTCACTCTGACCGTCCACCTCTGCCTGAACTGGGGACCTGGAGAGAGTTCACAAGGGGAAGAGTAAAGACACCAATACATCACTAATGCGAGACATGGGAGAAAGTCAGAGAGACATTAAAACATAAGAGCACGATATTTATCTTCTAACAACAATATCTGAGACTACAGATGTATGGGTCAAACATCATGCCATAAAGAAAAATAGCACAAATGAAGTTCCTTTAAGGAAAATGTTACTTATGGCTATGTAAACTCAACATAGTCCACAGATTTCTCTTTTTTAGCCACAAAACTCCACTAAAACAGAAAACACTACTTGTTTAACAACTAAAACCAGTTTATTACACTTTAGCAACAGCATTTCACTCACAGCGTCAGCGCCATTTGAAGTTCGAAGTTCTCCTTCAAATGAAAAGCACCTGCAGACAGTGGACAACAAAACATTCCCAGTGTCCATTGTTGTCTTCAGTGAACCCCATCACCCCTGAAGTTCCACTCTGCCTAACAGATGGGCCAAGATCTTTAATTACAAGCCTAGTAGCCTACCAGAGGTTTCACCTCAAGCTGCTTAAGTCTACTGACTACAGAAGACTACTTCAGCCGTAGACAGCTATGCATCGGGAACTGGCCTTTGTGTTATGATCATAATTGACATCCAATATTTTCTTCTGCTAATAGAAATAGGCATCTCTGGCTAGGTCCCTCACAAGGTGGCTACTAAAGTGTGAAATGTACAGTATTCCTGAGCCCTCATTTGACCAGGGCCAATCAAAATTAGTGCACTATCTAGGGAATAGGGTGCCATTTGGGACTCGGATATGGTCATGGAGGTGAGCACTCAGCACTGCTCATTTTCTAATAGAGCAGAGCAGCGAGAGATAGCTACACAACAGAGAGATAGCTACACAACAGAGAGATAGCTACACAACAGCGAGATGGCTACACAACAGAGAGAGATAGCTACATAACAGAGAGATAGCTACACAACAGCGAGATGGCTACATAACAGAGAGAGATAGCTACATAACAGAGAGATAGCTACACAACAGAGAGATAGCTATACAACAGAGAGATAGCTACATAACAGAGAGATAGCTACACAACAGCGAGATGGCTACATAACAGAGAGATAGCTACACAACAGAGAGATAGCTATACAACAGAGAGATAGCTACACAACAGAGAGATAGCTACACAACAGCGAGATGGCTACATAACAGAGAGAGATAGCTACATAACAGAGAGATAGCTACACAACAGCGAGATGGCTACATAACAGAGAGATAGCTACATAACAGAGAGATAGCTACACAACAGCGAGATGGCTACATAACAGAGAGATAGCTACACAACAGAGAGATAGCTACACAACAGAGAGATAGCTACACAACAGAGAGATAGCTACACAACAGAGAGACAGCTACACAACAGGGAGATAGCTACACAACAGAGAGATAGCTTTGTAGCCTGGCGGGTAGGAGCGTTGGGCCAGTAACCAAAAGGTTGCTGGATCGAATCCCAGAGCTTAGAAGGTAAAAATCTGTTGTTCTGAGCAAGGCAGTTAACCCACTGTTCCCCTGGCGCCGATGACAAGGACGTCGATTAAGGCAGCTCCCCTGATTCAGAGGGGTTGTGTTAAATGAGAAAGACACATTTCAGTTGAATGTTTTCAGTTGTACAACTGAGTAGGTATCCCCCTTTCTCTAACAGAGTGATAGCTACATACCAGAGAGATACCTCTTTAAAGAATACCTGGAATAGTATAAAGTCATCCTTCTACCCTCCCCCACCCCCCCATGAAAAAAAGAAGAACAAAAGTGGTTGTCCCACTTGCTATCATAAGTTGAATGCACCAATTTGTAAGTCGCTCTGGATAAGAGCGTCTGCTAAATGATGTAAACGGAGAGATAGCTACATAACAGAGAGATAGCTAAATAACAGAGAGATAGCTACATAACAGAGAGATAGCTACATAACAGAGAGATAGCTACACAACAGAGAGATAGCTACATAACAGAGAGATAGCTACATAACAGAGAGATAGCTACATAACAGAGAGATAGCTACATAACAGAGAGATAGCTACATAACAGAGAGATAGCTACATAACAGAGAGATAGCTACATAACAGAGAGATAGCTACACAACAGAGAGATAGCTACATAACAGAGAGATAGCTACATAACAGAGAGATAGCTACATAACAGAGAGATAGCTACACAACAGAGAGATAGCTACATAACAGAGAGATAGCTACATAACAGAGAGATAGCTACATAACAGAGAGATAGCTACATAACAGAGAGATAGCTACATAACAGAGAGATAGCTACATAACAGAGAGACAGCTACACTAGCTACCCAACAGAGAGGATTGCTGTGGCTGATTAGTACCATTTATGATGTGCAGGTGCCACTCCTCCAAAGTCATAAATACAGTGTGTGATCATATACATTTATTGTACAGTGAATCATTTTAGAGTAAAGCCTCTGCTACGGGTTCTGGTTGTTTGATGTACCAACAAATGAGACGTTTGAGACTTTTCTTGCATTCTAATCCAACGGAACAAAAAACATTACATTACAGCTGCATCGTTCACATTCTAAAGACACACCATAACGTATAAGCCAATAAACTTTCAGCGCATACTTATTTTATTCATAGTTTTTTTAAAATGAACACCCTGGTTCTAATAATTAATGCACTGTATATCACACATCCTCCTGCATGCTTGTCTCCACGTCAATGAGTCATCAAGTCGCACACAACCGGAGCTCACTACATATCAACAAAGATGAACTGCAACTACAACTCTGGTTCTGGATTCCTCTAAAGTCAACAAGGACAAAGATACACGGAACAAAAATATAAACACAACATGCAACAATTTCAACGACTTTACTGAGTTACACTTCATGTAAGGAAATCGGTAAATTGAAATAAATTCATTAGGCCCTAATTTATGGATTTCACATGACTGGGAATACAGATATGCATCTGTTGGTCACAGATACCTATTTAAAAAAGTAGGGGCGTGGATCAGAAAACCAGTCAGTATCTGGTGTGACCACCATTTGCATCATGCAGCGCAACACATCTCCTTCACAAAGAGTTGATCAGGCTGTTGATTGTGGCCTGTGGAATGTTGTCCCACTCCTCTTCAATGGCTGTGCGAAGTTGCTGGAACACGCTGTTCATACATGTCGCTCCAGAGCATCCCAAACATGCTTAATGGGTGACATGTCTGGTGATTATGCAGGTCACGGAAGAGTTGGAACATTTTCAGCTTCCAGGAATTGTGTTCAGATATTTGTGACATGGGGCCGTGCATGATCATGCTGAAACATGAGGTGATGGCGGCGAATGAATGGCACGTCAATGGGCCTCAGGATGGCATCTCGTCACGGCATCTCTGTGCATTCAAATTGCCATTGATAAAATGCAATTGTGTTCGTTGTCCGTAGCTTATGCCTGCCCATACCATAACCCCACCGCCACCATGGGACACTCTGTTCACAACATTAACATGAGCAAACCGCTCGCCCACACAACGCCATACACGCTGTCTGCCATCTGCCACGGTACAGTTGAAACTGGCATTCATCTGTGAAGAGCACACTTCTCCAGTGTGCCAGTGGCCATCGAAACTGCACATTTTAGAGTGGCCATTTATTGTCCCCGACAAAAGGAGCACCTGTGTAATAATCATGCTGTTTAATCAGCTTCTTGATATGCCACACCTGTCAGGTGGATGGATTATCTTGGCAAAGGAGAAACGCTCACTAACAGGGATGTACACAAATTTGTGTACAACATTTAAGAGAAATAAGCTTTTTGTGTGTATGGAACATTTCTGGGATATTTTACTTTCAGCTCATGAAACGTTGGACCAACACTTTACATGTTGTGTTTATATTTTTGTTCAGTGTATTTTAATATATATATTTTTTTACTCCCACATACACTGTACTGCAGATTTGAGTCATTGGAGTTCCAGGCTTATATGCGCTATGCTTAATTAACCTGGGGGGACAAGGTTAACATCACCATGTTACACCAACCAAGCAGAATGTACAGCACAGCGTTCTATCCAACATCGTGTCTTTACCTGGAAGACGTCCTCATCGAGGATCCTGGTTCCGAACACGGTGATGCCGTTGGTGTTGATGGATGCACGGTCACTCCGGAGGAGGGGTTTGGTGATCTTCTGTTGACAGTCCACCATGATGGTGACCCTCTGCTTTTCCACACTGATGGCCACACGATGCCACCTGTTAGAGGGGACAAGAGAAAACACAGAGATACGTGGTGAGATACATTCGGATTGGACTGCTGCAAAAAAAACCTAGCCTGCTTAAACCAGACTGAATGCTGCGCTCACCCATTCAAACAGTGAAGTCATTTGTAGCGTTGAGTCTGTTTTAACCAGACTAACAAAAACCTCCACAAAAAACAGACATTTGTGCGTTTCAATGGCACCCTATTCCCTATTCCTGACTGGGATCCATAGCACTATATAGGGAATAGTGTGCCATTTAGGACGCAAAAAAAGGGTTACCCGGCGTGGTCACACATGCACCCAACACCTCCCGAGCCCCCTCCAGGACATTCTGGCCTCCACACTCTGTTCAACACTGGATTATACTCATTAAACTCCAAACATAATCCTCCTTCTGGGTTACTCAGCATGACTCGGCATGACAGACGTGTTCTGGGTTACTCAGCATGACTCGGCATGACAGACGTGTTCTGGGTTACTCAGCATGACTCGGCATGACAGACGTGTTCTGGGTTACTCAGCATGACTCGGCATGACAGACGTGTTCTGGGTTACTCAGCATGACTCGGCATGACAGACGTGTTCTGGGTTACTCAGCATGACTCGGCATGACAGACGTGTTCTGGGTTACTCAACTCAGCATGACTCGGCATGACAGACGTGTTCTGGGTTACTCAGCATGACTCGCATGACAGACGTGTTCTGGGTTACTCAGCATGACTCGGCATGACAGACGTGTTCTGGGTTACTCAGTATGACTCGGCATGACAGACGTGTTCTGGGTTACTCAGCATGACTCGGCATGACAGACGTGTTCTGGGTTACTCAGCATGGCTCGGCATGAACGACGTGTTCTGGGTTACTCAGCATGACTCGGCATGACAGACGTGTTTCTGGGTTACTCAGCATGACTCGGCATGACAGACGTGTTCTGGGGTTACTCAGCATGACTCGGCATGACAGACGTGTTCTGGGGTTACTCAGCATGACTCGGCATGACAGACGTGTTTCTGGGGTTACTCAGCATGACTCGGCATGACAGACGTGTTCGGGGTTACTCAGCATGACTCGGCATGACAGACGTGTTCTGGGTTACTCAGCATGACTCGGCATGACAGACGTGTTCTGGGTTACTCAGCATGACTCGGCATGACAGACGTGTTGAACATTCTGGAAAAGTGTCAGGAGGGAGCAGGAGGCGCACAGTCAAAACATTGTCCAGAGGAAGAGGAGGAGGAGGAGGAGGAGAGAGGAGGAGGAGCCTGAGAGAGGAGGTGGAGCCTGAGAGAGGAGGAGGAGGAGGAGGAGGAGGAGGAAGAGGAGGAGGAGGTAGAGGAGGAGGAGGAGGAGGAAGAGGAGGTAGAGTAGGAGGTAGAGGAGAGTGGAGGAGAAGGAGGAGAAGGAGAGAGGAGGAGGAGGAGGAGCCTGAGATAGGAGGAGGAAGAGGAGGAGGAGGAGGAGGAGGAGGAGGGGGGCGGAGGAGGAGGAGCCTGTGAGAGGAGGAGGAGGAGGAGGAGGAGGAGGAGCCTGAGAGAGGAGGAGGAAGAGGATGAGGAGGCGGAGGGGAGGAGGAGGAGGGGGAGGAGGAGGGGAGAGAGGAGGAGGAGGAGCCTGAGAGAGGAGGAGGAGCCTGAGAGAGGAGGTGGAGCCTGAGAGAGGAGGAGGAGGAGGAGGAGGAGGAAGAAGAGGAGGAGGAGGTAGAGGAGGTAGAGGAGGAGGTAGAGGAGAGTGGAGGAGAAGGAGGAGAAGGAGAGAGGAGGAGGAGGAGGAGCCTGAGATAGGAGGAGGAAGAGGAGGAGGAGGAGGAGAAGGAGGAGGGGGGGGGAGGAGGAGGAGCCTGTGAGAGGAGGAGGAAGAGGAGGAGGAGGAGGAGGAGGAGGAGGAGGAGGAGCCTGAGAGAGGAGGAGGAAGAGGATGAGGAGGAGGAGGCGGAGGAGGAGGAGAGAGGAGGAGGAGGAGGAGGAGGAGGAGGAGGAGGAGGAGGAAGAGAGAGGAGGAGGAGGAGGAGGAGGAGGAGGAGGAGCCTAAGAGAGGAGCCTGAGGAGGATGATATTTGATATTTCCGTTTATTTTGTATTTTTATTTTCAAACATAAAAAAACATTTTAGAATAAGGCTGTAATGTAACAAAATGTGGAAAAAGTCAAGGGGTCTGAATACTTTCCCAATACACTGTATATAGGATAGGCCTAGACTGGAATACAGTCTGAGGTGGGTAAAACAGTATGTAAACATTATTAAAGTGACCAGTGTTCAAGAACCAACAGTCAGCAGTACTGATCAAAATGGCTGCTCTCGGATGACAATACTTGTCCTGTATATCTGTCATTATGATAACAAACCACGCATTTAGTTCGTCAGCCATTACGCATCCATCCAGTGCATTACAAACTGGCTACAAAATAAATATTATGTTGACATACTAACTGTTCTTTTTCATTTTGGCAATACTTATAAATGAAATGCACTCGCATATCTGACGGTTGCTTCAACATGTGCCTCGGGAAATGTTTGAACGCCTTTCCTTTGAATGACACTACAGCAATACTATCATTTCCCCCCTGTTCAAGTACGCATGGACAGCATACTGCATCTCTATAAAAATAACTATTTTGCACTATGGCCTATTTATTGCCTTACCTCCATAACTTACTACATTCGCACACACTGTATATAGATTTTCTGTTGTATTTTTCGACTTTATGTTTTGTTTTACCCCATATGTAACTCTGTGTTGTTGTTGTTTTTATCACACTGCTTTGCTTTATCTTGGCCAGGTCGCAGTTGTAAATGAGAACTTGTTCTCAACTGGCTTACCTGGTTAAATAAAGGTGGGAAGAAGAAATAAAAAAATAAAATGCATAAACCGAGGAGGGCTGGCCAGGTAGGTAGACAGCATTAGTTGCAGCCTAGTCAGTGAGGATTTGGCCAAGGCCTAGTGTTGGACTCCTGCCAGGTCCTTAAACACTAAAATCCTGCACAGAGAACATTGCATTTTAGACAGTCGGTCACAAAACTGCACAGTGGACACGAGCACCTCACAGAACTGCCACAAAGTAGGCTAGTGGGGGCTACTATTTCTCTGTGTTGTTAGAATGGCAGCTTGGTATCTGCTGTTTCTCTGTGTTGTTAGAATGGCAGCTTGGTATCTACTGTTTCTCTGTGTTGTTAGAATGGCAGCTTGGTATCTGCTGTTTCTCTGTGTTGTTAGAATGGCAGCTTGGTATCTACTGTTTCTCTGTGTTGTTAGAATGGCAGCTTGGTATCTACTGTTTCTCTGTGTTGTTAGAATGGCAGCATGGTATTTTCTTTCATTGGATAGAGCAGTTAGACCTTATGAGAAGATATTGTACAAAACTCTCACAAAAACACCTATTTCCTCTCATAAACCTAGAGACCTTTGATGTATCTTAACATGACATTTCACTTTAAGTGGAAGATCTCGTTCTTAAATCTATCTAGGCCACAAATGTCCCCACTGACCGGGTAATGGCTTCTCATCAAGCCCAGGAAAACAAACTATACTGTCACAAAACACACAACCCAAAATGTATCTGCCTAAACAACCCAGAAAATGCTTTGTTAAGAAGAAAAAAGACTGATCGTTTTCTCAGCGTCTCCTCAGTTTGTTTGTTTTCCTGTGTTTCGCCACGGGCTCACGGACACTAAGCCGCGGCCCCCAGGGACAATTCCGGGGTTTCTGAACCCAGAACGTGTAATCAGGCAGCCACTGACGGAAGCTAAAATAATCTCTGCACGGAATCTGATTGGATGAGGTAATCCAGGAGGTTAATACTGTAAGGTTAATGTCCCCCCCCCCCCCCCCCCCCCCTCCTCCGTTCCTCCTCCACCCACAATCTCTCCTCCAACCCTCCTACACTTTCCCCTCTTTAAAGAAAACAGAGGCACAGGGTTCATGGCTTAGGTCAGGTTCCCCATGGTAGTCCCTGCTACTACCCAGGACCTAACCATAACCCCTCCTATCCCCCCCTGCTACTACCCAGGACCTAACCATAACCCCTCCTATCCCCCCTGCTACTACCCAGGACCTAACCATAACCCCTCCTATCCCCCCCCTGCTACTACACCAGGACCTAACCATAACCCCTCCTATCCCCCCCTGGCTACTACCCAGGACCTAACCAATAACCCCTCCTATCCCCCCCCATGCTACTACCCAGAACCTAACCATAAACCCCTCCTATCCCCCATGCTCCTACCCAGGACCTAACCAGAACCCCTCCTACCCCCCCCCCCCCCCCCCCCCCCCCCCCTGCTACGACCCAGGAACCTAACCATAACCCCTTCCTATCCCCTTGCTACTACCCAGGGACCATAACCACCATAACCCCTCCTACCCCCCCCCCCCCCCCCCCCCTGCTACTACCCAGGACATAAACATAACCCCTCCTTCCCCACCTTGCTACTTACCAGGACCTAACCATAACCCCTCACTAATCCCCCCTGCTACTACCCAGGGACCTAACCATTAACCCTCCCTATCCCCCCCTGCTACTACCCAGGACCTAACCATAACCCCCTCCTATCCCCCCCTGCTACTACCCCAGGACCTAACCATAACCCCTCCTATCCCCCCCCCTGCTACTACCCAGGACCTAACCATAAACCCCCTCCTATCCCCCCCCTGCTACTACCCAGGACCTAACCATAACCCCTCCTATCCCCACCCCTGCTACTACCCAGGACCTAACCATAACCCCTCCTACCCCCCCACCCCCCTGCTACTACCAGGACCTAACCATAACCCCTCCTATCCCCCCTGCTACTACCCAGGGACCTAACCATAACCCCCTCTATCCCACCCGCTGCTACTACCCAGGACCTAACCATAAACCCTTCCTATCCCCCCCTGCTACTACCCAGGACCTAACCATAACCCCTCCTATCCCCCCCCTGCTACTACCCAGGGACCTAACCATAACCCCTCCCATCTCCCCCCCCGCCCTGCTACTACCCAGGGACCTAACCATAACCCCTCCTATCCCCCCCCCTGCTACTACCCAGGACCTAACCATATAACCCCTCCTATCCCCCCCCCCCTTGCTACTACCCAGGACCTAACCATAACCCCCTCCTACCCCCCCCCCCCCTGCTACTTACCCCAGGACCTAACCATAACCCCCTCCTATCCCCCCCCTGCTACTACCCCAGGACCTAACCATAACCCCTCCTATCCCCCCCCTGCTTCTACCCAGGACCTAACCATAACCCCTCCTATCCCCCCCCCTGCTACTACCCAGGACCTAACCATAAACCCCTCCTATCCCCCCCCTGCTACTACCCAGGACCTAACCATAACACCCTCCTATCCCCCCCCTGCTACTACCCAGGACCTAACCATAACCCCTCCTATCCCCCTGCTACTACCCAGGACCTAACCATAACCCCTCCTACCCCCCCCCCCCCCCCCCCCCCTGCTACTACCCAGGACCTAAACCATAACCCCTCCTATCCCCTGCTACTACCCAGGACCTAACCATAACCCCCTCCTACCCCCCCCCCCCCCCCCTGCTACTACCCAGGACCTAACCATAACCCCTCCTATCCCCCCTGCTACTACCCAGGACCTAACCATAACCCCTCCTACCCCCCCTGCTACTACCCAGGACCTAACCATAACCCCTCCTACCCCCCCTGCTACTACCCAGGACCTAACCATAACCCCTCCTATCCCCCCCTGCTACTACCCAGGACCTAACCATAACCATAACCCCTCCTATCCCCCCCCCCCCCCCCCCCCCCATGCTACTACCCAGGACCTAACCATAACCCCTCCCAGTTTTCTGCTTCTTAGTGCTTCTTTGTGAAATACAACCGAGGACACAGCAGTACGGTAAGTATGATTACGGTTGACATAGAGCACATGGCTGTTACCTACCCTCCTCCTTCCTTCCTCCCTCCCCAACATCCCTCTCTCCCTCTCCCTGGTCTCTGTGAGCAGTGATGGTCTCCCTCTCTCCCTCTCCCTGGTCTCTATGAGCAGTGATGGTCTCCCTCTCTCCCTCTCCCTGGTCTCTGTGAGCAGCGATGGTCTCCCTCTCTCCCTCTCCCTGGTCTCTATGAGCAGTGATGGTCTCCCTCTCTCCCTCTCCCTGGTCTCTCTGAGCAGCGATGGTCTCCCTCTCTACCTCTCACTGGTCTCTGTGAGCAGCAATGGTCTCCCTCCCTTCCTTCCTCCCTCCTAGCTTTGGGCCACAACTTCAGGAGTCTGTGTATTGGTTGGACTCCCTGAGTTGTGCATCATTCTGGTGGTTGGCGATGGAAAATAACCATACCACTATATAGCCAGTTTCACCAACAAAAAATATCCTGTCCAGAGAAGCATATGTATAACCTCTAGAAACTCTACTTACTAGACGTAAAGTGAAATGTGTCCCTCGCTATCAAATAAACGTCGGAATCCAACTTTTGTCCGAACCGCACCATATGAATAAAGCTACCTCCCTCTCTCCCTCCCTCTTGCTAGTCTCTGTGAGCAGCGATGGTCCCCCCCCTCTCTCCATCTCTCTCTCTGTTCTCCGTGAGACCAATCAGCAGCAGTAGTGTGGTAGGTCAGGCTTGACTCACTTTCCGTCGGCCAGGTTGAGAGAGCGGAACAGGGGGTAGTCCTCAGGGGCGGGCTTGCCGCTCTGGTCCTCATACAGGAAGACCGGTGAGCGTCCCACCTCCACCCCCAGCTGCTGCACACCCTGCTCACTGTAGACAGACAGCAGGAAGGACTGGAGGCCGGCCTTGGGCCTGAGCGTGGTCAGGATGGAGAAGTCTTCAGGGAACTCACCTCCTGGAGAACAGAGGTTGCGTTAGAAATGCATGCATACAGTAACACACCTCCCACACAATGCACAGAACACAGGTTAGATCAGCTTAGAAATACAGGGAACACACTATGTGACTGATTCAATCATAAGATGTGTATTATTGAGTAACAAAAAAAAAAAGCATATCACAGGTGAGGAGTCTTCGATTCAGTTACCCTTTACACATACAACTTCTTGTAGACACACATTGCTTTTATGTTGTTTTTTTTTGAGTAAGGTCTCATTTGTTCGGCAACTACCCCAGGTTTATAGTCTTTCAAGCATCCAGATAGACCTGAGCTAATCATCTAATTCTTTTTTAATTTCAGTGGGAATCGAACCAACAACCCTGGCGTTGCAAGCGCCATGCTCTACCAACTGAGCTACACAGGACCTGAGCTAATCATCTACTACTTTATTCATGTACATATATTTCCAGGCTTGAGGACAATTGTATACGTTTTAGGGCAATGATATTGAACGTGTAAAATCTCACGTATTTAGAGTACAATTTTCCCTTAGGAAGAGACAAATTGGAAGGCAACCAATGTCTGCACATTAAAAATTTATTTTTGGACACTTTTGCTGAGTTTATTGCACACAAACAATTCTCCTTTAGCGATTTGAAAGGTTGCGCCAAAGAGGAATAAACTTAATAAAAATATCCTACAAAACTTTAAGAGGACATTATGACATTAGTTACTCCAACTGAACAGATCTATCAATGAGTCATACATGGGTTTAACACCCACATGAAATAAATCATCATTTTACAGGCTCACATAAAGCACCTGAAACACCTAATCCAGACTCATAATAATAGTTTATTATTTCTACATGACTACCATTGAGTTCATTTTTTTTCATTCCACTCAACCCTGCCCTACACTGTAAGCTTGACAATCACTAGTATCCCCCTGCAAGAACAGACTCTATAAGTACTGACTCTACAAGTACAGACTCTACAAGTATATACTCTACAAGTATATACTCTACAAGTACAGACTCTACAAGTATATACTCTACAAGTATAGACTCTACAAGTATAGACTCTACAAGTACAGACTCTCAAGTATAGACTCTACAAGTATATACTCTACAAGTACAGACTCTACAAGTATAGACTCTACAAGTATAGACTCTACAAGTATAGACTCTACAAGTACAGACTCTCAAGTATAGACTCTACAAGTACAGACTCTACAAGTATATACTCTACAAGTACAGACTCTACAAGTATAGACTCTACAAGTATAGACTCTACAAGTATAGACTCTACAAGTACAGACTCTCAAGTATAGACTCTACAAGTACAGACTCTACAAGTATATACTCTACAAGTATATACTCTACAAGTACAGACTCTCAAGTGTAGACTCTACAAGTATAGACTCTACAAGTACAGACTCTACAAGTTTAGACTCTACAAGTACAGACTCTACAATTACAGACTCTACAAGTACAGACTCTACATTGTTGCTGATCTGTTGGTAGGAACCTTGATAAGTGACTCCCTTACATATTGTATACAATTTTACACACACACACACACACACACACACACACACACACACACACACACACACACACACACACACACACACACACACACACACACACACACACACACACACACACACACACTGGTCAATGGTCTATAAATCCATTAACCAAACAGAAGCAGAGAAAGTAGATGTAGAATCTTAATTTGATCACCCTGCTGCAGAAGAATTGCCATGCAGGAAATAGAGAACATGTAGTATATTTGAGGTTTAAAAATACTTTTGAAGTTTGTAATTTCCACTTTGAACTTTCAGACTTCAATTTCCCCTCACCAAAAATGTATCAGCCCCTACAAAAATGTAAATGAATTATAATTAACATATTCATTCAAATGTCCTGTTGTTGCTGTAACAAACTGGCTCAAATTAAGATCCCACTTCTGTACAGAACACCAACTTTGCTGTGCTTCAAACTGCACAATAACCTGCACTGTGCTTTAGTTACACTAGCTAGTTCTCTGAGCCAGATTCTCTCTCCCTCTGGGGTTGGTACAATACAAATACTCTGAGGTAGGAATACAGCACTGCCACACAATCAGATCAGGGATGGCATGTCCTGTCAAAAGCCTTGGCAAGACCAACAAAATACACTTTTAAACATCGCTCCCTTCCGCGCTGCACAGCCAGGATGTGGGGAAGGACAGAGAGAGTTTGGAGGGGAATGGAGGGATGGGGGGAGACAGGACTCGTTTTACCTGGGAAAAGCTGCTTGGTGGGGGCACTGATCTGGGCCTGCTTTCCAACTCTGTAGGCTGTGTCTGGCTTAGATGCCCTTCGGTTTGTGCAAAATCCTGATGTTTTCCTAACTCCTTCGGGGGAATTGTGAAATTCTAGTACTTTAAGCACGTCCACTGGTTCAGCTGTTGGAGAGAGAGAGAGAAGACATAACATGAGTTATAATCTGAGAAGAACTTCACAATGCACCTGAACCTTTGTTTCAACAGTTAGAATGTCAAGCAACCACAATCTATTGCATTTACACAAAACGTATGTCACGTCATACCAAACCTCTGTTTAGTCCATGAACATGGCTTTATAGCATTCAAAAGAAAGCACATTTTAATCCAGTAAACCATCTGTAAAGGGACTTGTCAAATTACCGAATATCTTGCTCTTTTAATATGAAACCATATTTGTCAACAGAATATTCCCATTCTGGTGATAACCTAATGAGGAAAGACATAAAATAATTAAACATAGACAGAAGCATTGGCCCATACGTCAGACGCAGCATAAAACATGGAAGAAATCACTGTCTCCCCTGGCCACATATTCCCCTGTCTCCCCTGGATATATATTCCCCTGTCTCCCCTGGCCACATATTCCCCTGTCTCCCCTGGCCACATATTCCCCTGTCTCCCCTGGCCACATATTCCCCTGTCTCCCCTGGCCACATATTCCCCTGTCTCCCCTGGAAACATATTCCCCTGTCTCCCCTGGCTACATATTCCCCTGTCTCCCCTGGATACATATTCCCCTGTCTCCCCTGGCCACATATTCCCCTGTCTCCCCTGGATATATAATCCCCTGTCTCCCCTGGCCACATATCCCCCTGTCTCCCCTGGATACATGTTCCCCTGTCTCCCCTGGCCACATATTCCCCTGTCTCCCCTGGATACATATTCCCCTGTCTCCCCTGGCTACATATTCCCCTGTCTCCCCTGGCCACATATTCCCCTGTCTCCCCTGGAAACATATTCCCCTGTCTCCCCTGGCTACATATTCCCCTGTCTCCCCTGGATACATATTCCCCTGTCTCCCCTGGATACATATTCCCCTGTCTCCCCTGGATACATATTCCCCTGTCTCCCCTGGCCACATATTCCCCTGTCTCCCTGGCCACATATTCCCCTGTCTCCCCTGGCCACATATTCCCCTGTCTCCTGGCAATTTCTCCTGTCTCCCCTTGGCCACATATTCCCCTGTCTCCCCTTGATACATATTCCCCTGTCTCCCCTGGATACATATTCCCCTGTCTCCCCTGGCTACATATTCCCCTGTCTCCCCTGGCTACATATTCCCCTGTCTCCCCTGGCCACATATTCCCCTGTCTCCCCTGGCCACATATTCCCCTGTCTCCCCTGGATACATATTCCCCTGTCTCCCCTGGATACATATCCCCCTGTCTCCCCTGGATACATATTCCCCTGTCTCCCCTGGCTACATATTCCCCTGTCTCCCCTGGCCACATATTCCCCTGTCTCCCCTGGATACATATTCCCCTGTCTCCCCTGGCCACATATTCCCCTGTCTCCCCTGGCTACATATTCCCCTGTCTCCCCTGGCTACATATTCCCCTGTCTCCCCTGGCCACATATCCCCCTGTCTCCCCTGGATACATATTCCCCTGTCTCCCCTGGATACATATTCCCCTGTCTCCCCTGGCCACATATTCCCTGTCTCCCTGGATTATATTCCCCTGTCTCCCCTGGCCACATATTCCCCTGTCTCCCCTGGATACATATTCCACTGTCTCCCCTGGCTACATATTCCCCTGTCTCCCCTGGATACATATTCCCCTGTCTCCCCTGGCCACATATTCCCCTGTCTCCCCTGGCCACATATTCCCCTGTCTCCCCTGGCCACATATTCCCCTGTCTCCCCTGGAAACATATTCCCCTGTCTCCCCTGGATACATATTCCCCTGTCTCCCCTGGCCACATATTCCCCTGTCTCCCCTGGCTACATATTCCCCTGTCTCCCCTGGCTACATATTCCCCTGTCTCCCCTGGCTACATATTCCCCTGTCTCCCCTGGATATATATTCCCCTGTCTCCCCTGGCTACATATTCCCCTGTCTCCCCTGGCTACATATTCCCCTGTCTCCCCTGGCTACATATTCCCCTGTCTCCCCTGGATACATATTCCCCCTGTCTCCCCTGGATACATATCCCCCTGTCTCCCCTGCGATACATATTCCCCCTGTCTCCACTGGATACATATTCCCCTGTCTCCCCTGGCCCATTTTCCCCTGTCTCCCCTGGAAAACATATTCCCCTGTCTCCCCTGGATACATATCCCCTGTCTCCCCTGGATACATATTCCCCTGTTCTCCCCTGGATACATATCCCCCTGTCTCCCCTGGCTACATATTCCCCTGTCTCCCCTGGATACATATCCCCCTGTCTCCCTGGATACATATCCCCCTGTCTCCCCTGGATACATATCCCCTGTCTCCCCCTGGACACATATTCCCATGTCTCCCCTGGCCCCATATTCCCCTGTCTCCCCTGGCCACATATTCCCTGTCTCCCCTGGATACATATTCCCCCTGGTCTAACCTGGCCACCATATGTCCCCTGTCTCCCCTGGCCACATATTCCCCCTGTCTCCCCTTGATACATATTCCCCTGTCTCCCCTGGATACATATTCCCCTGTCTCCCCTGGATACATATTCCCCTGTCTCCCCTGGATACATATTCCCCTGTCTCCCCTGGATACATATTCCCCTGTCTCCCCTGGATACATATTCCCCTGTCTCCCCTGGGATACATATTCCCCTGTCTCCCCTGGATACATATTCCCCTGTCTCCCCTGGATACATATTCCCCCTGTCTCCCCTGGATACATATTCCCTGTCTCCCTGGATACATATTCCCCGTCTCCCCTGGATACATATTCCCCTGTCTCCCCTGGCCACATATTCCCCTGTCTCCCCTGGCCACATATTCCCCTGTCTCCCCTGGAAACATATTCCCCTGTCTCCCCTGGAACATATTCCCCTGTCTCCCCTGGCCACATATTCCCCTGTCCTCCCCTGGCTATATATTCCCCTGTCTCCCCTGGCTATATATTCCCCTGTCTCCCCTGGCTACATATTCCCCTGTCTCCCCTGGATAACATATTCCCCTGTCTTCCCTGGCCCACATATTCCCCTGTCTCCCCTGGATACATATTCCCCTGTCTCCCCTGGCCACATATCTCCCTGTCTCCCCCTGGCCACATATTCTCCTGTCTCCCCTGGAAACATATTCCCCTGTCTCCCCCTGGATACATATCCCCCTGTCTCCACTGGCCACATATTCCCCTGTCTCCCCTGGCCACATATTCCCCTGTCTCCCCTGTCTACATATTCCCCTGTCTCCCCTGGATACATATTCCCCTGTCTCCCCTGGCCACATATTCCCCTGTCTCCCCTGGCCACATATTCCCCTGTCTCCCCTGGCCACATATTCCCCTGTCTCCCCTGGAAACATATTCCCCTGTCTCCCCTGGCTACATATTCCCCTGTCTCCCCTGGATACATATTCCCCTGTCTCCCCTGGCCACATATTCCCCTGTCTCCCCTGGCCACATATTCCCCTGTCTCCCCTGGCCACATATTCCCCTGTCTCCCCTGGCCACATATTCCCCCTGTCTCCCCTGGATACATATTCCCCTGTCTCCCCTGGATACATATTCCCCCCTGTCTCCCCCTGGCCACATATTCCCCTGTCTCCCCTGGCCACATATTCCCCTGTCTCCCCTGGGCTACATATTCCCCTGTCTCCCCTGGCTACATATTCCCCTGTCCTCCCCTGGCCACATATTCCCCTGTCTCCCCTGGATACATATTCCCCTGTCTCCCCTGGCTACATATTCCCCTGTCTCCCCTGGCTACATATTCCCCTGTCTCCCCTGGCTACATATTCCCCTGTCTCCCCTGGCCACATATTCCCCTGTCTCCCCTGGCCACATATTCCCCTGTCTCCCCTGGCCACATATTCCCCTGTCTCCCCTGGCTACATATTCCCTGTCCTCCCCTGGCCACATATTCCCCTGTCTCCCTGGATACATATTCCCCTGTCTCCCCTGGCCACATATTCCCCTGTCTCCCCTGGCCACATATTCCCCTGTCTCCCTGGCTACATATTCCCCTGTCTCCCCTGGCTACATATTCCCCCTGTCTCCCCTGGCCACATATTCCCCCTGTCTCCCCTGGATACATATTCCCCTGTCTCCCCTGGCCACATATTCCCCTGTCTCCCCTGGATACATATTCCCCTGTCTCCCCTGGATACATATTCCCCTGTCTCCCCTGGCCACATATTCCCCTGTCTCCCCTGGATATATATTCCCCTGTCTCCCCTGGCTACATATTCCCCTGTCTCCCCTGGATACATATTCCCCTGTCTCCCCTGGCCACATATTCCCCTGTCTCCCCTGGCCACATAATCCCCTGTCTCCCCTGGCCACATATAATTTCCTGTCTCCCCTGGAAACATATTCCCCTGTCTCCCCTGGATACATATTCCCCTGTCTCCCCTGGATACATATTCCCCTGTCTCCCCTGGATACATATTCCCCTGTCTCCCCTGGATACATATCCCCCTGTCTCCCCTGGCAACATATTCCCCTGTCTCCCCTGGCCACATATTCTCCTGTCTCCCCTGGAAACATATTCCCCTGTCTCCCCTGGATACATATTCCCCTGTCTCCCCTGGCCACATATTCCCCTGTCTCCCCTGGCCACATATTCTCCTGTCTCCCCTGGATACATATTCCCCTGTCTCCCCTGGCCACATATTCCCCTGTCTCCCCTGGATACATATTCCCCTGTCTCCCCTGGCCACATATTCCCCTGTCTCCCCTGGCCACATATTCCCCTGTCTCCCCTGGCCACATATTCTCCTGTCTCCCCTGGATACATATTCCCCTGTCTCCCCTGGATACATATTCCCCTGTCTCCCCTGGATATATATTCCCCTGTCTCCCCTGGCCACATATTCCCCTGTCTCCCCTGGATACATATTCTCCCTGTCTCCCCTGGATACATATTCCCCTGTCTCCCCATGGCCACATATTCCCCTGTCTCCCCTGGCCACATATTCCCCCTGTCTCCCTGGCCAACATATTCCCCTGTCTCCCCTGGCCACATATTCCCCTGTCTCCCCCTGGCTACATATTCCCCTGTCTCCCCTGGCTACATATTCCCCTGTCTCCCCTGGCTACATATTCCCCCTGTCTCCCCTGGCCACATGTTCCCCTGTCTCCCCTGGCCACATATTCCCCTGTCTCCCCTGGATATATATTCCCCTGTCTCCCCTGGCCACATGTTCCCCTGTCTCCCCTGGCCACATATTCCCCTGTCTCCCCTGGCTACATATCTCCATAGTGCCAGGGTTAGACCTCATCTACAGTACCATAGTCTTCATCTACATTAGTGGTCCTATGTAGCTCAGCTGGTAGCGCACGGCGCTTGTAACGCCAAGGTAGTGGGTTCGATCCCTGGGACCACCCATACACAAAAATAAATAAACACGTTTGGTGTTCGCCAAAAGGCATGTGGGAGACTCCCCAAACATATGGAAGAAGGTACTCTGGTTAAATGAGACTAAAAATTGAGCTTTTTGGCCATCAAGGAAAATGTCTGGCACAAACCCAACACCTCTCATCATCCCCAGAACACCGTTTTGGAGAGATAGTTTAATATAATGCTAGATGTTTTGGAGAGGTAGTTTACTTAATGCTAGACGTCTTGGAGAGGTAGTTTAATTTAATGCTAAACCTTTTAGAGATGCTGTTTAATTTAATGCTAGACGTTTTGGAGAGGTAGTTTAATTTAATGCTAGATGTTTTGGAGAGGTAGTTTAATTGAGTGCTAGACGTTTTAGAGATGCTGTTTAATTTAATACTATACATTTTGGAGAGGTAGTTTAATTTAATGCTAAACGTTTTGGAGAGGTAGTTTAATTCAATGCTAGACGTTTTGGAGAGGTAGTTTTTTGGGGATGTATGAAAAGGACCACCATACAGGGGCGTACCCTGTTGCTGTTAAATGGCCAACTCATAGTGTCCACATACAGGGGCCTACCCTGTTGCTGTTAAATGGCCAACTCATAGTGTCCACATACAGGGGCCTACCCAGTTGCTTTTACTGGCTGCTCAAAAAGACCTACGGTATACTAATTGAGGACGTTGGGGGAGAAAAAGATAGCTATTCGACATTAGCATTAAATATACATGAGTTGCAGGTTTTGATGTGTTACCTGTCATGTTAACATAGTTGGATACTAATGCAGATTTATAGACAAGATAACAGCGTGTTTCTGGCAGTTCTACACACACTGACACATAGTTCTGGAGCAGAGGCCAAAATGACGTCATCTTGCGGCTCTTTACTCATCACAAAACATGCCAGACCGTGAGTCAGATATGAGGAGCATGTGTAACCCGTGTGAAATGGCTAGCTAGTTAGCGGTGCGCGCTTGTGTCGTTTCAATCGGTGTCGTCACTCGCTCTGAGACATTGAAGTAGTTGTTTCCTGTGCTGTACAAGGGCTGCGGCTTTTGTGGTGTGATGCTTCATGGGAGGCAGGTGTTGATATGTTCAGAGCAGAGGAGGCTGGTGGGAGGAGCTATAGGAAGACAGGTTCATTGTAATGGCTGGAATGGAATAAATGGAACGGTATCAAACACATCAAACATTTGGAAAACACGTTTGACTCAGGTCCATTCATTCCATTCCAGCCATTACACAATGAGCCCATCCTCCTACAGCTCCTCCCACCAGCCTCCACTGGTTCAGAGGGTCCCTGGTTCAAGCTCAGGTTGGGGCAAGGAGAGGGGAACGGAAGCAACACTGTTGCACATGGAAGAATGGCGCCGGGGGAGATGGCTGCCGTTTTACGGGCTCCTAACCAATCGTGCTATTGTGTGTGTTTTTTCGCGTTATTTGTAACTTATTTTGTACATAATTGTTTCTGCCACCGTCTCTTATGACCGAAAAGAGCGTCTGGATATCAGAACAACGAATACTCACCTCGTACTGGCCAAATATTTTTTTCATTAACGAGTCGGACTCGAAGGATTCATTCGCATGAAGAAGAGACAGAGATATCGGGGACGTAGGTCGGGGTTCCTTGTAAGAATCCGACGGCGAGTGGGTAATCCGCCTCTGCCATCCATCCTATAAGCCAACGTGCAATCACTACAGGTGGCTGGGTTTCCCGTGCATCGGCAAAATAGAACAGCTGCCTCCGTTAAGACAAGGGGTGGTGGTCTGCGTCTATGTGTCAATAAAAGCTGGTGTACAAAATCTAATATTAAGGAAGTCTCAAGGTTTTGCTCGCCTGAGGTAGAGTATCTCATGACAAGCTTTAGACCACACTATTTACCAAGAGAGTTTTCGTCTATATTTTTCATAGCTGTCTATTTACCACCACAAACCGATGCTTGCACTAAGACTGCACTCAACGAGCTGTATAAGGCTACAAGCAAACAAGAAAATGCTCATCCAGAGGCGGCACTCCTAGTGGCCAGGGACTTTAATACAGGGGAACTTAAATCCATTTTACCTAATTTCTACCAGCATGTTACATGTGCAACCAGAGGAAAATAAATCTAGACCACCTTTACTCCACACAGAAAGATGAGTACAAATCTCTCCATCGCCCTCCATTTGGCAAATCTGACCATAACTGTATCCTCCTGATTCCTGCTTACAAGCAAAAACTAAAGCAGGAAGTACCAGTGACTCGCTCAATATGGAAGTGGTCAGATGACACAGATGCTAAGCTACAGGACTGTTTTGCTAGCACAGACTGGAATATGTTCCGGGATTCTTCCGATGGCATTGAGGAGTACACCACATCAGTCACTGGCTTCATCAATAAGTGCATCGATGACGTCGTCCCCACGGTGACCATACGTACATACCCCAACCAGAAGACATGGATTACAGGCAACATCCGCAATGAGCTAAAGGGTAGAGCTGCCGCTTTCAAGGAGTTGGACTCTAATCCGGAAGCTTATAAGAAATCCCGCTATGCCCTCCGACAAATCATCGAACAGGCAAAACGTCAATATAGGACTAAGGTTGAATCCTTCCACATCGGCTCTGATGCTCGTCGGATGTGGCAGGGCTTGCAAACTATTACGGACTACAAAGGGAAGCACAGCTGCGAGCTGCCCAGTGACACAAGCCTACAAGACGAGCTAAATGACTTCTATGCGCGCTTCGAGGCAAGCAACACTGAAGCATGCATGAGAGCACCAGCTGTTCCAGACGACTGCGTGATCACGCTCTCCGTAGCCGATGTGAGTAAGACCTTTAAACAGGTCAACATTCACAAGGCCGCAGGGCCAGATGGATTACCAGGACGTGTACTCCGAGCATGCGCTGACCAACTGGCAAGTGTCTTCACTGACATTTTCAATTTGTCCCTGACTGAGTCTATAATACCAACATGTTTCAAGCAGACCACCACAGTCCCTGTGCCCAAGGACACTAAGGTAACCTGCCTAAATGACTACTGACCCGTAGCATTCACGTCAGTAGGCAGGAAGTGCTTTGAAATGCTGGTCATGGCTCACATCACCATTAACCCAGATACCCTAGACCCACTCCAATTTGCCTACCGCCCCAATACATCCACAGATGATGCAATCTCTATTGCACTCCACACTGCCCTATCCCACCTGGACAAAAGGAACACCTACATGAGAATGCTATTCTTTGACTACAGCTCAGCGTTCAACACCATAGTGCCCTCAAAGCTCATCACTAAGCTAAGGACCCTGGGACTAAACACCTCCCTCTGCAACTGGATCCTGGACTTCCTGACGGGCCGCCCCCAGGTGGTAAGGGTAGGTAACAACACATCTGCCACGCTGATCCTCAACATGGGGGCCCCTCAGGGGTGCGTGCTCAGTCCCCTCCTGTACTCCCTGTTCACCCATGACTGCATGGCCAAGCACGAATCCAACACCATCATTTAAGTTTGCCGACAACACAACAGCGGTATGCCTGATCACCAACAACGATGAGACAGCAAATAGGGAGGTCAGAGACCTGGCAGTGTGGTGCCAGGTAAACAACCTCTCCCTCAATATTATCTATGCATAGTCACTTTACCTCTACCTACATGTACATATTACCTCAATTACCTCGACTAACCAGTGCCCCCGCTCATTGACTCTGTACCTGTACCCCCTGTATATAGCCTCCCTACTGTTATTTTACTGCTGCTCTTTAATTATTTGTTTCTATTTTCTGCTTTTTTAGAAGTAATTATTTTTTACTTCAGTTTATTTTAGTAAATACTTTCTTTAAACTTATTTTCCTTAAAACTGCATTGTTGGTTAAGGACTTGTAAGTAAGCATTTCACTGTAAGGTCTAAACCTGTTGTATTCGGCGCATGTGACGAATACAATTTGATTTGATTTGATTTGATTTGAAGAAGGACATATTCTGTTCCAGGGAGGTGAAATTGTCTGATTAAAAAAAGAGAAGACCTTTTCACCTGCTGCTCCCTGAGACTCTAATAATGTATTCAGCCAGAATGTCTCTCCCTCTCTCTTCTCTCTCTGTACCTCTACCCCTCTCTCACCCCTACCCCTACACTCTGCCCTCTTTGACTTCCATGCTCCAGCCTCAAACAAGACCTCTTTATGCTGGTGTGTCATACCAAGGAAACGATCCACGTGTTTACGGTGTGTTTTTGCTCTGCTCTCTTTAACTCTTTCAATTCCACAGCGTAAAATATCAAAGCTGAATATCACATTGCGGCCTTCTTCTTTAAAAAAAAAAAAAAAAAAAACGCCAATAATTTAAGTCTAATTATAAACTGGGTGGTTTGAGCTCTGAATGCTGATTAGCTGTATACAAAACATTTATTTTTACTGCTCTATTTACATTGGTAACCAGATTATAATAGCAATAAGGCAATATACCACGGCTAAAGGCTGTATCCAGGCACTCCGTGATGCGTTGTGCGTAAGAACATCACTAAGCCATGGTTTATTGGCCATATACCACACCCCTTCGTGCTGTATTCCTTAAATATATTGCTTAATCACAAGGCATGGCTTATACAGTCCAAACAACATGTAATCATGTTCAATCAAAAGCCCCCCTCATGGAGGAAAAGGAGAGTGATCATGATGACATAAATATTCCCAACAGGCTGTAAATCAATCTAGTCACTGATGAGACAGTCAGTGGTTGAACAGACCTACACCGACCAAACAGAACAAACGACCACTTCACTATAGACCTGGTTGTCCGTGTTTCATCGCCATTCGGAGAGCGAGAGAGGATAGGGTAGAGTAGAGTGGGTTGTGAAGGTTCTGAAATGCTAGCGTTGTCTGCAGGAATGCACCAGAAAGGACCTCATGCCCCAGGGGCAGTGAAAATGTGTATGTACACTGCTAGCTCAGACGGCACCCTGCAGAAACAGCTTAATGATCCATAAACACCCTGAAGAGAAATTCAGAAAACCCAAACTGTATATAGGCTGGATATGAAAATGAATGGAAGTGAATAGTGAATAGTCATTTATATAGGCTTGAACACCGTGGAGGGAACGCGCAACGCTCAGCGCTCAGACAACGCGGCCTTGTCACCCCAACCCAAACATGCAAGTGCAAAATTCAGGGGGGGGGGGAAGTTGGGCACGGTGTTGCACAAAGACCTCCAGTCTCTCGTTGGACTTCGGTGCGGACTAGGGCAGTGTGGAGAAAGGGTGATCCGTTTGGCAAGTCAGTGATGTGCTGCTTGACCGCTCAGATCTATCAGAACGTCCAAGGGACGGACCTCGAGGCTGCCGCCCGTCTATGGGCCGCCCCCTTCACCATCCATGGTCTGAAATAATACGTGGAAATTCGCGGTGCCAGGCTAAAATTCAATTCAAGTTAAATGATGAACAATCACCTAATTATTAATACCCACATGACATACCCTTTCCCAGTGGATCCGTCTGAAGGGTCTGTCACATTGCACAACTCCCCAAAGCTTGTTTCGACACTGATCAATCGATGAGCGCGTCATTGTCGATATTCAATGCAAATTCATCATGAAAACGAGATCCAGTTTGCCATGACCACACTTTCTTCAAAATAGGCTACATTGTCTAGGTTGCAAGATAATATTTTTTATAAATCGAGACAAGTGTCCCCACCGTAGCTCAGTTGGTAGAGCATGGCGCTTGCAACGATAGGGTTGTGGGTTCGTTTCCCACGGGGGGGCCAGTATGAAAAATGTATGCGCTCACTAACTGTAAGTCGCTCTGGATAAGAGCGTCTGCCAAATGACAAAACTTTTAAATAAAATGAAATAGCATTCAATACATATATCGGCTCTGTGGGACCATCAACGTTTTAATGTAGGGTATTGTAAAACAGTAATGTGACCAGTGACAGTAACTCATGGGGCCAATATTCAATGATACCGGGTCCATTAGAGAGATTCGGAGAGTCTGCTTGTGAATCGTCTCTAGAAATGCCCCCAGGAGTAGAACTGACAGACACCTCTCCTCTTTAGCAAACTGTGAGGCTGCAAACCGTGCGGAATTCCACCCTGCTGACCATATTGACCTGGCTGAACCATGTCCACACACAACTGACCGACCAGAGGTTCACATTAAATCTCTAAAAGCTGTCTCTAAATGGGGTGCTATTGACAAATTATTTTACGGCTCCTTCATAACTAAACTAAGCAAGGGGAAAGAAAAGCCTGCGCACCAAATAAACTAAGTGAACTGTTTTAACTTTATTGTGGCTATAATAGGCTATACGTATAAACAGAATAAAAAAGAAGTAGATGGTATATTAATATAATATATAATGCATTAGAATAAATGTGACCAAAATCGTCATAACTTTTTGAAACACTTGTCAGCGATACCTACTATTTATTTGGAACCAATATCAATAGTGTACAATGTATATTTGGGTCCATGTCTTTTAACTTAAATGTTCAATAAAAATATGTGATTCGCTTTACTTTGTGAGGAGGGGCACTTTGGTACAACTGTAGTTAATTGGATCCACAGACCTCTTGACCGAATCAAACAGTCTCTTTCCTATCCTTCTTCGTACATCTAGTTACGTTGCTAATTGAAAATACCTAATCAATTACAGACAGTTACCAAAACCCGACCCTCTTGTGTTCCCTGATCTCTCCCTATATCTCTCCCCGTATCTCCATCACGTTTTAAGAGTCCCCAATACGGTTTCTGCCACGGCTGGCTGATAGTCCCTAGTCTACTCACTGTAACTTTTACACAACGTTTTTGGCTCCTAACAATTATTCTTACCTGCTCTGACATGTGTAGCCTGCAGAACCAGTGTTAAAGTGATGAGTGCGGTTACAGTGGAATCCATAAGCTGCCTTTTCGTTTTCCACCTTGTGGACCACCTTTGCATCTCCATGGTCCACAAAAGTGAAGAAAACTTTGGCGGCTTCAAGTGATTTTAAATGACGTCCCTTCCACAATCCCTGTGTTATGGATAATTGCACTAAACAGCCATAAGTGAGGGGTGTTTAGTCTCTTCTCTCAGCCACTCCAGGCCCCGATACGGTCTTCCTTTCCAGTGCCCAGCCTTCCGACTGAATGTATTTGGGTTTTAATCAACAGGCACAGAGAGCACTCGTTGCCCTAGGAGCCACACCGACAGGAGGGCTGGGCAAGCACCGCACACCAGACCCACAGTTACAGGGAAATGTCAAGGGAAAAAAGACCCCTGATTAGCAAATCACAGGGCTAGAAATTATCCTTGGGATCCACCCATCAGTTTTACAAAGCTCCTGCGAATTAAGTCTTCCCTGAGCACGTGCACGTAAAAAAAAGAAGAAAAAAAAAAGAAGAAGAAGAGAGAAAAAAAAACGGTCTCTACTTCCTGGAAATGTCCTGGGAATGAACGGAATGGCACTGGGGTGAGAGACAGAATTTGGCATGTGAGCATAATTCCCACTGTTGGACAGTGTCTGGTGGACTGTCTCCAGTCACCCACTGCAGGTAGTGTTGCTTGTGTTCATGTAGGATGCACAATTAGTTAATTACAGGAAACATAAAACATACTTTATTGCATCATGAAGCAGATTTTTAGCATCACATCATGCATGAGCAATGCATGTCATGGGATTCATTTTCACTCGTGTTCTCCAAATGTTCTCTCCCCTGACAGACTTCTGATATTCTCAATAGATATTAGAGACATTCCTGAAGCCCTACTGGGCTGGGACATTATAGCGGACTGTTAAGAGACGGAGAAAGAGAAGAGAGAGATAGAAGAAGAGAGAGGATCTAAGCGATACTAGCGACTGTGAGAAGAGAGAGAGAGAGAGCGAAGAGACGAGAGCGAGAGAGAGGAGAGAGTAGAGAGAGTCCTCGCTCTCTCTGCCCTTCCGAAGAGAGGAACTCATAGCCCCACCTCAACCCAACTCTCGACTCCAGCCCTCATAAACCTACACCGCCAACCATACCCCTCCCTCCACCCCCAACTCATACACCCTCCCTCCCCCTACCCCTCCCCCAGCCCGTCATCCCCCCCCCCACTCTCACGCCCCAACTCATACACCCTACCCCCACCTCTAGCCCTACTCCTCCCAAACTCAATGCCACAGTCTCAGGACGAGCAAGTGAAACGTCCACTGACAGAATGCTACTTTTCAGGGCTTGTCTGGTCAATATTGTCTATTTCTCTATTGGCTCCATAAGGTCTGTCGCAACCAAGCACACTCTATCATGGTCAGGTGCCTACTAACATGTCTGGTCCAGTCGGAAGCAGGGTGTCTGTATACCCACTACTACTCTCTCTCTCTCTCTCTCTGCAAAATCAGTAAGGCAATGGTAAGGCGTCAGTAAGGCATCTGTCAACATGCTTGTCTTGTCTATCCTGAGATACACAGTATTGATCCCAAATGGCACCCTATCCCCTGTATAGTGCACTACTTTCTACCAGGGCCCATAAGGAATAGGGTGCCTTTCGGGACATAGACAGCCTTTGGGCTGATCCTGAGACAAGTGGTATTTTTTGTATTTTTTTAGGATCCCCATTAGCTGTTGCAAAAGCCGCAGCAACTCTTCCTGGGGTCCACACAAAACATGAAATAATACAGAACATTAATAGACAAGAACAGCTCAAGGACAGAACTACATACATTTAAAAACGGCACAGATAGCCTGCATATCAATACATGCACACAAAATATCTAGGTCAAATAGGGGAGAGGCGTTGTGCCGTGATGTGTTGCTTTATCTGTTTTTTGAAACCAGGTTTGCTGTTCATTTGAGCAATATGAGATGGAAGGGAGTTCCATGCAATAATGGCTCTATATAATACTGCACACTTTCTTGAATTTGTTCTGGATTTGGGGACTATGAAAAGACCCCTGGTGGTATGTCTGGTGGGGGGTAAGTGTGTGTGTTCAGAGCTGTTTGCGTAAGTTGTCTATGCAAACAATTTTGAATTTTCAACAAATTAATGGTTCTTATAAAAAGAAGTGATGCAGTCAGTCTCTCCTCAACTCTTAGCCAAGAGAGACTGGCATGCATAGTATTTATATCAGCCCTCTGATTACAATGAAGAGCAAGACGTTCCTCTCTGTTCTGGGCCAGCTGCAACTTAACTAGGTCGTTCTTAGCAGCACTCGACCACATGACTGGACAGTAATCAAGATAAGACCAAACTAGAGCCTGCAGGACTTGCTTTGTGGAGTGTGGTGTCAAAAAAACAGAACATCTCTTTATTACGGACAGACCTCTCCCAATCTTTACAACCATTGTATCTATATGTTTTGACCATGACGGTTTACAATCTAAGGTAATGTCAAGTAATTTAGTCTCCTCAACTTGTTCAACAGCCACACCATTCATTACCAGATTCAGCTGAGGTCTAAAATTTAAGGAATGATTTGTACCAAGTACCATACTCTTAGTTTTAGAGATGTTTGGTATCAGTTTATTACTGGTCACCCATTCCAAAACTGACTGGAACTCCTTGTTAAGGGTTTCAGTGACTTCATTAGCTGTGGTTGTTGCCACGTATATGGTTGAATCATCAGCATACAGTGCTGTTTGAAATTATGTGAACCCAACAGGGCTGGTCATTATTTTGATATAAAATATTAAAATAAACATATAAAATCCTTATCTAAACCCCAATTCGTAAATAAAGACATTCCTAGTAAATGACAGAAACAAAATAATATGATATTTTCATTGTTTATTTAACAAAAGTGGTTTATTTAACAGAAACTCAGATTTGATGTGTGCAAAAATATGTGAACCCCTTCAGTCAATAGCTTGTGGCATCTCCATTAGCAGTGATAACTTGGACTAAACGTCTCCTATAGCCAGTAATCAGTCTCTGTTTTGAGGGATTTTTGCCCACTTCTCCTTACAGAACTCAGCCAATTGAGTGAGGTTTGAGGGGTGACTAGAATTAACTGCCCGCTTCAGGTCCTGCCACAGCATCTGTTTGGATTTAGGTCAGGACTTTGACTTGGCCAATCCAAAACACAAATCTTCTTTCTCCTGAGCCATTCTTTGGTAGATTTGCTTCAATGCTTTGGGTCATTGTCTTGTTGGAAGAACCATTTTCTGCCCAGCTTTAGCTCCTTGACTGATGGCCTGACGTTCTGTTCAAGAATCTCCTGGTATACCTCAGAATTCATGGTTCCCTTAATGATGTGGAGTCATCCAGGTCCAGAGGAGGAAAATCAGCCCCAGATCTTGACATTCCCACCACCATGCTTGACTGTTGGGATAAGGTTATTTTGGTGGTAGGCAGTGTTGAGTTTTCGCCAAACATAGCTGTGTTGTACAGAGAGGCGTTGTGCCGTGATGTCAATTTTGGACTCATTGGTCTAAAGAGTGGACTTCTAGAAACCTTCAGGTTTGTCCAGGTGGTCTCTGGTAAAGTTAAGATGGGCAGTTTGGTTCTTTTTTGACAGCAGAGGCTTCTTCCTAGCAACCCTCCCATGAATGGCATGTCGATTCAGTGTTCTTCTTATTGTTGAAGCATGCAGTTACCTGAGATGCAGCAAGGGAGGTCTGCAAAAATGTTATGTTTGGGTTGGCTTTTACATGATTTATTATTGTTCTTGTGACTCTTGGGAATATTTTGGAAGGGCGTCCACTTCTAGGCCGAGTTTCTGTCATGTTAAATGCTCTCCATTTGTAAATTATTTGCCTCACAGTGGACTGATGGCGCTCAAATCTTTTTGAGATGGTTTTATAGCCTTCCCCAGACTGATGTGCTCTCACTACCTTCGTCCTGATGTCCTCTGAGATCTCCTTTCCTCTCGGCATGGTGTGCTTTGCATTCACCTGGATGGGTAACACCAAACGGACCAGGTTTCTTATCTCTATTTATCAGAATTCCGCCCAAACTCTTTCCTAACGATCTCTCCTTTGATTGGTTAATTGGGTAGCTAATTATTTACCCACCTGATTCTACTTAACTACTTGATTTAACCAATGCAACTTGGGGTTCACTTATTTTTGCACCTGCACTAATTCCTTTTTAATTTAGTTTTTCTACAACACGCATGATTTCCTCTACACCAACATATGGTATTGGTGAATATAAACCTGTTATGTCAGATCAAAAAGACTGGTTCTGATTAAATGAAGATTTCATGGTAAAAACTGAAGAAATCTGTAATTGCACAAGCGGTTCACATACTTTCAAGCAGCACTGTACAGTCGTGGTCAAAAGTTTTGAGAATGACACAAGTATTGGTCTTCACAAAGTTCGCTGCTTCATTGTAATGAGATATTTTTGTCAGATGTTACTATGGTATACTGAAGTATAATTACAAGCATTCCATAAGTGTCAAAGGCTTTTATTGACAATTACATTAAGTTTATGCAAAGAGTCAATATTTGTAGAGTTGACCCTTCTTTTTCAAGACCTCTGCAATCCGCCCTGGCATGCTGTCAATTAACTTCTGGGCCACATCCTGACTGATGGCAGCCCATTCTTGCATAATCAATGCTTGGAGTTTGTGAGAATTTGTGGGTTTTTGTTTGTCCACCAGCCTCTTGAGGATCAACCACAAGTTCTCAATGGGATAAAGGTCTGGGGAGTTTCCTGGCCATGGACCCAAAATGTCGATGTTTTGTTCCCCGAGCCACTTAGTTATCACTTTTGCCTTATGGCAAGGTGCTCCATCATGCTGGAAAAGGCATTGGTTGTCACCAAACTGTTCTTGGATGGTGGGGAGAAGTTGCTCTCGGAGGATGTGTTGGTACCATTCTTTATTCATGGCTGTGTTCTTAGGCAAAATTGTGAGTGAGCCCACTCCCTTGGCTGAGAAGCAACCCTACACATGAATGGTCTCAACATGCTTTACTGTTGGCATGACACAGGAATGCTCACCTTGTCTTCTCCGGACAAGCTTTTTTCCGGATGCCCCAAACAATCGGAAAGGGGATTCATCGGAGAACATGACTTTACCCCAGTCCTCAGCAGTCCAATGCCTGTACCTTTTACAGAATATCAGTCTGTCCCTGATGTTTTTCCTGGAGAGAAGTGGCTTCTTTGCTGCCCTTCTTGACAACAGGCCATCCTCCAAAAGTATTTGCCTCACTGTGCATGCATATGCACTCACACCTGCCTGCTGCCATTCCTGAGCAAGCTCTGCACTGGTGGTGCCCCGATCCCGCAGCTGAATCAACTTTAGGAGACGGTCCTGGCGCTTGCTGGACTTTCCAGCAACAATTGAACCTCTCTCCTTGAAATTCTTGATGATCCGATAAATGGTTGATTTAGGTGCAATTTTACTAGCAGCAATATCCTTGCCTGTGAAGCCCTTTTTGTGCAAAGCAATGATGACGGCACGTGTTTCCTTGCAGGTAACCATGGTTAACAGAGGAAGAACAATGATTTCAAGCACCACCCTCCTTTTAAAGCTTCCAGTCTGTTATTCTAACTCAATCAGCATGACCGAGTGATCTCCAGCCTTGTCCTCGTCAACACTCACCTGTGTTAACAAGAGAATCACTGACATGATGGCAGCCGGTCCTTTTGTGGCAGGGCTAAAATGCAGTGGAAATGTTTTTTTGGGATTAAGTTCATTTTCATGGCAAAGAGGGACTTTGCAATTCATTGCAATTCATTTGATCACTCTTCATGACATTCTGGAGTACATGCCAATTGCCATCAACAAAACTGAGGCAGCAGACTTTGTGAAAATTAGTATTTGTGTCATTCTCAAAACTTTGGACCACGACTGTACATGGACACACAGGCTTTATTTAATGCCAGTGGCATATCATTGGTAAAAATTGAAAAAAGTAGAAGGGCCTAGATAACTGCCCTGCAGTACACCCCTCCTTACATGTTTGACATTAGAGAAGCTTCCATTAAAGAAAAGCCTCTGAGTTCTATTCGATAGATTGCTCTGAATCCACAATATGGCAGAGGTTGAAAAGCCATAAAACACACATTTTCTCAACAACAGGTCATGGTCAACAATATAACAGTGCAGCTCCCACAATCTTCTTATCATCCATTTATTTCAACCAATCATCAGTCATTTTTGTCAGTGCAGTACATATTGAGTGCCCTTCCCTATAAACATGTTGAAAGTGTGTTGTCAATTTGTTTACAGAGAAAAAGCATTGTATTTGGTCAAACACCATTTTTTCCAACAGTTTGCTAAGAGCTGGCAGCAAGCTGATAGGTCTACTGTTAGAACCAGTAAAGGCCGCTTTACCACTCTTGGGTAGCGGAATGACGTTGGCTTCCCTCCAGGCCTGAGGACAAACACTTTCCTCTAGGCTCAGATTAAAGATATGACAGACAGGAGTGGCTATAGAGTCAGCTACCATCCTCAGTAGCTTTTCATCGAAATTGTCAATGACAGGATGTTTGTTATTATTGATCGATAACAACATTTTTTTCCAAATATGTGTATGTGACTAACGATTTGATTTGATTTGACCTGTCCCATACTAATTTGACAAAAAATGATTGACTGTCAGGTCCCTCCACAGACAGACCAAATGTAGGTAATGATCTTGTGATGGATTGGTGTCCTGCCAGTACAGGGAGAGCTGCCCAGAACATCATGCTTCTCCACGGTTCAGAGACCACAGACCTGAGACAAGACCACAGATCTGAGACAAGACGACAGACCTGATACAAGACCACAGACCTGAGACAAGACCACAGACCTGAGACAAGACCACAGACAATGGATGCATCCTTAATGGCACCTTGTTCTCTATTTAGTGCACTACCTTTGATCAGAGCCATATGGGCCCAGGTCAAAAGTAGTGCACTCCAATGAAGGCAATAGGGTGCCACTTGGGATGTAGTCAATGGCACTGAACTGGGCAGCACAACTCCAGTTAGAGAATCCACAGCCCCCCGTGTAGCTCAGTTGGTAGAGCATGAACTGGGCAGCACAACTCCAGTTAGATAATTAATGCAAGTGACTGTTTGGTGTATTGAATAACAGCAGGTTATCAATCGTTTTACCATTGGCTTATAGAAGAACATTTTACATTTTAGTAGACGCTCTTATCCAGAGCGACGTACAGGAGCAATTAGGGTTAAGTGCCTTGCTCAAGGGCACATTGACAGATTTTTCACTTAGTTGGCTCGGGGATTAGAACCAGTAACCTTTCAGTTACTGGCACAACGCTCTTAACCACTAAGCTACCTGCCACCCCAAATCATCCACGTATAATTATGAGACGTATCTGTGTTGGTTGTCTCATTAGAATTAGGGAAAGACATGAAACGTATGGAAAATAATCGGATACATTGTGTAAGGGGTTGTGGAATTGAGACATTATTTTGGTATTTGCCAAATTAGATTAGATTTGTATGACAAAACATTTAAAAAATCCAGTTTGACTGGGGATTATCAGCAAAGCCATTTGAGCTGGTGTTCATGAGCCAGTTGGTCAGATATTGTATTATGTTACTTTATGTCTGAATACTATGAATGAAACGTGGAGGAAAGCAGCTTTTCCATTGGAAGTTGAGCGTTGGGTTTACACAGATTGGGGTTAAAACGTGGCTGTTGTGACTACGGAGCTACTGCCCCTGGTGGTGGACCTGTCTATCTCCCTATGGACCTCTAGACCAGGCCAAACCATGAGATTAATACGCTATATAGTCATCTGTGTATGTACTGTATATCTTGTTATGTTTTTTCAGTGTATCATTTTGTGGGGTTATGTTGGTATCTATCAAGATGTCTGCCATTCTTGTCATATCCACAGTGCTTGATTTAAACTGAAATAGGTGCCGGAACTCATTTTGCGTGCCGGCACTGTTTATATTAAGAGCAGAACCTGCACAATTATTTTGAGCTACAGTGATATTCTATAAGAGGAACAGGAGCTCAAGCGGTCGAAAATTTGAAGTGCCGATTCTCAGCTCTGGTGAGCTGTCACGATCGTCGAACAGAGATGAGGACCAAGGCGCAGCGTTGCAGGCAAACATACTCTTTTATTAGAGACACGATCAAAAACAACAAACGATACGTGACAGTTCACGGTCTAACATAAACAGACTAGAAGCAAGATCCCACAAACACAAATGGGAAACAGACAGTTTTAAATATGGCTCCCAATCAGAGACAACCAACGACAGCTGACACTCGTTGCCTCTGATTGGGAGCCACTCAGGCCAACATAGAAATACACATACTAGATAAACAAATGAAATGCACACCCTGGCTCAACATACAAGTGTCCCCAGAGCCAGGGCGTGACAGTACCCCCCCCTAAAGGCGCGGACTCCGACCGCGCCCACCAAACACCACAGGGGAGGGACCGGGTGGGCACTCCGCTTAGGCGGCGGATCCGGCTCCGGGCCTGATCCCCGCTCCCTCTCCAACCCCCCAAAGTACCCCTGGTCCGGTCTGGCCCTGCTGGCCGGAGCTGGACTGCACACTGGTGGAGCGGATTGCTCTAGCTCCGGCGTGAAGCATCTGACCGGTGCCGGACCAGCCACCGGTGGAACAGGCACGGGCCGTGCCAGACTGACGACGCACACCACTGGCTTGGTGTGGGGAGCAGGAGCGGGCCGCGCCGGGCTGACGAAACGCACCACTGACTTGGTGCGGGGAGCAGGAACGGGCCGTGCCGGGCTGACGAAGCGCACCACTGACTTGGTGCGGGGAGCAGGAACGGGCCGTGCCGGGCTGACGAAGCGCACCACTGACTTGGTGCGGGGAGCAGGAACGGGCCGCGCCGGGCTGACGAAACGCACCACTGACTTGGTGCGGGGAGCAGGAATGGGCCGGACCGGGCTGACGACGCGCACCACTGACTTGGTGCGGGGAGCAGGAACGGGCCGCGCCGGGCTGACGAAATGCACCACTGACTTGGTGCGGGGAGCAGGAGCGGGCCGGACCGGGCTGACGAAGCGCACCTCTGACTTGGTGCGGGGAGCGGGAACGGGCTGTGCCGGGCTGACGAAGCGCACCACTGACTTGGTGCGAGTGGCAGGAACAGGCCGAACCGAACTGGGAACACACACCACTGGCCCTACGTGGGGATCAGGAACAGGCCGGACCGGACTGGCAACACACGCCAATACCTCTCGCCGTGCCTCTACATCCTCCTTCCCCCTGGTGACCAGTGACTCCCGTAACCTGGCGGCCTCCTGCTGCCCCGTCGTCCACGGCGTTAGCCCCCCCCTAAAAAATTTATGGGCTTCACTCCTACCCGTGGACCAGGTCTCCATGCTCCTCGCCAGCCTTTCGCCCTTCTGCCTCCACGTCAAGCCCCTCTCTTCCTCACATGGCTTGACCCAGTCGAGGAGGCGAAGGAGATCCGCCAGAGATCTCTCAGGCGCTGGCTCCTGGACTTGCTGCTTGGTCCAGTCTTGGTGGGATCTTCTGTCACGATCGTCGAACAGAGATGAGGACCAAGGCGCAGCGTTGCAGGCAAACATACTCTTTTATTAGAGACACGATCAAAAACAACAAACGATACGTGACAGTTCACGGTCTAACATAAACAGACTAGAAGCAAGATCCCACAAACACAAATGGGAAACAGACAGTTTAAATATGGCTCCCAATCAGAGACAACCAACGACAGCTGACACTCGTTGCCTCTGATTGGGAGCCACTCAGGCCAACATAGAAATACACATACTAGATAAACAAATGAAATGCACACCCTGGCTCAACATACAAGTGTCCCCAGAGCCAGGGCGTGACATGAGCACCTGCCCAAGTCAAACACGGGATCTACTGTTAGGGCATTGTTATAGAAGGACACAGCTTTTTATAATATTATTTCACATTTTATTTCAAAGAAATGAAAATAAACACAGATTTTACATGATCCCTGTACTCTGATGTTTTAATGGTGGCTGTATTTTAATACTTTCTTATTTTGAGATGGTTGTATTTCCGTGCAGACAGTAAGTTCTGAAGCACTTCTGCTTGAAAAAGAAGATGCGTCCTCTATATTCATAAAATGTCTACCATATGATTTAGCATGCAAACTGCCTGCTAATTTATAACACAACTAGACAGTCTAATGATGCTATAATTACTGTCTGCATGCTCACTGTCCGTCCGTCCGTCTGTCTGTTTGAGAAAATCAGAAGAGAAAAAAATGTAGTGGAAATTTTAATCAATAATGGAGGAGAGACAAGGTCAATCTCCAATCAGGATATTACTTTATTCAAAACGTATTAATAAAGCAGCAGGTCACACTACCCATGCACGTGAATGGAGTGAGTGCTTTGCAATATTGAGGCTGTGTAAAGGGAGCTCTCATATACAAAGAATACAAATATATTTGCATTGCACGATACACCCTCCTATTCTATATAACAAACACGGTATTAAAAATACTAACAAATAGTCATAACAAGTGTGTTGTGTGTGGGTATTTGCAAACCATAGGGCAAAAACAAACAAAAATGGCCAGGCCTTATTGAATTTGGGAGCTCCCTTTACGGCCGAATCTGGATACCTTTATACTTATAAAACTGCCGAATTTCACTAACTGCGCTCCCCAGACCACAGTCTCAGGAAACATTTCAAAGAGAGAGATAATGACTAACCCCTCTCCTGGAAGAGAAAGTGTACATTTCGTTAACGTTCACTATAGTACATCTTAATCAGCCACCCAAACGTTTAAACTATAAACCAAACATGATAATGATAAAACCACTGTCCTCCCTCCAATCATTAATCGTTTGTTTTAATCCATCCCAACGTTTATATACATTTAGACACGCTATCCTTAGACACAGAAACATTTATCTCGCGATTCACTTCCGTATCTGACTGGTCTCTCTTTTCCCCATGATTTTCCAATAACTACCACACCACAATGCCCTTCATGTTCATGAACAAACATTTTAAAAACGTAATTTTAGGTTTTGACGCTTGACAGAATTGCTTCTTAAAAACTCTATTAACACTTACTCTTAATATTAACTCCAATCTAATTTCCCGCAGGGTAAAGTTAAAACACCTCAGATGATACAGCTTCCCGTTAAGCAGAACAAACCCAGAACCCCTTTCCGGTAATCTTATTATTGTAACCTGTTGCATTGATTTAATAAAAATATAAACCTGTTGTTTAACAAATCAAGAAGGTTCAACAAGTTGGTGCTGTCTCATCAGCATAATAGTCTAAACTAACTGCAATCCACATTAATTACTTGACAATGTTTCACGTAATGGAAACATATTATCGTTTTAGAATACATTAACTGTTTGCTTAAATCAGTGGTGTTACCCAAACTATAGAATTGAGTAATAATAATTAGAAATAGTCAAAAACATCTCCGCATTCAACTTAGTCATACCTCTACACCAAACCAACCCACTTTGTCCTTTACAGCCTGATATAGCCCAGCGAGCACGACTCGCTTTCAGCCACGGACTAAAACATGGAAACTCCTCTATTCGTTCCAGTAGAAAAAAACATTAAAAAACAAACAAACAACGTTCTGCGAAAAAAAATATATATAATAAAAAAAAAAAAACTTGACAACTTTGTTTTCTCCTTTCTGCATCTTATTAAATTATTTCAAAATTAACATGTTACGCGCCAAATAAAATACATCGGCCAATTCATAAGGAAAAATATACATTTCGATGGGCGCTAAAACAGTTCACAACGCTAGAGCCTCTTTCTGCCCACAACTTCAATTCATCGCTGTTGTAGCCTTGTATTGTCATGCAATAATGAATACCCATGTTTAGTTATCAGTTGTGATCATGGTCACAGCTCTATCACAATTGCCTATCCGTCATTATTAGAATGCATTAGATATGGGTAACAGTCCCTTTCTGAGTAGACTACAGGTAGTAAAACAAACACTTGCTGTTGTTGACAAGCATACATTCAATTCACATTCAATTCAGTGATTTAAATTACAACCCCATTCTCAGTAGGTTCCCTCCAGCAAACCATTAGGCCACACAAAAAGTTATTACAACAAAATCGTCCCGCTATTCATGTTAAATAAATTAGTCTTTAAATTTGAATTAAGCAAGCTGCTAAATCGTTCAGTATATATCTTAAAACAAACACTGGCTGCTATATCTATCTAAGCAAAACATACCAATAGTTGCATTACAATCAGAATCTCAGATGTTAGTCCGTAACATAGAACCTATGCCTATTGAAATGACAAGTCAATTCCGTAAATAACCCAATTATAATGGTTTGTTTCTTAACGTCTGACACATAATAACGACTCCATTACCAGAAAATAGCCTTAAAAGGTCGTCCAAGTGTTTCTTTGCAAAGATCTCACATGCTCAAAGGGAAATAAATGATCAGTCAACGAGTTAAATCCACATTCATTGATTTGGAAACAGATCTGGCGACTTTAATAAAAGCGGATTATCTTTTCCCTTGCGACATAATGAAATTCCTTTATTATATCACATTTGCTCCGCAATGAGTATCGTCTTGATAGAAAACCCTAAGTTTTGCTTTGTACTACGTTATAAGTTACGTTGAGATTCCACCTTAATTCGCTTTAACTGTATGGGGAAAGGGTTTATTCGTTAAATATAGCAACTCCTCGCATACTGAAGAAAAAAAACTAATTTTCAGACCTTATGGGCACTTTTAGTTTTTAATGTTTTACCTGGACAGAGAAAATCCCATTAACGTTTTATAGTTACATCGGTTAGAGTAAGTCAATTCCCCATATTTTTACCAAAAGTGGACATACGCCAACCATGTTCTGAGACTATCAATTTGTCATATGTTCATATATTCACAGAATCTATATATATAACGTTAGAAATCTTAGGTACACACATCCACCACTCAATGTACTCTCCATCGCTACAAAGCAGCTCCAAAGTGGAAAAAACTCAAGTTTCCTGGACGCTGGCCTGCGGTTCATGGGAATAATGCTCCACACCTATCCTCAACGGTTCTCTAGACTTCCAAACTTGCCACTACTGTCTAAAATAACATACTGTACTTAATAATACCAAGTTATGTTTACTATGATGGGCAGTGGTGGACGGAACCACAAGATAACACTTATTATGCAAATGTATATATCTTATTAGCCAAATTTAAGGTGAACACTTATTTCTACATTCACACAACTCTCATATCACATTCACAGAACACCACAAACACTCACAATAAGATCTAACAATAGTAACCCAGGACCCAACGCAGACGACACACAACTAATCTTCTCCTTTCCCCCTTCTGATAACCAGGTGGCGAATCGCATCTCTGCATGTCTGGCAGACATATCAGTATGGATGACGGATCACCACCTCAAGCTGAACCTTGACAAGACGGAGCTGCTCTTCCTCCCGGGGAAGGACTGCACATTCCATGATCTCGCCATCACGGTTGACAACTCCGTTGTGTCCTCCTCCCAGAGTGCGAAGAGCCTTGGCGTGACCCTGGACAAAACCCTGTCGTTCTCCGCTAACATCAAGGCGGTGACCCGATCCTGTAGGTTCATGCTCTACAACATTCGGAGAGTACGACCCTGCCTTACACAGGAAGCGGCACAGGTCCTAATCCAGGCACTTGTCATCTCCCGTCTGGATTACTGCAACTCGCTGTTGGCTGGGCTCCCTGCCTGTGCCATTAAACCCCTACAACTCATCCAGAATGCCGCAGCCCGTCTGGTGTTCAACATTCCCAAGTTCTCTCACGTCACCCCGCTCCTCCGCACACTCCACTGGCTTCCAGTTGAAGCTCGCATTTGCTACAAGACAATGGTGCTTGCCTACGGAGCTGTGAGGGGAACGGCACCTCCGTACCTTCAGGCTCTGATCAGTCCCTACACCCAAACGAGGGCATTGCGTTCATCCACCTCTGGCCTGCTGGCTCCCCTACCTCTGCGGAAGCACAGTTCCCGCTCAGCCCAGTCAAAACTGTTCGCTGCTCTGGCACCCCAATGGTGGAACAAGCTCCCTCACGACGCCTGGACAGCGGAGTCACTCACCACCTTCCGGAGACATCTGAAACCCCACCTCTTTAAGGATACCAGTGGATAGGATAAAGTAATCATTATCAATTTTGTCCAAGGATACCCTCACATTAAGAACACTCGATCTCACTAATAATAAAGCCATTTTTCATATCAAACTTATCTTAAAAACTCACATCATGCGCCCATACATAATTTTTTAGTCACAAGCGGGTCCCGAGAATCGAGTCCCACTACCTTACCTATCCACGCGATCACTCTACACAATTGGACTATGGAGCCGACTAACTCAGTCCATACCCACTTAGCCTCCTAATAAATATAAGCTTTCAGACGTCAGGCGCTGTTCTCATACATAATTTTTTATTGGTCCCGGGGATCGAACCCACTACCCTGGCGTTACAAGCGCCATGCTCTACCAATTGAGCTAGAGAGAACTCAACTCAGTCCTGCTAGTTAACCCAGCTGTGGCCCCCTTAATGAAGACGTCGCTCTGGGCAACAACCTCAGAGGCTGTTCTCATTAATTTATTTTCTTACATGACATCACATTTTGATAGATTGTCCAAGCTCAGCTCTCTCAGTACTATGTTCTGGATCTAGCATCCACCCGTTCCGCTTCCTCTCAGATCATAGGCGGGTCCATCTGCTCTACAGGAGCGTGCTTTTCCCTGAGATCCCAACTTCTGATCTCCTGTGCACAGTTTACCCAGGTCTTCAGGAGCGGTCAACAGGTGAAGTTGCAGGTCACCTCCTCGTCACCAAAATTGTTGTGGAAATTCTAATCAATAATGAGGAGAGACAAGGTCAATCACCAATCAGGATATTACTTTATTCAAAACATATTAATAAAGCAGCAGGTCACACCACCCACGCACGTGAATTGAGTGAGTGCTTTGCAATATTGAGGCTGGTCGACCCAACACTCTTGAGTGTTGGGCTGAGAGCTCTCACATACAAAGAATACAAATATATTTTATTGCACGATACTCCCTCCTATTCTACATAACAGACAGCAGATGTGTGGAATGGGTCACAAGGTGAGATTAGATACATGAGAAAGGAGTATCCCCCAGCCAGATAGCATTTGCTGCGAAGACTGTTCTCATTGTATGGAAAGCAGGGTTTGGCCCATAAGACAAGGTTCCTCTCATTATTATCCATACCCGAGCCATCTCTCTCTGCTACCTTACATTACACAAACACCAACTCATTCTATGGAATGCATGCTGTTTTATCACCAAACCATTCATAAATCAATTGTCAGCTCCAGATAGCCTTGTCTGGAGTAAAACCCATGTCCTTGACCTCACGCCTAGACTAGCTGCAGGGAGCTGGAGTAGACACCATCCCTTTACAAAAACACAGCATTTAGTAGAACAGCATAGAATTGTTAACTATTCATATTTTAAAAAGCAGGTAAACATGTTACAAGTTAATTTTTCTCTCATAAACCCTACCCAGCAAACCCATAATTGGTTACATGAAAGTTCCCAGAAATTTTTTTGGGCAAAATGTTCTCATAACACAAAAAACTGTCCAGTCATTGTGATGATCATATAATGTTTGTATAAAACATTCACCTGATGTTGCAACATTCCTAGAAGACATTTAATATGTTCTTTAAAGGTTCCCAGAATGTTTCATTAGCTTGTGGGAACAGTCTGGTGGGAACATTGTGGGGACATCACAAAATATATGTTCCCAAATCACAAAAAACTGTCGTGCTGACAGGGTGCACAAAAATGTTGACTGACCAGCCTTTGAGTTCTTTAAAGGTTTCCAGAACATTTAATTAAGATGTGGGAACAGAGAGATAGGTTCCCAAAACACCAAATATGCTCAGCTGTGATGCCATTCGTACAATGTTGAAGTTAGGTAGCACACAACATTCCCTTCATGTTGTAGGAATGAAAGAAGTCAGTTTTTATGATGTTCATAGCATATTTGTTTTAGGTTTAACAAAATCTTCCATTGAAGTTCACAGAATATATATTTTACCTTGTCTTGGAGGTCCTCAGAACATTTCAAGAACATTTAGAAAATGTTATATTTAAGTTTACCTAATAATACCACAACATTGTCAGCATGCAAATGTATAGCACTTTATAACGCATAAGAAAGCAGATTGAAATACATCGCCACTATGTTTCTCTCCAGATTTATCGCCAATTCACATTTGAGGACTGTATTGTAGGTGATATAGAGACACATGGCATTTTCATTTCATTCACAGGACATTTGAACAGCATTAATCCATTTTAAAAATCATATGTTGACAATCTACACATGATTTAATTCAATTGTACAAACAAACCACATTGTTTGCTCTTCCTATGTTGACAATCTGTGTGAGGTTTTGAACCTGCAATATTGGTGCCTTAGCATAGCTCTTTTATCCTCTGCGCCACCAGGGAAATTCTCATACACCTTATGTTTTCAGTATATAGCCATGGCAGTATGGTTGCCATGGCAGTATGGTTGCCATGGCAGTATGGTTGCCATTGCAGTATGATCAGGCAGGATTTCCATGCTTCCTTTTTAGCCTATCTTAGACAAAACTAACCCAGGGAAATACAGGTAACTGGGTTATGCACCATCACTTCACCTATCCTCGTTATATGCGGCGTACTTCTGGTCCCATGTTTACAAGGTATCCAAGACAACGAGCGCTGATCTAGGACCACTTCTGCTTTTCAGATCATGAAATATAAAGCCAGGGGGGGAACCATATGAAGCATCTCAAAGTAGAAATGATGGTCAAACAGGACAGAACACAATTTCTGAGTCATTTAATACGTTCCCATCCTCTTCATGTGCTGTGTACTTGTAACTGTATTCTATGATTGTTTAACTTGATCACGTGTTGAAAGTCTTATAAAAAAGGTTTGGCACTGAGCCTTTTTCTAAAAGATTTTATGAGTTGGAGAACACATGTAAAATGTATCATCATGATGATGTGGCCGGTGACACTTTGTTTCTTGAAATTCCAATATCTTGAAAAATACAGTAACCTCTCAAGGATTGGACCCCTTTTTTTCAATTTTCGGCAAAAATGACATACCCAAATCTAACTGCCTGTAGCTCAGGACCTGAAGCAAGGATATGCATATTATTGATACCATTTGAAAGGAAACACTTTGAAGTTTGTGGAAATGTGAAAATAATGTAAGAGAATATAACACATTAGATCTGGTAAAAGATAATACAAACGAAAAAACATGCATTTTCTATTTATTGTTTTGTTCCATCATCTTTGAAATGCAAGAGAAAGGCCACAATATAATATTGCAGTTTAGGCGCAATTTAGATTTTGGACACTAGATGGCAGCAGTGTGTGTGCAATGTTTCAGATTGATCCAGTAAAGCATTGTAATTTATTTTATTTTTTATTTCACCTTTATTTAACCAGGTAAGCCAGTTGATAACAAGTTCTCATTTACAACTGCGACCTGGCCAAGATAAAGCAAAGCAGTGCGATAAAAACAACAACACAGAGTTACATATGGGGTAAAACAAAACAAAGTCAAAAATACAACAGAAATAAATATATATACAGTGTGTGCAAATGTAGCAAGTTATGGAGGTAAGGCAATAAATAGGCTATAGTGCAAAATAAATACAATTAGTATTAACACTGGAATGCTAGATGTGCAAGAGATGATGTGCAAATAGAGATACTGGGGTACTGTAACACTGGACTATTTTGTATCAAGTCTGCCCAAATGTGCCGAATTGGTCAATTAATACATTTTCAGGTAATAACTATACAGAACATACAAAAATGATATGGTAATACAAAATGTAAATTTACACACTCCCAGGAATGTCATAACTGATGGATTATTAGCTTACACACTAACTTTCACACATTTAGATGACCGGGCGGGGTGGGTGTGGAGCCAGAGACAGCAGGGGTTCAAACTTTAGAACCCAGTTCCTAAATTTGAATATAAAAATTGATTTTATCAAACAAAACTATGCTACATTTTATCTCTGGGAACCTTAGGATGACAAATCAGAACAAGATTACTGAATGTAAGTACATTATTTACCTTCAGAGGTGAGTGTATCAAACCAGTTGCCGTGATACGTTTTTTGTTGTTGTGCACTCTCCTCAAACAATAACATGGTATTTTTTCACTGTAATAGCTCCTGTAAATTGGACAGTGCAGTTAGATTAACAAGAATTTCAGCTTTCTGCCCGTATAAGACATGTCTATGTCCATTTTTTGGGGGGGGGGGGGGGTAGAAGGATTACTTTATCCTATCCCAGGTATTCCTTAAAGAGGTGGGGTTTCAAATGCCTCCGGAAGGTGGTGAGTGACTCCGCTGTCCTGGCGTCGTGAGGGAGCTTGTTCCACCATTGGGGTGCCAGAGCAGCGAACAGTTTTGACTGGGCTGAGCGGGAACTATGCTTCCGCAGAGGAAGGGGAGCCAGCAGGCCAGAGGTGGATGAACGCAATGCCCTCGTTTGGGTGTAGGGACTGATCAGAGCCCGAAGGTACAGAGGTGCCGTTCCCCTCACTGCTCCATAGGCAAGCACCATGGTCTTGTAGCGGATGCGAGCTTCAACTGGAAGCCAGTGGAGTGTGCGGAGGAGGGGGGGTGACGTGAGAGAACTTGGGAAGGTTGAACACCAGACGGGCTGCGGCATTCTGGATGAGTTGTAGGGGTTTAATGGCACAGGCAGGGAGGCCAGCCAACAGCGAGTTGGAGTAGTCCAGACGGGAGATGACAAGTGCCTGGATTAGGACCTGTGCCGCTTCCTGTGTAAGGCAGGGTCGTACTCTCCGAATGTTGTAGAGCATGAACCTGCAGGAGCGGGTCACCGCCTTGATGTTGGCGGAGAACGACAGGGTGTTGTCCAGGGTCACGCCTAGGCTCTTCGCACTCTGGGAGGAGGACACAGTGGAGTTGTCAACCGTGATGGCGAGATCATGGAACGGGCAGTCCTTCCCCGGGAGGAAGAGCAGCTCCGTCTTGCCAGGGTTCAGCTTGAGGTGGTGATCCGTCATCCATACTGATATGTCTGCCAGACATGCAGAGATGCGATTCGCCACCTGGTTATCAGAAGGGGGAAAGGAGAAGATTAGTTGTGTATCGTCAGCGTAACTGGAAAGTTTGCTGTTACTTACAACAGTCATGCTAATCACATTAGCGCACGTTAGCTCACCCGTCCCGTATACGGGACACCGATCCCATAGAGGTTAAACAAATAGAGTAGACTAACACCCTTAAAAAAATATAGTTGACTAACACCCTTAAACACTGTCAGTACACTAACACCCTTAAACACTGTCAGTACACTAACACCCTTAAACACTGTCAGTACACTAACACCCTTAAACACTGTCAGTTGACTAACACCCTTAAACACTGTCAGTACACTAACACCCTTAAACACTGTCAGTACACTAACACCCTTAAACACTGTCAGTACACTAACACCCTTAAACACTGTCAGTACACTAACACCCTTAAACACTGTCAGTACACTAACACCCTTAAACACTGTCAGTACACTAACACCCTTAAACACTGTCAGTAGACTAACACCCTTAAACACTGTCAGTACACTAACACCCTTAAACACTGTCAGTACACTAACATCCTTAAACACTGTCAGTAGACTAACACCCTTAAACACTGTCAGTACACTAACACCCTTAAACACTGTCAGTACACTAACATCCTTAAACACTGTCAGTACACTAACACCCTTAAACACTGTCAGTACACTAACACCCTTAAACACTGTCAGTAGGCTAACACCCTTAAACACTGTCAATAGACTAACACCCTTAAACACTGTCAGTAGACTAACACCCTTAAACACTGTCAGTACACTAACACCCTTAAACACTGTCAGTACACTAACACCCTTAAACACTGTCAGTACACTAACACCCTTAAACACTGTCAGTAGACTAACACCCTTAAACACTCTCAGTAGACTAACACCCTTAAACACTGTCAGTACACTAACACCCTTAAAAACTGTCAGTACACTAACACCCTTAAACACTGTCAGTAGACTAACACCCTTAAACACTGTCAGTACACTAACACCCTTAAACACTGTCAGTACACTAACACCCTTAAACACTGTCAGTACACTAACACCCTTAAACACTGTCAGTACACTAACACCCTTAAACACTGTCAGTACACTAACACCCTTAAACACTGTCAGTAGGCTAACACCCTTAAACACTGTCAATAGACTAACACCCTTAAACACTGTCAGTACACTAACACCCTTAAACACTGTCAGTAGACTAACACCCTTAAACACTGTCAGTACACTAACACCCTTAAACACTGTCAATAGACTAACACCCTTAAACACTGTCAGTAGGCTAACACCCTTAAACACTGTCAATAGACTAACACCCTTAAACACTGTCAGTACACTAACACCCTTAAACAAATATTAGACTTTGTTTACTCTCTAAAATGTTCCTGCACATATTAACTGCAAAAAAAAAGCAAAGAAAAGTTATGGCCACACATTAAATAAAGAGACATTCACTGAGGAACTGTGTAAACAGGCTAGGATGGTTGCACAGCATCCGTTAAGAAGTGAATTAAGCCCAGAAGGGCTCTTTATATTCAACGGGGTGTGGGAGTTAGACCTGATGTGGTAACTGTAAGAGAAGCAGTTTTCACAGGCACACCTGAGCCAGCCACCCACTACTGTCCATCAGTGTTTAAACACACACGGCTGAGTCTCCTGGAGAATAAAGGCTTCTTTCTCTATCAGACGCACACAGCAGGCTTGAATACAGAGCAAGGGGGATTCAGTTAAGCTTCTGCTATGCTGTCTGTCTGTCTGTCTGTCACTTATATTTCACTTTATATTAGTTAATGAAAAATATTTCTATAGAAAGAAAACAGCAGTCTTAATTTACTCAATGGCCGCATCAGAAGTGTTTTGATGCTTCTACCGACTCTTCAGGAGATTTCTAGAAGGTTAAACGATTCCGTCAATGTCATTGAGTCCATTCCTTGTAGTTTCACTGTGGTCTACCATGCTGCACACCAGATTGAGCATTTGGATAAAGCCTATATCCGTTTTGAGAAAGCGCATACATGCATATAACATGCAAAAGTCTAGAATTTGAGTCAGAGAAGGGAGTGCTGCTAACACATCTGCATAATATGTCTAACTGAACTAGGAAAACAGAGGGATTGATGCATACAACTGCTGTGGTCATGTCTTGCCAATACAGGAACTGTGAACTGAATTCTGGTTAGTTTGCATAAAGACATGGGGACACTAGGACCAGGGAGAAAGCTTGACATGACCACAGCAGGGTTCGGTTTTGGGTGACCAAAGTTAGTATTTTGTGAATGATTGTTTTTCTTTTCAATCCTTTCTCTTTATTGAAACATAAAAGTGCATTTTCGATTGTGGTCCAACCTAAAATGGTATTCTGTGGGCGGCAGGTAGCTTAGTGGTTAAGAGCGTTGTGCCAGTAACCGAAAGGTCGCTGGTTCTAATCCCCGAGCCGAATAGGTGAAAAATCTGTAGATGTGCCCTTGAGCAAGGCACTTAACCCTAATTGCTCCTGTAAGTCGCTCAGGATAAGAGTGTCTACTAAAATGTAATGGGTAAATAACAATGTGGTTAAAATCCCTTCATCGTTCCTTGGCAATCATTATCTCTCCTCATACTCATCCTGTAGCTAGATACATCATTTCCACAATGTCTTCCTCAAGTTCAGAGGTCAGCCTACAGAACCCACTGTGCTGGTCAGCATGTGTCTTCAGAGGTCAGCCTACGGAGCCCACTGTGTTGATCAGACAGTGCCTGAGTCCCAAATTGCACCCTATTCGTTACATAACGCACTACCTTTGACCAGAACCCTATGGTGAACTAAATAGGGAAAATGGTGTAATTTGAGACGCAGACAGGGTCTGCATGTAAAGAGAGAGGGGAGGGGAGCGGACGTTTGAAACTGGGGAGAGCATTTAGTGCAAGACAGGAAGCCCTGGCTGTGACATGATGTCATTCTGTCTGAGCACATCGATGCCGAGGGGCATCTACTATGACGCTAGTTGTACACTTCAAGCTGCATACTGGATCCTATTCCTACTAAACTGCTGAAGGAGCTGCTTCCTGTGCTTGGCCCTCCTATGTTGAACATAATAAACAGCTCTCTATCCACCGGATGTGTACCAAACTCACTAAAAGTGGCAGTGATAAAGCCTCTCTTGAAAAAGCCAAACCTTGACCCGGAAAATATAAAAAACTATCGGCCTATATCGAATCTTCCATTCCTCTCAAAAATTTTAGAAAAAGCTGTTGCGCAGCAACTCACTGCCTTTCTGAAGACAAACAATGTATACGAAATGCTTCAGTCTGGTTTTAGACCCCATCATAGCACTGAGACTGCACTTGTGAAGGTGGTAAATGACCTTTTAATGGCGTCAGACCGAGGCTCTGCATCTGTCCTCGTGCTACTAGACCTTAGTGCTGCCTTTGACACCATCGATCACCACATTCTTTTGGAGAGACTGGAAACCCAAATTGGTCTACACGGACAAGTTCTGGCCTGGTTTAGATCCTACCTGTCGGAAAGATATCAGTTTGTCTCTGTGAATGGTCTGTCCTCCGACAAATCAACTGTACATTTCGGTGTTCCTCAAGGTTCCGTTTTAGGACCACTATTGTTTTCACTATATATTTTATCTCTTGGGGATGTTATTCGAAAACATAATGTTAACTTTCACTGCTATGCGGATGACACACAGCTGTACATTTCAATGAAACATGGTGAAGCCCCAAAATTGCCCTCGCTAGAAGCCTGTGTTTCAGACATAAGGAAGTGGATGGCTGAAAACTTTTTACTTTTAAACTCGGACAAAACAGAGATGCTTGTTCTAGGTCCCAAGAAACAAAGAGATCTTCTGTTAAATCTGACAATTCATCTTGATGGTTGTAAAGTCGTCTCAAATAAAACTGTGAAGGACCTCGGCGTTACTCTTGACCCTGATCTCTCTTTTGACGAACATATCAAGACTGTTTCAAGGACAGCTTTTTTCCATCTACGTAACATTGCAAAAATCAGAAATTTTCTGTCCAAAAATGATGCAGAAAAATTAATCCATGCATTTGTTACTTCTAGGTTAGACTACTGCAATGCTCTATTTTCCGGCTACCCGGATAAAGCACTAAATAAACTTCAGTTAGTGCTAAATACGGCTGCTAGAATCCTGACTAGAACCAAGAAATTTGATCATATTACTCCAGTGCTAGCTTCCCTGCACTGGCTTCCTGTTAAGGCAAGGGCTGATTTCAAGGTTTTACTGTTAACCTATAAAGCGTTACATGGGCTTGCTCCTACCTATCTTTCCGAGTTGGTCCTGCCGTACATACCAATACGTACGCTACGGTCACAAGACGCAGGCCTCCTAATTGTCCCTAGAATTTCTAAGCAAACAGCGGGAGGCAGGGCTTTCTCCTATAGATCTCCATTTTTATGGAACAGTCTGCCTACCCATGTGAGAGACGCAGACTCGGTCTCAACCTTTAAGTCTTTACTGAAGACTTATCTCTTCAGTAGGTCATATGATTGAGTGTAGTCTGGCCCAGGAGTGTGAAGGTGAACGGAAAGGCTGGAGCAACGAACAACCCTTGCTGTCTCTGCCAGGCCGGTTCCCCTCTCCACTGGGGTTCTCTGCCTCTAACCCTGTTGCAGGGGCTGAGTCACTGGCTTGCTGGTGCTCTTTCATGCCATCCCTGGGAGGGGTGCGTCACTTGAGTGGGTTGAGTTACTGACGTGATCTTCCTGTCTGGGTTGGCGCCCCCCCCTTGGTTTGTGCTGTGGTGGAGACCTCTGTGGGCTATACTCGGCCTTGTCTCAGGATTGTAAGTTGGTGGTTGGGGATATCCCTCTAGTGGTGCGGGGGCTGTGCTTTGGCGGAGTGGGTGGGGTTATATCCTTCCTGTTTGGCCCTGTCCGGGGGTTTCTTCGGATGGGGCCACAGTGTCTCCGGACCGCTCCTGTCTCAGCCTCCAGTATTTATGCTGCAGTAGTTTATGTGTCGGGGGGCTGGGGTTAGTTGGTTATACCTGGAGTACTTCTCCTGTCTTATCCAGTGTCCTGTGTGAATTTAAGTATGCTCTCTCTAATTCTCTCGTTCTCTCTTTCTCTCTGAGAACCTGAGCCCTAGGACCATACGTCAGGACTACCGGGCATGATGACACCTTGCTGTCCCCAGTCCGCCTGGCCTTGCTGCTATTCCAGCTTCAACTGTTCTGCCTGCGGCTACGAAACCCCTACCTGTCCCAGACCTGCTGTTTTCAACTCTTAATGATCGGCTATGAAAAGCCAACTGAGAAACCTGAGCCCTAGGACCATACGTCGGGACTACCGGCCGTGGTGACTCCTTGCTGTCCCCAGTCCGCCTGGCCTTGCTGCTATTCCAGTTTCAACTGTTCTGCCTGCGGTTATGGAACCCCTACCTGTCCCAGACCTGCTGTTTTCAACTCTTAATGATCGGCTATGAAAAGCCAACTGAGATTTATTCCTGATTATTATTTGACCATGCTTGTCACTTATGAACATTTTTGAACATCTTGGCATGGTTCTGTTATAATCTCCACCCGGCACAGCCAGAAGAGGACTGGCCACCCCTCATAGCCTGGTTCCTCTCTAGGTTTCTTCCTAGGTTTTCGCCTTTCTAGGGAGTTTTTCCTAGCCACCGTGCTTCTACACCTGCATTACTAGCTGTTTGGGGTTTTAGGCTGGGTTTCTGTACAGCACTTCGAGATATTAGCTGATGTAAGAAGGGCTATATAAAATAAAATTGATTGATTGAGTCATTAAAACTCATTTTTCAACCACTCCACAAATTCTTGTTAACAAACTATAGTTTTGGCAAGTCGGTTAGGACATCTACTTTGTGCATGACAAGTAATTTTTCCAACAATTGTTTACAGACAGATTATTTCACTTACAATTCACTGTATCACAATTCCAGTGGGTCAGAAGTTTATATACACTAAGTTGACTGTGCCTTTAAACAGCTTGGAAAATTCCAGAAAATGATGTCATGGCTTTAGAAGCTTCTGATAGGCTAATTGACATCATTTGAGTCAATTGGAGGTGTACCTGTGGATGTATTTCAAGGCCTACCTTCAAACTCAGTGCCTCTTTGCTTGACATCATGGGAAAATCTAAAGAAATCAGGTAACACCTCAGAAAAAAAATTGTAGACCTTCACAAGTCTAGTTCATCCTTGGGAGCAATTTCCAAATGCCTGAAGGTACCACATTCATCTGTACAAACAATAGTACGCAAGTATAAACACCATGGGACCACGCAGCCGTCATACTGCTCAGGAAGGAGACGCGTTCTGTCTCCTAGAGATGAATGTACTTTGGTGCAAAAAGTGCAAATCAATCCCAGAACAACAGCAAAGGACCTTGTGAAGATGCTTGAGGAAACAGGTACAAAAGTATCTATATCCACAGTAAAACTAGTCCTATAACAATATAACCTGAAAGGCCGCTCAGCAAGGACGAACCCACTGCTCCAAAACCGCCATAAAAAAGCCAGACTACGGTTTGCAACTGCACATGGGGACAAAGATCGTACTTTTTGGAGAAATGTCCTCTGGTCTGATGAAACAAAAACAGAACTGTTTGGCCATAATGACCATCGTTATGTTTGGAGGAAAAAGGGGATTGCTTGCAAGCCGAAGAACACCATCCCAACCGTGAAGCACGGGGATGGCAGCATCATGCTGTGGCGGTGCTTTGCTACAGGAGGGACTGGTGCACTTCACAAAATAGATGGCATCATGAGGAAGGAAAATTATGTGGATATATTGAAGCAACATCTTAAGACATCAGTCAGGAAGTTAAAGCTTGGTCACAAATGGTCTTCCAAATGGACAATGACCCCAAGCATACTTCCAAAGTTGTGGCAAAATGGCTTAAGGACAACAAAGTCAAGGTATTGGAGTGGCCATCACAAAGCCCTGACCTCAATCCTATAGAAAATTTGAGGGCAGAACTGAAAAAGTGTGTGTGAGCAAGGAGGCCTACAAACCTGACTCAGTTACACCAGCTCTGTCAGGAGGAATGGGCCAAAATTCACCCAACTTATTGTGGGAAGATTGTGGAAGGCTACCCGAAACGTTTGACCCAAGTTAAACAATTTAAAGGTATTGCTACCAAATACTAATTGAGTGTATGTAAACTTCTGACCCACTGGGAATGTGATGAAAGAAATAAAAGCTGAAATAAATCATTCTCTCTACTATTATTCTGACATTTCACATTCTTAAAATAAAGTGGTGATCCTAACTGACCTAAAACAGGGAATTTTTACTAGGATTAAATGTCAGGAATTGTGAAAAACTGAGATTAAATGTATTTGGCTAAGGTGTATGCAAACCTCAGACTTCAACTGTAAATACAATTACTGTGATCTACAGTGAGAGACTCTGGCTTCTGAAATACTATGGTCTCTGGCTGTGACAGTGTAAAGGTGATATTATTAAGAATTCAGAGGAGCTACAGTGTGACATTCATGCCCTCGTTGGAACTGAGGAAATAATGTCCCTTAATAAACGATATGAGGAGTTGGGTTGAATTTCATATTAAGTATAGTTTTTCCAGTTATACGGTATAATTGATGAGGCAGTTCATCTTGTGAGAAAAGGGGGGTTCCTCTGGCTGTTTCACTTTGGTCTGTTTCACCTTGCTCTGTTTCACCTTGGTCTGTTTCACCTTGGTCTGTTTCACCTTGGTCTGTTTCACCTTGGTTTGTTTCACCTTGGTCTGTTTCACCTTGGTCTGTTTCACCTTGGTTTGTTTCACCTTGGTCTGTTTCACCTTGGTCTGTTTCACCTTGGTCTGTTTCACCTTGCTCTGATTCACCTTGGTCTTGAGCTGACATCTTCGGTCTTATGCTTAGCTGGCCTCTGCCTTGTAAAGAGAGGGTGTTCCCAAATTCTAGTCCTCATGAAAATCAAATGGCCGAGCAGGGGTAATCCCAGGTCTCAACGTAAATAACATGGTCATGTGAAGTCAAAGGCCGTTTGAACAGTCAATCATTACTATTAGAGTGGAGGGTGGGGGGTAACCATAATTGGTGCAACTCAACTTGGCCCAGTTGTCGTGAAAGCGCTCATGAGACAGCCAGGAGCCATAGAGTGGCGGTGAGTTGGTCCTACGGAGGTCACTGAAAGTGATCCCAGATGTGCTACTGTTGACCACAGGTGGGGAACGTGAGGTAAACAGGGAAGCTGGCTGGAGAGAGGATCCACTGTGAGATGCAGGTGGGTGTTCTGGTCTGTTAATATAATATAATATGCCATTTAGCAAACACTTTTATCCAAAGCGACTTACAGTCATGTGTGCATACATTTTTACGTATGGGTGGTCCCGGGGATCGAACCCACTACCCTGGCGTTACAAGTGCCATGCTCTACCAATTGAGCTACAGAGGACCTGTTCTGGCCTTGTCTGTTCTGGTCTGGCCTGTTCTGGTCTAGCCTGGTCTGGCTTGGTCTTGCCTGGTCCGGTCTGGCCTGTTCTGTTATTTTCTGGTCTGGTCTGTTCTGGTCTGGCCTGGTCTGGCCTGTTCTGGCCTGGTCTGGCCTGGTCTGTTCTTGTCTGGCCTGTTCTGGTCTGTTCTGGTCTGTTCTGTTCTGGCCTGGTCTGTTCTGGCCTGGTCTGTTCTAGCCTGGTCTGTTCTGGCCTGTTCTGGTCTGTTCTGGCCTGGTCTGTTCTGGCCTGTTCTGGTCTGGTCTGGTTTGTTCTGGCCTGGCCTGGCCTGGTCTGGTCTGGTTTGGCAGAGGGTGGGGGAGGTGGAACTAAGCCACTGTGAAGGCTCCATCCATCAAGGCCCTATAGTAGCTGATGCTGTATGGTTTGCTAACAGGGTGTTGTAGAGGAGGCTGGTGGGTGGAGCTATAGGAGGACGGGCTCATTGTAATGGCTGGAATGGAATCAATGGAACAGAGTTCGAAGTGTTTTACTCCATTCCATTCCAGACATTACAACGAGCCCGTCCTCCTATAGCTCATCCCACCAGCCTCCACTGGGGTGTAGACTTACTTAAATAAACCCAGTGGCGTCACCCTAGACATGGAACAGTGATGGGTCTACCTAAAAGTCAATTAGAAAGGCAATGGGCATACCAGTCGCTGGTGAATCAGCAATTCTTGGATTGAAATCTCAAGCGATTGAGCTTTTGATTGAGGAAGGTTATAGTTACCATAGGTTATAGTTACCATAGACACACACACACACACACACACACACACACACACACACACACACACACACAAACCACATACATGCTATTACATCATATTGTTTTATACAATCACCTTGACGTGATAGGAATTAAAAGCAGAGGAAAAAAAAACAAAAACATTCACACAGCTTAATGCACCGTTATAAACGTCCCAGCTGATCGGTCTGCTTACGTCTGCTTGTCTCTCATTGTTTTCTTTGAAGAACTTCCTCACCAAACAGAATAGGACCCCCCCCCCCCCCCCCCCCCCCCCCCCCATTGTTTGGATTATGTTGTAGCAAACTGGCTCAAATGAAGATCCTACATCTGTATATATACATGGATGTCTAGTCTATAATGCTGGGTTTATGTACATTCTGGAGGCGGTACCTATTGGACGTTGAACTGATAGCGTGTGAGTGAGAGGTATACACACTGTGGAACATTCTGATGCATGCTTGTTGAGGGGCAGCCCCTGACAACCCTATAACCCCTGACAACCCTATAGCCCCTGACAACCCTATAGCCCCTGACAACCCTATAACCCCTGACAACCCTATAACCCCTGACAACCCTATAACCCCTGACAACCCTATAACCCCTGACAACCCTATAACGATCGTGTTTGATATTTGGTACTGTGATAATGTATGACTGGAGAACAACAGGATAATGTTGATATTGGTAATGTATGATAAGTCAAATCAAACCTCCACCTCCGTGAACTTCACAACCGGCTGCCGTAACTTTCATTTTGATTCAGCTTACAGCCATTATGGAAACTGGTTCTGGGAGCTGGTTATAGAAGCTGGTTGTAGGAGCTGGTTATAGAAGCTGTGTGTCGGTACACTACCAGGGAAACGTTAAACTTTACCCTATACTATAGCTTGCTGGCTCTTCTTTGCCAAGTTTAGAATGTAAACAAATCTTTTACTGTGCCTCAGTGTTTAGGTGACCTTCATTGAGACGAAGCTACAGAGGTACCATTTTCAAGAGGTACGAGGGAATCAAATAGGTTACATTTCAAAATGACGATATGGCATTACAAGTATATCAGTCACAACCCTCTGATGAATCTCCCTCCATTGTATTGGACTGAGAGTGAGTTGACAGGAGCTTCACCATAGGTAGGAACTACTAAGTAAATGGGAGGAACATGTATGGAAGCAATACAGTAGACAGGCAGTTTACATGATTTCAGAGTGATGCTGCATCTACAGGTCATAACGTATAGTTTTGAAGGGTCAGTTTGTTACAGAGGAAAAAAATAACTGCTACATTTACTCCTCTTTTCTCATTTAGAACTCTCTGCCACGGAAGGTTCTGATAAACAAAATTCTCTCTCCTGCTAATTTCTGAATACAGATCAGGGGTAATGAGAGGGTGCCTCGGAGTGCAACCAGCCATTATCTGACTGGCAGAAAAACAGGCTACGCTAGGCAGGCCTGTGGCTCCAAACGGAAGGCAAGTGACACACTGTTCACCGCAGCAGAAGAGGGCATTTGATGGCAATTAAAAACACGGGAGACGGGGCAGATCTATTCACCAGCTAGTCAAGTGAAATAGACAGGCTGAAACGTGGGTCTTATCTAGCAGTGCACCTGCATGAGCAAAGCTGTCTCCTTTTTCTAAATAATCATTTCCCCCATTAATTTCTGCCCTTATGCTTTTTGGCAGCACACTCAATCACTAAACGGAAGGTGAAAGTGAGCCCTGGGGCTTTAGGAGATGAAAGGGGTATTGCTGGGATGACACAGCCCAGACGTGGCAGAGCAGGTCTGGGCAACGCAGAGACAGGCAGCAGGTCACAGATCACCAATCATCCTGATGACCAACATCCTGATGACACAGTTGGTGCTGCCACCTGGTGATGGAGTGTGGAAGTGTCGCAGGTTGTCCATCTACGGTACAGTATGTGCCTCACACTAAACCACCCCCATATCATTTTATTCGATTTTATTGGAATCCCCATTAGCCGACACCAATCATAACACTGCCTATTGCTGTGTGGAAAATAGATCGTTACAAACAAGAACATTCTCTGAGTGACACATTGACTTATGTGACTACTATTCTGTGTTTTCCATGTTTGCCAGACACCATCAATACTAAACACGTAGCTTTGCTAAACTAAGACATCTTATGGCATGTTGGTTAAATCGATGTCTGAACTGCTCCTTGACATGCACACAAAACAGAGACAGACAAGACAGAGAGCGAGAGGAGACGAGAGAGAGGGAGAGAGATGATAGAGAGAGAGAGAAAGAGAGGAGAGAAAGAGAAGCCGAGAGGAGAGATGAGACGAGAAAGAGTACTAGAGATAGAGAGAAGCTTGAGAGAGGAGAGAGAAACAGAGACCAGAGGATCAGAGAGAGAGAGCCGATTTGTGAGTCGAACCAGGACTAAAACCGAGACGATGCGACAGACCCCAGGAGAGGACAACTATATAAGCATATATAGAATCATAACATATCTGGTCTATCCCCTACAGATGCATAGACAATATACCATATAAATAGATTAGTATGCTATATAGACTAGTTAGATAGTACTGCTATCGACGACTGATATATATATACGATATATATAGATTTGATCATATAGATATAGAGAGAGAGAGAGAGAGAGATTATTCATCCCTCCACTTTGCCTATCCACTATGAGGAAAGATATAACAGCTCTAGGCGAACAGCCGTCTCCTTTGAAGCTGGGTGGAACAGGGTGGTGGACGAGCTGGAGCATCATGGTTAAACACCACGAAGAACACATTTCAATCACCTTGCTAATGTTACCTGTCAAATGAGAACAAGTTTGACAATTGATGAGCAGCACTCCTTGCAATGTTTTTTTTTTTTCCGCTCTGCATGCTGTTGGATGTGGGTCTTCTCAGATATTGAAAACAACTCCAGATAACTAAGAAATGCATTTGTCTTGAGATCAGCCTTCTTTTGATAGTCTTTTGTAAAAAATGCCTTGGAGGATACTTGCTATACATTTGGCATATAGGCTACTGTACATGAATATCCTGTTTTGGCATTGGCTCTTGGTCCTAGACATACAATTCAGGGCTTTCCCAGGTACATACTCAATGACACTTAACAATAATGGCCACTTTTCTTGAGAAAACCCCCATATCACATGTAGATAGACGAGTATCGTGATACAGCTACAGCAGTTTTGCTTATTGTGAGGGATAGATCCTCTTTCTCAGGGGGTTCACCTGTGCTAGAGAATAGTGTTTTTACAGTGCATTACAGCAAACCTTTAAGTAAATGTCTCTCATACCCTTTAATCATGCATATGTGGCCGCTGGAGATTCTTAGGTGAGCAGTAGAAAGACTACATTGCAGCCCCTGTAACAGGATCAGACTTCATGATACTGATTCCGTGTGAGGGCCAAGAACGCATCTCAAAATAGAGGTCAGTGGAGAAGCTCTTTACATTTTAGTCATTTAGCAGACGCTCTTATCCAGAGCGACTTACAGTTAGTGCATTCATCTTCAGATGCTGTAGCTAGGTCGGACAACCCCATATCACAGTCATAGCTACTTTATTGAGGACAAATGTACTTGCTATCAGCAAAGTCGGAGCTAGTAAGGGGGAAAAGTGTTAGTTCACGAAACGCATTTTGTGGGGAGGGGTCAGGATGAGGAGGTGGTGCTGCGGGATTAGATACTCTGAAGAGGTAGGGTTTCAGATTTTTTAGGAAGATGGGCAGGGACTCTGCTGTCCTAGCTTCAAGGGGAAGCTGGTTCCACCATTGGGGTGCCAGGACAGAGAAGAGCTTGGACTGGGCTGAGCAGGAGAGACCAGAAGTGGCAGAACGGAGTGCTCGAGTTGGGGTGTAGGGTTTGAGCATAGCCTGAATGAAAGGAGAGGCAGTTCCTCTTGCTGCTCCATAGCACCATGGTCTGGTAGGTGATGCGAGCTTCAACTGGAAGCCAGTGGAGTGTGCAGAGGAGTAGGTTGACATGGGAGAACATGGGAAGGTTGAACACATTTTACATTTTTTTACATTTTAGTCATTTAGCAGACGCTCTTATCCAGAGCGACTTACAGTTAGTGAGTGCATATATCGTTTTTTCTTATACTGGCCCCCCGTGGGAATCGAACCCACAACTCTGGCGTTGCAAACGCCATGCTCTACCAACTGAGCTACATCCCTGCCGGCCATTCCCTCCCCATACCCTGCATGCTGCAGTGTTCTGGATAAGTTGGAGGGGTTTGATGGCGCAAGCGGGGAGCCCAGCCAACAGCGAGTTGCAGTAGTCCAGACGGGAGATGATAAGTGCCTAGATTAGGCCCTGTGCCGTTTCCTGTGTGAGGTAGATTCGTACGCTACGGATGTTGTAGAGCATGAACCTGCAGTCGCGAGTCACTCCCTTGATGTTTGCCGACAATTACAGGATGTTGTCCAGGGTCACGCCAAGGTTCTTTGCACTCTGGGAGGGGGACACAGTGTTGCCGAGTTGTCAACCGTGATGGAGAGGTCTTGGAGTGGGCAGGTCTTCCCCGGGAGGAAGAGCAGCTCTGTCTTGTCAAGGTTGAGCTTGAGATGGCAGGCTGACATCCAAGTTGAGATATCTGCGAAAACACACAGAGGTGCGTGTCACCACCTGGGTTTCAGAAGGCGGGAAGGAGAAAAGTAGTTGAGTGTTCGTATAGCAATGATAGGAGAGACCATATGAAGATGTGACGGAGCCGAGTGACTTGGTGTATAGAGAGAAGAGGAGAGGTTCTAGAACCAAGCCCTGGGGGACACCAGAAGTGAGAGTATGTGGTGCAGACACAGATCCTCTTCACGTCACCTGGTAGGAGTGGCCTTGCAAGGTAGGATTCAATCCAAAAGTGTGCAGAGCCTGAGATGCCCAGCCCTGAGAGGGTGGAGAGGAGGATCTGATGGTTCACGGTGTCAAAGGCAGCAGATAGATCTAGGAGGATAAGAACAGAGGAGAGAGAGTCAGCTTTGGCAGTGCGGAGAGCCTCCGTGACACAGAGAAGAGCAGTCTCGTTTGAGTGACCTGTCTTGAAGCCTGACTGGTTAAGGTCAAGAAGATCGTTCTGAGAGAGATAATGAGAAAGTTGATGAAAGAAAAGAAAGAAGGGATACAGGTGTGTAGTTTGACGTCAGATGAGTTGAGTGTTGGTTTCTTGAGGAGGGGAGCGACTCAGGCCATTTTGAAGTCAGAGGGGACTCAGCCAATGGTCAGGGATGAGTTGATGAGGGAAGTGAGGAATGGGAGAAGGTCTCCAGAGATGGCCTGGAGAAGGGAGGTGGGGATCGAGCGGGCAGGTTGTCGGACGGCCGGTCCTCACTAGTCGTAGGATGTCATCTGGACAGAGAGGGGAGAAATCGGTCAAGGCGTAGGGTAGTTCTGTGTGAGTGGGACCATAGGACTCAATAGGCTGAGTGAATGAGTAGCAGATGTCGTCAACCTTTTTTTCAATGTTGACTGCAGGGAGGGAGGAGGGAGGGGGAGGAGGGAGGAGGGAGGAGGGACGAAGCTTGATATTTACAGTGGTAGAAAGTGGCTTTAACAATGGATACAGAGGAAGAGAAGGTAGAAAGTGGCTTTAGACATTTTAGTCATTTAGCAGACGCTCTTATCCAGAGCGACTTACATATTATTATTATTTTATTTTTTTATACTGGCCCCCTGTGGGAAACGAACCCACAACCCTGGCGTTGCAAACGCCATGCTCTATCAACTGAGCTACATCCCTGCCGGCCATTCCCTCCCCTACCCTGGACGACGCTGGGCCAATTGTGCGCCGCCCATGAGTCTCCCGGTCGCGGCCGGCTGCGACAGAGCCTGGATTCGAACCAGGATCTAGTGGAACAGTTAGCACTGCGATGCAGTGCCTTAGACCACTGCGCCACTCAGGAGTGAAGTGCTTTGATAGGCACTCAGTGGATACAGAGGAAGAGAAGGTAGAAAGTGGCTTTAGCAGTGGATACAGAGGAAGAGAAGGCAGTGGATACAGAGGTAGAAAGGAGGGAGTGAAAGGATCATCGGTCCTCCGGAAGTTTAGTTTTCACTTAGCTGCCCGCAGCCCTGTTCTGTGAGCTGGCAACGAGAAAAAAGAAAACCAGGTAGATTTCTTCCATGATAAGAAGTGAAACACATCTGCATTGGGCACATTGTTTCAGAACGCCACTGAAACAGGAGAGTTCATCAGAGTTTTCCTCTGGACATGCCTCTCGTCATCCTCTCTGGGATTAATGAATTAATTAAGTGATAACATGGATACGGTCCCGTAATGCCCCAGGCAACCCATGTACATGTAATTACATCTTGGGCGTGATCATTCAAATACCTGCAATGTGTGTGGCTAACTCAGCTAGGGTGCACCTGAAATGGCACCTTATTTCCTATAGAGTGCACTACTTTGACCAGTGCCCGCAAAAAAAGTAGTGCGCTATATAGGGAATAGGGTGCCATTTCAGGTGATAGATCCTCTTCCTCTTCCTCTTTCCGATGTGACTGATAAACAACAGGTTTTAGTAGATATATTTGTGCTCAGGGGTACCACTCCCTTTCCCTTCCTGAAGGAAACCCCAGGCCCGCACCACTACCAGTGAAACAGCTGTTCTATCCAAACCCATTGTCAGTGACATTTAACGGGGAGACAGGGGGAACGCTGCACACTACGTTATAGAGCGGGTGTGGTACAACAGAGTGGACACAGGCACTGTGTTGCTAACATCATGGAGATTGGCACTGTACTATCAACTTTGCTTGATTTATGTCTTAGGACTGGCAGTAACATATTAATAAGATACAGTAGCATTCAATACCTTGTTAATTTTTACATTTTAGTCATTTAGCAGACACTCTTATCCAGAGCGACCTACAGTAGTGAGTGCATACATTTTCATTATTTTTTCACACTGGTCCCGCGTGGGAATCGAACCCACAACCCTGGCGTTGCAAGTGCCAGGCTCTACCAACTGAGCTACATGGGACTAAATTAATGTAACATTCACTACCTTATTAATAAGCTCATTAGCATTCAATACCTTAGTAATAAGATACAGTAGCATTCAATACCTTATTAATAAGATACAGTAGCATTCAATAACTTATTAATAAGATGCAGTAGCATTCAATACCTTATAAATAAGATACAGTAGCATTCAATACCTTATTAATAAGATACAGTAGAATTCAATACCTTATTAATAAGATACAGCAGCATTCAATACCTTATTAATAAGATACAGTAGCATTCAATACCTTATTAATAAGATACAGTAGAATTCAATACCTTATTAATAAGATACAGTAGCATTCAATACCTTATTAATAAGATACAGTAGCATTCAATACCTTATTAATAAGATACAGTAGCATTCAATAGCTTATTAATTAGCTACAGCAGCATTCAATACCTTATTAATAAGATACAGTAGCATTCAATAGCTTATTAATTAGCTACAGCAGCATTCAATAGCTTATTATTAAGCTACAGCAGCATTCAATACCTTTGGTTATGCTTCTGGGACCGTGTTACAGGCCTATCCATCCACAGTGTTGTCTCCATGGTTTCAAGGAGTGGGAAGAGCAGAGGGAGGGAATGTGAAGTCACTACTGATTAGTATTCCACACCCATCTGAGAAAATTCCTATATCAAACGCATATGCAAACACACACACACACACACATACACATGCACATACACATTTTAAATATTTTATTTGAATCCACCAATCAAATTTACAAAAAAAAGGATCCAAACATTACAAAGGTCCATGTATGCATGGCACTCAAGGGTACAGAAAGCAGCTCCTTCTCCAAACAGCTAAGCTGCCCACGACAGCTGTAACAGAGAAGTATAGCCAACTGCTTTACCCTAAGCCTGTGTACGTGGCCGAGACTGCGAAATACAGTGGCTTGCGACAGTATTCATCCCCCTTGGCATTTTTCCTATTTTGTTGCCTTACAACCTGGAATTAAAATGGATTTTGGGGGGTTTGTATCATTTGATTTACACAACATGCCTACCACTTTGAAGATGCAAAATATTTTTTCTTGTGAAACAAACAAGAAATAAGACAAAAAAACAGAAAACTTGAGCATGCATAACTATTCACCCACCAAAAGTCAATACTTTGTAGTGCCACCTTTTGCAGCAATTACAGCGGCAAGTCTCTTGGGGTATGTCTCTATAAGCTTGGCACATCTAGCCACTGCTATTTTTGCCCATTCTTCAAGGCAAAATTGCTCCAACTCCTTCAAGTTGGATGGGTTCCGCTGGTGTACAGCAATATTTAAGTAATACCACAGATTCTCAATTGGATTGAGGTCTGGGCTTTGACTAGGCCATTCCAAGACATTCAAATGTTTCCCCTTAAACCACTTTTTCTGGCCACTCTTCCGTAAAGCCCAGCTCTGTGGAGTGTACGGCTTAAAGTGGTCCTATGGACAGATACTCCAATCTCCGCTGTGGAGCTTTGCAGCTCCTTCAGGGTTATCTTTGTTCTCTTTGTTGCCTCTCTGATTTTTTTATGATGGATTCATTGGTGCTTTTTATAAACACCTAAACCCCAGAGGGAGGGAATGTGAGAGAAGTCTGAGAGAAGTCCTATATCAAACTCATATGCAAACACGCACGGACACACACACACACACACACACACAAACACACACACCCACACACGCAACACACGCACACACACACACACGCACGCACGCACGGACACACGCACGGACACACACACACACACACACACACACACACACACACACACGCACACACGCAACACACGCACACACACACACACACGCACGCACGCACGGACACACACACACACACACACACACACACACACACACACACACACACACACACACACACACACACACACACACACGCACACGCACACGCACACGCGCACACACACACACACACACACACACACACGCACAAACACAGGCACAGAGAAAACAAATGAAAATGTTAAAGGTCCAATACAGCCATTTCTATCTCAATATCAAATGATTTTGGGGTAAAATTAAGTACCTTACTGTGATTGTTTTCAATTAACATTTTCAAAAAGAAACAAAAATAGCTTCATAGCAAAGAAACATTTCTCAAGCAAGAATTTTGCTAGAAATGTCTAGGAGGGGTCTGAGTGGGTAGGGGAAAATTGAAAACTAGCTGTCATTGGCAGAGAGGTTTGGAACTCTCTTTCTTATTGGTCTTTTAACTAATTGACCACCTGGTGATGTCACTAGGCAGGCCAAAACTCCATCCCACCAAAACAGGCAGACATTTCAGGCGGTCTTTTCAAACAGCTCTTACATTAAAACAGCATTGTCATCATTTTCACAATTTCACAGTAACATTACAACCTCATAATGTGGAAATATAAAATAAAACACAGAAAAATCACGTGTTTAACTGCACCGGGCCTTTAAAATGTTAAATCACCTAAAACACTACTAATTTCATATCAGTTTAAAGGTCTTATCGTGTTACAATAACACAGACACAGACCCACCATGTGTGTGAGTCAGCCATACAAGGAAGAACATGGAAACCACACTCCTAGTTCGGCACTTCCTGGGCTAATAAAAGGACAATGCATTTCTGGATAGAAACTGCAGTTGGTTTCCATAAAGGCCACACTGCCTGGTCCCTACCTCTGAGGGCACTGTCTCCTACCTCCATGTAGCTCTCCCATCATGAAAAGCCCCATTTAAAGACCTCCGGGGCTAACCTGGGTTTACTGTCTGGGTCAAGGCTGTTAGCGTCCAAGGCTGAGGCAGTGCACAGGGAACTCAAACTAACATTACCCAGCTAGCACATCTGGTTCCTTGGAAGTTGTGGGAATGTAAATTTTTGGTTTCCCATTGGTTCTGGAAACAAAGCAATATGTTTCCTGACCGGTAAAACAGGATGTTTTTTTTTTTAGGTTGCAGGGAGGTTCTAAGAATGTTTTACTATGGTTCTCTGAATGTTTTCCTTGGTGGTTTTATTAATGTTCTGAGAATGGACATTTTTGAATAACTTCCTTAAAACTTTCACTGAATGTTTCAATAAGACTTTTAATAACACTGCTAGCTTATTTTGGGTTAACTATTTTGAAATACATGTTTTCAATAATATTCTTACAATGTTCTCTGAATGTTACTAAAGTTTTCTTGTGTTTTTTATGAAAAGTTTTCTTACACTGAATGTATGTTTTTAAATTAACATTCTTAGAATGTTCTCTGAATGTTACTAAAGTTTACTTGTGTTTTCTTGGAACAATTTGAGAACATGACTTTAAATAGAACCATGAGGAAATCTGTAGGAAACGTTATGCTGAACTACTGAAAATCCCACAGAAGAACGTTGTTTCTAAATGTTTTCTGAACTATTTGAGAACAGTTGGAGAACGTTCCTAGAACATTGTCAAAATTGAAATTAAATGTGACCATGTTTGAACTTTTAGGAAAGGTTCTGTTAAAGTCATGAAATACCAAGAAAATAATGTATTTTTTTTTGTCAATTTCCTTAAATATGTTGAGAATATTCCAATGCCAAGCAACTATCCTGCACCATTCCCAGAAAGTTGTAGGAAGGTTTTCTGTAAAATAACCACAGGACAACCACGGTCTCACCAAGCTCTAAGAAATGTATGGTTCTCTGAACGTTATGTGCTGGGTAAGACTACAGCTCAGAAATATGGAACCTAGAACCTATGGAACCTATTCAATATGTAACGGAACCTTCAACCTTCTCAGAGTATTTCTTGCATGCTGGTCCCAGATCTGTTTGTGCTGTCTTGCCAACTCCTATGGTCATTGTGTGGCTGTACTGGGACCAGCAGCCTAGGGGATTTCCTCTGAAGTTCTTCTAACCAACCCCCCACTGTGGAGCAACTGACCCGAGAGATCTCAGGCCTAAAACATCTGCTCCACATAGCTCTTAATCTTAGAAGAGGACAACTACAAGTTCAAAGAAGAGCCATTGTGACATTTTCTCTGAAAGATGTGTTTCCGGGTACATATATCAACTGTCAATGAGTTTGGGAGGGTCTGTCTCTTTGGAGAGAGGAAGAGGATGGACTACCATCATTGAACACACCAAGACTTTGCCAAACAATGAAGAACACGGCTTCCTACTTGGTTCCTGGACATCAACATTTAGCTAATGTCGTATATATAGCTGATAAAGTATTTCTCACCCTAGCTTACAATTTACTCTATAACGGACACAAATCCCAAATCTCAGGGCTCTGTCAGTGATTTGAGACTAAATGCATTTTTGCTTTTGTACTGAAAAGTAATACTGCTGTAATCATTGTACAGTATAGTCACAAAGCAGTCATTTATAGGTCACCATGGTGACTGGATTAGGGCCTATACCTGACAGGGCCTTGCTGACGGGGCAGAGGCCTTTACTTTCTAACAAGACGCGGTCACTAGCCTGGCCAGCTGAGAGGAGTGAATTAATGTAGCTGAGAGGAGTGGCTGGCAACACAACCTTCTCTCTCTCTCTACCCCTTTCCCTCACCCCCACACTCTCTCCCTTTCCCTCACCCCTTTCTCTCTCCCCCCCCCTTTCTCTTTCCATCACCTACAGTGGGGAAAAAAGTATTTAGTCAGCAACCAATTGTGCATGTTCTCCCACTTAAAAAGATGAGAGAGGCCTGTAATTTCATCATAGGTACACGTCAACTATGACAGACAAAATGAGAATTTTTTTCTCCAGAAAATCACATTGTAGGATTTTTAATGAATTTATTTGCAAATTATGGTGGAAATTAAGTATTTGGTCACCTACAAACAAGCAAGATTTCTGGCTCTCACAGACCTGTAACTTCTTCTTTAAGAGGCTCCTCTGTCCTCCACTCGTTACCTGTATTAATGGCACCTGTTTGAACTTGTTATCAGTATAAAAGACACCTGTCCACAACCTCAAACAGTCACACTCCAAACTCCACTATGGCCAAGACCAAAGAGCTGTCAAAGGACACCAGAAACAAAATTGTAGACCTGCACCAGGCTGGGAAGACTGAATCTACAATAGGTAAGCAGCTTGGTTTGAAGAAATCAACTGTGGGAGCAATTATTAGGAAATGGAAGACATACAAGACCACTGATAATCTCCCTCGATCTGGGCTCCATGCAAGATCTCACCCCGTGGGGTCAAAATGATCACAAGAACGGTGAGCAAAAATCCCAGAACCACACGGGGGGACCTAGTGAATGACCTGCAGAGAGCTGGGACCAAAGTAACAAAGCCTACCATCAGTAACACACTACGCCGCCAGGGACTCAAAACACGCAGTGCCAGACGTGTCCCCCTGCTTAAGCCAGTACATGTCCAGGCCCGTCTGAAGTTAGCTAGAGTGCATTTGGATGATCCAGAAGAGAATTGGGAGAATGTGGTCAGATGAAACCAAAATAGAACATTTTGGTAAAAACTCAACTCGTCGTGTTTGGAGGACAAAGAATGCTGAGTTGCATCCAAAGAACACCATACCTACTGTGAAGCATGGGGGTGGAAACATCATGATTTGGGGCTGTTTTTCTGCAAAGGGACCAGGACGACTGATCCGTGTAAAGGAAAGAATGAATGGGGCCATGTATCATGAGATTTTGAGTGAAAACCTCCTTCCATCAGCAAGGGTCAGCAAGGGCATTGAAGATGAAACGTGGCTGGGTCTTTCAGCATGACAATGATCCCAAACACACCGCCCGGGCAACGAAGGAGTGGCTTCGCAAGAAGCATTTCAAGGTCCTGGAGTGGCCTAGCCAGTTTCCAGATCTCAACCCCATAGAAAATCTTTGGAGGGAGTTGAAAGTCCGTGTTGCCCAACAACAGCCCCAAAACATCACTGCTCTAGAGGAGATCTGCATGGAGGAATGGGCCAAAATACCAGCAACAGTGTGTGAAAACCTTGTGAAGACTTACAGAAAACGTTTGACCTGTGTCATTGCCTGTGTCAGGTATATAACAAAGTATTGCGAAACTTTTGTTATTGACCAAATACTTATTTTCCACCATAATTTGCAAATAAATTCATTAAAAATCCTACAATGTGATTTTCTGGATTTTTTTTTCTCGTTTTGTCTGTCATAGTTGACGTGTACCAATGATGAAAATTACAGGCCTCTCTCATCTTTTTAAGTGGGAGAACTTGCACAATTGGTGGCTGACTAAATACTTTTTTTCCCCACTGTACTCTGTCTCCCCTTCTCTCTCTCTCTCCCTCAACCCCTTTATCTCTCTCTCCCCCCCTTTCTCTTTCCCTCACCTACTCTGTCTCCCCTTCTCTCTCTCTTTCTCTCCCTCTCTCCCGTTCCCTTTCTTTCTCCCAAAAACACCCCCTCTCTGCCAGAGGCCTGGGCCCAGTGCGTAGTCCTGGGATGGGATCAAATGTCTACCGGTCCTCCCCTCACCTGTGAAATTTCAGAGGCAGCCAGGCTGTAAAAGGGGTATTGTTTCCCTCCTAAAGGAATACTCAGTGTTGTCCTCAAAGAAAAAAACTTAATTTGCACAGGAATTTGGAGGCTCCTTGAGAACGTATAGGGTGATGTCCTCTGTTACGACTGGTTGGTTACTGGTCAGTCGGTTGTGTAACTGTAGATTAACATGCCCACATGTGAGACTAGAGAATGTGACAGTGAAGAACCTTAGTGGTGATGTTATCTTGTTGAAGAGGATGTCATTACATATTACTTTAGCATACATTTTAACTTTAGAAAAAAAGGGATTTCAATGTCATCACAAATATTAACTGTTTGAGGGATATTTTCTAAATTGTCTCTATCCGAGACGAACGCTCATGTCTGACACAGGAAACAGAGAGTCAGTTTGGCCCGGGAATGAATGAGTGACTGAAGTCCAGCATTTTGCTTGGTCAGATGCCAGTCAAGCTTGGTCAGATTTCAACCTAAAATCACTTTCATTTTAATTTGTTCATAAACTTTAGGGACCTGGTTATTTTCTTGATAATGTTGAACTCTACTGGTGAAATGAAAGCGATACACTCTTGCAAAGATCGTCTATTATATTGACAAGATAGTCAAGTGACCACTATAACAATGGAAATGTCAAAAAGATGGAAGGCAGGCAGGAGGAGGCAAGATCAGGTGGGACCATTCTAGCCAATGAGAGGGCAGATATGCATGTGAACAACAGGCCATAAAAAAAGATTGAGGGCTTATCTTTGTATGTGTGTCATTATAGCGTCTGTGACAGCATGGCCAGCACCACTGAGGCTATCTCCATTTTAAACTAGTCCATTTTCTTATTATTCATTGGCTTATTGCACTCAACTCATAGGAATCCCGGCGCCAGTTGACTACTTTAAAATGGTGGAAGCACTCAGTGGCAATGTCCATGCTAAAACGGGTTATATCCATGATGAGTCCTCTAGTCATCTCTATGTCCATGCTAAAACGGGTAATATCCATGATGAGTCCTCTAGTCATCTCTATGTCCATGCTAAAACGGGTTATATCCATGATGAGTCCTCTCTGTTCTCTATGAGAACTATGATATAAAGTTTTTTCAAAGTTGCCAAAATGCTACTTTATATCAGTGCATTCGTAACAAACTAACCGCTAAGAAACGTATATTTGATCAAATAAACCTTACCTTTGCCAACCAAATTCGGCCCTCTCATTTGACCTCCTTCAAAAACGATTCACTTCGTGGGTTTATTTTCGTGGACAGATTTTGGCCGGAGTAAAACCTCTTCCTTTACCTCTTCCTCTCTGACTCTAGTAAATAATCCTAGTGATGGACATCATGATGAACCAACCTTTGGACTTGGTAAGGCAGTGAACATGTATAAACATCCAATCGAACCCACAACCCTGGCGTTGCAAGCGCCATGCTCTACCAACTGAGCTACAGGGGACTGATTACCAGAGAGAGATATTTTCTCTCCACTGTTTTCATTAAAGCAACGTGGCTTTAGTAGCCTAGAATCCATTGGAATACCAGGTTTGCGTTTTACGTCATACTTCATTTTCTTTGCCTTCAAGTTTAAAAAATTTCAAAAACGGAATCTATGGCATTATTTATGATGCTTAAAACAGAAGCTTATACTATACTAAATAAAACTAACTATTTTAACAACAGTGCAGAAAGAACACTTTTTCAAGTACTGTGCTTTCAACAGGATTTGACCTCATGCCCTCACAACCATGAATGTTCCATAGTTCCCCCCTCTCGCTAGTTTAGCAGGTCGCTACCAGTCAGGCAGAAATGCATGTACAAAATCCTAACTATATTTGTAAGTATGGTGTCCAGTAGAGGTCGGTATTTGAAAGCAGCTTGGAATAAAAATAAAGCACCGGAACCACGACGAAATCAGTGGGATCTCACACACAGTTTGAAAAAGCCAGAATCGGCACATTGCTTCCAAGATAGCTGCTTAGCGATTTCGACACATGCCTCGGAGCTCCGGTATCAAACGTAACCACTAGTTCTTTCAAATTATGTAAACATTTCATAACAGTTAACTACTCAATTAATGATTTGACGTTTTTGTAATGTACGACATTGAATGGTGGATAATGTAAATGAAACACTGCTTACAAACATCAGCTGACTTCTCCCTGCCAGAACCAACATTAGCTTTCTAGCTAGGCTATTGTTTAATATCGCTGGTCAACATATAGCCTAATACAGCTAGATAATCAGCTAGCTAGCTAACGTTAGTTGAACTCACTCTCGATTTGGCTTCCCCCCCCCCCCCCCCAGATTGTCATCTCTTCTCCTTCATTCGTACTGATCTGAAAACACAGGGTAGATAAACCCAAGTTCCTTAACATCAGTGAGGACAATAATGAAAAAACAATGGAGGCTAGAGTATTTTACATGCATCCTTACAAGTTCATGCCATGGATCATATTTGTATTCAATCACTCCTCAACAGTAACAGTCCTAAGTCTCAGAGCTATTAGCTGGCTATCTATTTCTATCCCTGGTTAACGTTACAAGGTTAGTCAAGACATTTTTTGTTCTATCTCTGACAGAGCTATAGCGGGTGAGGATGAGGAGCTGGTCCAGTCGAGGAAGAGTAGAACTATGATCATCCGCCACCTCCCTGCTGAGCTGCCCGGGGATGAGAAGGAGGATCTACTGAAGTACTTTGGTGCTGTGGCAATCAGTGTTCTCTGATAAAGGAGTGCTGGTAGGCCATGACAGCCACTACTGTGTCTTCAGTCTTAAGTGGCTAGGGTCTAAAAACAGTACATTTTGCACAATAAACATAACACCAATACACAGAACACATTAACACACTGTCCAGTAACACATTTTTACAACAATTGTACATTAATCAAATGAAATCATCATATCTCCGGAGACACACAGCCTTTGCAATGTTCTGGAGTGAAACGTCTGCAGCAAAGGTAGGCTAATTGTTTCTGCAATCATTAGCTGTTCATGTCATAGTGATATGATACAGTAAAACCTGGATTCTCCCCTGTCCTGCAGGCTCTGAGCATGCTTCACCAGCTGCAGATCTCCAACCCTGGTGATGGAGTTTGCCAAAGAGCAGGAACATGTCACAGTGCTGAAAGACCCACCTGTGTCAGACGGGTAATTTACCACAACTTGGTTAGAGCATCTAATATGTAAAGCAAAGTATCTAAACAGTAATAATTGTCTAGTCTGTATTACAGTTTTTTCCAACTGCTTACACACGTTTTCAAAACTATGTCTCCTTTTTTCAAAACTCTACACACAATTCCCAAAACTGCACACACAAAATGCAAAATGCCTCACATCTCCTTCAAAATGTAACACTGCATTCAAAATGCCATAAACACATGTCAGAATGAAGCATTTGCATCAAATGGCAAACACTTCTTTCATAATAGTACATTTTTGGATATACCATGTAAACACTGTTGTTCTAAATCTAAAGCCCTTTGGTCTTTCATAGGCTTAAATCTACATTTCAATACAATGTTCTACAGTGAAAGTAATCTGCTGAGAGGGGTAACGAGTACACTGTAAATACCAATGCAATGTAGAAACAGAAAATATTTCAGTCACCAGTGCTAAGCTACGCTTCATCTCTTCTCTGGTCTGGCCACAATACTTTGTCCACATCACAAGATAAGTTTTCTCTAGCCAAACATCGAGGGAAGTATCTATGGCGTATCCAACCTTGGACAGAGGCAACCTCTATGTCCCCACATGCGTCCTCCATTGCCTGGAGATGCGGCATGCGGGCATAGGGTTGGCAATTATACACTTTCCAGTGTCAGGCTGAGAAGAATTCCTCTATGGGATTTAGAAAAGGTGAATATGGGGGTAGGTACAAAACTACAAATTGTGGATGGGTGGCAAACCAGTTTTGGACCAGAACAGCCCGGTGAAAACTAACATTGTCCCATATAACCACAAGTCAAAGCCATTGTTCAAAACAGGTCATCTGACCTTTGACCTATTTATAGGCCTATACTACAGTAGAGCAGTGATTGGTTAGTGATCAGTTAAGCAATTAGTGTTTGCACATGTGAGGAGTGTGTGTGTGACCTGGTGAATAAGTGTTGCATTTTGATTGGTTGTGTTTGGAAAAGGAAAGCAAGTCACTTCCTGTTAGATTTTTGTGTTTTAGGTAAGAATTGTGTGTAGTGTTTTGACAAAAAAGTGTTTTATGCAATTGACAACTGAGTCAAAGGCTGAGAAATAGCTTATGGTTTTGGAGATTTGGTGTGGTAGTTTTGCACTTTGAGTGAGAGGTTTTCAAAAATTGTGGTGACACATGAAAAGATTTTGTGTGTAAGCAGTTGGAAAAACTGTAATTGTCTCCATGCAACAGATGTCAAAGATGAGAAGAGAGAAGAAGAAGAGAAAAGAAGAAGAGAAGAAGAAGAAGAAAGAAGAAGAAAGCAGAAAAGAAGAGAAAGAGAAGAAGAAGAAGAAGAAGAAGAAGAAGAATAAGACAAGCAAGAAGAAGACGACGAATAAGCATAGAAGTACGAAGAAACGCTCACTAGCTCAGCTCCGAAGTATGCATGATCTTTGCGCCTGTCACCCAAACTCCAGTAATTGTGTTTGGTGTGTGTGTTGTGTGTGTGTGGTGTGTGTGTGTGTTGTGTGTGTGTGTGTGTTGTGTTTGATGTGTGTTATGTGTGTGTGTTGTGTGTGTGCGTGACGTGTGTGTGTGAGTTTGTGTGTGTGTGTGTTGTGTGTGTGTGTGTGTGTGTGTGTGTGTGTGTGTTGTGCGTGTGAGTGCTTTGTGTGTGTGTGTGTTGTGTGTGCGTGTGTGTGTTGTGTGTGTGTGTGCGTGTGCGTGTGCATGTGTGTGTGCGTGTGTGTGTGTGTGCGTGTGTGTGTGTTGTGTGTGTGTGTGTGTGTGTGTGTGTGTGTGTGCGTGTGTGTGTGTGCGTGCGTGCGTGCATGTTGCCTTGGGGAGACTGACTGAGGGTGAATCCCAAACCTCGCCCTTACCAACTCGCTCTGTGGGCCCTCTGTTGTCACGTGTTGCAGACGAAACTTGGAGGGTGACTTCCAGAGAGTGGCGATGGGATCAGTAAACCCATCGACTTCAGGACACACTCGTGACTTGAATGATGCAATTCATGTTCCACATTTAAATAAATTAACGAGCATGAAATTCTAATGAACAAATCCCCCTGTTGTTTTAAAATATATTAACCTCAGTAACCATTAAACATTTAATTTTGGAAGTATTTAATCTGTTGCATGTGTCAAGTCTCGAAATCAGACAAACAAATAAACTTGACATATAATTAGGAACGCCTCTCCATTTTTTTGTATGAAATTGCACAAACATATCGCAGTGTGTGTCGGGATATCACTTCGCTGTGAAGCCTGCAGCCTTGCTGGCTCGGTCAAAGTGGATATCTGAGGGTCTAATTAGCCCCTACACCCTCAATAATTTTACTCCCTCAGCTTTGGGACACTAGTGCAAATGGATGGAAAGGGTTGATTTGGGATTCAGTCTGAGACTCAGCCGGAGCACCAACGAGGCGCTGTCACTAGTCTGGTGTCTCAGGTCTGTGGCTGAGCACATCCAGCAGTGATAGGTCTCAGGTCTGTGGCTGAGTACATCCAGCAGTGACAGGTTTCAGGTCTGTGGCTGAGCACATTCAGCAGTGATAGGTCAGGTCTGTGGCTGAGCACATCCAGCAGTGACATGTCAGGTCTGTGGCTGAGCACGTCCAGCAGTGACTGGTCTCAGGTCTGTGGCTTGGTGCACGGCAGCGACATTAACAGTGACAGGTCGTCTGCTGCTGCCAGTTGGTGGCACCAGGTGGCCTTTTATGAAGACACCCAGGGCTGAGGTGCCATGCCACTAAGACAAGTCATCTATCTTACCCATCACACATAAGTGTTACAACATTAGAGGTTGATTTGTCTGTCAATTATTTCAAAAGAGGGAATGTGCATTATCGCAGCTGGATGAAATGCATGTGTACGCTAATTGTTGGCAATTATGTGGCTTTGAAGCCGCAGTAATCCTACTGCAAGACTAAAGGCCCCAGTAATCCTACAGCAAGACTAAAGGCCCCAGTAATCCTACAGCAAGACTAAAGGCCCCAGTAATCCTACAGCAAGACTAAATGCCCCAGTAATCCTACAGCAAGACTAAAGGCCCCAGTAATCCTACAGCAAGACTAAAGGCCCCAGTAATCCTACAGCAAGACTAAAGAACCCAGTAATCCTACAGCAAGACTAAAGGCCCCAGTAATCCTACAGCCAGATAAAGGCCCCAGTAATCCTACTGCAAGACTAAAGAACCCAGTAATCCTACAGCAAGACTAAAGGCCCCAGTAATCCTACAGCAAGACTAAAGGCCCCAGTAATCCTACAGCAAGACTAAAGGCCCCAGTAATCCTACAGCAAGACTAAAGGCCCCAGTAATCCTACAGCAAGACTAAAGGCCCAAGTAATCCTACAGCAAGACTAAAGGCTGCAGTAATCCTACAGCCAGATAAAGGCCCCAGTAATCCTACAGCAAGACTAAAGGCCCCAGTAATCCTACTGCAAGACTAAAGAACCCAGTAATCCTACAGCAAGACTAAAGGCCCCAGTAATCCTACAGCAAGACTAAAGGCCCCAGTAATCCTACAGCCAGATAAAGGCCCCAGTAATCCTACTGCAAGACTAAAGAACCCAGTAATCCTACACAACAAAAGCCCCAAATCCTACAGAAAGAAAAAAGGGCCCCCCAGTAACCCACAAGTAAAGGCCCAGACCCCCTACAGAAAGAAAAACCCCAAAATCCTACTGCAAAAAAAAAACCCCCGTAATCCACAGCAAGACAAAAGGGCCCCATAATCCACAGCGACAAAAGGCCCCAGTAACCCTCGCAACAAAGGGCCCCCAGAATCCCACAAGACAAAGGGCCCCCAGTAATCCTACAAAAAGACAAAAAAGGCCCCAGAAAATTTCCTAAGCAAGACTAAAGGCCCCTAATCCTATAGAAAGAAAAAGGCCCCGTAATCCTACAGCAAACAAAGGCCCCATAATCCTATAGCAAGAAAAAGGCCCCATAATCCTCGCAAGACAAAGGGCCCCTAATCATACAGCAAACTAAACCCCCCGTAATCCTAAGCAAGATAAATCCCCCATAATCCTCAGCAAGACCAGAAGCAGACCAGGACAAGGTGAGTTTGAAACGAAGGTGAGTGTTTATTTAACAGATTCAAAAGCGATGCTGAATAATCCAGCGAACAGAGCGGGCGGCGGAGATGAGTTGGTGGGGGTGCAGTGGCAGGTCCAATAATGGCTCGGCAGCCGCCGACCACCAGGCAGGGGTTGGGTGAAGGTTCCGGGTGAGTGACTGCAGATAGAACAAAACGGAGGTAAGTACACAGCAAGCCAACAAGGTGCAAAACAACAAAACGAACGCTAGAAGCTCTAAGGCTGATACACTGATAAACATACTGTTCATGACAGAACGATCCGGCCAGTAATGAACCCAGCGGACCTGGACTCTGTTCGCCATGCCATTACCCATCAGGAGAAGATGTTGGGACAACATAGCACGGCACTACAGGAGATAGCGTTGTCAGTTCGGAACCTTTCCACCAGTCTGACGAAGATCCAGGCCCAGCTCAGTTTGCCGGTGGAGAATCCACTACCGGTTTCACCCATCTCGCCTGCCGCTTCTGGAGCTGTGTCCTTCCGTGAGCCCAAGGTTCCGACGCCGGATAAATATGAGGGGGAGCTGGGAAGATGCCGTTCTTTCCTTATGCAGTGTGGCTTAGTGTTCGATCTACAGCCCAACTCTTATGCCACAGACAAGGCTAGGGTAGCCTTTGTTATTGAGTTGCTGCGTGGTCGAGCGCTGGAGTGGGCTTCAGCCGTTTGGGAACGACAGGACACCTGCATGGCTTCATACCAGGAGTTCACGGCCGAGATGAGGAAGCTATTCGACCATTCCGTCCGAGGTATGGACGCAGCTAGGCGCCTGTTTTCGCTTCGCCAAGGAAGTCGCAGCGTTGCCGACTTCGTGATCGAGTTCAGGACGTTGGCTGTGGAGAGTGGGTGGAATGAGGAGTCTCTGCAAGCGGCCTTTTACCAGGGCCTGTCGGAGCAGCTCAAGGATGAGTTGAACTCCTATCCGGAGCCTAGTGACCTGGACAGCTTGGTAGCCTTGTCTATTCGGGTGGATAACCGAGTTCGAGAGCGAAGGAGGGAGAAGCAATGGGGCCCGTCCAATCGATCAGCTTCTCAGTTCCCAGTCGGGTCGGGGGGTGGACCAGAATACGTCGATCATTGTCCACCACACAGGATTAGTGGAGAGGTCCTGCCTCCCGATTCTGAACCCATGCAAGTGGGGCGGCACGGGTTAACCAAGGAGGAGCGCCAACATAGACGTAAGACCAACTGCTGCCTCTACTGTGGTAGTTCGGGACATTACATCTCCACTTGTTCCCGGCGGTCGTCAAACTGCTCGGCTCGCTAAAGTTGGGAGGACTTTTAGCGAGCCAGTTTCAACCTCTCAATACCTCTGTCAGACCCCGTTTCCCGGCTACCCTCATGAACAGGAATCAGAGCTTAGCGATAACGCTTTTGTCGATTCAGGTGCCGATGGAAGCTTTATTGATGCCGAAGTGGTGGAACAGCTGGGGCTTTCCAAGGAGCAATTACCGGAAGCCATTGAAGCTACCACTCTGAACGGCAGTAGTCTGGCACGTATCACGATGAGGACTGAACCGGTTAAGATGCTGTTGTCAGGGAATCATTCTGAGGTGATCTCATTCTTCATTCTGCCTTCTTCCCATGTTCCTCTGGTCCTTGGATACCCCTGGCTGAAAGAACACAATCCCATGTTCGATTGGGTGACTGGCAAGGTAACTAGTTGGAGCCTTGATTGTCATGCTAACTGTCTCAAGACTGCCTGTTCCCATTCGGTTCCCAGTCCGGTGATTGAGGCTAAACCCCCAGATTTGTCCCTGGTTCCCGAGACATATCACGATTTGGGGGAAGTGTTTAGTAAGCAGAGGGCTCTGTCACTCCCTCCCCACCGACCATATGATTGTGCCATCAACCTGTTCCCTGGAGCTGTCTATCCCAAGGGACGGTTATACAGTATCTCCCGACCTGAACGTGAGGCTTTGGAGACCTACATCAAGGAGTCCCTAGCTGCTGGTCTCATTCGTCCCTCGTCATCACCCCTAGGGGCAGGATTCTTCTTTGTGGGTAAGAAGGATGGCTCTCTTCGACCGTGTATTGATTATCGGGGGTTGAATGATATCACGGTTAAGAACAAGTATCCCCTGCCCTTGATGAGCTCTGCCTTCGACTCCTTACAGGGTGCTACTGTGTTCACCAAGCTAGACCTACGCAATGCGTATCACCTGGTCCGGATCAGAGAGGGGGACGAGTGGTTGACGGGTTTCAATACACCGATGGGTCACTTCGAGTATCAGGTGATGCCGTTTGGACTGACCAATGCTCCAGCTGTATTCCAGAGTATGGTGAATGACGTCCTGAGAGATATGATCGGTCTCTTTGTGTTTGTTTACCTGGATGACATTCTGATCTTCTCGAAGGAACCTTCCAACCACGTCCAGCATGTCAGGCAGGTTCTGCAGCGATTGTTGGAGAATCGCCTGTTCGTGAAGGCCGAGAAGTGCGAATTTCACGCCCACACTACATCCTTCCTCGGGTACATCATCTCCAGGGGAGAGATTAGGATGGACCAGGAGAAGGTTAGGGCGGTTCTGGAATGGGCCCAGCCCGGTACGAGATTGCAGCGCCAGAGGTTTCTGGGGTTTGCGAATTTCTACCGCAGATTCATCCGGGATTACAGCCGTGTGGCCGCTCCGTTAACTGCCCTGACTTCCAGTACCAGGACCTTCAATTGGAATCCGGAGGCGGATCGAGCGTTCCTGGATTTGAAGAGGCGATTTACCAACGCACCGATTCTCTCTCAACCTGACACGGCCCGTCAGTTCGTCGTTGAAGTGGATGCGTCTGATGTGGGGGTCGGCGCCATCCTGTCCCAGCGATGCTCCACTGACGGTAAACTCCATCCCTGCGCCTACTACTCTCGTCATCTTTCGTCTGCGGAGAGGAACTACGATGTGGGTAACCGGGAGCTTCTCGTGGTGAAGCTTGCCTTGGAGGAGTGGCGCCACTGGTTGGAGGGGGCGGAGCAACCGTTTATTGTCTGGACTGACCACAAGAATCTTGCTTACGTGCAATCGGCTAGACGTCTCAACTCCCGTCAGGCCAGGTGGTCTTTGTTTTTCGGACGCTTTCATTTTTCCCTGACGTTCCGACCTGGATCTAAGAACGGCAAGGCGGACGCCTTGTCCCGGATGTTCTCCAAGACGGAGGAGAGTGGGGCCAAGACCGAGACGATTCTTCCCCGGAACTGTGTCATGGGAGCAGTTATGTGGAAGATTGAGGAGGAGGTTATGGCGGCCCTTCGGACGCAGCCCGGTCCCGGTAACGGTCCACCCGGTCGGTTGTTTGTGCCTGAGTCGGTTCGTTCTGCTGTCCTCCAATGGTCCCACGGCAGCAAGATGGCTTGTCACCCTGGCGTGGCTCGGACGATGGCGTTACTTCGCAGACGATTTTGGTGGCCTGCCATGGGAGAGGATACTCGGAGGTTTGTTGCTGCCTGTCCAGTGTGTGCGCAGAATAAGAGTGCCAATCGGCCCAGCTCTGGACTACTTCACCCCCTCCCTATTCCCCGGCGACCATGGTCGCATCTGGCCCTGGACTTTGTCACTGGGTGGCCATCTTCTGAGGGGAACACGGTCGTTCTGACTATCGTGGAAAGATTCAGCAAGTTCTCCCACTTTGTGCCCATTTCCAAGCTTCCCTCTGCCTCTGAGACGTCCGAGATCCTGGTTAGGGAGGTTTTCAGGTTCCACGGGTTGCCCAGTGACATCGTTTCCGACCGTGGTCCTCAGTTTACCTCTGCTGTCTGGAAGTCCTTCTGTTTGGCCATTGGAGCTACAGTCAGTCTCACATCTGGTTTTCACCCCCAATCTAATGGTCAGGCGGAGAGAGCCAACCAGAAGATGGAATCCACGCTACGCTGCCTTGTCTCCTCCAACCCCACCTCCTGGGTCTCTCAGTTGCCTTGGGTTGAGTATGCCCACAATACTCTCCCTACATCTGCCACTGCGATGTCTCCCTTCCAGTGCCTGTATGGCTACCAACCTCCCTTGTTTCCTTCTCAGGAGAAGGATCTCTCAGTGCCCTCTGTTCAGGCCCACATTCGTCGTTGCCACCGGACCTGGCATCGGGCCAGAAAGGCCCTCCTTAGAGTTTCTGACCGGTATCAGCTCCAGGCGAATCGTCGCCGGATTCCCGCTCCCACCTATACCATCGGAGATAGGGTCTGGTTGGCCACACGGGATCTTCCTCTACGGACTGAGTCTAGGAAACTGTCACCGAAGTTCATTGGTCCGTTTGTGGTGGAGAAGGTGATCAATCCTGTTGCAGTTCGACTCAAGTTACCGAGAACGCTCAGAGTCCATCCCACCTTTCATGTCTCCTGCCTCAAGCCTGTTCTCCTCAGTCCTCTGTTGCCCCCTCCGCCTCCTCCTCCTCCCCCTCGGATGATCGGAGGTGGTCCTGCCTACACGGTGCGACGCATTATGGATTCCAGACGGCGGGGCCGGGGTTTCCAGTATCTCGTGGACTGGGAGAGGTATGGTCCTGAAGAGAGGAGTTGGATTCCTCCGCGACAGATCCTTGATGCTGACCTCCTTCGTGACTTCTACCGCCTCCATCCTGGCGCTCCGGGTAGTCCGCCCGGTGGCGTTCGTCGGAGGGGGGGTACTGTCATGAACCCTGCATCCTGAGTCGGTTCCTGCCTGTGTTGTCATTTTCTGCTCGGAATCTCCAGTTTCCTGAGGGTTCTGGAACGCTCCCTGCCTGGTTGCCGGGCGACGTTGCTAGGCGGGAGCTCTCCTGATTAACCGCACCTGCATCCCATCAGCGATCTGCACACCTGGTCCTGATCATCACCCTTTTTAAGCTCTGACCTGACATCCATTCCCTGCCGGATCGTTAGCCATGAACAGTATGTTTATCAGTGTATCAGCCTTAGAGCTTCTAGCGTTCGTTTTGTTGTTTTGCACCTTGTTGGCTTGCTGTGTACTTACCTCCAAGCAACTTCGCACAGCCATTGAAGAGGAGTGGGACAACATCCCACAGGCCACAACCAACAGCCTGATCAACTCTATGTGAAGGAGATGTGCCACGCTGCATGAGGCAAATTGTGGTCACACCAGATACTGACTTGTTTTCTGATCCACGCCACTACCTTTTTTTTAAAGGTATCTGTGACCAACAGATGCATATCTGTATTCCCAGACATGTGAAATCCATAGATTAGGGTCTAATGAGTTTTTCAATTGACTGATTTCCTTATATGAACTGTAACTCAGTAAAATCTTTGAAATTGTTGCATGTTATGTTTATATATTTGTTCAGTGTATATATGCGGCACTATTATTTAGACTTATTTTGTTTGGTATTGTTTTTGCGGGTCGGTTTATTTGTTATTTCTTCACCTACACGTTGAAATTAGAAACATCCCAGCCTGAAATATTTATATCCAGTTCCTTCCAACGGCGTCCTGAAAAAACATAACACATGCCCTTCTGAGCGTACCAAAGTTTACGTTCAGGTTAGTACATCCTGCCAAGTGATATTTCCGTCTGTGTTGGTTTATTAGCTCCCGAGTGGCGCAGTGGTCTAAGGCACTGCATCCCAGTGCTAGCTGTGCCACTAGAGATCCAGGCTCTGTCGTAGCTGGCCGTGACCGGGAGACCCATGGGGCGGCGCACAATTGGCCCAGCGTTGTCCAGGTAGGGGAGGGAATGGCCGGCAGGGATGTAGCTCAGTTGGTAGAGCATGGAGTTTGCAACGCCAGGGTTGTTGGTTCGATTCCCACGGGGGGCTAATATGAAAAATAATAATAAAAAAAAATAATGTATGCACTCACTAACTGTAAGTCGCTCTGGATAAGAGCGTCTGCTAAATGACTAAAATGTAAATGTAATTAATGAGAAAATGTATAATGCTGGGAAGAGTGTTCAAGCACATACATATTATTTCTCATGCGTCTCTGTGCTTTTATTTATTCCACAGTTAGATTTCCTTCTTTTAACCTTAGAGAAAAACACATATTTTCACATTTTCATATTATTTATCAGAGGGCCTCGTATTTAATGGAAAATTGACTTAGAACATGTCCCTAGTGGTTTTCTGAAGCACATCCAACATGATACCCTTCAAAGATCAAACAGCAAACATTTGCCTGGGAAATTACAATTTTGAGGCCAGTAATAATAATAAGACAAAGTGTTATGGGTTTAACATTTCCCTCGATGCTGATGGGCTGCTCTTATTCTCTGATAACTATTTCCAGCTGCAGTACTCCAGACTGGCCTCTTGGTGGTGCTGGTGTGTTGTGGAAGAGCATGCCGTTGCCCTGACCACGCAGGCTCTCTCCTCACTCACTTCTTCACCCCACCCTCCGTAGCTCTATTCTTAAATGCTGCAGACATATATGCTTTCCTTGCAATCTGTGTTGTATATGGAGCTTGTGTGTGTGTGTGTGGTGTGTGTGTGTGTGTGTGTGTGTGTGTGTGTGTGTGTGTGTGTTGCTAGATGCTGCCACAGCAGGTGTGTTTTTTGTGATGTTGGCACAGTCAAGCCAATCCGGCCAGACATTTTACAATCAATTATTGGATTCAGAGCTTCGACTGGCCTTTAAGAAGTGGAGCGTTGTGGTCTGGGTGTTACAGTACAGTGTGTTGTCATCCCAACAGGTCCTTCACCTGATGAACAAGATGAACCGTCTCCGTTCGGCCCCATCACAGCAAGACCTCCGATGTTGAGATTACAGGATCACACTCCAACACACAGATTAGTAGATTATATACTAGCTTCATTTCATATTCTAAAACACAGATTAATATAGATTCTACAATAGCTAGATTACAGGACCATACTCCAAGACCCATATTATTGTCACAACTAGACTAGATTGTACAATACCTAAATTATACACCTCAAATTATACACCTCAGTGAATGTACTCTCTTTGTCCCCTTAGAATGAGATGCATCCTCCCCACTACCCCCCCCCCCCCCCCCCCCACCCCACCACCAGAACAGATGGATCTCTCCCCTATCCTCCCCACCCCTTACCACCAGAACAGATGGATCTCTCCCCTATCCTCCCCACCCCTTACCACCAGAACAGATGGATCTCTCCCCTATCCTCCCCCACCCCTTACCACCAGAACAGATGGATCTCTCCCCTATCCTCCCCACCCCTTACCACCAGAACAGATGGATCTCTCCCCTATCCTCCCCACCCCTTACCACCAGAACAGATGGATCTCTCCCCTATCCTCCCCACCCCTTACCACCAGAACAGATGGATCTCTCCCCTATCCTCCCCACCCCTTACCACCAGAACAGATGGATCTCTCCCCCATCCTTTCCACTATCCCCCCTTACCACCAGAACAGATGGATCTCTCCCCTATCCTCCCCACCCCTTACCACCAGAACAGATGGATCTCTCCCCCATCCTTTCCACTATCCCCCCTTACCACCAGAACAGAAGGATCTCTCCCCCCATCCTTTCCACTATCCCCCCTTACCACCAGAACAGATGGATCTCTCCCCAATCCTCTCCCCTATCCCCCCTTACCACCAGAACAGACGGATCTCTCCCCTATCCTCCCCACTATCCCCCATTTTGTCAATGTCTTTTTGTCACATGCCAAAATATTACAAGAGAGATAATTTGGTTTGGAAACTCTTTATTTATATTAATGCCAGCTAGGAACAGGGGCATCATGCACCCCAACAATCAGAGGGATCACAAAGTAAGTGAGGATGGTCGGGGGGTGGTTTTGAGGGGGGCTACGCCCCCCATCCGTAAATTGTAGAATTTCAAATTTTTCAAACACCTGAAACAGCTTTATTCCTGCAATCTAGAGCCATAATCATTATGCTTAATATATAAAAATATGACTTTGTCTGAATATCTCAGCATACCTCTTGAGCTGTCTGTATCCTCCTGGTAGTTATTATTAATTAAATATGCTTCTCTGCATCTCTGCTAAAATCTACGTAAAAGATTGTTATTGCTTGCTTGCTTTTCTAAAGTCTACCAACCTTGCCAGCAGACATGCCAGCTAAGATAGATAGACAAGCTAGCTACTCTAACTTGATTGATAGTCTGAAATGGCTTCTTGGTAGCTAGTGACGAGGCTAGGAGATTGAAGCTATCTGGGCTAGCTAAAGACAACTGCCAAGTGTCTAGTAATATTACAGAGAAATATATTTTTTTGTTTTTTACAGGACAAATCTGATGGGGCAGTTGCCGCCTATGGGCATGATGCCTCTTGCTAGGAATTTGCTCTAACTTAGCTAAACGGGTTGTTGCAATGAATATTGACTTTATTCTGACTCTAGCTCAGTATAGCAGTAGGCAGGCTATTTCCTCCTGTGCCATGTCTAGTATAGTCAGAATGAATGAGTGGCATGAATGTGTCAGCTCATTTCATGTCTAGTATACAGTCGTGGTCAAAAGTTTTGAGAATTAAACAAATATTCATTTTCACAAATTCTGCTGCCTCAGTTTTTATGATGGCAATTTGCATAAACTCCCCAATGTTATGAAGAGTGATCAGATGAATTGCAATTAATTGCAAAGTCCCACTTTGCCATGAAAATGAACTTAATCCCCAAAAAACATTTCCATGGCATTTCAGCCCTGCCACAAAAGAACCAGCTGACATCATGTCAGTGATTCTCTTGTTAACACAGGTGAGAGTGTTGACGAGGACAAGGCTGGAGATCACTCTGTCATGCTGATTGAGTTAGAATAACAAACTGGAAGCTTTAAAAGGAAGGTGGTGCTTGAAATCATAGCTCTTCTTCTGTTAACATTTTAGTCATTTAGCAGACGCTTTTATCCAGAGCAATTAGGGTTAAGTGCCTTGCTCAAGGGCACATCAACAGATTGTTCACCTAGTCAGCTCTGGGATCAGAACCAGCGACTTTTCGGTTACTGGCACAACGCTCTTAACCACTAAGCTACCTGCCGCCCATGGTTACCTGCAAGGAAACACTTGCTGTCATCATTGCTTTGCACAGAAAGGGCTTCACAGGCAAGGATATTGCTGCTAGTAAGATTGCACCTAAATCAACCATTTATCGGAACATCAAGAACTTCAAGGAGAGAGGTTCAATTGTTGTGAAGAAGGCTTCAGGGCGCCCAAGAAAGTCCAGCAAGCGCCAGGACAGTCTCCTAAAGTTGATTCAACTGCGGGATCGGGGCACCACCAGTGCAGAGCTTGTTCAGGAATGGCAGCAGGCAGGTGTGAGTGCATCTGCACGCACAGTGAGGCGAAGACTTTTGGAGGATGGCCTGGTGTCAAGAAGGGCAGCGAGGAAGCCGCTTCTCTCCAGGAAAAACATCAGGGACAGACTGATATTCTGCAAAAGGTACAGGGATTGGACTGCTGAGGACTGGGGTAAAGTCATTTTCTCTGATGAATCCCCTTTCCGATTGTTTGGGGCATCCGGAAAAAAGCTTGTCCGGAGAAGACAAGGTGAGCGCTACCATCAGTCCTGTGTCATGCCAACAGTAAAGCACCCTGAGACCATTCATGTGTGGGGTTGCTTCTCAGCCAAGGGAGTGGGCTCACTCACAATTTTGCCTAAGAATACAGCCATGAATAAAGAATGGTATCAATACATCCTCCGAGAGCAACTTCTCGCAACCATCCAAGAACAGTTTGGTGACGAACAATGCCTTTTCCAGCATGATGGAGCACCTTGCCATAAGGCAAAAGTGATAACTCAGTGGCTCGGGGAACAAAACATCGACATTTTGGGTCCATGGCCAGGAAACTCCCCAGACCTTAATCCCATTGAGAACTTGTGGTCAATCCTCAAGAGTCGGGTGGACAAACAAAAACCCACAAATTCTGACAAACTCCAAGCATTGATTATGCAAGAATGAACTGCCATCAGTCAGGATGTGGCCCAGAAGTTAATTGACAGCATGCCAGGGCGGATTGCAGAGGTATTGAAAAAGAAGGGTCAACACTGCAAATATTTACTCTTTGCATAAACTTCTGTCACAGTTGATTGTAGATGTGGTGTGGAATCAAGCGCAGGACACACAGAGGCTTCGTACTGACGTCTTTAGTGAAGACAAAAAGAACAAGCCAAACACGGCTACATACAACCTGGCAGGCAAGCGAACTTTACGCACACCGGTAAAGTACATACAAAGGCACACAAGTGCGGAGCTCTCTACTACACCGAACAGAGAGAAAAAACGAACTAGCATCCCACAGTGACAACAAACAATTACACACAACACATGACAAAACTCAAGAGAACTTATAGGACGCATAATTAACACTAACAAGGAACAGGTGTAACAAAACAGACAAAACCAATCAAACATCGAAACATAGAACGGTGGCAGCTAGTACTCCGGAGACGACGACCGCCGAAGCCTGCCCGAACAAGGAGAAGGAGCAGCCTCGGCCGAAACCGTGACAACTTCATGTCATTGTCAATAAAAGCCTTTGACACTTATGGAATGCTTGTAATTATAGTTCAGTGTACCAGAGTAACATCTGACAAAAATATCTAAAAACACTAAAGCAGCAAACTTTGTGAAGACCAATACTTGTGTCATTCTCAAAATATTTGATCACGACTGTAGTCAGAATGAATGAGTGGCATGAATGTGTCAGCTTATTCCATGTCTAGTATAGTCAGAATGAATGTGTCAGCTCATTCCATATCTAGTATAGTCAGAATGAATGTGTCAACTCATTCCATATCTATTATAGTCAGAATGAATGAGTGGCATGAATGTGTCAGCTTATTCCATATCTAGTATAGTCAGAATGAATGTGTCAGCTCATTCCATATCTAGTATAGTCAGAATGAATGTGTCAACTCATTCCATATCTATTATAGTCAGAATGAATGAGTGGCATGAATGTGTCAACTCATTCCATATCTAGTATAGTCAGAATGAATGAGTGGCATGAATGTGTCAGCTTATTCCATGTCTAGTATAGTCAGAATGAATGTGTCAGCTCATTCCATATCTAGTATAGTCAGAATGAATGTGTCAACTCATTCCATATCTATTATAGTCAGAATGAATGAGTGGCATGAATGTGTCAGCTTATTCCATATCTAGTATAGTCAGAATGAATGTGTCAACTCATTCCATGTCTAGTATAGTCAGAATGAATGAGTGGCATGAATGTGTCAACTCATTCCATATCTATTATAGTCAGAATGAATGTGTCAACTCATTCCATATCTATTATAGTCAGAATGAATGAGTGGCATGAATGTGTCAACTCATTCCATATCTAGTATAGTCAGAATGAATGAGTGGCATGAATGTGTCAACTCATTCCATATATATTATAGTCAGAATGAATGTGTCAACTCATTCCATATCTATTATAGTCAGAATGAATGAGTGGCATGAATGTGTCAACTCATTCCATATCTAGTATAGTCAGAATGAATGAGTGGCATGAATGTGTCAACTCATTCCATATATATTATAGTCAGAATGAATGTGTCAACTCATTCCATATCTAGTATAGTCAGAATGAATGAGTGGCATGAATGTGTCAACTCATTCCATATCTAGTATAGTCAGAATGAATGAGTGGCATGAATGTGTCAACTCATTCCATATATATTATAGTCAGAATGAACATTTCTCATAAAAGTCCCCCATTGTTCCTTTGGCTACATATTGTCCCTGACTCCTCTGCACCTTGTACACACCTAACAGAGATCAGATCAGACCACAAACTCTGTGTGAAGAGAGTAGCTTAGTGGTTAAGAGCGTTGTGCCAGTAACCAAAAGGTCGCTCTTTCTAATCCCTGAGCCGACTAGGTGAAAAATCTATTGATGTGCCCTTGAGCAAGGCACTTAACCCTAATTGCTCCTGTAAGTTGCACTGGATAAAAGTGTCTGCTAAATGACCAAAATAATTAAAATAAAGGTAGAAATACCACACACACACACCCCAAATGTTCCCCTGAGCCTACATGGCTGCCTGGGAGATATCAAGCTGACCAGACAGAAAATAAAAGAGAAACACAGTTGACCAGACCACCAAGTCTAGTTGTGGTCTGTCTCTCAGTGCTCCAGGGCCTGTCCTCCAACCGTCACATGTGTTTGAGCAGCCCCAGCCCTGCGGACAGAAGAAGATTGAGTTCCACATCTCAGCAGACGAGGAGGAGGAGGAGGAGGAGGAGGAGGAGGAGGAGGAGGAGGAGGAGGAGGAGGAGGAGGAGGAGTCTCCACCCAGCCGCAGGAGCCTGCAGATGAGGCTGAAGGTAGGGCCTCGACCCAGGTCCAGGGTGCACCCATCTGGGAAACACACACTTTACCCCCAGGGCCAGACTGCACATCTCTGGGTTACTACCTCTGGGTCTACCCACAGAGTTAGTGGTCTAAGGTTACATCCAAATGGCACTCTGTTCCCTTTATAGGGCACTACATCTCATCCCTATGGGCCCTGGTCAAAGTAGTGCACTATAAAGGGAAGAAGGAGTGCTGCGTTTGGGATGGATCCTAACAGCCAGGATGGAGCTTCTATTCCTTAAGAAAATAACATTTTAATGAGTCAACTCAGAAAATAGAGAATAAAATATTTTAGGTAGCTGTGAAAGGTTATGATGAAGCTTTATCACATTGTAGCACATTTTAACTGCTAATAATCAATAATCATATAATTATTATGCAAATATAAAAGGAACTTTAACCCCCCGATTTTTTTGGGAACACCAGTAATTCTATGGTAACGATACAACACGTATTAATTTCAGTAGCCGTACCACTAGAAGAATCACAGGAAGTTCTGCTTTGTGTTTCCAGGCTTCTATAGAATTATAGAATCACAGGAAGTTCTGCTTTGTGTTTCCAGGCTTCCATAGAATTATAGAATTGTCAAAGCATGAAGGTGTTTCACTATTATCAGGATTAGTGAAATGTCATCTAGTGGCACTGTGTTGTCAGCTGCCACCCTGACTGGCACCCTGACTGGCACCCTGACTGGCACCCTGCCACCCTGACTGGCACCCTGCCACCCTAACTGGCACCCTGACACCCTGACTGGCACCCTGCCACCCTGACTGGCACCCTGCCACCCTGACTGGCACCCTGCCACCCTGCCACCCTGACTGGCACCCTGCCACCCTGACTGGCACCCTGCCACCCTGTCGGGCACCCTGCCACCCTGACTGGCACCCTGCCACCCTGACTGGCACCCTGCCACCCTGACTGGTACCCTGCCACCCTGTCTGGCAACCCTGCCACCCTGTCTGGCACCCTGCCACCCTGTCTGGCACCCTGCCACCCTGACTGGCACCCTGCCACCCTGTCTGGCACCCTGCCACCCTGACTGGCACCCTGCCACCCTGACTGGCACCCTGCCACCCTGACTGGCACCCTGCCACCCTGTCTGGCACCCTGCCACCCTGTCTGGCACCCTGACTGGCACCCTGCCACCCTGACTGGCACCCTGCCACCCTGACTGGCACCCTGCCACCCTGACTGGCACCCTTTCACCCTGACTGGCACCCTGCCACCCTGTCTGGCACCCTGCCACCCTGACTGGCACCCTGCCACCCTGACTGGCACCCTGCTACCCTGTCTGGCACCCTGCTACCCTGACTGGCACCCTGCCACCCTGACTGGCACCCTGCCACCCTTACTGGCACCCTTTCACCCTGACTGGCACCCTGCCACCCTGACTGGCACCCTGCCACCCTGACTGGCACCCTGCCACCCTGTCTGGCACCCTTTCACCCTGACTGGCACCCTGCCACCCTGTCTGGCACCCTGCCACCCTGACTGGCACCCTGCCACCCTGACTGGCACCCTGCCACCCTGTCTGGCACCCTGCCACCCTGACTGGCACCCTGCCACCCTGTCTGGCTGTCTCAGCTTGTCTTATCTCCTGTCTCTTATAAGCCACCCTCTTCTCGTGAATCCACTCTCGTCCCAAACTCCCGAGAAATAAAGCAGATCTCAAAAGTCAAACACAAAAAGATTGTTTAACACAGAAGTTCAACTGTGGCCGGTGGGTTTGTGGATTAGTCTTGTTTTGGGCGCTGATAAAACAACCCATTTAAATGAAGCGGAGGAGGTTGGGTGGTGCGATAAGGATCATTTGAAAAAAGGATCTAGTTCTCTGCTGAGAATTTATCGGAACAGCCCTCGCGTTCCCACCCCGGCGCACACACACACGTACGCTAGATGTGTATGACAAGTTTCCAGAAGATTTTTACCGGCTTCCTGCTCTTCATAATTCCATCTTCCGTGTGTGTGTGTGTGTGTGTGTGTGTGTGTGTGTGTGTGTGTGTGTGTGTGTGTGTGTGTGTGTGTGTGTGTGTATGTGTGTATGTGTGTGTGTGTGTGTGTGTGTGTGTGTGTGTGTGTGTGTGTGTGTGTGTGTGTGTGTGTGTGTGTGTGTGTGTGTGTGTGTGTGTGTGTGTGTGTGTGTGTGTGTGTGTGTGTGTGTGTGAGTGTGTGTGTGTTAACCTCCAGAGTCTCTAGTTCCCAACTACCTTTTAATTTTAGCCATGAGTGAAAGTACCTTGTTGCGTTGCATTCTAGAACACTGTTATTTTACCCGAAGACTGAAGGAAGACTCATTTGTATCACTTGTTTTTATTATCAAAGATTAAGCTTTCATTTATAGCAGTTAAGGGGAGGAAAGTAACACACATACATGTAAAAAAAAAATAAAAAGAAAAACTAATTTAAAACCCTGACAAATATTCAGGAGGATGACAGTCATTCATGTTTATCCCTGTGTTTCCTAGTAGATGTTGAGAAGGAGCTTACCACCACCACCATCCCTACTATAGGGAATCCAGGGTTGGGGGATCCAGGGAAGGGCTTTGAGGAGATCTACCCTGGCACACAGGAGGAGGACAGTGATGAGTACGAGGATGTCCCTTCTGATGTCATCTCCAGGAAGGAACTGGAGAAGGGGCGGCTGTCCAGTGACGGTACACTACCAGATTACTACAGTCTTAGATAAACATCAGACCCTCAGACCACTACGGTCTGTCACTACAGCCTTAGATCGACATCAGACCACTTCAGTCTGTCACTACAGCCTTAGATCGACATCAGACCACTTCAGTCTGTCACTACAGCCTTAGATCGACATCAGACCACTTCAGTCTGTCACTACAGCCTTAGATCGACATCAGACCACTACAGTCTGTCACTACAGCCTTAGATCGACATCAGACCACTACGGTCTGTCACTACAGCCTTAGATCGACATCAGACCACTACAGTGTGTAACTACAGTCTTAGATCGATATCAGAAAACAGCCTTAGATCAACATCACACCACTACAGCCTTAGATCAACATCAGACCACTACAGCCTTAGATCAACATCAGACCACTTCAGTCTGTCACTACAGCCTTAGATCGACATCAGACCACTTCAGTCTGTCACTACAGCCTTAGATCGACATCAGACCACTACGGTCTGTCACTACAGCCTTAGATCGACATCAGACCACTACAGTGTGTAACTACAGTCTTAGATCGATATCAGAAAACAGCCTTAGATCAACATCACACCACTACAGCCTTAGATCAACATCAGACCACTACAGTCTTAGATCAGCATCAGACCACTACAGTCTGTCACTACTGCCTTAGATCGACATCAGACCACTACAGTTTGTCACTACAGCCTTAGATCGACATCAGACCACTACATCAGACCACTACAGTCTGTCACTACAGCCTTAGATCGACATCAGACCACTACAGTCTGTCACTACAGCCTTAGATCGACATCAGACCACTGCAGTCTGTCACTACTGCCTTAGATCGACATCAGACCACTACAGTCTGTCACTACAGCCTTAGATCGACATCAGACCACTACATCAGACCACTACAGTCTGTCACTACAGCCTTAGATCGACATCAGACCACTTCAGTCTGTCACTACAGCTCACTAGTAATTACTAGATAGTTAGGGATTATCGAAAAGTCCAAAAGGACAATGTTTTGAAGATGTCAGCAGCAAGGAAACATAACCAATTTTCATTGCGGCTCACTGGACCTTGTTGACGACCGAATGCGGCCCCCGGGACAAAATGAGTTGGACACCCTCTGCTCTAAGCATCTCAATGTTTAAAGGCACCATTCATTGAAAATGCTTAAGAGAACGGCTTATTTTCTGGATTTGAAACTGTTGTGAAGCATTGTTGGCAATGAGCTTGCCCAGACTGGCTGTTTGGTTCCAGCTCACGTTTATAAAGATCAAAATGAAAATGGTGGTGTTCAGATCAAAACATGTAATCATGCCTTTAATGCAGCAATGCATTCTGTCTATAGGGAGTGACTCGATGTTTGGCCTTGAACTGAAATAATGTTTGAATTGCCATCAGATCGGCAGAGACACACCTGTGATCCTTTGTAGCGTTTTTTACTGAAGTGGGACTCTGGTTGATTGGGTTCTCTCTCCTCTCTTTTAAACCAGAGATAAAAAAAAGATGTCTGTGTTTAAAAAGTATGAACCTGGAGAGCCGACCTGCAGACTGTAGGTGAAGAACATCGCCAAGAGCCGACCTGCAGACTGTAGGTGAAGAACATCGCCAAGAGCCGACCTGCAGACTGTAGGTGAAGAACATCGCCAAGAGCCGACCTGCAGACTGTAGGTGAAGAACATCGCCAAGAGCCGACCTGCAGACTGTAGGTGAAGAACATCGCCAAGAGCCGACGTGCAGACTGTAGGTGAAGAACATCGCCAAGAGCCGACGTGCAGACTGTACGTGAAGAACATCACCAAGAAAGTAGGTACCTTTTTTATATACTACTACAAACTTTCAATGTATGTTGAGTTTACAAATATTTGCTTCTAGTCTTCTGCTTCTCCTGTCTAATCCCATCATAAAACATGTGTAATGTGGTGTTAAGATGACGTTATGGTGATGGTGGCTATTTGTTATTCTCTGCATTGCAGGATCTGAAATACATCTATGGGAGTTATATCAACATCTCATCTGAGGCTAAGAGAAATATGTATGTATGGAGACATTGCTTATGGCGTACGGTGCTTTAGGTTATCTTTGTGAGAATGATCTGTACCTTGTCACCCCTCTCCCCCAGGTTTAACATAGTGAATGTGTAGACTACAGTAGGTACCAGTGAGAATAACCTCTCCCTTGTCTTGTATCTCTGCCTCAGGTTTGACATTGTGCTGACAGAGGGCCGTATGAAGGGTTTGACATAGTACTTATAAAGGAGGGCCGTACGAAGGGTTTGACATAGTTCTGATAAAGGAAGGCCGTACAAAGGGTTTGACGTAGTACTTATGAAGGAGGGCCGTACGAAGGGTTTGACATAGTTCTGATAAAGGAGGGCCGTACGAAGGGTTTGACATAGTACTGGCAGCTATCCCAAGAAAGGAACAAAAATAACCTGATGACAACCGTTTTTAAATACAACCTTTTTTGTGTGTTTTTAAATGGATAACTGCTGCTGACTGGCTGGTACCACCACAGCCTCTAGGGAACAGAGGTTGCTGCTGGGGTGGGGTGGGGGGAGGGAGGGACTGTTAGAAGTTATAGGGCTCTTTTTTATTTTCTTAGTGCCCCCTATGGGCTTGACACCTCTGAGCTACAACCTCTGTTCCCTGGAGGCCGTGGTGGGAGACGTACCAGCCAGTCAGCAGCAACCTCTGTTCCCTGGAGGCCGTGGTGGGAGAGGTACCAGCCAGTCAGCAGCAACCTCTGTTCCCTGGAGGCCGTGGTGGGAGAGGTACCAGCCAGTCAGCAGCAACCTCTGTTCCCTGGAGGCCATGGTGGGAGAGGTACCAGCCAGTCAGCAGCAACCTCTGTTCCCTGGAGGCCATGGTGGGAGAGGTACCAGCCAGTCAGCAGCAACCTCTGTTCCCTGGAGGCCGTGGTGGGAGAGGTACCAGCCAGTCAGCAGCAACCTCTGTTCCCTGGAGGCCATGGTGGGAGAGGTACCAGCCAGTCAGCAGCAACCTCTGTTCCCTGGAGGCCATGGTGGGAGAGGTACCAGCCAGTCAGCAGCAACCTCTGTTCCCTGGAGGCCGTTGTGGGAGAGGTACCAGCCAGTCAGCAGCAACCTCTGTTCCCTGGAGGCCATGGTGGGAGAGGTACCAGCCAGTCAGCAGCAATCTCTGTTCCCTGGAGGCCATGGTGGGAGACGTACCAGCCAGTCAGCAGCAACCTCTGTTCGCTGGAGGCCGTTGTGGGAGATCTGACAGCCAGTCAGCAGCAACCTCTGTTCCCTGGAGGACGTGGTGTCAAAAGATACAGCCAGTCAGCTGCATACTCTGTTCCTGCTCTGGAACCCATCAAACGCTCAGGGCCATGATCTGCAGGTGCGACAACGTGGGGGTAAAGGGATATCATTCATTGATTGATTGTACTGTATGTCTTTATATTTCTCATTGTAGATCTGTTAAAATAGCGTGAACTACTGGATATGATATCAGTTTGAATAGTCAACTACATTCATGTATCAGTATTAGTGTGGATATGACATCTCCCTCTGCAGGTGAAGGTCTATGCAGACGTGATCATTAATAATCACACGTGAGTCTGGCGAGGGGGAGGGCAGATGCTGTTCAACCTGTGGCTAATACTTCAATGCCAACAAGGGGAGTTCCCATCTGTACCCTACTCCGCTTCCCACTTTAACCATGACAAATTCACAGCAGATATAGTAAACTTACCAGACATGTATCATCTATCATTTCATACAAAGACATTTATCAGCCATCATTTCATACAAAGACATTTATCAGCCATCATTTCATACCAAGACATTCATCAGGTATCATTTCATACCATGACATTTGTAAGCTATCATTTCATACCACGACATTTATAAGCTATCATTTCATACCAAGACATTTATCAGCTATAATTTCATACCAAGACATTTATCAGGTATAATTTCATACCAATACATTTATCAGCTATCATTTCATACCAAGACATTTATCAGGTATCGTTTCATACAAAGACATTTATCAGCTATCATTTCATACCACAACATTTGTAAGCTATCATTTCATACCAAGACATTTATCAGCTATAATTTCATACCAAGACATTTATCAGGTATCATTTCATACCAATACATTTATCAGCTATCATTTCATACCAAGACATTTATCAGGTATCGTTTCATACCAAGACATTTAGCAGCTATCATTTCATACCAAGATATGTATCAGGTATCATTTCATACCAAGTCATTTATCAGCTATCATTTCATACCAATACATTTATCAGGTATCATTTCATACCAAGAAATGTATCAAGTATAATTTCATACCAATACTTTTATCAGCTATCATTTCATACCAAGACATTCATCAGCTATCATTTCATACCAATACATTTGTCAGGTATCATTTCATACCAGGACATTTATCAGGTATCATTTCATACCAATACATGTATCAGCTATCATTTCATACCAAGACATTTATCAGGTATCGTTTCATACCAAGACATTTAGCAGCTATCATTTCATACAAAGACATTAATCATCTATCATTTCATACCAATACATTTATCAGCTATCATTTCATACCAAGACATTTATCAGCTATAATTTCATACCAAGACATTTATCAGGTATAATTTCATACCAAGACATTTATCAGGTATCATTTCAGAGAGAAAAATAATACAGATAACTCCTTGTAAATACCACTGAGACACTGATGGAGACATATTATTTTCTCCTCTCTCTGCAAAACCTGTGTAATCATATCATGTAATATAAACCCAGAGATGATAAAGACAGTGGATTGCTTTTGGCATTTCAACCCACCAGCTGTGTGACTGTCGTCTTCAAGGTCTTCTGGACAGGGGAAAACACATGGCCTGGGGACCTGGAGAACCTTCTAGGTCTTCTGGACAGGGGAAAACACATGGCCTGGGGACCTGGAGAACCTTCTAGGTCTTCTGGACAGGGGAAAACACATGGCCTGGGGACCTGGAGAACCTTCTAGGTCTTCTGGACAGGGGAAAACACATGGCCTGGGGACCTGGAGAACCTTCTAGGTCTTCTGGACAGGGGAAAACACATGGCCTGGGGACCTGAAGAACGTCTACGGCAGACTCCACAACCTCATCACCACATCGTTCCCAGACCTCTCATCTACCAACAGGTGGGATTTACTCCTAAGAATTGTCCTTATGTTTGATTATTTTACCTACATATACTGTATTTAGTTTGTATTCAAGTAGGCTATTTATTTCAGTGTTTTATTATATATAATTTTTTGGTTGGCCATATATGTTTTATGCACTGTGATTTGTCCAAAATGCAGGCTAATTTACCAAATATTATATATAAATCGCTACTTTTAGCATGTGTCAAATAAATATTATTCTGCAGATTTAGGAATGAATCGATCAGCTTGAGTTGAAGGCCGACTAGGGACACCACTTTGCCGACTAGGGACATCACTTTACCGACTAGGGACCACAATTTACCGACTAGGGACACCAATTTACCGACTAGGGACACCACTTTGCCGACTATGGACCCCACTTTACCGACTAGGGACACCACTTTACCGACTAGGGACACCACTTTACCGACTAGGGACACCACTTTACCGAAATAGAAAATAAAAATCGGGTGTGAAATGAGATGAATGTTAACATATGCTGTAATCTTTCTATCATGTATATTTTTAAACTGGCCATGACATAATGATGACAACACCAGTTTAACGTCTTAAGGATCGGACCATTTTTAAAAAAAATTCTCCTAAAATGACATACCCAAATCTAACTGCCTGTAGCTCAGGACCTGAAGCAAGGATATGCATATTCTTGATACCATTTGAAAGGAAACACTTTGAAGTTTGTGGAAATTTGAAATTAATGTAGGAGAATATAACACATTTGATCTGGTAAAAGATAAGAAAAAATAAAAAACATGCGTATTTTATTTTTGTATCATCTTTGAAATGCAAGAGAAAGGCCACAACATAATACTGCAGTTTAGGCGCAATTTAGAGTTTGGCCACTAGATGGCAGCAGTGTGTGCAAAGTTTCAGATTGATCCAGTGAAGCGTTGCAATACTGGACTATTTTGCCCAAATGTGCCAAATTGGTCAGAAGATACAAAAATGATATGGTAATTCAAAATGTAAGTTTACACACTCCCAGGAATGTCATACATGATGGATCATTAGCTTATACACTAACTTTCACACATCTAGATGGCCGGGCGGGGTGGGTGTGGAGCCAGAGACAGCAGGGGTTCACACTTTAGAACCAGTTCCTACATTTGAATATAAAAATGGATCAAACAAAACTATGCTACATTTTATCTCTGGGACCCTTAGGATGACAAATCAGAGCAAGATTACTGAATGTAAGTACAATTTCTTTTTTATTTACCTTCAGAGGTGAATGTATCAAACCAGTTGCCGTGATAATTTTTTTGTTGTTGTGCACTCTCCTTGAACAATAGCATGGTATTTTTACTGCTACTGTAAATTGGAAAGTGCTGTTAGATAAAAAATAATTTAAGCTTTCTGCCCATATAAGACATGTCTATGTCCTGGAAAGTTTGCTGTTACTTACAAGCAGTCATGCTAATCACATTAGCGCACATTAGCTCAACCGTCCAGTATACGGGACACCGATTCCGTAGAGGTTAACAAGCCTTCCAACTAATATTGCTGATGTGGCTTCACAAAGTGTGAAAAGAGCCCAGCCAACTCCTGAGAGTACTCTTTCCTGGAGCAAACGAGTCAATTCCAAGGAGCGCTTATTCATTATACAGCGAGTGATGGCTTTACTATGCATATTTTATGCTTTAAACCCTGCAAGTTTCATGAAGTTGTCCAAATGAGTAGTATTTAAAACCGAGGTGAAGTAATTCATTTGAATAATTTAGCTTGAATGTCTCAAATAAGCATTAGTACCAAGGTCAATAGTTCTGCTCCAGTCAGAAGCTGCTTTTCAATAATGGTGGGCTCTCCTTTAAAATAACATTCTGCTGCAAGAGAGATTCAACCAAAACTGCTTATTACGTATTAGCATGGCTTGGTGTTGAGATAACTAACACCATAGCTCTGGTACAGGGCTTGAATTATGCAATCCTTCGCCAACAAAACACATGAAACAAACATTTCACACTCTACTCTCTACAGCAAAGCCATAAAGTAGTAACTCAATGCATGTGTTGAGAGTGCAATATCATGGTGTTGTGACATTTGAGGGATATTCTCAGGAGACCCTGCTTTGGGAGCACACACACCCCAGAGCCTTCCCATTCTCTCACACACACACAACATGCTAACGATGCTAACGATGCTAACGCTACACAGTCCACCAGTTAACGATGCTAACGACGCTAACGCTACACAGTCCACCAGTTAACGATGCTAACGACGCTAACGCTACACAGTCCACCAGTTAACGATGCTAACGATGCTAACGCTATACAGTCCACCAGTTAACGATGCTAACGACGCTAACGCTACACAATCCACCAGTTAACGATGCTAACGACGCTAACGCTACACAGTCCACCAGTTAACGATGCTAACGATGCTAACGCTACACAGTCCACCAGTTAACGATGCTAACGATGCTAACGCTACACAGTCCACCAGTTAACGATGCTAACGATGCTAACGCTATACAGTCCAACACCAGTTCCTAAGTTCCTTCCATATCAGTTGTCCTGCGCTGTCTGAACCACTAACTAAGTCTCGTCTTATCCACCTTTGCTGATTCTGGCATTAGTAGAGTTGTACAAGTATATATTGGGGGACAAACGTGGCAGAGGCAATCTAAGGTAAATATTTAAATCCAGCCTGTTGATTTCTCAGGGCCGGCAGGGTGTAAACGGGGATCAGTATTGGTAGAAACTATTCCCTGGGTAACTCTTCGGGACTAACGCAAGGCGACAGAGCAGCATGCCAAATAGCACGGCAGTGTGCTGTGACACCACTGGGGTTTTAATATGGCTCAGCATGGCCTTCAGCTTAGAGACGGCTGGTAAGGCAGACCGTTATCCATTTATTATGAGTGTATATCATTAGCCCCAGAATGTGTGTGCGTGTGTGCGTGTGTGTGTGTGTGTGTGTGTGTGTTTGTGCGTGTTTGCATGCATGCTGTGTATGTCCATGTGTGAGAGAAGTTTTACAATATGTTCAGTTTGACCCTGTGTACAGATTACCATGTCTGACTGGGTTTTACTAGATGTTCAGTTTCACCCTACACCGTGTGTGAGGCGGTGTGTGTACGGCAGGGTTTTATGAATGTAGCTATTATACATACTAATCAAAGTCACTACCCAGGCACTAATCTCGGTTAACCCAGAACTAAAGTTTTGCCTAATTGGTCAGCTGCTCGATTCATTTCTGGGTCCAAATTCAAAAGATGCTGACACCTACAAAATCGTGATTTGTCCAAATAACCAGTGAGGAAAAACCCAAACAACCAGAACTACCTCTGCTCCTTATCCCATGCATCCCATTCCATCCCGACAGATTCCACGGTACCAGTTAGGTTTACGTAGATCTGTCCACGAGAGATTACCCATACACTCAAAGCCTTGTCGATTAAAGTCCTCTATCTTTCTTTCACGTGCCAAATACTGCCTGGCTTTAAACTGAGGCCATATTAGCAGGTGTGTTAAAAAAATGTCAGTAAAACGTAATGTGTGACTGACTACATGTAAAATTCATTGTGTCGGTCAGTTTATTTCTCAGAAAAATGACAGACAGGCGAGGATACCTGAATGACTGACTCAGTCAGTGACTTCCACACGTATCATTTGTGTAAAACTGACACGACTGAAGCGAGAGATTTCTATACCATTTCTAGCTCGTATACTTTGGGGGGCCTCAAACCCAGTGGCGGCTCCTGAAAAAATTCTCAGGAGGGGCAATTTTTCTGATGATTTAGGTGACCTACACACATTTAAAAAAAGATATGTCCAGCAACAACATGAAGACAGGGGCAGCATATAAGTCAATACCAGAAGCATTTATTGACTGATCTCAAAAGTGTTGGCTTACCAGGGTTGGTGGAGCCCTCAGTTTCATCTTTGCCTCGCAAAGCTAACTCAAACACTCCGCAAAACTTCACACACTGGATTAGCCGGCTGAGGATGTGGCGGTTCTTGCTAATGTCGTAGTAAATATATTTGTTATAGTGAATATGGAATATGACATGTTGAGTAAAATGTTGTGCTAAGATCTATTTAGGTCAGGAGCTGGTTATAAGTTCTGTTCCTATCCAATAACAATGGACAAAAGGGTCCTATCTTGTCAGCCTTGTCAGCAGGTGGCCAAGGACAACACCCATGCCATAGGCCTCTCAGTTCTTCCAACTCACGAGTTCTTGCTCTGAGGACACACACACACACACAAACACACACACACACACATCATCACTGTTAAACACACACACACACACACACACATTATCACTGTTAAACACACACACACACACACAAAAATCCCCTCTCTTAGGCTGAACATTTGAAGACAGAGAACCCGACTCAGAGCCAATGCAACAGTGACAGTAGCCTGCAGGGGACCTCGCCCAACTCATCAGGACCAATCAGAAGATCAGAACTACTAGATTGAACCTACTTCATTTATTGCATAAAATGTCTGCACACAATGTTTCGGGGCTCTCTTCAGATAATAATAATAATAATAATAATAATAATATGCCATTTAGCAGACGCTTTTATCCAAAGCGACTTACAGTCATGCGTGCATACATTTTTGTGTATGGGTGGTCCCGGGGATCGAACCCACTACCTTGGCATTACAAGCACCATGCTCTACCAGCTGAGCTACAGAAAGTGGATACTCATGGATGCGCATTGCAATTGTAAAATGTCAACACAATTGGAGACACCACGTCATTTTTGGAGACATGTTATTGACAGTAAACTATTGTAGATGCGACTGCTAACTAACTAAAACATTTTAGCTGGCTAGCTAATCATCTTAGCTAAATGTGGGGCAAACAATTCAGTTATTTACCGTTAATTTGAGGGATTGGGGTGAAAGAAATCGAGTTACATAGTGATACTTTACGATATACTGTATTGACAATATCGCAATATTTTAGCGCTAGTTGGCTGTACCTGCACCAAAACACCATTATTGTTCCTTCATAGCTTGTTCTCAATCTTTTCACATTGGGAGCCAATTTGTTTTCAGCACTTTTATTTCCATGACTGATCAAAACTCGTTCTCATGGCTTTCTGATCCCTCTGCAACAGACATATGGTGAGCAATAAAATCACAGTATCGAATCGCAATACGTATAGAATCATGAGACTCGCAATGCTGATGCATATATCTTATCGTGAGGTTCCTGGCAATTCCCAGCCCAAGTTCATTTGCCACAACAAATCTCTTCGCTAGCAAACGCGATGTCTTCTCCAAAACGGCAATGTGTCTCCAGCAATGTTTACTTTTTTGACGTTCTATGGCATCTCCACTTTCCAAGCATATATGACCACATGTAATATTTTGGTAAGTGATGCAAATAGTGAACTATGTAGGGCCAGGATGTAAAATATATGTAGCTGCAGCAATTTCTCTTATCTGATATGGTAAGTAATGGGGCTTAATTTATAGCTTCCTAAGAGTTTGACGAACGGGTCCGTGAACGCGATTCCAGATATATTTACCTCTGAATAAACTGCCTTTATTACACTATATCCACATCCAGTAAACTTGTGATTATCAACACTAACCTCATCGTTGTGGCGGCGGACAGCTAGCCTGTATCCCTCGTCATCCAGTTGAGTGAGTGGCAATGTCTTTTTTCGTTCGTACCAATTTTTGGAAAATCCTCGGGTGTAGGACTTTCCGCCTTTAGTAGAAACCTGTTGAATTATTAAATTTGGTCTGGGAGGTCCTAATTGTTTCGTTGCCAATTTATCTTCATTCGTTCGCCGACAAAAAGGAACTTCTTTCAAACAATCCACTCTTTTCTCAGTTACGTTCATGGTTACGTAACGTATGACGAAAGCGCGTAAGTGCAAGCCCACAGACACCCATTGAGATTGTATTGAAGGCTCTGAAATTTGAAAAAAATAGATTTTACATGGGAGTCTATGACAGAAGTTCTGGGCGATTTTCAATCTGACTGAAATCGCCCCAAAAGGGGGTGGAGCCATTTGAAGCACGACTTTAGCCTGATTCGACGTTTAGTGGCAGTGTGGCACTGTGGCAGATCAGACGTATAGATTACAACACTGATAACTACTGTTGCCGTGATATAATTGATTAGAAAAAAAATCCCTTCCTTTTCCCGTTTGGCAGTGCGTCGCCCATATCGCCCTATTGAACAGGCCGTCCCTGCTCAAACCTCAACAGAACTTTGCTAATCTTTTCATTACTTTGGGGCCTCAAACCGCAACAGAAGTGCTCATGTTTTCACCTCGTGCTCTTATTTCTCCTAGCGTGTGTAGAGAGAGAGAGCAGCCAGCCTCCTCTGTAATAACATTTAGAGCGAGTGGGTCGCAGGGTGATGATGTGTCCTCAATATCGTCCAGAAGATCGATGTGGTGAGTAAACCTTTTGCTGCAATCAGCGGTGAGCACAAAAATAAATTGAACTTAAATCGCTGTGGCAAATGAGTCATCTGGGCCCACTAGTAAAATTACATATACAGTGCATTCAGAAAGTATTCATACCCCTTTACTTTTTCCATATTTTGTTGTGTTACAGCCTGAAATTAAAACACAATACCCCATAATGTCAAAGTGGAATCATGTTTTTATACATTTTTAAAAATTAATAAAAAAATGAAAGGCTGATATGTCTTGAGTCAATAAGTATTCAACCCATTTGCTATGGCAAGCCTAAATAAGTTCAGGAGTAAAAATGTGCTTAACAAGTCACATAATAAAGTGCATTTGGAAAGTATTCAGACCCCTTGACTTTTTCCACATTTTGTTACGCTACAGCCTTATTCTAAAATTTATTAAATTTGTATTTTTCCTCATCAATCTACACACAATACCCATAATGACAAAGTGAAAACAGGTTTTTAGAAATTTTGCAAATATTGTAAAAATGTATACCTTATTTACCGGTACATAAGTATTCAGACCCTTTGCTATGAGACTCGAAATTGAGCTCAGGTGCATCCTGTTTCCATTGATCATCCTTGAGATGTTTCTGCAACTTGATTGGAGTCCACCTGTGGTAAATTCAATTGTTTGGACATGATTTGGAAAGGCACACACCTGTCTATATAAGGTCCCACAGTTGACAGTGCATGTCAGAGCAAAAACCAAGCCATGAGGTCAAAGGAATTGGCCGTACAGCTCCAAGATAGGATTGTGTCGAGGCACAGATCTGGGGAAGGTACCAACAAATTCTGCAGCATTGAAGGTCCCCAAGAATACAGTGGTCTCCATCATTCTTAAATGGAAGAAGTTTGGATCCACCAAGACTCTTTCTAGAGCTGGCCGCCCGGCCAAACTGAGACATCGGGGGAGAAGCGCCTTGGTCAGGGAGGTGACCAAGAACCCGATGGTCACTCTGACAGAGCTCCAGAGTTCCTCTGTGGAGATGGGAGAACCTTCCAGAAGGACAACCATCTCTGCAGCATTCCACCATTCAGGCCTTTATGGTAGAATGGCCAGACGGAAGTCACTCCTCTGTAAAAGGCACATGACAGCCCACTTGGAGTTTACCAAAAGGTACCTAAAGGACTCAGACCATGAGAAACAAGATTCTCTGGTCTGACGAAATCAAGATTGAACTCTTTGGCCTGAATGCCAAGAGTCACGTCTGGAGGAAACCTGGCACCATCTAGTCAGGATCGAGGGAAAGATGACCAGAGCAAAGTACAGAGAGATCCTTAATGAAAACCTGCTCCAGAGCGCTCAGGACCTCAGACTGGGGCGAAGGTTCACCTTCCAACTGGACAACGACCCTAAGCACACAGCCAAGACAACGCAGGAGTGGCTTCAGGACAAGTCTTTGAATGTCCTTGAGTGGCCCAGCCAGAGCCCAGACTTGAACCCGATCAAACATCTCTGGAGAGACCTGAAAATAACTGTGCAGCAACACTCCCCATCCAAACTGACAGACCTTGAGAGGATCTGCAGAGAAGAATGGGAGAAACTCCCCAAATACAGGTGTGTCAACCTTGTAGCGTCATACCCAAGAAGACTCAAGGCTCTAATTGCTGCCAAAGGTGCTTCAACAAAGTACTGAGTAAAAGGTCTGAATACTTATGTAAAAGTGATATTTCCATAGTTTATTTTGCATAAATTAGCAAAACGTTCTAAAAACCTGTTTTTCTTTGCCATTATGGGGTATTGTATGTAGATTGATGAGGGAAAAAAACAATTGAATCAATTTTAGATTAAGGCTGTAACGTAACAAAATGTGGAAAAAATCTGAGGGTCTGAATACTTTCCGAATGCAGTGTAAATTGCATGGACTCACTCTTTGTGCAGTAATATGTTTAACATGATTTATTGACTACCTCATCTCTCTACCCCGGTCATACAATGATCTGTAAGGTCCCTCATTCGAGCAGTGAATTTCAAACACATATTCAACCACAAAGACCGGGGTTGTTTTCCAATGCCTCACAAAGAAGGGCACCTATCGGTAGAAGGGTAAAATTTTTCAAGCATACATTGAATATCCCTTTGAGAATGGTGATGTTATTAATTACACTTTGAATGGTGTATTAATACACCCAGTCACCACAAAGATACAGGCCTCCTTCCTAACTCAGTTGCCGGAGAGGAAGGAAACCGCTCAAGGATTTTACCATGAGGCCATTGGTGACTTTAAAACAGTTACAGTTTAGTGGATGTGATAGGAGAGAACTGAGAATGGATCAACAACGTTGTAGCTACTCCACAATACCAACCTAATTGACAGAGTGAAATGAAGGAAGCCTGTACAGAATAACAAATATTCCAAATCATGCATCCTGTTTGCAATAAGGCACTAAAGTAAAACTGCAAAAAATGTGGCAAAGAAATGAACTTTATGTCCTGAATACAAAGCGTAATGTTTGGGGCAAATCCAACACAACACATCACTGAGTACCACTCTTCATATTTTCAAGCACGATAGGTGTCTGCATCATGTTATGGGTATGTTTGTCATCGGCAAGGACTAGGGATTTCTTTAGGATAAAAATAAACAGAATAGAACTAAGCACAGGCAAAATCCTAGAGGAAAACCTGGTTCAGTCTGCTTTCCAACAGACACTGGGAGACAAATTAATCTTTCAGTAGGACAATAACCTAAAACACAAGGCCAAATCTACACTGGAGTTTCTTACCAAGACGATATTGAATGTTCCTGAGTGGCTTAGTTACAGTTTGGACTTAAATCAGCTTGAAAATATATGGCAAGGCCTGAACATGGCTGTCTAGCAATGATCAACAACCAAGAATTTAAAAAAGAATAATGTGCAAATATTGTACAATCCAGGTGTGCAAAGCTCTTAGACACATACCCCAGAAAGACTCAGCTTTAATCGCTGCCAAAGGTGATTTTAACATGTATTGACTCGGGGGTTTGAATACTTATGTAAATTAGAAATGACATTTTAAATAAATTAGCAAAACATTTCTAAAAAACATGTTTTCTCTTTGTCATTATGGGGTTTTGTGTGTAGATGGTGAGGGGAAAAAACACTTTAATACCTTTTGAATTCAGGCTGTAACAAAATATGGAATACATCAAGGTGTATGAATACTTTCTGAAGGCATTGCACATCCTTAAATCAAGATTAATTCAAGCAACAGGAGTGCAGGAGACGTATCACCTTGAAGCGTGAGATGTTTGAAGAAAGTCATATTCTTTTCTCCAGAGGGAGCATAGTACATCAACACGTATACGAAATCCAGACATGGGTTCAAATACTATTTGAAATCATTTAAAATATTTTAGCTGTATTTTATTGAGCTTGCCTGTTGCTATGGAAGTACTAGACACACTCCAGGCAGGCTAAAGCAAACACTCAAAGATTTCAAATTGTGTTTGAACCTAGGTCTGACGAGATCCTAGATGTGTATGTGTTTTGCGTTGGTGCAATTTGTTTCAAGACTATCGAGTTCCTATCCAGCCAGCACATTTGGTTTCTTGGAAGTTGTGGGAACGTACGTTTTTGGTTTCCCATTGGTTCTGGGAACGAAGCCATAAGTTTCCTGACCGGTAAAACTGAACGTTTTTTAAACGTTTTGAGAACAGAAGTGAACATTTCTCCTGTTATGGGAATGTCCATTTTTTTCGGTTGGAGGGAGGTTCTGAGAACTTTTTACTATGGTTCCCTGAAAGTTTTCCTGGGAGGTTTTATTAACGTTCTGAGAACAGAAATTATAGGTTATTTTAAGGTAATTAAATAACGTTCTGAGAACATGTTTCAAAAATACTTTTAATAAAACTGCTAACTGAGTTTGGGTAACTGTTTTGAACTCCAAGCACAGATAGGACACATGGAAATGCATTTGCTTAGGCATTAATCATGCAAACACATGTATGTATTTACTGTGGCACGGCGTCAAAGAGATTCTAACCTATAATCTTCTGTTCTTTATTCATGGATTAGTCCACTGCACCACCAGGATGGAGCTAGCACCCCATGTTTTTTAACTCATAGAAAGCTGGTCATTTTAGTCTATTCAAACAGATCCCATGTTAAAGGAAACAATCACTCATTAAGATCAAGTGTGGCCAATTACTGGGCGAGGCCAACACACCTGAACACACTTAAGATAGAGGATAGAGAGTTATGTTGATGCTGAGAATGGAATGTATATGTTTTTAAATAACATTCTTAGAACGTTCACTGAACAACAGTTTTCTTGTGTTTTTTATATAAAGTTTTCTTAACGTTCTCAGAACAATTAGAGAACATTACTTTAAATAGAACCATTAGGACATCTGTAGGAAACGTTATGCTGAAGTACTGAAATTCCCACAGAAGCACGTTGTTTCTTAATGTTTTCAGAACTATTTCTGAACATTTCCAATGTGAAACCAGTTGGAGAACGTTCCTAGAACATTACCAAACTGAAAGGAAATGTAACCATCTTTGAACTTTTAGGAAACATTCTGTTTAAGTAATGAAACGTTTTTATTTTGGTCAAGTTTCTTAAAATATGCTGATAATGTTCCAAATCCAAGCTACTATCCTGCACCATTCCCAGGAAAGTTGAAGGAAGGATGTATGCAAAATAACCATAGGACAACCACCATCTCACCAAATATACAGTATGGCTCTCAGAACGTTACGTGCTAGCTGGGTATATCCTCACAACTTAATTTCTGTGCATTACATTGTCAGCTGGGTGGTCTTCCCCTCAGCGCCCATATGACGTTCATCACCAAGCGTTTGGTGTTTATAGACAGTCGACCAGCACCATGAATATTAACTGGGAGGGGGAAGCCCTGTCTGGGTAATTTCATTCTATGCTTTTTAATGGAAGACAGCTAATTCCCGTTCATTCACCACTGTGTGATGGAAAAGGCTCTGTGTGTGTGTGTGTGTGTGTTTGTGTGTGTGTGTGTGTCAGTGTGTGTGTGTGTGTGTGTGTGTGTGTGTGTGTGTGTGTGTGTGTGTGTGTGTGTGTGTGTGTGTGTGTGTGTGTGTGTGTGTGTCAGTGTGTGTGTGTCAGTGTGTGTGTGTCAGTGTGTGTGTGTGTGTGTGTGTGTGTGTGTGTGTGTGTGTGTGTGTGTGTCAGTGTGTGTGTGTCAGTGTGTGTGTGTCAGTGTGTGTGTGTGTGTGTGTGTGTGTGTGTGTGTGTGTGTGTGTGTGTCAGTGTGTGTGTGTCAGTGTGTGTGTGTGTGTGTCTGTGTGTGTGTGTCAGTGTGTGTGTGTGTACTCCCACTTCCAATGATCCCCACATAACTCCTAGGTCTTTGCTGTTTTATTATTTAGGAGCTGGCTGGGCCAGACTCAGACATATGGAGGGGAGAAGTCACTCATTACTGTAGGGCTGGTTCAGCTGCTCCTGGCTGTATATGAGCTGTCTTCTCATTTTGGATCTACTGTCCCCTTCCTTTTCTACACAAGGTCTGCCTATCTGTCTGTCCATGTCTGTAAGTCAGTCAGTTTCCCAGCCAACCAGGTTTAAAATTGTTTTGCAGTATTTAGTAATAATAGATTTTCTGTGTGTCTCTCTCTCTCACTCACTCACTCCCTCTCCCTCTCTCTCTCCCTCCCTCTCTCTCGTTCTCTCTCTCTCTCTCTCCATGTATATACACAGAGAGAGAGAGAGAGAGAGGGAGAGAGAGAGAGACACACACAGAGAGAGAGAGAGAGAGAGAGAGAGAAGAGAAGAGAGAGATAGAGAGAGAGAGAGAGAGAAGAGAGAGAGAGAGAGAGAGAAAGACAACCTGTCTCAAACAACAGAGAGGAATTCTATTTACAGTATGTTAGCTAGCTGGTTAAGTCTATGGGCATTTCCATCTAAAATGACTCATGAGCACCAACATGTGAAGTTCATAGGTGCATGTCAAATTGGTTGTCAAACGAAAGTGAAGAGTCTATATTTTTGAGAAAATAAGGTATACAGTATATACAATTTTCTATTTTTTCATCCATCCTAAAAATAATGAATAAGCAAAGGCTTTGATGTCTGGTCAAACGAAAGTAGTTTGTTGCTGTACTCAACTCTTAGTCCTGTGTTTCCTAAATTCTGTCCTGTGCCCCCCCCCCCCCCCCCCCCCTGTGTGACCGTTTTTGCCCTAGCTCTGCACAGCTGATTCAAACAACCAACTCATCATCAAGCTTTGATTATTTGAATTTGGGAAACCCTGTCTTAGACTAAATATACCAGAAAAAAATATTAAAAGGTATTAGAGAAACATCAAAACACAATAATGTTGAAGTAAAGGCCCCTACCAACTAATATCAACACATATCTACACTGAACAGAAATATAAACATGTAAAGTGTTGGTCCTATGTTTCATGAGTTGAAATAAAAGATCCCAGAAATTGTACATACGCACAAAAAGCATATATTTCTCCCAAATGTTGTGCACAATTTTGTTAGTGAGCATTTCTCCTTTGCCAAGATAATCCATCCACCTGACAGGTGTGGCATATCAAGAAGCTGATTAACCTTTCCAGGACACAGACATGTCTTATATGGGCAGAAAGCTTACATTCTTGTTAATCTAACTGCACTGTCCAATTAACATTAGCTATTACCTTGAACAAATACCATGCTGTTGTTTGAGGAGAGTGCGCAACAACAAAAAACTTATCACGGCAACTGGTTTGATACATAATGTACTTAAATTCAGTAATATTGCTCTGATTTGTCATCCTAAGGGTACCAGAGATAAAAAGTAGCATAGTTTTGTTTGATAAAATCCATTTTTATATTCAAATGTAGGGAACTTGGTTCTACAGTTTGAACCCCTGCTGTCTCTTGCTCCACATCCACCCGCCCGGCCATCTAGATGTGTGAAAGTTAGTGTATAAGTTAATTATCCATCATGTATGATATTCCTGGGAGTGTGTAAACTTACATTTTGTATTACCATATCATTTTTGTATGTTCTCTATAGTTATGTACTTCAAAATCTATCAATTGACCAATTCGGCACATTTGGGCAGACTTGATACAAAATAGTCCAGTATTGCAATGCTTCACTTGACCAATCTGAAACTTTGCACACACACTGCTGCCATCTAGTCGCCAAAACCTACATTGCGCCTAAAATGCAATATTATATTGTGGCCTTTCTCTTGCATTTCAAAGATGATGTATTATCTTTTACCAGATCTAATGTGTTATATTCTCCTACATTACTTTCACATTTCCACAAACTTCAAAGTATTTCCTTTCAAATGGTATCAAGAATATGCATATCGTTGCTTCATGTCCTGAGCTACAGGCAGTTAGATTTGGGTATGTCATTTTAGGAGAAAATTGAAAAAAAAGGTCAGATCCTTAAGAAGTTAAACAGCATGATCGTTACATAGGTGCACCTTGTGCTGTGGACAATACAATGCCACTCTAAAATGTCAATTATATCACACAACACAATGCCACAGATGTCTCAAGTTTTGAGGGAGCATGCAATTGGCATGCTGACTGCAGGAAATTCCACCAGAGCTGTTCCCAGAGAATTGAATGTTCATTTCTCTACCATAAGCTGCCTCCAACTTCGTTTTAGAGAATTTGGCAGTACGTACAACCGTCCTCACAACCGCAGGCATCGTGTGGGCGAGCAGTTTGCCTATGTCAACATTGTGAACAGAGTTCCCTATAGTGGCGGTTGGGTTTGGTATGGGCAGGCATAAGTTACGGACAACGAACACAATTGCATTTTATATATGGCAATTTGAATGCAAAGAGATACCGTGAAGAGATCCTAAGGCCCATTGCCATGCCATTCATCCGCCGCCATCACCTCATATTTCAGCATGATAATGCACGGCCCAATGTCGCAAGGATCTGTACACAATTCCTGGAAGCAGTTCTTACATGGCCTGCATACTCACCAGACATGTCACCCATTGAGCATGTTTGGGATGCTCTGGACGAAGTGTACGACAGCGTGTTCCAGTTCCCGCCGATACTCAGCAACTTCGCACAGCCATTGAAGAGGAGTGGGACAACATTCCACGGGCCACAATAAACAGCCTGATCAACTCTATGCGAAGAAGACTTGTAGCTTTGCATGAGGCAAATGGTGGTCACACCAGATACTGACTGGTTTTCTGATCCACAACCCTAACTTTTTTTTAAAGGTATCTTTGACCAACAGATGCATATGTGTATTCCCAGTCATGTGAAATCCATAGATTAGGGCCTAATGAATTTATTTAAATAGACTGATTTCCTTACATAAACTGCAACTTTGAAATTGTTGCATGTTGTATTTATATTTTTGTTCCGTGTAGTTTTGGAGAAGTTATTAGCCTTACTGACACCTACCACTACCACCTACCCTTTTTCCATTTACTCTAACAAGCATCTTCACCCAATGAGCACCGACTGACACCGAACGTCCATGGACGTTGAAAAATAGTTGAAATTTGGTCAGTCTGCTTTTGCTGGACCAAATCTGAACCAATCATATATGTCTATATTTCACAAGTTTGGACAGAAGAGTACAGTACAGTAAAGAAAAGTACAGAACAGTACAGAACAGTACAGTAAATAATAATAAATAATAATAAATGAATGTAGAGTACAGTATAATGTACTGTACTGAACTCTACTGTACTCAACTCAACTCTACTGTGCTGTACTCAACTCTACTGTACTCAACTCAACTGAACTCAACTCTACTGTACTCAACTCTACTGTACTCAACTCAACTCTACTGTGCTGTACTCAACTCTACTGTACTCAACTCTATCTGTACTCAACCTTCTACTGTACTCAACTCTACTGTACTCAACCTACGGTACTCAACTCACTGTGCTGTACTCAACTCTACTGTACTGAGCTCTAATGTACTTAACTCTACTGTACTCAACTCAACTCTACTGTACTCAACTCAACTCTACTGTACAGTACTCAACTCTACTGTACTCAACTCAACTCTACTGTACTGTATTCAACTCTACTGTACTGTACTCAACTCTACTGTACTCAACTCAACTCTACTGTACTGTATTAAACTCTACTGTACTGTACCCAACTCTACTGTACTCAACTCAACTCTACTGTACTGTACTCAACTCTACTGTACAGTACTCAACTCTACTGTACTCAACTCAACTCTACTGTACTGTACTCAACTCTACTGTACAGTATTCACTCTACTGTACTGTACTCAACTCTACTGTACTCAACTCTACTCTACTGTACTCAACTCTACTGTACTCAACTCTACTGTACTCAACTCTACTGTACTGTACTCTACTGTACTCAACTCTACTGTACTGAACTCTACTGTACTGTACTCAACTCTACTATACTCAACTCTACTGTACTGAACTCTACTTTACTGAACTCTACTGTACTGTACTCAACTCTACTGTACTCAACTCTACTGTACTCAACTCTACTTTACTTAACTCTACTGTACTGTACTCTACTGTACTCAACTCTACTGTACTGTACTCTTCTGTGCTGTACTCAACTCTACTGTACTGAGCTCTAATGTACTTAACTCTACTGTACTCAACTCAACTCTACTGTACTCAACTCAACTCTACTGTACAGTACTCAACTCTACTGTACTCAACTCAACTCTACTGTACTGTATTCAACTCTACTGTACTGTACTCAACTCTACTGTACTCAACTCAACTCTACTGTACTGTATTAAACTCTACTGTACTGTACTCAACTCTACTGTACTCAACTCAACTCTACTGTACTGTACTCAACTCTACTGTACAGTACTCAACTCTACTGTACTCAACTCAACTCTACTGTACTGTACTCAACTCTACTGTACTCAACTCTACTGTACTGTACTCAACTCTACTGTACTCAACTCTACTCTACTGTACTCAACTCTACTGTACTCAACTCTACTGTACTGTACTCTACTGTACTCAACTCTACTGTACTGAACTCTACTGTACTGTACTCAACTCTACTGTACTCAACTCTACTGTACTCAACTCTACTGTACTCAACTATACTGTACTGAACTCTACTGTACTGAACTATACTGTACTGTACTCTACTGTACTCAACTCTACTGTACTCATCTCTACTGTACTCAACTCTACTGTACTGAACTCTACTGTACTGTACTCAACTCTACTCTACTGTACTCAACTCTACTGTACTGTACTCAACTCTACTGTACTCAACTATACTGTACTCAACTCTACTGTACTCTACTCAACTCTACTGTACTGTACTCAACTCTACTGTACTCATCTCTACTGTACTCAACTCTACTGTACTCTACTCAACTCTACTGTACTGTACTCAACTCTACTGTACTGTACTCAACTCTACTGTACTCATCTCTACTGTACTGAACTCTACTCTTTTGTACTCAACTCTACTGTACTGAACTCTACTGTACTCAACTCTACTGTACTCATCTCTACTGTACTCAACTCTACTGTACTGTACTCAACTCTACTGTACTGTACTCAACTCTACTGTACTGAACTCTACTGTACTCAACTCTACTGTACTCAACTCTACTGTACTCAACTCTACTGTACTGTACTCAACTCTACTGTACTGAACTCTACTGTACTCAACTCTACTGTACTCAACTCTACTGTACTCATCTCTACTGTACTCAACTCTACTGTACTCAACTCTACTCTACTGTACTCTACTCTACTGTACTCAACTCTACTTTACTCAACTCTACTGTTCACATCTCAACTCTACTGTGCTGTACTGAACTCTACTGTGTTGTACTGTGATATCCAAACTGCAGGTTAGCGTTTTTCGGCATGAATCTTGTTCTGGAGGCATCTCTGCAGAGTGTTCTTGAGCGGGCACAGCCACAAAGTCATAAAATCTGATTTTAAACATAACCTTAACCTTAACCCTAACCTTAACCACACTGCTAACCCTAATGCCTAACCATAACTTTAAATGAAGACCTCTTTTTTTTTTTTTTTTACCGTTTTTTTTTTTAATGAATTTTTACACTTTGACTTTGTAGCTGGCCTATATTAAACGGATGACAATAAACAGCAACCTGCGTCCAAACTTGTGGAAAAATAGACGTCTACGATTGGTTCAGATTTGGTACAGTCCGGACCAACCAAATGTGGTCTTGTTTGGGGCGTAGCAACATTAGAATAATAGCCAGTGAGTAGAATTATACTCAGTTACGCAAAAGAAGGATATTGCATATTTCTACCTTTGTGTACCTTTTCAGATACATCACCATGAACAGAATGATACAGGGAATAGATTAGGGTCCCATGATGTAATTTCTTTGACGTAATTCCATTGCCAGATGTAAATCCACTTCACCTACTGTAGTTCAGTAACCAAAAAAAAAATATATATATATATTTAACTCAAGGTGTCATGTCATAACTGACACTTCATTCTGTCTGCAGACATCTTTGAATCTTGATTTGGAGATTATATTTATCCGGGCCCGCCAGTGTAACTGCTAAACTGCTTGCTGTATACTGGATTGTGTGATTGTACACATGTATTGGATTGTTGGTTTACTAACGTGTTAGTTCTAGTTTGTTGACTATAACGATACTACGGTTACAATGATGTAGGCTGTGTAGTGGTTAGCGGTTATGGTATGAAGGCTTGGCTTGGAGAGGTTATTGCACCCTGGTGATAGACAGCTGTTGTGTTGTGCAATGAAGTCCACAAGCGAAGTGCAAAGGTGAGAGGAGGAGTGATGATGCTGTATGTGGCTGCAATGGAAATGAACTGTGTGTGCAGGTGATCAAGGGTGTATTCATTCCGACGATTCTGTCGCAAAACGTTTCTTAAACGGAAATAAACGGAAGGAAAAAGGGGAGAGACCTACATGAATTTGTCCAATAGAAACTCTTGTTTTTGTTTTTTATGGACTAATGATCACACCCCAGATCAGCTAGATGAAGGCAATAGTGTGCAAGGTGGTATTGAATCTGTCACTGTCTGTCAACTTGATTAGCATACTCCAATTTCTCTCTCGACCTGTTTACCTACGTTATAAACTTTCATTTGTAGGCTAGGTTGTAGCAACCTCATGATGGGTACAGGGAATATTAGAGTATCATGTAGGAGCCTAAACTTATCGTTACATTGTAAATGGAATATGAATGACAGTCATCCAATATGCTGTAATAGAAATAAGGCTATGCTCATAAAAAAAAAAAAAGTGTCCTCCCTAATCTTGAACTGCACCCACCGCCTCTGTAGCTCAGCTGGTAGAGCACGGCGCTTGTAACGCCAAGGTAGTGGGTTCGATCCCCGGGACCACCAATACGCAAAAATGTATGCACGTATGACTGTAAGTCGCTCTGGATAAAAGCGTCTGCTAAATGGCATATTATATTATTATTATCACTGAGCTCCACCACCTCTACTACTGAAACATCCCACACATCTCAGAGAAGAGCATGTATGTTGGGGTATGCACACACGGAGACGCACAAACGTGGACACACACACACGCACGCACGCACGCACGCACGCACGCACCCACACACACACACACACACACACACACACACACACACACACACACACACACACACACAGGGGTACGGAGGCACGCTCCTCAAATCTAATATTTTTATTGGTCACATACAAGTATTTAGCAGATGTTATTGCGGGTGTAGCGAAATGCTTGTGTTCCTAGCTCCAACAGTGCAGTAGTATCTAACAATTCACAACATTACACACAAATTAAAAAGTAAAAAATTGAATTTAGAACTATATAAATATTAGGATGAGCAATGTCGGAGACGCATTGGCTAAAATACAATAGAATAGAATACAGTATAAACATATGAAATGAGAGAAGATGGCTGCCGTTTTACAGCCCTCTAACCAATTGTACAATTATGTGTGTTTTTCCGCGTTATTTGTAATTTATTCTGTACATAATGTTTCTGCCATCGTCTCTTATAACCAAAAAGAGCTTCTGGATATCAGGACAGCGATTACTCACCTCGTATTGGACTAATCATTTTTCTTCAACAAGTCGGACGCAAAGGATATCCTACAGACACCCGACAAGGCCGAAATCCCCGTCATTCGCATGAGAAAGAGACTGAGATATCGTGGACGTAGGTCGGGGTGCCTTGTAAGGATCCGATGGCGAGCGAATAAACTGCCTCTTCCATCAATCCTATTAGCCAATCTTCAATCATTTGAGAATAAATTGGATGACCTAAGATTACGGTTATCCTACCAACGGGACATTAAAAACTAATATCTTATGTTTCACAGAGTCGTGGCTGAACGACAACATGGACAACATACAGCTAGCGGGCTATACGCTACATCGGCAGGATAGAACGGCTGACTCCGGTAAGACAAGGGGTGGCGGTCTGTGTATATTTGTAAAAAACAGCTGGTGCACACAATCAAATACTAAGGAAGTCTCTAGGTTTTGCTCGCCTGATGTAGAGTATCTTATGATAAGCTGTAGACCACACTATTTACCAAGTGAGTTTTCATCTATATTTTTCATAGCTGTCTATTTACCACCACAAACCAATAATGGCATTAAGATTGCACTGAATGAGCTGTATAAGGCCATAAGTGAACAGGAAAACGCTCATCCAGAGGCAGCGCTCCTAGTGGGCGGGGACTTTAATGCAGGGAAACTTAAATCCGTTCTACCTAATTTCTACCAGAATGTTAAATGTGCAACCAGAGCGAAAAAACTCTAGACCACCTTTACTCCACACACAGAGACACATACAAAGCTCTACCTCACCCTCCATTTGGCAAATCTGACCATAACTCTATCCTCCTGATTCCTGCTTATAAGCAAAAACTAAAGCAGGAAGCACCAGTGACTCGGTTAATGAAAACGTGGTCAGATGACGCAGATGCTAAGCTACGGGACTGTTTTGCTAGCACAGACTGGAACATGTTCCGGGATTCTTCAGATAGCATTGAGGAGTACACCACATCAGTCACTGGCTTCATCAATAAGTGCATCGATGATGTCGTCCCCACAGTGACCATACGTACATACCTCAACCAGAAGCCATGGATTACAGGCAACATCCACACTGAGCTAAAGGGTAGAGCTGCCGCCTTTCAAGGAGCGGGACTCTAACCCGGACGCTTATAAGAAATCCCGCTATGCCTTCCGACGAACCATCAAACAGGCAAAGAGTCAATACAGGACTAAGATTGAATCGTACTACACCGGCTCTGACGCTCGTCGGATGTGGCAGGGTTTGAAAACTATTACAGACTACAAAGGGAAGCACAGCTGCGAGCTGCCCAGTGACACAATACTTCCAGACGAGCTAAACCACTTCTATGCTCGCTTCAAGGCAAGCAACACTGAAGCATGCATGAGAGCACCAGCTGTTCCAGATGACTATGTGATCACGCTCTCCGTAGCCAATGTGAGTAAGACTTTTAAGCAGGTCAACATTCACAAGGCCGCAAGGTCAGACGGATTACCGGGACGTGTACTCCAAGCATGTGCTGACCAACTGGCAAGTGTCTTCACTGACATTTTCAACATGTCCCTGACTGAGTATGTAATACCAACATGTTTAAAGCAGACCACCATAGTCCCCGTGCCCAAGGACACTAAGATAACCTGCCTAAATGACTACCGACCCGTAGCACTGACGTCTGTGGCCATGAAGTGCTTTGAAAGGCTGGTCATGGCTCACATCAACACCATTATCCCAGAAACCCTAGACCCACTCCAATTTGCATACTGCCCCAACAGATCCACAGATGATGCAATCTGTATTGCACTCCACACTGCCCTTTCTCACCTGGACAAGAGGAACACCTACGTGAGAATGCTTTTCATTGACTACAGCTCAGCATTCAACACCATAGTGCCCTCAAAGCTCATCACTAAGCTAAGGATCCTGGGACTAAACACCACCCTCTGCAACTGGATCCTGGACTTCCTGACGGGCCGCCCCCAGGTGGTAAGGGTAGGTAACAACACATCTGCCACACTGATCCTCAACACGGGGGCCCCTCAGGGGTGCGTGCTCAGTCCCCTCCTGTACTCCCTGTTCACCCATGACTGCATGGCCAGGCATGACTCCAACACCATCATTAAGTTTGCAGACGACACAACAGTGGTAGGCCTGATCACCGACAACGATGAGACAGCCTATAGGGAGGAGGTCAGAGACCTGGCCGTGTGGTGCCAGGATAACAACCTCTCCCTCAACGTGACCAAGACAAAGGAGATGATTGTGGACTACAGAAAAAAAAAAGAGGACTGAGCACGCCCCCGTTCTCATCGATGGGGCTGTAGTGGAACAGGTTGAGAGCTTCAAGTTCCTTGGTGTCCACATCACCAACAAACTATCATGGTCCAAACACACCAAGGCAGTCGTGAAGAAGGGCACGATAAAGCCTATTCCCCCACAGGAGACTGAAAATATTTGGCATGGATCCTCAGATCATCAAAAAATTATACAGCTGCACCATCGAGAGCATCCTGACTGGTTGCATCACCACCTGGTATGGCAACTGCTCGGCCTCCGACCGCAAGGCACTACAGAGGGTAGTGCGTATGGCCCAGTACATCACTGGGGCCAAGCTTCCTGCCATCAAGGACCTCTATACCAGGCGGTGTCAGAGGAAGGCCCTCAAAATTGTCAAAGACTCCAGCCACCCTAGTTATAGACTGTTCTCTCTGCTACCGCATGGCAAGCGGTACCGGAGTGCCAAGTCTAGGTTCCAAAAGACTTCTCAACAGCTTCTACCCCCAAGCCATAAGACTCCTGAACAGCTAATCATGCTAATCATGGCTACGCTGCTGCTACTCTGTTAATTATTCATGCATAGTCACTTTCACTCTACCCACATGTACATATTACTTCAACTACCTCAACTAGCCGGTGCCCCCGCACATTGACTCTGCACCGGTACCCCCCTGTATATATAGCCTCCCTACTGTTATTTTTTTTTACTTCTGCTCTTTTTTTCTCAACACTTTTTTGTTGTTGTTTTATTCTACTTTTTTATAAAAAAGGGCTGTAAGTAAGCATTTCACTGTAATGTCTGCACCTGTTGTATTCGGTGCATGTGGCCAATAAAATTTGATTTGATTTGATTTGATTAAAGTGACTAGTGTTCCATTATTAAAGTGACCAGTGATTCCATGTTGATGTACATCGGTAAGCAGCCTCTAACGTGCAGGGTTGAGTAACCGGGTGGTAGGCGCTAGTGATGGTTTAACAGTCTGATGGCCTTGAGACAGAAGCTCTTTTCAGTCTCTCGGTCCCATCTTTGATGCACCTGTACTGACCTCACCTTTTGGATGATAGCGGGGTGAACAGGCCGTGGCTTGGGTGGTTGATGTCCTTTATCATCTTTTTGACCTTCCTGTGACATCGGGTGCTGTAGGTGTCCTGGAGGGCAGGCAGTGTGCCCCCAGTGATGCGTTGGGCAGACCGCACCACCCTCTGGAGAGCCCTGCGGTTGCGGGCGGTGCAGTTGCCGTACCAGGCGGTGATACAGCCAGACAGGATGCTCTCAATGGTGCATCTGTAAAAGTTTGTCAGGGTCTTAGGGTCGAAACCACATTTCTTCAGCATCCTGAGGTTGAAGAGAAGCTGTTGCACCTTCATCACCACACTGTCTGTGTGGGTGGACCATTTTAGATTGTCAGTGATGTGCACGCTGAGGAACTTGAAGCTTTTCACCTTATCCACTACGTTCCCGTCGATGTTGATAGGGGCATGCTCCCTCTGCTGTTTCCTGAAGTCCACGATCATCTCCTTCGTTTTGTTGACGTTGAGGGAGAGGTTATTTTCCTTGCACCATTCCGCCAGGGCCCTCACCTCCTCCCTGTAGGCTGTCTCGTCATTGTTGGTAATCAGGCCTACTACCGTTGTGTCGTCTGCAAACTTGATGATTGAGTTGGAGGCATGCGTGGCCAAGCAGTCATGGGTGAACAAGGAGTACAGGAGGGATCTGAGCACGCACCCTTGTGAGGCGCCTTTGTTGAGGATCAGTGAAGTGTAGGTGTTGTTTCCTACCTTCATTTAGTTCAGTTACCTTCGCTTTCTTGGGTACAGGAAAAATTGTGAAAATCTTGAAGCAAGTGGGGACAGCAGACTGGGATAGGGAGAGATTGAATATGTTCGTAAACACTCCAGCCAGCTGGTCAGCGCATGCTCTGAGGACGCGGCTAGGAATGCCGACTGGGCTGGCAGCCTTTCGAGGGTTATCTCACGTCTTACACGCTTTGGGAGCGGGCCGCGTTGGTGGCACTGTGTTATCCTCAAAGCGGGCGAAGAAGGTGTTTAGCTTGTCCGGGAGCAAGACGTTGGTGTCCGCGACGTGGCTGGTTTTCCCTTTGTAATCCGTGATTGTCTGTAGACCCTGCCACATACGTCTCGTGGGTGAGCCGTTGAATTGTGACTCCACTTTGTCCCTATACTGACGTTTTGACTGTTTGATTGATTTGATTTGATTTGATTGTCTTCCGGAGGGAATAACTACACTGTTTGTATTCCACCATATTCCCAGTCACCTTGCCATGGTTAAATGCGGTGGTTCACGCTTTCAGTTTTGTTTGAATGCTGCCATCTATCGACAGTTTCTGGATTGGGTAGGTTTAATAGTCACAGTGGGAACAACATCCCCTATTCACTTCCTGATGAACTCAGTCACTGTGTCCGTATATACGTCCATGTTATTTTCAGAGGCTACCCGGACCATATCCCAGTCCGCGTGATCAAAACAATCTTGAAGCATGGATTCCGATAGGTCAGACCAGCGTTGAATAGACCTTAGCACGGGTACTTCCTGTTTGAGATTCTGCCCATAGGAAGGGAGGAGCAAAATAAAGTTGTGATCTGATTTGCCGAAGGGATGGCGGGGGAGGGCCTTGTAGCATTCCGGAAGGGGGAGTAACAGTGGTCGAGCGTTTTAGCAGCGCAAGTACTACAGTCAATGTGTTGATAGAACTTCGGTAGCGTTTTCCTCAAATTTGCTTTGTTAAAATCCACAGATGCAATAAATGCGGCCTCAGGATAGTCCAGTGTAGTTCCTTGAGGGCCATCGTGGTATCGGCTTGAAGGGGAATATACACGTCTGTGACTATAACCGAATAGAATTCTCTTGGGAGGTAATAAGGTCTGCATTTGATTGTGAGGTATTCTCGGTCGGGTGAACAAAAGCACTTGAGTTCCTGTACGTTATCACAATTACACCATGAGTAGTTAATCATGAAACATACACCACCGCCTTTCTTCTTTCCGGAGAGTTCTTTATTCCTGTTTGCGCGATGAACTGAGAACCCAGCTGGCTGTATGGATGGGGACAGTATATCCGGAGAAAGCCTTGATTCCATAAAACAGAGTATGTTACAGTCCCTGATGTCTCTCTGGAAGGAGATCCTCGCCCTGAGCTCGTGTCCTTTATTGTCCAGAGACTGAACATCAGCGAGTAATATACTCGGAAGTGATGGATGGTGTGCGCGCCTCCTGAGTCAGACTAAAAGTCCACTCTGAATACCTCTTCTCTGCCGGTGGCGTCTTGGAGCAGCCTCTGTGATAAGTTCAATTGCCCTGGGGGGGTACGAACAAAGGATCCAATTCGGGAAAGTCGTATTCCTGGTCGTAATGCTGGTGAGTTACCTCCACTCTGGTATATAAAAGTTATTTCCGGCTGTATGTAATAACACAAAAAAATAATTCTGGCCTAATAGTGTAAGAAATAACACACAAAAATAAAAATACGTAAATGTTGCTTAGGAGCTAGAAGCAGAGCTGCCATGTCTGTTGCTTAGGAGCTAGAAGCACAGCTTCCATGTCTGTCGGCGCCATCTTGATGTGTTAGGTGTTGATGACACTGCCTTGTCTCTCCTCTCCCGGCGTGGTACCCCATAATGACCTGTCTGAAAGGCTGCCTTAAGCTAGCATTTAAACCAGGCCTCTGAACAGAGATAATCCTATAGGGGCTATCCTCACTTATGAAGACTGACAGCAGACAGTGCTGTACTCTGCAGCATCAAGGCTTCTGATAGCAGCCTCATAATCTTTTCTCCCCTCTCGTATCATAACTGACACGAATATAGGCCCACTAAAACACCCATCTTGAACATGCAGCTTTGAGAGTATATTATGTGATAGTTGTTGGTGTTTGTGTGGAACTAATTTAGCTACGGGCAGACTTGTGACACCAGAGCTACGTTCATTTTCCACTGTATGCTTATGCTGTAATAACTCAAGATTTGGTCGCAGTGTTTGACTTTTGGCAGCTGACCAATCAATCTTGTTTTCTTAAGCCTTTATAATACTATCTGTTCGTATAGTTTAACAAAAGCTGTCAGACACGTCAGAAGCCTTTTCACACACACACACGCACACACACGCACATGCACACACACACACACACACGCACGTGCACGCACGCGCACGCACACACACGCACATGCACACACACACGCACGTGCACGCACGCGCACGCACACACACACACACGCACATGCACACACGCACGTGCACGCACGCGCACGCACACACACACACACACACACACACACACACACACACACACACACACACACACACACACACACACACACACACACAAACATATACACCTTCCAATTTCATTTTCTTGATGGGACATTACCTTTGTTACAGTTTTCATTAATATACAGTGGGGAGAACAAGTATTTGATACACTGCCGATTTTGCAGGTTTTCCTACTTACAAAGCATGTAGAGGTCTGTAATTTTTATCATAGGTACACTTCAACTGTGAGAGACAGAATCTAAAACAAAAATCCAGAAGTTCACATTGTATGATTTTTAAGAAATTAATTTGCATTTTATTGCATGACATAAGTATTTGATCACCTACAAACCAGTAAGAATTCCGGCTCTCACAGACCTGTTCGTTTTTCTTTAAGAAGCCCTCCTGTTCTCCACTCATTACCTGTATTAACTGCACCTGTTTGAACTCATTACCTGTATAAAAGACACCTGTCCACACACTCAATCAAACAGACTCCAACCTATCCACAATGGCCAAGACCAGAGAGCTGTGTAAGGACATCAGGGATAAAATTGTAGACCTGCACAAGGCTGGGATGGGCTACAGGACAATTGGCAAGCAGCTTGGTGAGAAGGCAACAACTGTTGGCGCAATTATTCGAAAATGGAAGAAGTTCAAGATGACGGTCAATCACCCTCGGTCTGGGGCTCCATGCAAGATCTCACCTCGTGAGGCATCAATGATCATGAGGAAGGTGAGGGATCAGCCCAGAACTACACGGCAGGACCTGGTCAATGACCTGAAGAGAGCTGGGACCACAGTCTCAAAGAAAACCATTAGTAACACACTACGCCGTCATGGATTAAAATCCTGCAGCGCACGCAAGGTCCCCCTGCTCAAGCCAGCGCATGTCCAGGCCCGTCTGAAGTCTGCCAATGACCATCTGGATGATCCAGAGGAGGAATGGGAGAAGGTCATGTGGTCTGATGAGACAAAAATAGAGCTTTTTGGTCTAAACTCCACTCGCCGTGTTTGGAGGAAGAAGAAGGATGAGTACAACCCCAAGAACACCATCCCAACCGTGAAGCATGGAGGTGGAAACATCATTCTTTGGGGATGCTTTTCTGCAAAGGGGACAGGACGACTGCACCGTATTGAGGGGAGGATGGATGGGGCCATGTGTCGCGAGATCTTGGCCAACAACCTCCTTCCCTCAGTAAGAGCATTGAAGATGAGTCGTGGCTGGGTCTTCCAGCATGACAACGACCCGAAACACACAGCCAGGGCAACTAAGGAGTGGCTCCGTAAGAAGCATCTCAAGGTCCTGGAGTGGCCTAGCCAGTCTCCAGACCTGAACCCAATAGAAAATCTTTGGAGGGAGCTGAAAGTCCGTATTGCCCAGCGACAGCCCCGAAACCTGAAGGATCTGGAGAAGGTCTGTATGGAGGAGTGGGCCAAAATCCCTGCTGCAGTGTGTGCAAACCTGGTCAAGACCTACAGGAAATGTATGATCTCTGTAATTGCAAACAAAGGTTTCTGTACCAAATATTAAGTTCTGCTTTTCTGATGTATCAAATACTTATGTCATGCAATAAAATGCAAATTAATTACTGAAAAATCATACAATGTGATTTTCTGGATTTTTGTTTTAGATTCCGTCTCTCACAGTTGAAGTGTACCTATGATAAAAATTACAGACCTCTACATGCTTTGTAAGTAGGAAAACCTGCAAAATCAGCAGTGTATCAAATACTTGTTCTCCCCACTGTACATATGGCTATATCATGTCTTACGGTTTTCATTAATATACATATGGCTATATCATCTCTTACAGTTTTCATTAATATACATATGGCTATATCATCTCTTACAGATTTCATTAATATACATATGGCTATATCATCTCTTACAGATTTCATTAATATACATATGGCTATATCATCTCTTACGGATTTCATTAATATACATATGGCTATATAATCTCTTACGGTTTTCATGAATGCACATATAAATGGCTATATATTTATGTATATGATAGAGAACAATTTGTATATGCAAATGGTTGTGCATCTACCTTGGCCAATATATCCTGTGGCGTCCCACAAGTATCCTTGGTTCTTTGTTATTCCTAATCTATAATCTACTTTACTTCCATACGTTTTGCTGATGATACCAATTTGATTTTATCACACAACAATTTTGATTCACTAATCAATGAAGCCAACAGAGGCATGGCCAAATTTTCTAAACGGTTCCAGATAAACAAATTAGGTTTAAATGTTAAAAAATCCAATTTTATTGTATTCACTCGTAAGAATAAGACATATTGTTAAAAGAACTGCCAGAATATCAATTGGTGGGAATACAATGGACCTGGTTTCATCCACTAGATTTATTTTAGTTGATGAAAAGTTATCCTGGAAAGATATTATTCACTTTGTCTGCAGTAAGTGATGAAGTTCATTGGTATCATCAGAAAGATTGGTTGTATGGTTCATCAGGCTTGCTTCCTAACATCATATTACAGCTTAATTTACCCATATCTCATTAACTGCAATATTGTCTGGTCCAGTACATGTGCTTCCTACCTACGGAAAGTACACATCACCCAAACGAAATCCAAGTACACATCATCCCAATCTATGTGTACAACACAAGACACTATGATAACCTTCCTCCTCCCAACTGCCGCACCTCACATAGTCAATTCTCCATCAGATACAGAGGTTACATTCTCTGGAATTCCTACCTTAACATTACCAAAACATCATCACCCCTCAAGAACTTCAAGCGTAGACTAGGGGTGAACCTGAGGAACTAAACTACCCAGTAGTAGACTAGGGGTCAGGGGTCAGCCTGATGAACCAAACTACCCAGTAATAGACTAGGGGTCAGGGGTCAGCCTGATGAACCAAACTACCCAGTAGTAGACTAGGGGTCAGGGGTCAGCCTGATGAACTAAACTACCCAGTAGTAGACTAGGGGTCAGGGGTCAGCCGGATGAACCAAACTACCCAGTAGTAGACTAGGGGTCAGGGGTCAGCCTGATGAACCAAACTACCCAGTAGTAGACTAGGGGTCAGCCTGATGAACCAAACTACCCAGTAGTAGACTAGGGGTCAGGGGTCAGCCTGATGAACCAAACTACCCAGTAGTAGACTAGGGGTCAGGGGTCAGGCTGATGAACCAAACTACCCAGTAGTAGACTAGGGGTCAGGGGTCAGCCTGATGAACCAAACTACCCAGTAATAGACTAGGGGTCAGGGGTCAGCCTGATGAACCAAACTACCCAGTAATAGACTAGGGGTCAGGGGTCAGCCTGATGAACCAAACTACCCAGTAATAGACTAGGGGTCAGGGGTCAGCCGGATGAACCAAACTACCCAGTAGTAGACTAGGGGTCAGGGGTCAGCCTGATGAACCAAACTACCCAGTAATAGACTAGGGTCAGGGGTCAGCCGGATGAACCAAACTACCCAGTAGTAGACTAGGGGTCAGGGGTCAGGGTGATGAACTAAACTACCCAGTAGTAGACTAGGGGTCAGGGGTCAGCCTGATGAACCAAACTACCCAGTAATAGACTAGGGGTCAGGGGTCAGCCTGATGAACCAAACTACCCAGTAATAGACTAGGGGTCAGGGGTCAGCCGGATGAACCAAACTACCCAGTAGGAGACTAGGGGTCAGGGGTCAGCCTGATGAACCAAACTACCCAGTAGTAGACTAGGGGTCAGGGGTCAGCCTGATGAACCAAACTACCCAGTAGTAGACTAGGGGTCAGGGGTCAGCCTGATGAACCAAACTACCCAGTAGTAGACTAGGGGTCAGGGGTCAGCCTGATGAACCAAACTACCCAGTAATAGACTAGGGGTCAGGGGTCAGCCGGATGAACCAAACTACCCAGTAGTAGACTAGGGGTCAGGGGTCAGCCTGATGAACCAAACTACCCAGTAGTAGACTAGGGGTCAGGGGTCAGCCTGATGAACCAAACTACCCAGTAGTAGACTAGGGGTCAGGGGTCAGCCGGATGAACCAAACTACCCAGTAGTAGACTAGGGGTCAGGGGTCAGCCTGATGAACCAAACTACCCAGTAGTAGACTAGGGGTCAGGGGTCAGCCGGATGAACCAAACTACCCAGTAGTAGACTAGGGGTCAGGGGTCAGCCTGATGAACCAAACTACCCAGTAATAGACTAGGGGTCAGGGGTCAGCCGGATGAACCAAACTACCCAGTAGTAGACTAGGGGTCAGCCTGATGAACCAAACTACCCAGTAATAGACTAGGGGTCAGGGGTCAGCCTGATGAACCAAACTACCCAGTAATAGACTAGGGGTCAGGGGTCAGCCTGATGAACCAAACTACCCAGTAATAGACTAGGGGTCAGGGGTCAGCCGGATGAACCAAACTACCCAGTAGTAGACTAGGGGTCAGGGGTCAGGGTGATGAACTAAACTACCCAGTAGTAGACTAGGGGTCAGGGGTCAGCCTGATGAACCAAACTACCCAGTAATAGACTAGGGGTCAGGGGTCAGCCTGATGAACCAAACTACCCAGTAATAGACTAGGGGTCAGGGGTCAGCCGGATGAACCAAACTACCCAGTAGTAGACTAGGGGTCAGGGGTCAGGGTGATGAACTAAACTACCCAGTAGTAGACTAGGGGTCAGGGGTCAGCCTGATGAACCAAACTACCCAGTAATAGACTAGGGGTCAGGGGTCAGCCTGATGAACCAAACTACCCAGTAATAGACTAGGGGTCAGGGGTCAGCCGGATGAACCAAACTACCCAGTAGTAGACTAGGGGTCAGCCTGATGAACCAAACTACCCAGTAGTAGACTAGGGGTCAGGGGTCAGCCTGATGAACCAAAACTACCCAGTAGTAGACTAGGGGTCAGGGGTCAGCCTGATGAACCAAACTACCCAGTAATAGACTAGGGGTCAGGGGTCAGCCGGATGAACCAAACTACCCAGTAGTAGACTAGGGGTCAGGGGTCAGCCGGATGAACCAAACTACCCAGTAGTAGACTAGGGGTCAGGGGTCAGCCTGATGAACCAAACTACCCAGTAGTAGACTAGGGGTCAGGGGTCAGCCGGATGAACCAAACTACCCAGTAGTAGACTAGGGGTCAGGGGTCAGCCTGATGAACCAAACTACCCAGTAATAGACTAGGGGTCAGGGGTCAGCCGGATGAACCAAACTACCCAGTAGTAGACTAGGGGTCAGGGGTCAGCCTGATGAACCAAACTACCCAGTAATAGACTAGGGGTCAGGGGTCAGCCTGATGAACCAAACTACCCAGTAATAGACTAGGGGTCAGGGGTCAGCCTGATGAACCAAACTACCCAGTAATAGACTAGGGGTCAGGGGTCAGCCGGATGAACCAAACTACCCAGTAGTAGACTAGGGGTCAGGGGTCAGGGGTGATGAACTAAACTACCCAGTAGTAGACTAGGGGTCAGGGGTCAGCCTGATGAACCAAACTACCCAGTAATAGACTAGGGGTCAGGGGTCAGCCTGATGAACCAAACTACCCAGTAATAGACTAGGGGTCAGGGGTCAGCCGGATGAACCAAAACTACCCAGTAGTAGACTAGGGGTCAGGGGTCAGGGTGATGAACTAAACTACCCAGTAGTAGACTAGGGGTCAGGGGTCAGCCTGATGAACCAAACTACCCAGTAATAGACTAGGGGTCAGGGGTCAGCCTGATGAACCAAACTACCCAGTAATAGACTAGGGGTCAGGGGTCAGCCGGATGAACCAAACTACCCAGTAGTAGACTAGGGGTCAGCCTGATGAACCAAACTACCCAGTAGTAGACTAGGGGTCAGGGGTCAGCCTGATGAACCAAACTACCCAGTAGTAGACTAGGGGTCAGGGGTCAGCCTGATGAACCAAACTACCCAGTAATAGACTAGGGGTCAGGGGTCAGCCGGATGAACCAAACTACCCAGTAGTAGACTAGGGGTCAGGGGTCAGCCTGATGAACCAAAACTACCCAGTAGTAGACTAGGGGTCAGGGGTCAGCCGGATGAACCAAAACTACCCAGTAGTAGACTAGGGGTCAGGGGTCAGCCTGATGAACCAAACTACCCAGTAATAGACTAGGGGTCAGGGGTCAGCCTGATGAACCAAACTACCCAGTAGTAGACTAGGGGTCAGGGGTCAGCCTGATGAACCAAACTACCCAGTAGTAGACTAGGGGTCAGGGGTCAGCCTGATGAACCAAACTACCCAGTAGTAGACTAGGGGTCAGGGGTCAGCCGGATGAACCAAACTACCCAGTAGTAGACTAGGGGTCAGGGGTCAGCCGGATGAACCAAACTACCCAGTAGTAGACTAGGGGTCAGGGGTCAGCCTGATGAACCAAACTACCCAATAGTAGACTAGGGGTCAGGGGTCAGCCTGATGAACCAAACTACCCAGTAGTAGACTAGGGGTCAGGGGTCAGCCTGATGAACCAAACTACCCAGTAGTATACTAGGGGTCAAGGGTCAGCCTGATGAACCAAACTACCCAGTAGTAGACTAGGGGTCAGGGGTCAGCCTGATGAACCAAACTACCCAGTAGTAGACTAGGGGTCAGGGGTCAGCCTGATGAACCAAACTACCCAGTAGTAGACTAGGGTCAGGGGTCAGCCTGATGAACCAAACTACCCAGTAGTAGACTAGGGGTCAGGGGTCAGCCTGATGAACCAAACTACCCAGTAGTAGACTAGGGGTCAGGGGTCAGCCTGATGAACCAAACTACCCAGTAGTAGACTAGGGGTCAGGGGTCAGCCTGATGAACCAAACTACCCAGTAGTAGACTAGGGGTCAGGGGTCAGCCTGATGAACCAAACTACCCAGTAGTAGACTAGGGGTCAGGGGTCAGCCTGATGAACCAAACTACCCAGTAGTAGACTAGGGGTCAGGGGTCAGCCTGATGAACCAAACTACCCAGTAGTAGACTAGGGGTCAGGGGTCAGCCTGATGAACCAACTACCCAGTAGTAGACTAGGGGTCAGGGGTCAGCCTGATGAACCAAACTACCCAGTAGTAGACTAGGGGTCAGGGTCACCTGATGAACCAAACTACCCAGTAGTAGACTAGGGGTCAGCCTGATGAACCAAACTACCCAGTAGTAGACTAGGGGTCAGGGGTCAGCCTGATGAACCAAACTACCCAGTAGTAGACTAGGGGTCAGGGGTCAGCCTGATGAACCAAACTACCCAGTAGTAGACTAGGGGTCAGGGGTCAGCCTGATGAACCAAACTACCCAATAGTAGACTAGGGGTCAGGGGTCAGCCTGATCAACCAAACTACCCAGTAGTAGACTAGGGGTCAGGGGTCAGCCTGATGAACCAAACTACCCAGTAGTAGACTAGGGGTCAGGGGTCAGCCTGATGAACCCAGTAGTCTCCTCCATGTAGCCTAACAGTCACACATGCCTTGTCTAATTGATGCTTTGTCTAATTGATGCTTTGTCTAATTGATGCCTTGTCTAATTCATGCTTTGTCTAATTCATGCTTTGTCTAATTGATGCATTGTCTAATTCATGCTTTGTCTAATTCATGCTTTGTCTAATTGATGCATTGTCTAATTCATGCTTTGTCTAATTGATGCTTTGTCTAAATGATGCCTTGTCTAATTGATGCCTTGTCTAATTTATGCCTTGTTTAATTAACGCCTTGTTTAACTGATTGAACATACGGTATTGTGTATATTATTTTGGTTTTCATATAAACCCTCTTGGGTTTCCAATCTCACCTGCACGCCTTTTTTACCTTGTTTTTAACTGCACTGTTTTGTCTTTCACTCTTTTTTTGTGAGAATAAATATAACCAAAAAAGTATACTATAGGGGATGTGTTGGTGGGTGGGTGTGGGGGTTGGATTAAAGAGACTCTTCTGGATTATGGGGGGGGGGGGGGGGGGGGGGGGGGGTGATCTGACAAGTGAAAGACAAAACATGGCAACATCTGCACCTCTCTTCACTCAACACCATTTGTCATGGTGAATAATCTAGCCGTCAGCAATGACAGTGAGAGCTGTTATTGTCAGTTAGACCCCAGCGTGAAGGGAGAGTAGAGGCATTGTCTGACAGGGGGTCCCATGATACAAACCTCTCTTTGTCACTGTCTCCATCTCTCTCACTCTATCTGTCTATCTGTGTTTCACTCTCTCTCTCCTCTCACTCGATCTGTCTATCTGTCTCATCTCTATCTTCTCTATCTCTCTCTCCTCTCTCTCTCTCGCTCTCTCTCGCTATCTCTCTCTCTCTCTCTATCTCTCTCTATCTCTATCTCTCTCTCTCTCTCTCTCTCTCTTTCTCTCTCTCGCTCTCTCTCTCTCTCTCTGTTCTAAACTGTACTGCGTGATCCTATAGCTGATGTTATTAAAAAGCAATATTATGGCAACATTTACTTGGAGCCAACTCTGCAAATATCACTGCTGGGTGATTTAAAAAAAAAGTCATAGGTCAATTGATCAATAATATTACAATACTCTTGGCAAAAAATTTAATGTTTAAATTTACAATATATAGAATCTATGAGAATAGAAAGGTTCAGAACTATGTGAAACATCACAGCACAGTTGACAAAATAATGGAAAATAGAAATGAAAACTAGATGGTGTTCAGAGATAGATGGGAGGGGTTGAGTGGAGCTGAAGGATGGGACTAAAAAACAAATAAAAGATAACTATTGTAAACTATACTGTGTCCGTAAAATGTATATAGTATGTATAAGCTAGATGCAGGAGCCAAAGTGCTGTTGTCCATTAGTTTACTCCAATTAGGGGATGGATGGTAGGGTTATGGGGAAAATAGTAAAGGAATATATCTACAAAAATATATATTTTATACATATATATAGATTTAAAAAATATGGGGGATTGTAAATGATGCAGACAATTACATTGATGGAAGCCACATCTATCTGCAATATTAAACCTGATCTACCCTAAAAATACAAAAAATACAAAAAAAATTAAATAACAAATACTATTAAAGACAACTATATAAGCATAATATACATCACATTATGTGGTACTGCTTTGTGGGTTCAATAGTTGCAGTCATTTACTGTTGATTCCACATCTGATTTTTGACCTGCCCTCCCATAAGACAGCTCCTTAGATAGAGGTTTACAGTAACAGGACACTACCCTCCCATATGACAGCCCCTTAGAAAGAGGTTTACAGTAACAGGACACTACCCTCCCATAACACAGCCCCGTAGAAAGAGGTTTACAGTAACAGGACACTACCCTCCCATAACACAGCCCCTTAGAAAGAGGTTTACAGTAACAGGACACTACCCTCCCATAACACAGCCCCTTAGAAAGAGGTTTACAGTAACAGGACACTACCCTCCCATAACACAGCCCCTTAGAAAGAGGTTTACAGTAACAGGACACTACCCTTCCATAACACAGCCCCTTAGAAAGAGGTTTACAGTAACAGGACACTACCATCCCATAACAGAGCCCCTTAGAAATAGGTTTACAGTAACAGGACACTACCCTCTTATGACACAGCCCCTTAGAAAGAGGTTTACAGTAACAGGACACTACCATCCCATAACAGAGCCCCTTAGAAATAGGTTTACAGTAACAGGACACTACCCTCTTATGACACAGCCCCTTAGAAAGAGGTTTACAGTAACATGACACTACCCTCCCATAACACAGCCCCTTAGAAAGAGGTTTACAGTAACAGGACACTACCCTCCCATAACACAGCCCCTTAGAAAGAGGTTTACAGTAACAGGACACTACCCTCCCATAACACAGCCCCTTAGAAAGAGGTTTACAGTAACAGGACACTACCCTCCCATAATACAGCCCCTTAGAATGAGATTTACAGTAACGGGACACTACCCTCCCATAACACAGCCCCTTAGAATGAGTTTTACAGTAACAGGACACTACCCTCCCATAACACAGCCCCTTAGAAAGAGGTTTACAGTAACATGACACTACCCTCCCATAAGACAGCTCCTTAGATAGAGGTTTACAGTAACAGGACACTACCCTCCCATAATACAGCCCCTTAGAACGAGATTTACAGTAACGGGACACTACCCTCCCATAACACAGCCCTTTAGAATGAGTTTTACAGTAAAAGGACACTACCCTCCCATAACACAGCCCCTTAGAAAGAGGTTTACAGTAACAGGACACTACCCTCCCATAACACAGCCCCTTAGAAAGAGGTTTACAGTAACAGTACAGTCAGTGTTTATATATATATATATATATATATATATATATATATATCTTTAAATGTTCCCTCCAGTCCTTAGCTTTCAGCGGGAGGCCACGTTGGTTTCACCTGAATGCAGCTTTGGCACTCAGCATTTGGGCTCCATGTTGGGGGCTCCCAGGCAGCCGATGATGAGCGAAAGCTCTTTCTCCCCCGTCCTTTACCTCCACCTCCCCTCCTGCCAGCTCCCCAAACCTCAAGAGGGACACTCTTCCAAGGTCAGTCTCCTCCTCCTCTCCTCCTCCTTCCTTTCCCTCTACGCGCTGTGAAATCAGGCATCTGTATGGCCTAGTCGTTCCCCAGTTTGCGCTGAACAGTGAGCTCCATATGAGGTGAGACGCACACACACTGCGGTGCGGTGATCCATATCAGGTGATGCAGCATGACATTCCACTTTGTCATCATGGCGACCTAGGCCCTGATGAAAAACTGAAAAACAATAAACCCATCCTCTTCAAGAGAGAGAGAGAGAGGAAAACACATCTGAGCTATGGCCTCCGACGGACGATGCATCTTTGGGGAATTGAGAGGAAGAAGTTTCTGAACCGAAGGAACGAGGGTGAAAGTAGTTTGACATTTTCTACCATCCAACATTTTTGATGATTCCTACCAAGCAAGCAGAGGAAGGACACTGCAGCCACTTTAGAGAAGTACCTTTCTCTCTCTAAGTCTGAAGGTATTGCACCTGTTGAATAATTTAGCTGACACTCTGTGGCTGGGTCATGTGGCAGTGAAAGCTGTACATGCCGATTAGAGCCCGGCTTGACACTCTTAGTCCAGTCATTCTCATTGCACTAATGTCATTTCTGCAGTGGTGCATCTCTAGGGGTGTGTGTGTGTGTGTGTGTGTGTGTGTGTGTGTGTGTGTGTGTGGTGTGTGTGTGTGTGTGTGTGTGTGTGTGTGTGTGTTAGTGCACAGCAGAAGTGCATTAGGCCCCACCGCGCTGAGAAGGAAGACCCCGGTCTCACACTCTGGGGAAGACCCCGGTCTCACACTCTGGGGAAGACCCCGGTCTCACACTCTGGGGAAGACCCCGGTCTCACACTCTGGGGAAGACCCAGGTCTCACACTCTGGGGAAGACCCCGGTCTCACCACTCTGGGGAAGACCCCGGTCTCACACTCTGGGGAAGACCCAGGTCTCACCACTCTGGGGAAGACCAGGTCTCACACTCTGGGGAAGACCCCGGTCACACACTCTGGGGAAGACCCCGGTCACATACTCTGGGGAAGACCCGGTCTCACACTCTGGGGAAGACCCCGGTCTCACACTCTGGGGAAGACCCAGGTCTCACACTCTGGGGAAGACCCCGGTCACACACTCTGGGGAAGACCCCGGTCTCACACTCTGGGGAAGACCCCGGTCTCACACTCTGGGGAAGACCCCGGTCTCACACTTGGGGAAGACCCCGGTCTCACACTCTGGGGAAGACCCCGGTCTCACACTCTGGGGAAGACCCCGGTCTCACACTCTGGGGAAGACCCAGGTCTCACACTCTGGGGAAGACCCAGGTCTCACACTCTGGGGAAGACCCAGGTTCTCACACTCTGGGGAAGACCCCGGTCTCACACTCTGGGGAGACCCAGTCTCACACTCTGGGGAAGACCCAGGTCTCACACTCTGGGGAAGACCCCGGTCTCACACTCTGGGGAAGACCCCGGTCTCACACTCTGGGGAAGACCCCGGTCTCACACTCTGGGGAAGACCCCGGTCACATACTCTGGGGAAGACCCCGGTCTCACACTCTGGGGAAGACCCAGGTCTCACACTCTGGGGAAGAACCAGGTCTCACACTCTGGGGAAGACCCAGGTCTCACACTCTGGGGAAGACCCAGGTCTCACACTCTGGGGAAGACCCAGGTCTCACACTCTGGGGAAGACCCAGGTCTCACACTCTGGGGAAGACCCAGGTCTCACACTCTGGGGAAGACCCCGGTCACACACTCTGGGGAAGACCCCGGTCTCACACTCTGGGGAAGACCCAGGTCTCACACTCTGGGGAAGACCCCGGTCTCACACTCTGGGGAAGAACCAGGTCTCACACTCTGGGGAAGACCCAGGTCTCACACTCTGGGGAAGACCCAGGTCTCACACTCTGGTGAAGACTCTTGTTGTTTCATCTAGCCATGGTCTTAACTCTTGTTGTTTCATCTATCCATGGTGTTAAGAATTATAAAATACAGAGGAGCTGATCATAGCTCTTATAGAAGCTGTACGTACATTGCTGTGCATCTGTATGGAGACAGAAGCTGCATAGTATGTCTCATTCACTGAGTTCCACCCTCAATCCATTAATTCGAGGAGACAGCAGGGAACATTATATGTAATGTCGTCACTTCAACCAGCTTTGCCTGCTGGGTTGTGTTCTTTAAAACTGTCTCGTGCATATTTTATATTTGACTGGGGTTTGCTTGCTTTGTACACAGGAGGGAACCCTTTCCTGAACACTCCAACGTTCTGTTCCTCCTATACATACTGGGAAAAACCCATCTCTTTTCATGGAACTCAAAGTCCTGTGCTTCCCATGCAACCATCTTGGATAGTGTGAACTGACCATCTTATCTCCACTGGGGGGTAGTGTTGAAGCAGATATGATCTTGGTAGTTCCTCGGCCCCAACAGGAAAAGGAAATGGTTTTAACCAAATCTCTGGGTTTTTTATTTTGGGTTACGCTTTTCTAAAAACCTTTAA
>LR778259.1:32579860-32607360 GCA_902810595.1 Coregonus sp. 'balchen'
AAGGGGTAGTGCCATTCTTGGTCTAAAGTAGTGCACTATATAGGGGAATAGGGTGCCATTCTCTGGTCAAAAAGTGTGCACTATATAGGGAATAGGGTGACATTATCTGGTCTAATGTAGTGCACTATATATGGGAATAGGGTGCCATTCTCCTGGTCTAAAGTAGTGCACTATGAAGGGAATAGGGTGCCATTCTCTGGTCTAAAGTAGTGGCACTATATAGGGAATAGGGTTGACATTAATCTGGTCTAAAGTAGTGCACTATATAGGGAAATAGGTTTCTGAATGGAATTTTCACTGCTCTTCCTGGACAGGGTTGGGCCTAACAAGTGACATATGCACTCGGTGTCACCTCCGTCGTGCTGATGTGACTTCGCTCCAACACCTCGGGGCTTTACACGTGGAGTGTGTGAGTTGGTTAGACTCACCTGGATGTGGTGTTGGGAAGGTCGCTTACTATTTTCTGTTTTCCAGAGGTGTATTCTGGGTGTATTCACCAATTCCAATTCCAAATGTTCCTAATTGAAAAGCACTGAAGAGAATTGGAATGTCTGTGTACTTCCTGAATGGAATTGAAATGGAATTGACCCCAACTCTGGTAATACAAAAGGTTATTCCATCAACATGTATTCTAGGGTGCTATGGGCATGTGTAGGGTGTTGCAGAGTCCCTAAACACTAACACAGATAGAAAGGCATGGTGGAAAGTATACGGTAAAGCCTACAGTATCGATGTATAATGCTGAGGAAACTCTCATGCTGACATGTCTTATAGGACCCTGTGTTTTGGCAGTCTTGTGACATGCCTGGATTTTAACCTTTATTCAAAGCTTTTTCATCAAACTGCCCCCTTTTTCTTATTATGTCAGATGGTCCTCAGATATTTTCAGACTTCGGTTTTTGGTGTAATTCTCATTTCTGGATAAGGCTTAAAATACAGGATAGAATCTTGCTATATCACGTGATGGCGCACAACACAGGGGTCTGCTATTGAATATGCATGGTTAAACGTGTGAAGAACATATTCCTACGTGTTTGTGGTTATAGAATATGCATGGTTAAACGTGTGAAGAACAGATTCCTGTTTGTGGTTATAGAATATGCATGGAGTTAAACGTGTGAAGAACAGATTCCTGTTTGTGGTTATTTGTGAAACATACATTATCAGCATGTGGAATGATCTGTTGCTTCTAAAATAATGGAAATAAAAAAGCCTGTCATGACATAGACAGCTTCAATACCATCCTGAGCGCCATAATATAATCAGTAAATATTAATATCAGTTTGGAAAAAGAGGGTAACGTTACAGATTTATGGGTAATACCTGTGACGACTAACAGCTGGTTTAAAACATAAGCCCTGTGGAGAAGGACGCGAGTGATGTCACAATCACATGGACAGAAGACATTGGGGAAGATGGGACCAAGACAGCAACAAGAAAATAAATGGTTGAAACACACGAGGCAGGAGTTTGGAGGTTTGACGCACCTAGGGTGAAAGGTTGAAAGGTTGAAAGGTGAAAGGTGAAAGGTGAGGGTCCATAGGCTGGGTATAAAACGTGGTGGGGTTCATGTGGAGGATTAGCCGATATAAGCAGTGCTGATGATGACGGGGGACAGTGGTGAGGGAACTGACCTATACACACATTCTCATCTTCCGGCTCTGCAGAGTTATTTCGGAAGTAGCCCTGCTTTGCAATCCTGCAGTGCTGGCCCTAGTGTTGTGCTTACAGCTCACGCAAATGACAGAGTTTAGCAGCTCGATGTAGCTGCAAGCGCTTGGAGTGGCCGAAGCATTCGCAGTCTTGCAAAGAAGGAAGGGTGGAGAGAGACCAAGGGGCCATGTTGACGTGGGGTTGTGTTGTGTTGTGTTGCGTTGCGTTGCGCGGGGGCGCGTGCTACGGCGGGTGGCAGTGGTAGCAACACAGAGCAAGGAGACGCCATCACATGCGAGGTTAGGATGGCGAGATGGGGGTTGAGATTGAGACGATGTTAGGTTATGGGGAGTAGAGGGGGGCAGTATGACAGTGTCTGTCATGGACAGATGCAGCCAGCGGTATTAGACATCATTGACCCTGGGGCTATGAGAAAGCATGTTGTTAGAGGGAGAGAGTACAAGACAATCGCTCCAAGCACACCACAATGGAAGGATGAGGATTCTGATTCTGGAACTGGGTTACATGGGGGGATGGAACACACAGTAAGAGACAGGTCAAACAAGACGAGTTGAGTTGGGGATGTAATTTTCAAGGTGTAGGTGTGTAACTCTGAAATGTACATCTAGATGAGGTCATTTGTCCTACTGTGTGTTCAATGTGAGTTAGGAGGAGGAGAGGACTAGGGGCATCTGTAGCCTAGTGTAATCCACAGGCCATTACGTTCACATACAACTGTCACCCTAAAACACAGAGCATGCAACGAGAACTTGTTAAAGAAAACATGACAGAAATAAATGTCCTTTCTATAGAGAAACCAGTGGTTTTGAGAAAGAGTTGACACACGTCACAAGCCACCCACCACCCCATCCCAGCCAATAAATACCTTGCAACAAAAAGGCACTTTGTTCCCACTGCCTAGTCCACACGGCGTCAGGCAGGTGGTGCCATCGCAGAAGGTCCCATCCCAGATCAACCTTGTGTGTGACACCTAGCAGGCCCAGATCAGCTTTAAGTTGTGGAGTGACCGCTGACACCAACTGTCCACGCCGGGTCAGATGTACTCCTTAAGCCATTGCAGTAGGCAGTTGAACAACAGAACAGTCTCTCTGACTACAGGCAGTATGACAGACAGAAAGTCCTCTCTGAGCTACAGGCAGTTTTGACAGACAGTCCTCTGTGAGCTACAGGCATTTTTGACAACATCCTCTGTGACTACAGGCAGTTTGACAGCATTTTTCCCTCTGACTACAGGCAGTTAGACAACAGACGCCTCTCACTACAGGCTTTTTAGAAGCTACAGCCTCCTGACTACAGGCTTTTAACAACATTCCTTCTGAGCTACAGGCGTTAGACGGCACCTCTCTAGCTACGGTATTTAGACACAGTCTTCTTGAGCTACGGCATTAGACAACTCCCTCGGACTACAGCATTAAAAGACGACTCCTCTCTGGCTACGGCAGTTATACGACACTCGTGGCTAAGGCATTAGACAACAGTCCTCTCTAGCTACAGCGTTAGACAGACAAACTTCCTCTTGAGCTACGGCATAACGAAAATCCCTTTGGCTACAGGCATTAGACAAACAACAGCCCTCCTGACTACGGCATTTAGAAGACAGCAGTCCTCTCTGGCACAGGCAGTTAACAGCGACAGTCCTCTCTGAGCTACGGCGTTGACACAACAGCCTCTCTGACTACGGCATTAGACGACGTCCTCTCTAGCTACGGGCAGTTGACGACAGTCCTCTCTGACTACAGTATTTAGAAAAAACCGTCTTCTGTAGCTACAGGCATTTAGACAACGTCCTCTCTGGCTACGGCATTAGAAACAACATCCTCTCGAGCTCAGGCATTAGCAACGACTCCTCTCTGAGCTCAGCAGTTAGAAAACAGACTCCTCTCTGAGCAGGGGCAGTTAGACAGACAGACATTCCTCCGACTACAGGATTAACAGACAACAGTCCTCTCTGAGCAAACGGCATTAGAAAGACGTCCCCTGAGCACGGCATTTTAGCAACGACATCCCTCTGAGCTACAGGCGTTAGACGACAGACATCCCCGAGCACGGCATTTAGACAGACGCAGTCCCTCTGAGCTCGGGCATTTTAACAGACAGACAGCCCCTTCTAGCACGGCTTTAAAAACAACAGACACCCCTCTCTGACAAGGCATTTACAGACAAAAGTCCTCTCTGACTACAGCTTTAAAAAGACACCCCTCTCTGAGCTCAGGCGTTAGCAGACAGTCCTCTCTGACACAGGTATTTAGACAACATCTTCTGTGAGCTACGCTTGACAGACATCCTCCTGAGCTACCAGTTAGAAGCAGAAGTCCTCTCTACTACAGGCATTTAACAGACAACTCCTCCGGCTACGGCTTAGACGACAGACAGTCCTCTTGAGCTACGGCTTTAGACCAGAAGTCCTCTCTGAGCTCGGCATTAGACAACAACATCCTCTCGACTCAGGCTTGACAACGACGTCCTCTTGAGCTACGGGCAGTTAAACAACAGACAGTCCTCTCTGAGCTACGGCAGTTAGACAACAGTCCCTCTACTACAGGCGGGTTAGACAGACATCCTCTCGACTCAGAATTTAGACGACAGTTTTCTGGGGCACGGCTTTTAAAGCGTCCCCCTGGCTACAGGCATTTACAACAGACAGCCCTCTCTGACCAGGCAGTTATACAACAGTCTTCTGTGAGCTACGGGATTTAAAACAACAACAGCCTCTCTAGCTACGGGCGTTAGAAGACAGACAGTCCTCTCTGAGCTACAGGCATTTTAGACAGCAATCCCTCTGCACAGCAGTTAAAAACAGACAGCCCCTCTCTGACTCAGGCATTAGCAACAGTCCCTCTGAGCTACAGCATTAAAACATTCCCTCTCTGAGCTACGGATTTAGACGACATATTCTGGAGCTACGGGCATTTAGACAGGCATCCCTCTAGCTACGGGCGTTAGCAGACAGACATCCTCCTGAGCTACAGGCAGTTAAAACAGACAGCTTCTTGAGCTACGGCATTTAGACAACAGTCCTCTTAGCTACAGGCATTTGACAAACAACACCTTCTGAGCTACAGGCGTTAGACAGACAACATTCTCTCTGGCTACGGCATTTTGACAACAGACTTCCTCTCTGAGCAAACGGGCTTTAACAACAGCAGCCTCCTGACTACAGCAGTTAGACAGACAGACGTCCCTCTGGCTACAGGCGTTAAAACAGACGCACCCCTTCTAGCTACGGCAGTTAACAGACATCCTCTCTGAGCTACATTTTAACGACTTTTCTTAGCTAGGCATTAGACAACGTCCTCTCGACTACGGCATTAGACGACAACATCCCTCTTGAGCTACAGGCATTAGACAACAACGCCCCCTCTCTGACTACGGCATTAGACAGACGACACCTCTCGGGCTACAGGCATTAGACAACGAATCCCCTCTGCACGGGCAGTTAGACAGCGACAGTCCTTCTGAGCTACGGGATTAACAGACAGACGTCCTCTCTGAGCTACAGGCAGTTAACAACAGTCCCCCCGGAGCTACGGCTTAACAGACGTCCCTCTGGCACATTTTTAGACAGACATATTCGTGGCTACGGCAGTTAGACGGGCACCTCTCGAGCCCCCGCATTAGACGCAACATCCTCTCGAGCTACGGCATTTTACAGACGTCTTCGGGAGTACAGGATTAGACAGACAGCCCTCGGGCTACAGAGTTAGCAACAGACAGCCCCTTTTCTGACACGGCAGTTAGACGACAGACAGTCTCTCTGACTACAGCAGTTTGACAGACAGACATTCCTCTCAGCTACAGGCATTTAACAGACAACATCCCCTCTGAGCTCGGGCATTTAGAAAACAACACCCCTTCTGAGCTAAGGCATTGAAAACAGACAGTCCCCTGACTACGGGCTTAACGACAGTCCTCTCTGACCAGTATTTTAGACAGACATCTTCTGTGACTACAGCCTTAGACACATCCTCTCTGAGCTACGGGCGTTACAGCAGACAGCCCCTCTCGGGCACGGCAGTTAGACAGCAACTCCCTCGGGCTACGCAGTTGACGACAGCATCCTCTCTGAGTACGGCATTTAGACAACAGCAGTCCTCTCTGACTCAGGCAGTTGACAACAGACGTCCTCTCGAGCTACAGGCTTTAAGACAACGTCCTCTCTGACTACGCAGTTAACAGACACCTCCTGAGCTCGGGCAGTTTGAAACACTGACAGGGGGGGAACTTTAATCTGAGAACCCTCCCTCCTTGCTTTTTGCAACTTGAACGAAGGGACATTGACAAACAACTTGATAAACACTGGAAAAATTCAACAAAATAGAAAAAAAAAACAATAAAAAAATAACAAAAAAATAAATAACAAAAGCATATATTTTTTGTTAAACTTAAAAAGATGTCTAAAAGGCCCTTTTAAAAAAACGCTGACCTTTATTTTCCCTTTTACTATAGTACAAAAAAAGGTTTAAATAAACAAAAAGAACAATGGTCTATTGAAAATTTTAAAAGCAGGTGAGATGGGGATCCTATATATTTTAGGTTATATTCTAGCTGCAAATATTTGAGGGTTTTTTCCCCCATTTTCTTCACATCATTGCACTGTAAGAACTTCTAGTATTTTTGGGGGAGACTGTGGTTTCGCTGACTGTTACAACAGTCTGTCGAATCATGTTGGGTGGAATCTACCAGTTTAAAAAACCCTTTTAAGAGCAAGAGGACAAAAATTTTCCTTCATTAGAAAAGGGAGTAAGGGGGGTACAAACTTTATTTTGTTCATGATTCTTTCTGAACAATCCTGACTTCATTCTAACCCCAAACCCCGTGAGAGGTCCAAAAACAAATGCTATCGTCTTCACATGTAACCAATGTTTGTTTTCATTTTCCTACAGATACCAGTATTGTTGTTACTCTCCTGACAGATACCCGGGGTTTTTTACATTCTCCGACAGTACCAGTATGTTGTTAATTCTCCTGAAAGATACCAGTAGTGTTTTACATTTTCCCGACAGTGACCATATGGTTTTCATTCTCCTGAAGATGACCCGTATGGTGTTACATTCTCCTGACAGATGACCCGAGTGTTGTGTTGTTACATTTTCCCCGACAGATACCATGTGTTTTACATCTCCTGACAGATGACCAGTAGTGGTTTAATTCTCCTGACAAATACCTAGGTTTTAAATTCTCCTGACAGATGACCAGTAGTGTTGTTACATTCTCCTGACAGATGACCAGTAGTGTTGTGTTGTTACATTCTCCTGACAGATGACCATATTTGTTTCATTCCCCCCTGAACAATACCGTATGTTTTACATTCTCCGACAGATGACCCTAGTGTTGTTACATTTTCCTTACAGATACCAGTTGGTGTTACTTCTCCTGACAATGACCAGTATGTTGTGTTGTTACTTCTCCTACAGATGACCATATGGGGTTCATTTTTCCGACGATACCGTAGTGGTGTTAAAAATTCTCCTGACAATGACCTAGTGTTGTTACATTCCCTCGTGACCCGTAGTGTTTGTTTGGGACATTCCCTGACAGATACCGTAGTTTGTTAATTCTCCTGACAATGACCAGTATGTTTTTAATTTCCGACGAGACCCGGGGTTGTTACATTCCCTGACGATGACCAGTAGGGTTTACTTCTCCTAAAATGACCAGTATGTTGTTTTCATTCCCCCTGACAATACCATTTGTTGTTACATTCTCCCGACAATTCCTAGTTTGTTACATTCTCCTGACAGATGACCAGTAGTGGTGTTACATTCTCCTGACAGATGACCAGTAGTGTTGTTACATTCTCCTGACAGATGACCAGTAGTGGTGTTACATTCTCCTGACAGATGACCAGTAGTGGGGTCATTTTCCTACAATGACCTTTGTTGTTACATTCTCCTGACAGATGACCAGTAGTGTTGTTACATTCTCCTGACAGATGACCAGTAGTGGTGTTACATTCTCCTGACAGATGACCAGTAGTGTTGTTACATTCTCCTGACAGATGACCAGTAGTGTTTTCAATTTTCCTGACGATACCAGTAGTGGTTTTTCATTCTCCTGACAGATACCGTTGTTTTACTTTTCCCCGACAGATGACCTAGTGTTGTTTTCATTCCCTGACAGATACCCGTAGTGTTGTTTTTTCATCTCCTAAATGACCCTAGGGTGTTACTTCTCCTGCAATGACCATAGTGGTGTTTCATTCCCTGACAGATGACCATAGTGTTGTTACTTTTCCTGACAGATGACCATAGTGTTTTACATTCTCCGACAGATGACCCTAGTGTTGTTACATTCTCTACAGATGACCAAGTGGTTTACTTCTCCGCAATGACCAGTAGTGGGGGTTACATTCCCTGACAGATGACCATATGTGTTACATTCTCCTGCAGATGACCAGTATGTTGTTTCATTCTCCTCGATACCATAGTTTGTTACTTTTCCTGCAATGCCGTATGTTGTTACTTCTCCCCGACGATGACCTAGTGTTGTTACTTCTCCTGACAATGCCTAGTGTTTTTACTTCTCCTGAAGTGACCAGTAGTGTTGTTCATTCTCCTGAAAATGACCATAGTGTTGTTACATTCTCCTGACAGATACCGTAGTGTTTTTTACTTCTCCTGACGACATATGGGGTTACATTCTCTACGTGAACCCGTGTGGTGTTACATTCTCCTCAGATGACCACTATGCTGCTTCTCTCTTGCCACAATAACAAACAAACAAAATGGGGGGTCAAACCCCGCCAAGTCCCCCCTCATATGCTCTCCCATTTCTCGCCAGATATAAACCCCCAAAACACATACAGGAAGCCCCAATTTTAGACTCTATACCTTACATCCCTTTGGGTGAGCCCTATGGAATAAGGGGCAGTTTATTTTTCAAGTCGCCACAAACCCCACATCTGCCAAAGGATTAACGCCCACACAATTAAAAAGGAGGGATAATCAAAAATATTGAAAAGAGAGAGAGAGAAGAGAGAGAGAGAGAGAGAGATAGAACAGATAGAGAGAGAGATAGGAGAGATAGAGAGAGAGATAGAGAGAGAGAGATAGAGACGAGAGAGAGATCGAAGAGAGAGAAGATATAGAGACCAGAGAGCTCTAGATAGTATAGAGAGAAATTCCAAATTTAAAAATTGAATTTATAATCAGCTCTAGCCTCGATATATCTCAAGATAGAGAGAAATTGAAATTGAAAATTTAATTGACTTTGATCATCTCGGGTCTTTCTTTATTAGATCTGAGAGAGCTCACTTTGAAATTGTTTTTTTTTACTTTCCTTTGAGAGAGGGGATACACCCTCGAGAGATCTCTTCTCTCCTCGAGGGAGAGCTAAGAGAAAGTCCTCTTTCATGAAAAAGAGAGAGCGAATAAAATACAAATATATACAGTATATATATATATATATATATATATATATAGATATATAATATATATATATATATATATATATATTTTTTTTTATCAATGTCATTAAAGGTTTTAACACAGATGAACTCTAGGCAGGAAAAGCTCCATCTTGGTGGATCTGGCCTCAACCGTCACTGTATGACTACTGTATATATGAGGAATATCTATAAAGAGATATGTTTAATCTTAATTGGAGGTATAACCTACCTTGGTTTCGGTTAGCAACACCTAGGGATGAGACATTCGGCCGAACTGCATGCAATCGGGAGAAACCATAAGTTATTAGGTGCTCTGGCTACAGTGGACATCAGATTCATTAACAGTACTAGAGGTTCAAAATAAAGGGTTGACTGGTGGGACATATGTAGACAACTAGACATACCGGCAAGGCCTTACTACTCAGGGTTCTAATAAGGGTTGACTGGTGGGACATATGTAGACAACTAGACATACCGGCAAGGCCTTACTACTCAGGGTTCTAATAAGGGTTGACTGGTGGGACATATGTAGACAACTAGACATACCGGCAAGGCCTTACTACTCAGGGTTCTAATAAGGGTTGACTGGTGGGACATATGTAGACAACTAGACATACCGACAAGGCCTTACTACTCAGGGTTCTAATAAGGGTTGACTGGTGGGACATATGTAGACAACTAGACATACCGGCAAGGCCTTACTACTCAGGGTTCTAATAAGGGTTGACTGGTGGGACATATGTAGACAACTAGACATACCGGCAAGGCCTTACTACTCAGGGTTCTAATAAGGGTTGACTGGTGGGACATATGTAGACAACTAGACATACCGGCAAGGCCTTACTACTCAGGGTTCTAATAAGGGTTGACTGGTGGGACATATGTAGACAACTAGACATACCGGCAAGGCCTTACTACTCAGGGTTCTAATAAGGGTTGACTGGTGGGACATATGTAGACAACTAGACATACCGGCAAGGCCTTACTACTCAGGGTTCTAATAAGGGTTGACTGGTGGGACATATGTAGACAACTAGACATACCGGCAAGGCCTTACTACTCAGGGTTCTAATAAGGGTTGACTGGTGGGACATATGTAGACAACTAGACATACCGGCAAGGCCTTACTACTCAGAACAACTCAGAACAACAGAATGACTGTCAAGCCTGTACAGGGACAAGCAGTAGATGCATCCCAACACCAGTCCCAGACCATGTCCCAGACCACGTCCCAGGGACATTGTATGTAATTGTGCCGTTTCATGGGCTCACTTGAGTGTGTGCATCGATGGCAATGATGAGTAAATTATATAAACAAAGAAACAAAAATAACAAAACAGTCTCTACTTGAGATTCTCTCCGATATGTAGTGGGATCATAACTTATGCAAACATGGGTGGGTTGGTTTAAGTGTCGCAGGCATTTTGTTTCATTCGTCAAGTTGACTATGCAATCAATATCTAATTACAGTGCATTTCAGGTCGAGGAATCACGATGAATAAATCATGTGGTGTGTCAGGAATTGGAATGGCTGATAGTTGTGGTGTAACCTCATAATTACATACAACTCTGTATTTCTCTGATGGGGAAATACTGGTGGTGTTTGGTGGTTGTGGTTGGTTGGGGGATGGAGCGGTTTTGAGTCAAGCAGAGGCAGAAGGAAGGTCTTGTTACTTATTCTAGTATTGTAATCGTTTACTAAAGCGACACTAAGTCTCTGTGTTGCAGTGTCCTTGACCTCAGTGTGGTTGTGTAGTCATGTGATCATTAGTGTCCAGTGGTGTCACAGCAAGCAACTTTAACTACCGTGTGATTGGATAGTGAGCCGTACTGTGTGGGGTGTCTAATCATTTGTAATACATTCAGTTTGGTTAAAGATAAGGGTAATGCGTTTGCGATAGGGGGTTTGGGTATGCATGCAGACAGGCACACAGACATACAGTTAATATATGCTGTAGTGTTTGACTAAGTTACTATCCAAACCCTCTCTGTCACAGCTCCATAACTGATAAAGTACGTAGAATGTCATGTCAGTTTTAAATAAGTTGTTCATTAATAATAATAATGGCCAGCATCCAATATCGTCCAGTAAGTTATTTTTTGTAAGTATTTAGGGAATTTTGATTATTTATTTTTTTCCCACCTGATGGTCAAATCGTTGTTTTCAGTTAATATAAATATACAAGAGAAAAACGTTCTGTGGAGATATTGACCTGTAACCTTGATGGGAGGTTCTGCTTTACAGGAAAAGGAGAATTTGATTAGAAACATTAGAGCATTAGTTCTCTAACAGGCATCACATCTGTAGTTCTATTCATTATTAAGTTGGGGAGAATTCAGGTAAGTCGCTCTACATGGGAAGTGACACATTATAATAAATGCTGCTCTCATAATGACATGAAATCTTGCAATCTTGCAGAGCTCAGATTTCTTTTAAAATATATATAAATGTTGCTTTAATGGCTGCATTAGGGCGATTCTGTCTGGCTTAATAAACTTAATAAAAGTAAACAAATAATGAAAGTACTTTCAAACAACAATATGAAAAAGTGCAACGTTTTCTGTTTCGGGGGCAGCTCTATTCTATTTTGGTTTGTTTTCTGTGTTCCAGGACATTTAGCCGTGTTCTGTTTGGTTGCTTTTTTATTTTAGAGAACATAGCTACATACCCACGACTTCAATTTGGTTTCACTCAACTTCATCCCTGGTGTGGCTACAGAAGCAAAACTGGGTAGTGTTTTACTGGTGTGGCTACAGAACCAAAGCTGGGTAGTGTTTTGTGTTGTGGCTACAGAAGCAAAACTGGGTAGTGTTTTACTGGTGTGGCTACAGAACCAAAGCTGGGTAGTGTTTTGTGTTGTGGCTACAGAAGCAAAACTGGGTAGTGTTTTACTGGTGTGGCTACAGAACCAAAGCTGGGTAGTGTTTTGTGTTGTGGCTACAGAACCAAAGCTGGGTAGTGTTTTGTGTTGTGGCTACAGAACCAAAGCTGGGTAGTGTTTTGTGTTGTGGCTACAGAAGCAAAACTGGGTAGTGTTTTGTGTTGTGGCTACAGAACCAAAACTGGGTAGTGTTTTGTGTTGTGGCTACAGAACCAAAGCTGGGTAGTGTTTTGTGTTGTGGCTACAGAACCAAAGCTGGGTAGTGTTTTGTGTTGTGGGCTACAGAACCAAAACTGGTATTGTTTTAAAACTGGTGTGGCTTACAGAACCAAAGCTGGGTAGTGTTTTGTGTTGAGGCTACAGACCCAAAGCTGGGTAGTGGTTGTGTGTTGTTGGCGACAGAACCAAAAATTGGGTAGTGTTTTTGTGTTGTGGCTACAGAACCAAAAACTGGGTAGTGTTTTAATGTTTGTGGGCTACAGAACCAAACTGGGTAAGTGTTTTGTGTTGGTGGCTACAGAACCAAAACTGTGTAGTGTTTTGGTTGTGGCTACAGAACCAAAGCTGGGTCGTGTTTTTGTTGTGGCGAAAAACAGTACCAAGCTGGGTAGTGTTTTTTACTGTGTGGCTACAGAACCAAAGCTGGGTATGTTTTGTGTTGTGGCTACAGACCAAAGCTGGGTAGTGTTTTGTGTTTGGCTAACGAACCAAGCTGGGTATGGTTTTGTGTTTGGCTACAGAACCAAAGCCTGGTTAGTGTTTTTTGTGTTGTGGCTACAGAACCAAAGCTGGGTAGTGTTTTGTGTTGTGGCTACAGAACCAAACTGGCTGTGTTGTGGTGAGTGGTAGTGTTTTGTGGCTACAGAACCAAAGCTGGGTAGTGTTTTGTGGCTACAGAACCAAAGCTGGGTAGTGTTTTGTGGCTACAGAACCAAAGCTGGGTAGTGTTTTGTGGCTACAGAACCAAAGCTGGGTAGTGTTTGTGGCTAACAGAACCAAAGCTGGGTAGGTTTAGTAGGCTACAGAACCAAAGCTGGGTAGCGTTTTGTGGACTACAGAACCAAAGCTGGGAGTAGTTTGTGGCTACAGACAAAGCTGGTAGTTTGTGGCTCAGAACCAAAGCTGGTAGTGTTTTGTGGTACGAGACCAAGCTGGGTAGGTTTTGTGGTACAGAACCAAAGCTGGTAGGTTTTGGCTACAGAACCAAAGCTGGTAATGATTGTGTACAGACCCAAGCTGGGTGTGTTTGTGGCTACAGAACCAAGCTGGTAGTGTGTTTGTGGTACAGAACCATAGCTGGGTAGTGTTTGTGGCTACGACCGAAAGTGGGTAGTGTTTTTTGGCTACAGAACCAAAGCTGGTAGTGTTTTGTGGCTACAGAACCAACTGGTAGTGTTTGTGATTGGCTACAGAACCAAAGCTGGGTAGTGTTGTGGCTACACGAACCAAGCTGGTAGGTTTTGGGGTACAGACCAAGCTGGGTAGGGTTTGTGGCTACAGACCCATAGCTGGGAGTGTTTGGTGGTCAGACAAGCTGGGTAGTGTTTTGTGTTCTGGCTACAACCAAGCTGGGGTGGTTGGTTGTGGGTAGGAGACCACTTGGTTTCTCACCAAAGCTGGTAGTGTTTGGTGGCTACAGAACCAAAGCTGGGTATCTGTTTTGGTTGTGGTGGTTGGGGGTGTAGAGTAGAGCCTGCTCTGAATTAACCATACAGACCTGGCCCTAAGTCAGTCAGTCAGTCAGTGTGCCCTTTATGTGAGTCCCACCCACAGACAGACAAACAGACAGACAGACAGACAGACAGACAGACAGACTATGTAATACACTCCCCACTAGGGTTCTGAGAGTGCTGCCATGGTCTGGCTAGATGTCGGGTTTGGGAGGATCTAGGGAGGGGGTATGATGTGTGTATGTATATGGAGTATGTATATCTATGGAGAACATGCATGCAGCACACGTTTAGAGAATTGGCCATGCACAGGCTGGAGACAACACTGAACTCATTCAGCTCTCTAAGGTTGGGGGGTTGGGGTGGAGGTAGGGAGGGTGTCCACTTGGTTCCATGCTCTCTAAGGTTAGGGGGTTGGGGTGGAGGTAGGGAGGGTGCGTCCACTTGGTTCCATGCTCTCTAAGGTTGGGGGGGTTGGGGGTGGAGGTAGGGAGGTGCGTCACATTGGTTCCATGCTCTCTAAGGTTAGGGGGTTGGGGTTGGAGGTAAGGGAGGGTGTCCCACTTGGTTCCATGCTCTCTAAGGTTGGGGGGTTAGGGGGTTGGGGTGGAGGTAGGGAGGGTGTCCACTTTGGTTCCATGCTCTCTAAGGTTGGGGGGTTGGGGGTGGAGGTAGGGGGTGTCCACTTGGTTCCATGCTCTCTAAGGTTAGGGGGTTGGGGTGGAGGTAGGGAGGGCGTCCACTTGGTTCCATGCTCTCTAAGGTTAGGGGGTTGGGTGGAGGTAGGGAGGGCGTCCACTTGGTTCCATGCTCTCTAAGGTTAGGGGGTTTGGGGTGGAGGTAGGAGGGTGTCCACTGGTTTCCATGCTCTCTAAGGTTAGGGGGTTGGGGGTGGAGGTAGGGAGGGTTGTCCACTTGGTTCCATGCTCTCTAAGGTTAGGGGGTTGGGGTGGAGGTAGGGAGGGCGTCCACTTTGGTTCCATGCTCTCTAAGGTTAGGGGGTGGGGTGGAGGTAGGGAGGGTGTCCACTTGGTTCCATGCTCTCTAAGGTTAGGGGTTGGGGTGGAGGTAGGGAGGGTGTCCACTTGGTTCCATGCTCTCTAAGGTTAGGGGGTTTGGGGTGGAGGTAGGGAGGGTGTCCACTTGGTTCCATGCTCTCTAAGGTTAGGGGGTTGGGGGTGGAGGTAGGGAGGGTGTCCCACTTGGTCCATGCTCTCTAAGGTTAGGGGGTTGGGGTGGAGGTAGGGAGGGTGTCCACTTGGTTCCATGCTTTCTAAGGTTAGGGGGTTGGGGTGGAGGTAGGGAGGGCGTCCACTTGGTTCCATGCTCTCTAAGGTTAGGGGGTTGGGGTGGAGGTAGGGAGGGTGTCCACTTGGTTCCATGCTCTCTAAGGTTAGGGGGTTGGGGTGGAGGTAGGGAGGGTGTCCACTTGGTTCCATGCTCTCTAAGGTTAGGGGGTTGGGGTGGAGGTAGGGAGGGTGTCCACTTGGTTCCATGCTAATTTCTGATGTCAAATATCTCTGAATTTTCATAATAAACTGTTTGTTATTGTTTGGATCAAATTATAAGCTTATGTTAGTTTGACCTCAGTTGTGGTAACAGTTGTGGTTCAAAGTTCAGCGCCAACTAGCGAGTTCATTTTACCACCATAGTGTCACTTGTAAATATGCTGATACCATTGTAAATGTTAAACATGGCAACGTCCCAATACTTATAAACAGCTTCCTTTTGCTGTCTTCTTCCCTTCATGAATGTTGACATAAAATGACTCGGTAGGTCTGATGGCCATATTGCTGTAAGTTATCTAGTCCTAGTTATCTAGTTATCTAGTCCTAGTTATCTAGTTATCTAGTCCTAGTTATCTAGTTATCTAGTCCTAGTTATCTAGTCCTAGTTATCTAGTCCTAGTTATCTAGTTATCTAGTCCTAGTAATCCAGTTCTAGTTATCTATTCCTAGTTATCTAGTTATCTAGTCCTAGGTATCTAGTTATCTAGTCCTAGTTATCTAGTTATCTAGTCCTAGTTATATAGTCCTAGTAATCTAGTTATCTAGTCCTAGTTATCTAGTTATCTAGTCCTAGTAATATAGTACTAGTTATCTAGTCCTAGTAATCTAGTCCTAGTTATCTAGTCCTAGTTATATAGTACTAGTTATCTAGTCCTAGTTATCTAGTCCTAGTTATCTAGTACTAGTTATCTAGTACTAGTTATCTAGTCCGAGTTATCTAGTCCTAGTTATCTAGTCCTAGTTATCTAGTTATCTAGTCCTAGTAATCTAGTCCTAGTAATATAGTCCTAGTAATATAGTCCTAGTAATATAGTCCTAGTTATCTAGTCCTAGTAATATAGTACTAGTTATCTAGTCCTAGTTATCTAGTCCTAGTTATCTAGTCCTAGTTATCTAGTCCTTTGGATATCTGCAGTCATGGAGATACAGCCAGGACTTAAGGAAAAGGAAACCATCCAAACACTAATGGGATGCTGTCCATCTGAGCTGCTTTTCGTCTATCGATTTCCCCCCAGTAGAGGGGGTTCTAGCTAGATAAATAGATTGATGGATGGACTGATGAGGAATGGGCTGGGGCACTTTGACTTGTTCAATACTTATGTGAGTCGGAAATGACATCCCCTATTCCCGACATAGTGCACTACTTTTGACCAGAGCCCTATGGACCTTGGTCGAAAGTAGTGCACTACAGTATATAGGGAATAGGGTGCCATTTGGAACGTACCCTTGGTGTGTGTGTGTGTGTCTCCTGTTATTCCCCTGAGGTGCAGTCCCAAGATGGCTACTATAATAACTGAAGACTACGTCTCTCTCTGTACTCCAGGGGCCACTGGCTGCAGCAGACAATACTCAATATTGAAATGACCTCCCTGACATTATCCCACCACTGAGGTCGGGGCAATTTAATAAACTCTATATGCTATTTATGTATAATGCATAGGGGAGAAAAACCAATGGTGTTTTGTATGCATACTCAGGTGTCTGGCTGCTATCTAGGCTTAACTTGTTGAAGGTGAATTAGTCCAACTCCACTCACAGCCTTCCAGACAACATGGCAGAAAGCTATTTCCTTCAGAGAGGGGGGGAAAAAAAAGTGTATTGAACTAACCCTGGCATAATGAACACGTCCTAATAAATTATGACTGATCCTTCACCTAATGAATAATGGAGTACCTAAATCAGAAATGAACATTTAAAACCACGTGGACTTTAGGGACGGATATGATCAGGCATAGTAAAGCAGAAAGCAGTTTCTGTGAGCGGTTTAAGCTTTGGATTCATTTACTTACTAACTGGACCAATGTTACTGGGGATACCTGAAAGAGAAAGACAAAACAGTTGACATTGGGAAATTAGTCATTTACATTTCATTCTACTTTAACAAATTGTATATTGCAGTTTAGGACATTGTTTGTATTCATTTCAACACAATGAATGTGATCTAGTAAACAGAATATAAATATGAGTGTATATATATTTATATATACAGTATATACATGTAAATATGCACGCATGCACACCAACCTCCCAGCAGCAGATAGACTAGCGGTTAAAGCATTGGGCCAGTAACCGAAAGGTTGCTGGTTCGTATACCTGAGCTGACAAGGTGAAAAACCCTTTGAGCAAGGCTCTTAACCCTAGTTTGCTCCAGGGGCACCGCACTACCCCTAATTTGCTCCAGGGGCGCCGCACTACTATGGCTGAGCCTGTAAAACAACACATTTCACTGCACCTATCTGGTATAAGTCAAAACACTTCACGTGCACAAACTGGTTGAATTTATTTTTAGGTGGAAAATACATTGGATTTTAAAAAAAGTTATCAATTGTCTTGAGGGTGAAATTTCAACCACAGGATTATGTCACCATTATAACCAATTTTCAACATAGATAAACCTTGTATAAATGTTTTGAATTTGTACCTTTCAAACAACGTCAGACCTTCAACCTTATATCCACTATCAGAAAAAAAACAGCAGGCCGCGTAGCACCTCCTACTGGAGAGTCGATCTAACTACAGCTATCCATTTCGTCTCCCATCCAGCATTTTCAACCAAGCCCAAACCTGCTTAGCTTTGATATTTGTCACTGACTACTACCAATATGCTATCATGAGAATGATTATTGAGAGATCTCTTAAGAACTAAATATATTCACTGTTGCTATCGAAGTCATTCCAAAGAGTAGGTTTAACAGAGCAAATTAAATGTAACCATACTTTATAAGTTATATATCATCAATGATACTATTTAGGCCTATATAGAATTTACAAAGTCACCAACAGCTATTTTTTTTCAATTCAACCCAGGATTCAACAAAAAATAACAACACACATTGGCCTAGGGTTTCAAGCCTTAGTTTAGTTCAAATGTAAATCGTTAATATGTTGGATTCACGTCTCCATCTCAACCAACTCATAGGAATAGGGCTAAATCAAATCAAACTTCATTTAAAGTTTGATTAGATTTAGTCATATTCCTAACTTAGATTTTTGGTTGAGATCGAGACGTGAATCCAACATACCAATTATTAATTTGTAGACAAACCGGATGTTGAATTGTGTCTTAGTTGTCATGTAGTACTTTTTGCGTTGACATTTTAGCAGATGCTCTTATCCAGAGCAACTATGGTTAAGTGTCTTGCTCAAGGACACATTGACAGATTTTTCAGCTAGTTTGCTCGGGGATTCAAACCAGCAACCTTTCGGTTACTAGGCCAACACGCTTAAACGCTAGTGCCACTGACTTATTCTGGCTTTAACACCAGTTTGTCTACAAATTAATAATTTCTATGTTGGATTCACGTCTCCGACTAAAACCACAAATATAAGTTAAATAATAGGATTAAGCCAGTGGCTTAGATTAAACTAAGCGTTACACAGTAACACACTTTAAATGGTGATATTTGGTTGCGTTGTCAACCGAACACAATTCAATATTACTATACAGTAAATAGCATAAAGTTAAGGGTATCTTACAAACTAATATAGGTCTAACAGTATTTATTCATCCTTAAAATAAGTAACATCCATGGCCACATTTTGAGGTTAGCCTACTATAGGTTAACTATAAATGTCTTCTTATGTGATCATATAAAACGTGCGTGTTCAAGATAGCATGCAAAGGTCGCAGGTCTGCGGAGATCATCACAATTGCTGTAATAATCTGTCAGAATCTCAAACAGCATTGATCATTTGCACCATGTACTTTTAATGTAATCTCAACTACAATCCAGGTCATTTGGTTCTGATATTAGATGGAGCACAGTGATAACGCATTAAATTGTTGTATAAATACAACATATCTGACATTGTATTCCCATTTGAACTTTATTGGTGCTTTTAAATGGTTGAAAGCGCAGTGATAACGCATTTTGATGACAACTACACCAAATATCAGACCTTGTTTTTCCATTGGAATTTGGTTGTGCTTTTAGATGATTGAAAGCATAGTGATAACACACTGGGAATTCAACAAACTTCTGCCTGTATTTTTGAGCGGATGAATAAAGGTTGAAATCTCATTGATCAACGTCGCAACCAAATATGACCCACATTTCCACTATGAAATTATGTGGTTTGCCCAGTGGGTTGCTATGTAGTTGACAGTAGACTTCTTATCGCGATCTCAGTCTGTCGATGCAACCGACCGACTGTTTGATGTGCCAGCCCTGCTCTGAACTGATACCAGCCCCGCTCTGATCAGATACCAGCCCCACTCTGAACAGATACCAGCCCCACTCTGATCAGATACCAGCCCCACTCTGAACAGATACCAGCCCCACTCTGATCAGATACCAGCCCCACTCTGATCAGATACCAGCCCCACTCTGATCAGATACCAGCTCCTCTCTGAACAGATACCATCCCCACTCTGATCAGATACCAGCTCCGCTCTGAACAGATACCAGCCCCACTCTGATCAGATACCAGCCCCACTCTGATCAGATACCAGCCCCACTCTGATCAGATACCAGCCCCACTCTGATCAGATACCAGCCCCACTCTGAACAGATACCAGCCCCACTCTGATCAGATACCAGCTCCGCTCTGAACAGATACCAGCCCCACTCTGATCAGATACCAGCCCCACTCTGATCAGATACCAGCCCCACTCTGATCAGATACCAGCCCCACTCTGAACACATACCAGCCCCACTCTGATCAGATACCAGCTCCGCTCTGAACAGATACCAACCCCGCTCTGATCAGATACCAGCCCCACTCTGAACAGATACCAGCCCCACTCTGAACAGATACCAGCCCCACTCTGAACAGATACCAGCCCCACTCTGATCAGATACCAGCCCCACTCTGAACAGATACCAGCCCCACTCTGATCAGATACCAGCCCCACTCTGAACAGATACCAGCCCCACTCTGATCAGATACCAGCCCCACTCTGTACAGATACCAGCCCCACTCTGATCAGATACCAGCCCCACTCTGATCAGATACCAACCCCACTCTGATCAGATAATAGTCAGATACTGTAGACACATCCCCATGGCGACCAGATCTTTCACACAACAGGCTATTGGCCCTGCATAGATCTCAGATTCTGACTGAGCTATATAGGCCTGCATGGTGGCAGGCTGCTGAACGTGTCTAAAAAGTCCTCATCATTCCAATTCTCTGTAAAATCTCACAATAGTAGTAATTATGCGAGAAATGGGGGTGGAAACGCTTTTATGCGCAAATATTTATATAATAACCATCATATCGAAGTAAACTTGGAGTCACCCGATGACGTGTTGTGGTCCTCCCACTTCGACTCGGAAAAGTTAACTTTTTATTAGGCTACAGATGAAATAAGTTACGATGAACTTCACAGGGTGGTGAAAAGTGCAAGGTGATGAGCTTTTGATGCTCCTTTCCAGTAAATATTGAGGGTTTTATTCTGGTGAGATGATGATTGATGCTTGGTTGCCGTTTGACAAATTAAAAAATAATCTCACTATTTTGTCCGTTATAATCTCATCATGTAGGCTTTACCTGGACTGTATCTGCGAGCTGTTGGCTAGAGTGAACGTGCCAATACCAAAGTGGGCACAATCGTTATATAATGCACATTTTATTTGACCTAACCATCAGTAGAGTTGAAAGTGCGATGGAAACCCATTTAACCGTGCTAGCAAACCAGTCCTGTAGCTTAGCATCCGCTTCATCTGACCACTTCCGTGTTGAGCGAGTCACTGGTACTTCCTGTTTGAGTTTTTGCTTGTAAGCAGGAATCAGGAGGATAGAGTTATGGTCAGATTTGCCAAAGGGAGGGCCTTGTATGTGTTTCTGTGTGTGGAGTAAAAGGTGATCTAGAGTTTTGTTGCTGGTAAAAAATGAGGTAAAATGGATTTCAGTTTCCCTGCATTAAAATCACCGGTCACGAGAATTACCACCTCTGGATGTGAATTTTCTTGTTTGCGTATGGCCTTATACAGCTAGTTGAGTGTGGTCTTAATGCCAGCATCGGTTTGTGGTGGTAAGTCTACGAAAAATATAGATAAAAACTCTCTCGGTAAATAGTATGGTCTGCAGCTTATCATGAGGTATTCTAATTCAGGGGAGCAAAAATGTGACACTTCCTTAAAATTAGAGATTGCGCACCTGTTGTTGTTAACACACTCCTTCCCCCTTCGCCTTAACCGAGGCTGCCGTCTGGTCTTGACAATGCATGGAAAAACCAGTGCCTTCGGAAAGTATTCAGACCCCTTGACTTTTTCCACATGTTGTGACGTTACAGCCTTATTCTGTAATTGATTAAATAGTTTTTTCCCCTCATCAATCTACACACAATACTCCATAATGTCAAAGCAAAAACAGGTTTAGACATTTTTGCAAATGTATAAAAAATTTAAACTGAAATATCAAATGTACATAAGTATTCAGACCCTTTACTCAGTACTTGGTTGAAGCACCTTTGGCAGCGATTACATCATAGAATCTTCTTGGGTATGACGCTACAGCTTGGCACACCTGTATTTGGGGAGTTTCTCCCATTCTTCTCTGCAGATCCTCTCAAGCTTTGTCAGGTTGGATGGGGAGCGTTGATGCACAGCTATTTTTAGGTCTCTCCAGAGATGTTTGATCGGGTTCAAGTCTGGGCTCTGGCTGGGCCACTCAAGGACATTCAGAGACTTGTCCTGAAGCCACTCCTGTGTTGTCTTGGCTGTGGGCTTAGAGTCGTTGTCCTGTTGGAAGGTGAACATTCGCCCTAGTCTGAGGTCCTGAGCGCTCTGGAGCAGCTTTTCATCAAGGATCTCTCTGTACTTTGCTCCGTTCATCTTTCCCTCGATCCTGACTAGTCTCCCAGTCCCTGTCACTGAAAAACATCCCCACAGCATGATGCTGCCACCACCATGTTTCACAGTAGGGATGGTGCCAGGTTTCCTCCAGACGTGACGCTTGGCATTCAGGCCAAAGAGTTCAATCTTGGTTTCATCAGCCCAGAGAATCTTGTTTCTCATGGTCTGAGAGTCATTAGGTGCCTTTTTGCAAACTCCACGTGGGCTGTCATGTGCCATTTACTGAGGAGTGGCTTCCATCTGGCCAATCTACCATAAAGGCCTGATTGGTGGAGTGCTGCAGAGATGGTTGACCTTCTGGAAGGTTCTCCCATCTCCACAGAGTAACTCTGGAGCTCTGTCAGAGTGACCATCGGGGTTCTTGGTCACCTCCCTGACCAAGGCCCTTCTCCCCCAATTGCGTGGCGCGTGTAGCTTGTTGTTGGCCAATCATAAGTCATCAAAGCGGCAATATAATACAGTCATAGAGCCTGCGTGTGTGGCAAAAGTTAGGAGATATCTAATCAATGGAAGACTGAATTAAAATGACGGGATTAAAAGTTAAAGGAGAAGGCTACAATGACCAAGAGCTACTTAATATTCTGAATGGAGTTGTTGTTACACTGCAGCCTCAATTAGCCTAGCTAGCTAACATTAGCATTAGCTTAACTAGCTTCTCCCGGTTTGATGCAGTCAAGACAGGTACTAAGTAATCATATTGGGTGATAAATAACGAGTCGGCTTGGTTGGTTGCGGTCTCTCGTCTCTCACAGACCCCCTCCTGCCTGCTAGAGCGGCACCTCTCGCACCCTCCTTTTCGCGCCTTATCACCTCCGGTTAATAAAGTAGCTTAAAACATTACTTTTCTTCCTTCACTCGGATCGGACTGGTCCATTTTGGAACAACTTTTTAGACCCGTGAAGACCTCTATGCAGAACGTCCAGAGCTGCCGACTCGTTGAAGTAGAAATTGTCATCCGAAACGTGGTTGGTGATCGCTGTTCTGATATACTGAAGCTGTTTTTGGTTATAGGAAATAATGGCGGAGACTTACGTACAAAAAAGTTAAGCTCAGCGGAAAGAACACACCAAAAAATAGCAGAATTGTTCAGGAGCCCATAAAACGGCTGCTATACACTACAACGACATCTGTTCCATCATTCTCCTTCCCTCTATGAAGGGAGGTCTGCGTGACATAATGTGTCTGTGTGTGTCTTTGTGTGTGTGTGCATGTGTGAGTGTGTGTGTGTGTATGTGTTTGTGTGTATGTCTGTGTGTATGTCTGTTTATGTCTGTGTGTGTGTGTGTGCGTGCGTGTATGTCTGTGTGTGTGTGTGTGTGTGTGTGTGTGTGTGTGTGTGTGTGTGTGTGTGTGTGTGTGTGTGTGTGTGTGTGTGTGTGTGTGTGTCTGCATCTCCACACACGTGTTTGTGTGCAAGCAAGGCCTGGCCGGACATATGCCATCGATCCACCCCAGATTATATAATCTCTCTTGCACTCTCTTTGATTCCTGCTTGACAGGAATAAACAGGAGCCAAATGTATGACCTATTGGAGAGGTGTGGGGGGAGTGGGTAGGGCAGAGGCAGAGGGTGTTGGGGGGGTGGGTAGGGCAATAGGCAGGAGGTGTTGGGGGGGAGTGGGTAGGCAGGAGGCAGGAGGTGTTGGGGGAGTGGGTAGGCAGGAGGCAGGAGGTGTTTGGGGAGTGGGTAGGCAGGAGGCAGGAGGGTGTTGGGGGAGTGAGTAGGCAGGAGGCAGGTGTTGGGGGGAAGTGGGGAGTGGGGGTAGGCAGGAGGTGTTTGGGGGGAGTGGGTAGGCAGGAGGCAGGGAGGGTGTTGGGGGAGTGAGTAGGCAGGAGGCAGGTGTGTGGGGGAGTGGGGAGTGGGTAGGCAGGAGTATTGGGGGAGTAAGATAGGCAGGAGGCAGGATGTGTTGGGGGAGTGGGTAGGCAGGAGGCAGTAGGTGTTGGGGGAGTGGATAGGCAGGAGGCAGGAGGTGTTGGGGGAGTGGGTAGGCAGGAGGCAGGAGGTGTTGGGGGAGTGGGTAGGCAGAGGTGTGGGGGAGTGGATAGGCAGGAGCGAGTGTTGGGGGAGTGGGTAGGCATAGGCAGGAGGTGTTGGGGGAGTGGTAGGCAGGAGGTGTTGGGGAGTGGATAGTGCAGGAGGCAGGAGGTGTGGGGGGAGTGGGTAGCAGGAGGCAGAGGTGTTGGGGGAGTAGGTAGGCAGGAGGCAGGAGGTGTTGGGGGAGTGGTAGGCAGGAGGCAGGAGGTGTTGGGGGAGTGGGTAGGCAGGAGGCAGGAGGTGTTGGGGGTGTGGTAGGCAGGAGCGTGGGTGTTGGGGGAGTGGGATGGCAGGAGGCAGGAGGTGTTGGGGGAGTGGGTAGGCAGGAGGCGGAGTTTGGGGGAGTGGGTAGGCAGGAGGCAGGAGGTGTTGGGGATGGGTAGGCAGGAGGCAGGAGGTTGGGGGAGTGGGTAGGCAGGAGGCAGGAGGTGTTGGGGGAGTGGGTAGGCAGGAGGCAGGAGGTGTGGGGGGAGTGGGTAGGCAGGAGGCAGGAGGTGTTGGGGGGAGTGGGTAGGCAGGAGGCAGGAGGTGTTGGGGGAGTGGGTAGGCAGGAGGCAGGAGGGGTTGTGGGGGGAGTGGTAGGCATGAGGCAGGAGGTGTTGGGGGAGTGGGTAGGCAGGATGCAGGAGGTGTGGGGGGAGTGGGTAGGCAGGAGGCAGGAGGTGTGTGGGGGGAGTGGGTAGGCAGGAGGCAGGAGGCAGGAGGTGTGGGGGGGGGGGAGTGGGTAGGCAGGAGGCAGGAGGTGTGGGGGGGAGTGGGTAGGCAGGAGGCAGGAGGTGTGGGGGGAGTGGGTAGGCATGAGGCAGGAGGTGTTGGGGAGTGGGTAGGCAGGGAGGCAGGAGTGTGGGGGGGAGTGGGTAGGCAGGAGGCAGGAGGTGTTGGGGGAGTGGGTAGGCAGGAGGCAGGAGGTGTGGGGTGGAGTGGGTAGGCAGGAGGTGTGGGGGAGTGGATAGGCAGGAGGCAGGAGGTGTGGGGGGGAGTGGGTAGGCAGGAGGCAAGAGGTGTTGGGGAGTAGGTAGGCAGGAGGCAGAGGTGTTGGGGGAGTGGGTAGGCAGGAGGGCAGGAGGGTGTTGGGGGAGTGGGTAGGCAGGAGGCAGAAGGTGTTGGGGGAGTGGGTAGGCAGGAGGCAGGAGGTGTTGGGGGAGTGGTATAGGCAGGAGGCAGGAGGTGTGGGGGAGTGGGGTAGGCAGGAGGCGGGAGGTGTGGGGGGAGTGGGTAGGCAGGAGGCAGGAGGTGTTGGGGGAGTGGGTAGGCAGGAAGGCAGGAGGTTTTGGGGGAGTGGGTAGGCAGAGGGCAAGGAGGTGTTGGGGGAGTGGGTAGGCAGAGGCAGAGGTGGTGGGGGGAGTTGGTAGGCAGGGAGGCAGGAGTGTGGGGGGAGTGGGTATGCAGGAGGCAGGAGGTGTTGGGGGGAGTGGGTAGGCAGGAGGCAGGAGGTGTGGGGGGAGTGGGTAGGCAGGAGGCAGGAGGTGTTGGGGGGAGTGGGTAGGCAGGAGGCAGGAGGTGTGGGGGGAGTGGGTAGGCAGGAGGCAGGAGGTGTGGGGGGAGTGGGTAGGCAGGAGGCAGGAGGCAGGAGGTGTGGGGGGAGTGGGTAGGCAGGAGGCAGGAGGTGTTGGGGGAGTGGGTAGGCAGGAGGTGTGGGGGGAGTGGGTAGGCAGGAGGCAGGAGGTGTTGGGGGAGTGGGTAGGCAGGAGGCAGGAGGTGTGGGGGGAGTGGGTAGGCAGGACGCAGAGAGATAGATGAACACAGAACAATAGGAGACTGAGCCTCTGGAGGCAGACTACCTGAGAGGGAGAGGACGCCAACCAGAGGACACAGCAAAGGCAACACACACACACACTCACACACGCATGTACACATGAATGTACACTTGCACACACGCTCACACACACGCACACACACACACGCACACACACACCTTTTGATGGCATATAGGGGATACCTTCAGAAAACGTTGTACATCTTAACTTAAAACATTTTATTTTTCTCCTACCAGACAGAAGAAAAAATGTATTTATGTAGCAGACATTGTACTTTTGACAGAGGACAGACAGACAGACAGAGCTACAGACAGGGAGAGAGAGAGAGAGAGAGAGAGAGAGAGAGAGAGAGAGAAGTAGAGAGAGAGAGAGAAGAGAGATAGAGAGAGATAGAGAGAGAGAGATATAGAGAGATAGAGAGAGAGAGATAGAGAGAGAGAGAGAGAGAAGAGAGAGAGAGAGTAGGAGAGAGAGATAGAGAGGGTGGAGACATGTAGGTGTAGGTGAGGTAAAGCTATATGTTACCCCTGGTGGGTCATGGAATAAACAGATTTATATTGTAAACAGTTCAGTTAATTATTCTAAATTAATATTAGAAAAGGATTTAGATCCTCCAACTCCAGCTAAAAATAACATCAATTTGATGAATTAATGGTTATCAATACAACACACACGTTCAATCTTTCATTTCACACAACTAAGGGTATCCATCCAACAAACCTTTCTAAGGGTATCCATCCAACAAACCTTTCTAAGGGTATTCATCCAACAAACCTTTATTTTCCAGGCTTACGACCAGAACAGCATTACCTGTCAATGTAATTTTTCTCCATAACATACATTTTCAATCACCATAATTTCCAATCCCCTTCACCTGCCCATCACCCCATTACTGGCCATAACAGAATACAAATGTATTCCTACACCACATGACCAAAAGTATGTGGACACCTGCTCGTTCGAACATCTCATTCCAAAATCATGGGCATTAATATGGAGTTGGTCCTCCCTTTGCTGCTATAACAGCCTCCACTCTTCTGGGAAGGCTTTCCACTAGATGTTGGAACATTGCTGCAGGGACTTGCTTCCATTCAGCCACAAGAGCATTAGTGAGGTCGGGCACTGATGTTGGGCAATTAGGCCTGGCTCGAAGTCGGCGTTCCAATTCATTCCAAAGGTGTTCGATGGGGTTGAGGTAATGGCTCTGTGCAGGCCAGTCAAAGTCTTCCACTGTGATTTTGACAAACCATTTCTGTATGGACCTCGCTTTGTGCACAGGGGCATTGTCATGCTGAAACAGGAAAGGGTCTTCCCCAAACTGTTGCCACAAAGTTGGAAGCACAGAATCGTCTAGAATGTCATTGTATGCTGTAGCATTACGATTTCCCTTCACTGGAACTAAGGGTCCTCGCCCGAACCATGAAAAACAGCCCCAGAACATAATTCCTCCTCCACCAAACGTTACAGTTGGCACTATGTATTGGGGCAGGTAGCGTTGTCCTGGCATCGCCAAACCCAGATTAGTCCGTCGGACTGTCAGATGGTGAAGCGTGATTCATCACTCCAGAGGCTGCTCAGCCATGGGAACCCATGAAGCTCCCGACGAACAGTTATTGTGCTGACGTTATTTCCAGAGGCAGTTTGGAACTCAGTAGTGAGTGTTGCTACGCGCTCCAGCACTCGGCGGTCCCGTTCTGTGAGCTTGTGTGGCCTACCACATCGTGGCTGAGTTGTTGTTGCTCCTAGATGTTTCCACTTCACAATAACAGCACTTATAGTTGACCG
>LR778259.1:32609860-32615028 GCA_902810595.1 Coregonus sp. 'balchen'
ATGAGGAGAAGAGAGAGAGCTAGAGAGAGACAGAGAGACGAGAGTCAGTCGCATCGTGACGGGCCTTCTCAAACTCTCGGCCAATCGCTCGCGGAGGCTCTCTACGGTAAGCAGGACTTTCTATACCCTTCATCATAAGATCAGCATAATACTCTCCAAATTTCAGCCTTTTTGGTAGTAAGCTCTTATATGTTTCTATCTGTTTAAGTTTTTTGTTTTTGTTTTTTAATTTTTTTTTTAATCTTTAACTTTCAGTCAACGGGAAAGGTTTGTTGGGGGGTTGGAGGGGGTTCTGGATTTGGGGAGGGGTGTATTGTTTTTCGGGTTCTTTCTTTCGTTGCGCCGTCTTCTTCGCTTTTTTCGGGGGGGGTTTTTGGGATTGGGCCGGAAAACCCCCAAAACCCGAAAAAAATTTGGGGAAAAAAAATTTTTGGGGAAAATTTTATTTTTTAAAAAATTTCCCCCATTCAAATCCGGGGAAAGGGAAGAGGGAAGAAGTCCCAAAAAAAAATTTGTGTAAAAAAGACAGTGGGGGGAAAGAAAACAAAAAAAAGGGGGAAAAAATAAAAAAGGGGAAAAGGAGGGGGGGGGGGAAAAGAGGAAAAAAAGGGGGGAGGGGAAAAAAGCAAAAAAAAAAACAGGGAAAAAGAAAGCCCAAAGAAAACGAAACAAGTGAGAAGAGAAGCGAGAGGAGGTGGAAAGGGGAGAGAGGGGAAAGGGTAAGAGGAAGAGGGAGGAAGAGGAGGGGAGGAGAGGGGAAAAGGAAGAAGAGGAGGAGTGGGAAGGAAGAGGGAGAGAGGAGAAAGAAAGAAAGAGGAAGGGGAAAGAGAGAGAAAAGAAGAGAAAGGAGGAGAGAGAAAAGAGAAAGAAGAAAAGGGGGAAGGAGAAAAGAGAGAAGAGAAGATAGTTTGAGAGAAGAGATAGAGGGGAAAGAATAGAGATAGAAGAGGAGTGAGAGGATAGAATAAATAAATCAAAGAGGATTACTTGACTAGGGAATGCTCGGATGTGGCCTTGTTTCTAGCTCGTGTTTGCTTTTTTCTTGCCCCCGGGGCTTTTTTCCTCGGTCCCCGGGGTTTGGGGCCTGTGGCTTGTGTCGGGGTTGGGTGGGGGGTGGGGTTTTGGTTGTTTGGGTGGGAAAGAGGGGTTTTTGGCCGGCGGGGGGGGGGGGGGGGGGGGTTGTGGGCCGGGGGGGGTCTGGGGTGGGGATGGGGTCGGAGGAGGGGGAGGGGGAGGGGGTTTTGGTGGGCGGTGTGGGGGGGGGGAGAGGGAGGAGTCGGAGGGGGCGAGAGCTCTTCTCTGCCCCTCTCTGTCCAGACAGGAGGGCCACCTAGGCCTTTAGATATGAGTAATTACAGTATCCATGGTACCACTCCAGAGACACCTGCTGCAGACACTCTTCATTATAGCAGCTAAAGCTCAGGGACATGCTGGGCTGGCTGCTTAAACAGGGTCAGACTGCATTCAACCATTGACAGCAGGCTGCAGGAAATATAATACCATGCAATTAGTGCTGTATTATGTTCTAGTCACTGTTGATCTGTTGAAGAGGGATATATCCGACTGGGTGAGAACATCCACATTTACTTCTGTATGTTGGTTGACTTGTTTTGACAGAGTTCTGTATAAATGTACACTAAAATATGAAGTGTGTGTGTGTGTGTGGTGTGTGTGTGTGTGTGTGTATGTGTTTCCTATTCTCTTGGTGTCATCATGCTGAACCACACCATTTGGTTTCAAGGATGAAAAACAATGCTGTGACACCTGGTTCTTATTCAAACATTTCAGTTTGTGAGTTGCAGAATCCAGCAAGCTTCTAATTATTTCCTCCTACGGTGACTGTCACCTGGTCCAGATACAGACGACAGCTGCTCTACATGGCTGGGTTCTGTGACTGTCACCTGGTCCAGATACAGACGACAGCTGCTCTACATGGCTGGGTTCTGTGACTGTCACCTGGTCCAGATACAGACGACAGCTGCTCTACATGGCTGGGTTCTGTGACTGTCACCTGGTCCAGATACAGACGACAGCTGCTCTAACTGGCTGGGTTCTGTGACTTTCACACCTGGTCCAGATACAGACGACAGCTGCTCTACAGGCTGGGGTTCTGTGACTGTCACCTGGTCCAGATACAGACGACAGTGCTCTACATGGCTGGGTTCTGTGACTGTTCACCGGTTCAGGCTAGTAGATCTTTGACAGCTGCCTACGAGTGCGGTTCGAGCTTCACCTGGTCCAGATACAGACGACAGTTTCTCTACATGGCTGTGGTGGTTGTGTGCACCTAGACACGATTTGTCAGTTAGCACCCAACAGCTGCTTACATGGCTGGGTTGGTGGACTGTCACCGTGTCTCAGGCTAGACGTTCACCCAGAACAGTCCATACAGGCATGATCTCATGTTACATCAGGCTGGCCATAACTACTAGTCTCCTCAGATCTTATAGTCACCATTACTAGGAATCAGGGAAGCTGCTAGTCACAGAGGGTCATTAGGGGCAGTTTAAGCAGTGTCCTCGTAACACAACTGGTAAGGTTCGGATGGGCTGGGCCTTCAGGACGGGTTATCTCGACATTAGCTTCAACCCCTAGACCAATGGTTATCATGTAGCATTGCATTCCCCATTGTTCAGGGTCAGCTTGGCGCCATAATCTTCCATGACCAGGTCATATCTTGTTGATCCTTGCCAGTCTATCTTGGCTTGCCTTACTTCAGGCAGGGAAGCTACTCGCTTAACACCCCCGAGGGTCTAATTTACAGCTGTTCAATGATAAGACATCAAAAGCTGTTATCAATGTCTGGGTCTCTCGGCTTGCCTTCCCCCATTGACCAGGGTCTATCTTCGGCTTGCCTTCCCCCATTGACCAGGGTCTATCTTCGGCTTGCCTTCCCCCATTGACCAGGGTCTATCTTCGGCTTGCCTTCCCCCATTGACCAGGGTCTATCTTTGGCTTGCCTTCTCTCATGGACCAGGGTCTAAGTCACAGAGGAGAAGGAGAAGAACCCCTACAAATCCACCCGGGGATGTGTGTGTGTGTATGTGTGTGTAGGTGTGTGTGCGCATGTGTGTGTGTGTTGTGTGTGTGTGTGTGTGGGGAAGTGTCTCTCTCTCTATCAAAGGGATGTGGCTCTCTCTCTGTGTGTGTGTGTCCATCCATTGGGGACACATCTGCCTCCAACAACTTTGATCTGAGCTAATTTAAAACTCCTTCCCAGCTAGATGTGAAGGTTTACATGTGGTGGCTAATCCTGGAAAAACCTGAGGAATTACAGATCAGAGGTGTGTTTGAGACGACCGAGGTGTGTTCGATATGACAGAGGTGTGTTCGAAACGACAGAGGTGTGTTCGATACGACAGAGGTGTGTTCGATACGACAGAGGTGTGTTCGATACGACAGAGGTGTGTTCGATACGACCGAGGTGTGTTCGATACGACAGAGGTGTGTTCGATACGACCGAGGTGTGTTCGATACGACAGAGGTGTGTTCGATACGACAGAGGTGTGTTCGATACGACAGAGGTGTGTTCGATACGACCGAGGTGTGTTCGATACGACAGAGGTGTGTTCGATACGACAGAGGTGTGTTCGATATGACAGAGGTATGTTTCGATACGACAGAGGTGTGTTCGATACGACCGAGGTGTGTTCGATACGACCGAGGTGTGTTCGATACGACCGAGGTGTGTTCGATACGACAGAGGTGTGTTCGATACGACAGAGGTGTGTTCGATACGACAGAGGTGTGTTCGATACGACAGAGGTGTGTTCGATACGACAGAGGTGTGTTCGATACGACAGAGGTGTGTTCGATACGACAGAGGTGTGTTCGATACGACCGAGGTGTGTTCGATACGGACAGAGGTGTGTTCGATACGACCGAGGTGTGTTCGATACGACGAGGTGTGTTCGATACGACAGAGGTGTGTTCGATACGACCGAGGTGTGTTCGATACGACCGAGGTGTGTTCGATACGACCGAGGTGTGTTCGATACGACCGAGGTGTGTTCGATACGACCGAGGTGTGTTCGATACGACCGAGGTGTGTTCGATACGACCGAGGTGTGTTCGATACGACAGAGGTGTGTTCGATACGACTGCACGTGTCTCTGACCACAGAACTATCATCCCACACAGACCACAAGGCAGGGCGGTGTGATGCAATGCAGAGCCTGACAGACCTTAGACGACATGTACTTACTCACAACCAGTGTTTCCCACAGTTTTTTTTTTTTAATAGGTGGGGTACAGATCGATCAAACCAAAATGTTCAATTGAAACTCATTGAGGTAAAAATGATATGTGGGAATTCAATGTGAACATAATGGTTGGGAAAACACTGACAAACATTCAGATCAAACACAATAACATATGCCTGAGAAAGACTAGAACATTGATAGTGTGTAAGCAGGGGTCACCAACCGATCACCAACCGGTCCATCTCCAAGGCATTCCTAGTCAATCACCAAACATTTCTGTAAGATAAACCAACCATAATGCCTTGCGTTCCTATTTATTTTATTTGTTTTATGTGTGTGCTGTTGATTCAGCAGCCCTAGCGCCGGGGAAGGCAAAGTGTTCCCCATGTTGAACCTTTTCATGTGTCTGAAGGTACAACTCCTCCCACCCTGCAGGCCCAGAGAGCCCATCAAGTGCACCTACAGGCCTACCGCTGGCCAATCAGATAGCTCAGGTCACCGTGTCTTCAGTTTCCTCGAGCCATAGACTGTAAAAACAAGCCTCAAGTGCACAGCAAATTTGATACTGTGAGATTAAAAAACTTTTTAAAAAACATGACTAGAGAGAGAGACTCAACGAATACAGCAAAGAGCTGCTGTTTTTATGACTAAGTTGTTATTCAGCACTGTCAACACTTTGTCCAACACTTTTATTAGCCTTAAAATGTACGTTCTCCCTACTTCCACTCATGCTACAACCAGCACTGCAGCTGCACTGAAGGAGTATAGCAAAGTGTTTCTATAAGCTTGCGTTGTTATTGTTATTATACATGAATCGGTGCATGAGGCAGAAATAATGCAGTGTGACTTTGAGTCCTCACCATAAGCTGGAAGACTGAGTCCCCTTTTTCTCAGCTGAGGGAGGGAGACACGGGGGGATGTCAAGGGGAAACTGGGGCTGTTTCCCCCCCCCCCCTCCCCTTTTTT
>LR778259.1:32615128-32913172 GCA_902810595.1 Coregonus sp. 'balchen'
ACCCCGCTCCTATATAAGCAATCACCGCGCACCAAGACTGGACCCCAAATGGTTTGAGGGGGTGTTGTGTGTGGGTGTTGTTGTGGGTGTGTGTTGTTGGTGTGTGTGTGTGTGTGTGCGTGTGCGTGTGGTGTGTGTGTGTGTGCATGTTTGTGTGCCATAGGACCTTCTCTCCGACTAAACTTAACATCATTTATTTATCCTTGCTGTTGCTGACCGGTGGTCTCATTATCAGATTGCACTTTGAAACCGAGACTTTCTGGAACATTCTGACACCAGATGTAAGGGAGGGAGGGAGAGGAATGGGGAGATGGTGACTAGTCAGAGGAATGGGGAGATGGTGACTAGTCAGAGGAATGGGGAGATGGTGACTAGTCAGGCCTCTCAAGAGATGGTGAGGTAACATGAAAAGTCGCTTGCCAAGTGTAGGCGGAGCCAAACACCAAACACCAAACAGCCCAGCTGGCACAGCATCATCAACAACAAAAAACAAACACACACACACGTCAAGATGGCGCCGACAGACAAGGCAGTATCATCAACACCTAACACAAACACACACACGTCAAGATGGCGCCGACAGACAAGGCAGTATCATCAACACCTAACACAAACACACACACGTCAAGATGGCGCCGACAGACAAGGCAGTATCATCAACACCTAACACAAACACACACACGTCAAGATGGCGCCGACAGACAAGGCAGTATCATCAACACCTAACACAAACACACACACGTCAAGATGGCGCCGACAGACAAGGCAGTATCATCAACACCTAACACAAACACACACACGTCAAGATGGCGCCGACAGACAAGGCAGTATCATCAACACCTAACACAAACACACACACGTCAAGATGGCGCCGACAGACAAGGCAGTATCATCAACACCTAACACAAACACACACACGTCAAGATGGCGCCGACAGACAAGGCAGTATCATCAACACCTAACACAAACACACACACGTCAAGATGGCGCCGACATACATGGCAGCTCTGCTTCTAGCTCCAAAGCATCTTTGCTGTATTTTGTTTTTTTGGGTGCTATTTCTTCCATTATTAACCCAGAACTTTTTTGTGTGTTATTACATACAGCCCGGAAATAACTTTCCCTCATTAAAATACAAATCAATTCATAACTTTTTTGACATGCGTTTTTCTGGATTTTTTTTGTTGTTATTCTGTCTCTCACTGTTCAAATAAACCTACCATTAAAATGATAGACTGATCATTTCTTTGTCAGTGGGCAAACGTACGAAATCAGCAGGGGAATAGGGAACGGGACGCCACTCAGGTCACATCCTCTGTCTCTTTGTGTTGGCTTTGATTGACAGAGTTGGATGGTCCCTCTGTTGTTTGCTACCCACTGCTTTCTTCTGCCATCATGGAGAGCCATTTCCAGAGGCTAGAGCTCCTCACTGCCTCCCTCATGAAGGGTGTGATGCTTAGTGCAGATATCATGAAGGGTGTGATGCTTAGTGCAGATATCATGAAGGGTGTGATGCCTTCAAGATGCTTAGTACAGATATAATGAAGGGTACGATGCCTTCAAGATGCTTAGTGCAGATATAATGAAGGGTACGATGCCTTCAAGATGCTTAGTGCAGATATCATGAAGGGTGTGATGCCTTCAAGATGCTTAGTGCAGATATCATGAAGGGTGTGATGCCTTCAAGATGCTTAGTGTAGATATCATGAAGGGTACGATGCCTTAAAAGTGGGAAGTTGTGCCTTTTAAACTTATTAGATCCTGGGAAACCCGTTTATTGTTGTAAAGGGTATAGCGCTAATATGTTTTTGGTTGGCTCAACTGTTAGGAAATTTTTTTGGCTTGGGTGTAGTGCTAGTTCAATTTTAATTGAAGGATGCTCTCCCTATAACAAGCCCCGATTTTATTCCACCCCCTTTTGGGGGGTGGGGGGTTTGGGGGATGACAGAGGCTCCCTTAGGGGGGGAAAAGGGGATACGGGGAGGGGGGGGGGGGCCTCCAACTACAGGAAAAAAAACACAACAAAAACAACAACATATCATCACATCACACCATACTTTCCACCATTAGACATCTATCACTCACAAATATCTATCTGAAAAATTTATAAATCATATAATATCATCACAAACCCATCACCCTAATATTTGTGGGGGAGAAGCCCTTCCCATCACTTAAGCCCAAAATTTTTTTGGGGGGGGTTAAGGGGTTTTTGAGATTCTATGAAAATAAATATATTTTTATTACTTATTAACACTGGATCAACCCAACACCCCAAAAAAACAAACAAAAAAACCCCAAAAAGGAAAATAAAAAAAGGGAAAAATAAATGAAAAATTATAGGGGTTTATTATTCCCCCAAAGTTTCAGAGGGGGGTTTTGTGGAAAGGTGGGGCAAAAGGGTTTATTCCAGAAATGACTGTAGGGGCCCAAAGATTAACGGGGGAAAAGGGAAAAAAACAACCAAAACAAAACCACACAACCACACCAAGGAACCCACCCCCCAAAACCCCCGCCCCCCCCCCCCCCCCCCCCCACAAAAAACAAAAAAAAAAAAAAAAAAATAAAAAAAAGGGGGGAAAGAGAAAAAAAAAAAAGGGGGTTTTTTTTCCCCTCCTTTTCCCCCTTTCCTTCCTCCCCCCCCGGGAAAACCCCCCTTTTTGGGGGAAAAACCCCCCCCCCCGGGGGGGGGGGGGTTTTTTTTTTTAAAAAAAAAAAAAGGGGGGGGGGGGGGGGGGGGTTTCCCTGGGCTTTTTTTGGGGTCCCTTTTTTTCCCTCTTTTTTTTTTCCCCTCCCCTTTTTTCAAAAAATTTAAAAAAAAAAAAACCCCCCCCCCTTTTTTTCCTTCTTGCTCTCTCTTTTTTTTTTTATTTTCCCTTTCCCCCTTTTTTTTCCCTTTCCCTTTCCTCTCTCTCTTCTCTCTCTCCTCTCTCCTCTCCCCCCTTTCTCCTCTCTTCTCTCTCTCTCTCCTCTTCTCTCCTCTTCCTCTCCTTTTGCTTATCAATGTGTGAAAAAACCCTCGGGAAATTTTGGGCTACCTAAAAAAACTGCAAAACCCCACACTGTAGTAACCAAAATTTTTTACCCATTTTTTTTTTAAACCCAAAAATCCTAGAATAGTGCACGGTCATACCCCAGCAGGGCCCGGTCAATTAAATCTTGCTGTTCAATTCCATCCCAGCAAGTTTGTCCTTGCCTACTAACAGGAGATGGATGAGTAAGGATTTATTAGAGATCGTAAACCGCAGGTCTATGGTTAAGTGGCACAACGGGCGGTCCTCTCTTGCTGACAGCAGTTTTTGTGACACCCCAAAATCACCCTTGATTAGGCCCCCCGGGTGCCCTGAATGGGATGGTTTTTAAAAGACAGGGGGGGAGAGCAGAGTACATCAAGTTCTCAGAATTTGAATTTGCTGCCAATCAATTTTTCCGTCGGTTAGGGGGGTTAGTGTGTTCCTGGGTTTATCTAATTTTTTTTACCCTTTTTAAAAGCTGCACGAACGTTTTCCCAATCCCTTTGCGGTTTATTGGAATATCGTTATGGTTATTGGGCCCTTTCCCTTAAGTTTCCCAATTTTTTAAAATCCATCAGGATTATCTGGATTTGTAAAAAACCCAATGTTCCCGTCCTAATAAAATGGACTTTAATTGAAAAACGTTGTCCAAAAACAACCCAGCAGGCAGCTTTTAGAACCTTACAGGAGGACATAAACATGGAAAAAACAGTTGTCGTTTAGACTAAAAAATACCGTCTTCAGGAAAATTTTCTTGAAGCTTTTAAAAAAAATCCATCTGCGTCTACCTCCCATGGGGGAAGGTAATAGATTAGCCTTTGAGTTGAGCCATTAGCCGTGGGTTGTAAAATCCTGCCTTGAAAACCATAAATCAAAGCGCAGCCAGTTTGTCATTGGGTGTGTTTTAGTACACTGTGCCCCCGTTCAACGGGGACCCTGCATTACCCCCCGCGTCTAAGCATGACAAAAGCACCGCATGTTTTGTTGAATTCAAACCTTTTTCTTCTTTTTTTGTCCTTTCAAAAGAGAAAAAGTAAAATTATTCCCCCAGTCCCTCGGAAAAAAAAACAAAAAAAAAACCCCAAACCAAAATTTGGGGGGTTTTTTCTTTGTTTTTTTTTTCCCCCAAAAAAAAATTTTTTTTTTTTTTTTAAAAAAAAAAAAACGGGTTTTTTTTTTTTCCCCCCCCCTTTAAAAAAAAAAGGGGGGGGGGGGGTTTTTTTTTTTTTTCCCCCCCCCCCCCCCCCCTTTTTTTTTTTTTTTTTTTTTCCATTTTTTTTTTTATCTTTTTGTTTTTTTTACCCCCCCCCCCCCCCCCTTTTTTTTCCTCTCTCTCTCTTTCCCCCTTTTCTCTGCTAAGAAGGAAGGTAAAGAAGGGCCCAATACAACAGACGACCATGATGACTGTTTTTAAGGGTTTTGGAAAAATCATGTGGTTTAAAAAGGGCAAAGTATTGTGTCATGGAGTGGAATTTAAAGCCTATTTCACGGTTTATTCCCAATTGTGCTCTAGTATTTCCCTTTCCCAAATTTTTCCCCCGGGGATGATGAATCTTTTGGGGTCCTGGCTGCAACACCTTGGGGGCCAAAACAAAACCTTTTTTTACAATCTATCATTTCTTTGATTGTTTAAATTTTAATACTTTTATCACTGTGATTTTAAACAATTCTCTTGGGGTCTGAAGACAAAGTCCCCCATGGGTTTATTTTAATCAGGGGATAAAAAGACCATGTTATCTTTAAAGTCATCTGAAATCTCTTTGATGTTGGCTAATTCAATCTGAATGTAACCTGGGGCGTCTCTGATAGAGATGGAATCCTGATAAAAGTGTGTTCTGTAGAGCTCCAGCACATGGTGGGCACACCCGGTAAACACTAATCCCGTACAGAGAGTCTCTTCTTTGAACTTTTTCTATATACTGTACAATATACTTAATATGCGAGATATGAGCGCATTCTTTGGCAGCTGAGTCACAATCTTATTACATTACAAGAGCACTCACAACCAGAGAACAGTGTTATTATTATTATTAACATTAATAACATATATCATTCCTACCAGATGTGTCAGCTGCATGCTATGTAAATGATCCTATGGTCCGAGTCATATAGATAATCATCATATCACGAACAAGCAGATCTGATAATTGCTCAGGTAATGGAGATTGCAAAGGAAGGATGGGGGACACTTCTCTCTCTCCTTTTGCTAGAGGTGCGTAGATCAAGCCCTCGTAGCAAATCCCTCTGATGCAATCCCTCGATCAAGCCCGCGATCAATCCCGCTGACGTCGATGCAGCCCCGCGAGCGAGCCCGCGAGCAAGCCCGCGAGCAGCCCCGCGAGCAAGCCCGCGAGCAGCCCGCGAGCAGCCCGCGAGCAGCCCGCGAGCAAGCCCGGAGCAGCCTCGCGAGCAGCCCGCGAGCAAGCCCGCGAGCAGCCCGCGAGCAGCCCGCGAGCAGCCCGCGAGCAAGCCCGCGAGCAAGCCCGCAGCAGCCCGCGAGCAGCCCGCGAGCAGCCCGCGAGCAGCCCTCGAGCAAGCCCCGAGGCAGCCCGCGAGCAGCCCGCGAGCAGCCCGCGAGCAAGGCCGCGAGCAGCCGCGAGCAGCCCGCGAGCAAGCCCGCGAGCAGCCCGCGAGCAGCCCGGAGCAGCCCGCGAGCAAGCCGATCGAGCAGCCCGCGAGAGCCAGCGAGCAAGCCCGCGAGCAGCCCGCGGGCAAGCCCGCGAGCAGCCCGCGAGCAGCCCGCCAAGAGCAGCCCGCGAGCAGCCCGCGAGCAGGCCCACAACCCACACCCAAAAACCCCAACCCAGACCCAAAAAACCCCCACACCCCCCACCCCACACCCCAAAACCCCACCCCCACGCCCACACCCAAAACCAATACACCCACACCCTCTTTACCCAACCCTCATATCCCAAACATCCCTTATCACCCCCATCTCCTCACACCCCAACCCAAGGTCACCCCTCACATCCCCCTATACCCCCTATAATCCCCCATATCCCTCATCACCCCCCACTCCCTCATCAACCCTCTTCAAACTCATTCCAAAAATCTTTATATTTAATAACTTAAACTTCTTCACGCAACATAAATGCCGGGGTAAAAAGAGGGGGAGGAAAGGAAGAGGAGGGGGGGGGAGGGAGGAAAGAGGAGGAGGGGACGAAGGAAGGGGGAAAAAGAGGAAAAGGGGGGGGAACGAGGGAAAGGGGGGAAAGAAGGAAAAAAGGGGGGAAAGGAGGGGGAGGAGAGGGGAAAGGGGGGGAGGAGGAAAGGGACCGTCATATTGTTTGTCCCAAATGGCACCATGCTAACTATATAGTGCACTACTTTTGGCCAGAGCCCTATGGGGTTAAACATTAGCTCACTATACAAGGAATAGGGTGTCATTTGGGACGCAGTGATAGCCTAGAGCAGATTGACATCCATATGACTGTCCATGGTGGAGAACTGTAATCAACCCTCCAACTCTCCATGGGACCGCTTTCATCAGCTCAAACTACCCACAACCCAAAGCACCGCTTTCATCAGCTCAAACTACCCACAACCCAAAGCTCTCGGCAGCATTTTGTTTTTGGAGCAGATCCAAAGACCCGTAGGTTAGTGGCAATTAAATCAATGTAAATATGATGAGTGGTGAGATGGTCCACATGGGATAATTACACAGCATTTAACAATGTTACCTTGTTGGAGGGAGGGATTGTACATGAAATGTATTGTACAACATTTACTTTATAATGTGAGATACGGTGACCTAATGTTGACCCTTCGACATGATAACAACTAAACAGCTTGTATCAGATCGATATCTCAAAACAAGTTTGACAATGTCACTAATCAATGTGTCCTCTTACCAAATAAGAGGGAAGGAGGGAGGGAGGGAGGGAGGGAGGGAGGGAGGGAGGGAGGGAGGGAGGGAGGGAGGGAGGGAGGGAGGGAGGGAGGGAGGGAGGGAGTTGTAATAGATGCATAGCAGAGACTAGCTCTAATGAAACAACTCTGGTAGCTGTAACTGCAACTATTCACTCTGAGGGATGAGGAGTCGGACACACTCACAAATCAGAGCCCAATCAGAGCAAACTAGGTTTCTCAGAGAAACGTATGGCCATACAGTGGCTGTTTTGATTGCTAGGTATTTCTATGAAGGTTAGCATTTTATTTGGTTGTGAATGGTGTGTGAAGCCTATCAGACACTGATCCAGGACATGTGACAGAGGAGTGTGATCCAGTGTAATTCCCACTCCCTCCTCACAGTACCCATAAGCTAGCCTGTTGGAGGCTGCACTGTTCACACTGATGCTGTCTCTCCTCACAGTACCCATAATGCCCTGCCAGCGTCTAGCCTGTTAGAGACTGTACTGTTCAGACTGATGCTGTCTCTCCTCACAGTACCCATAATGCCCTGCCAGCGTCTAGCCTGTTGGAGGCTGTACTGTTTAGACTGATGCTCTCTTTCCTCACAGTACCCATAATGCCCTGCCAGTACCCATAATGCCCTGCCAGCATCTAGCCTGTTAGAGGCTGTACTGTTTAGACTGATGCTGTCTCTCCTCACAGTACCCATAATGCCCTGCCAGTGTCTAGCCTGTTGGAGGCTGCACTGTTCAGACTGATGCTGTCTCTCCTCACAGTACCCATAATGCCCTGCCAGCGTCTAGCCTGTTAGAGGCTGTACTGTTTAGACTGATGCTCTCTTTCCTCACAGTACCCATAATGCCCTGCCAGCGTCTAGCCTGTTAGAGAATGCACTGTTCAGACTGATGCTGTCTCTCCTCACAGTACCCATAATGCCCTGCCAGCGTCTAGCCTGTTAGAGGCTGTACTGTTCAGACTGATGCTGTCTCTCCTCACAGTACCCATAATGCCCTGCCAGCGTCTAGCCTGTTGGAGGCTGTACTGTTCAGACTGCCATATAGGAACCCTGAGACTCATGAAAGTTGTTCAGACCAGACTCACCGTTATCCTGGACTGGTAGTCAAGTACACAGCAGACATTTCACATTCATTACAAACTTATGTGGAATATTCTGGAGTAGTCGTGAGAAGATAAGACAAAATTAATCACACGAAAAACACAAATCAGACATTTTCATGAATATTCATGCATGTGGTGGTAATGCAGATGACTGACAGTCACCAGTCTGAGCCTGGAGCTGATTGACAGCTCAAAGTCAATGGTACAAATCAACCAGTCTGGTGTATAGGAGATATTCCGTGTGCCATATGCTGCAATGTGTACAGGAAAAATGTGTTGTCTCAGAGATGCTATCTCGCTGCATGTTTATGATTTCATTTGAATGAGTAACCCTGGGAACCAAGCAGGTGCTCACAGGGTTGAATATTCAGTGGATATGCTAATGACTCATTTTATGGAAAAATTTGGAGATGAGCCAAGAGGCAGGAAGGTACACAAACACCTGTTTGCTTTTTGTTATTGGAGAGATTTGAAAGCTGAATTAGTGAATATTTGACTTAACGTATGAGAGGCGTGCAGTAACCCAGCCTGTCTGAAATAGATGAATGAAGTAAAACACAGATTGTACCCCCGGTGCCCTTGTCAAATGAGTAAACAATCAGATGTGGAGTATTTTGTCTTCCGCAGACAGATTATGTCTAAAATGAGGAAATTAAGACATGCCAGGAACATCAGGACTGGCAATAAAGTGATACACTGTCCTATATTCTGGAACTAATTCAGGAATAGAATCATATTTTTCTTTCTCTCTCACTGCCAGAGAGAAGTTAGGAAACGTCTATGTGAAATATTTATAAAGCTGTTTTTCCCTTGGAAAGCCATACATCATCTATATATAGAGTTTGTTTCACCCTCTTCACAGATCATGGATTATTTCACATTCCCCAGACATATCCTTCCAGACAATGAGATGAACAGTAGACTGCGTGATGTCCTCAACTTCCTGAAATATTAAATCCCCTACTCACTCACAGGCGGCCATATTGTAAGTCAAATGGAATGGTGAGTGAACCATGCTAATGCTAACACAGTCCAGAAAAAATATGTTACTGAATTCCTGTTTTCAAAAAAATAAAATGTTGCTAACTTTATTATTTAGGGTAGGTGCAAAATAACGATAAAAAAGATGATTAAATATAAAACTCGGCAAAAAAAATAACTTCCTCTCACTGTCAACTGGGTTTATTTTCTGCAAACTTAACATGTAAATATTTGTATGAACATAACAAGATTCAACAACTGAGACATAAACTGAACAAGTTCAACAGACATGTGACTTACAGAAATTGAAAAATGTGTCCATGAACAAAGGAGGGAGTCAAAAATAGTAACAGTCACTAATGGCCCTAGCCCTCACCCTCCGATCCAACAGGTACCAGACGTGCTCAATGGGATTGAGATCCGGGCTCTTCGCTGGCCATGGCAGAACACTGACATTCCTGTCTTGCAGGAAATCACGCACAGAACGAGCAGTATGGCTGGTGGCATTGTCATGCTGGAGGGTCATGTCAGGATGAGGCTGCAGGAAGGGTACCACATGAGGGAGGAGGATGTCTTCCCTGTAACGCATAGCGTTGAGATTGCCTGCAATGACAACAAGCTCAGTCCAATGATGCTGTGACACACTGCCCCAGACCATGACGGACCCTCCACCTCCAAATCGATCCCGCTCCAGAGTACAGGCCTCGGTGTAACGCTCATTCTTTCGACGATAAACGCGAATCCGACCATCACCCCTGGTGAGACAAAACTGCGACTCGTCAGTGAAGAGCACTTTTTGCCAGTCCTGTCTGGTCCAGCGACGGTGGGTTTGTGCCCATAGGCGCCGTTGTTGCCAGTGATGTCTGGTGAGGACCTGCCTTACAACAGGCCTACAAGCCCTCAGTCCAGCCTCTCTCAGCCTATTGCGGACAGTCTGAGCACTGATGGAGGGATTGTGCGTTCCTGGTGTAACTCGGGCAGTTGTTGTTGCCATCCTGTACCTGTCCCGCAGGTGTGATGTTCGGATGTACCGATTCTGTGCAGGTGTTGTTAATGTGATCTGCCACTGCGAGGACGATCAGCTGTCCGTCCTGTCTCCCTGTAGCGCTGTCTTAGGCGTCTCACAGTACGGACATTGCAATTTATTGCCCTGGCCACATCTGCAGTCCTCATGCCTCCTTGCAGCATGCCTAAGGCACGTTCATGCAGATGAGCAGGGACCCTGGGCATCTTTCTTTTGGTGTTTTGCAGAGTCAGTAGAAAGGCCTCTTTAGTTTCCTACGTTTTCATAACTGTGACCTTAATTGCCTACCGTCTGTAAGCTGTTAGTGTCTTAACGACCGTTCCACAGGTGCATGTTCATTAATTGCTTATGGTTCATTGAAAAAGCATGGGAAACATTGTTTAAACGCTTTACAATGAAGATCTGTGAAGTTATTTTGGATTTTTACGAATTATCTTTGAATGACAGGGTCCTGATAAAGGGAAGTTTCATTTTTTGCTGACTTTAGTTAAGGCTGAATATAGTGAGGAAGACAAGGATCTCCTAAAGCTATTACCTGAAGGAAAACTCAAAATCAAATAACATTTTATGTGACAATGTTGGTAAACAACAGGTGTAGACAGTGAAATACTTAGTGACCGGTCCTTTTCCAACAATGCAGAGTTAAACATAAAAAAAATACAAAACAATAAATAGAAATAGTGACACAAGGAATAAAACATACACAAGGCAGATGAGAGTAAAGAAACAAACACCCGTAGGAGAAAGGGAAAGGTGAGCTAAACAAACACCCGTAGGAGAAAGGGAAAGGTGAGCTAAACGACTGTTTGTTAAAGTAATCAACATCTCCATACTAGATGAGACGTTTCTCCGATGTCATTCAGTCCAATACCCACGCAGCCTGCCGCAGTCATGTAGGAAAACCAACCAGCTGACACATAGTACAATCATCTCATCGAAATAAACCAAGAATGTATGAGATGATGCTCAGTAAAAGTATGACTACCTGTAAAATAATCACTCTAATAGGTAAAGACTAGTATCACTCTAATAGGTAAAGACTAGTATCACTCTAATAGATAAAGACTAGTATCACTCTAATAGCTAAAGACAATTAGAGTGATACTATAGCTAATACCAATGCGTTTCAATGGAGCAAACTGCTATAAGTTTGCTATCCGAATATATTATGTTTTCTCCAGAATAATTAAAGTGCAATAAACTCACTAAACACCCTATTGTGTCCTTATATTACCATACCCTCATCCTCTGGCCTATCCAACTCTTCTGTTAGCCCTCCAAGGCACCACTGTCCAATGCTTCCTCGTCCACAGTCCTGTAGAGTCAGGAAGATTATTGGAACTCTTCCCCTTTATATTTTCTGGAGTGCTGCCTTGCGTCTTGTGAAGGATCGGGGTGGACTGATCAACACCACCTTCAAAGGGCTTCTCTCTCTCTCCTCATTCTGGACTTTGATGAGTCACTTCCACTTCCTGTTGGATCAATAATGTCCTGGCCTTTGCCAGCCCTCCACATGCCATCTCTATAGCTGTCCCCAACACTCTGAAACCAACGCTTTGAGGAGGATTTTCAGAAGGCTCTTCACAGTGTCCATCAACCACGCAGATGGCAAATCAAGGCACATTTGGATGGAAATGGAAAATGCCTTTTTTTCCCTAAATAGACTCTGGCAGAAAATATACTGGCTGTCGTGTAGCCTGACAGACATTACCCCACACCCACAACATTTAACCATAATGTGTTTCAAAACATGTTGTATGTGAAATATGCGTATTCCAATCATGATTTTCAAATTACTATTTGAGTAGTTGAATGGTAGGCCTCCTGCTGGGAGTGAACAGCATGTGAAGACACATTCAGTAATATTCAGACACAAACACATGTTTTATCTAACCCCAACAACTGTCACAGTCATAGTTTGTTCTCATGGCCTATACAGTACTTTAGGCATTTTACTTTCGTTTACGACCGTTATTTATATAATTATATATTTTTTTAAATATTTAATGTGATCTTTAATGTGCATCCTTGCTACTGCCTCTTCCTCTGGCTGCGCTAGCTGAATTATTTGATAGGGACTCAAATGTATTTTCACTCTCTCACCTCAAGTTAAAGACACGATACTCTCTGGCTGAAAAACATCCATGGAATAAAATGTGTGTTGCAATTTTCTAACACAGGATATAAAAAACCTATGTTACCATGCCCTCATCCTCTGGCCTATCCAACTCTTCTGTTAGCCCTCCAAGGCACCACTGTCCAATGCTTCCTCGTCCACAGTCCTGTAGAGTCAGGAAGATTATTGGAACTCTTCCCCTTTATATTTTCTGGAGTGCTGCCTTGCGTCTTGTGAAGGATCGGGGTGGACTGATCAACACCACCTTCAAAGGGCCTCTCTCTCTCCTCACTCTGGACTTTGATGAGTCACTTCCACTTCCTGTTGGATCAATAATGTCCTGGATTTTGCCTGCTCAAAGGAGGGGTGGGCCAGAGCCTTCCTTTGAGCTGCTAATCAGACCCACTCAAACCATACGGGAGATACCAGGGTTGGACAGGAAACTGTATTTCTTAATGTGATGGATGTATTTTGTAAAAAGACTTCCGGAAGTAGGCTTTGCTGCTGTTCAAGTTTGGGGAGACTTCCTTTCCTCGTTTGCTTTCCTGTTCAGCATGGTTTGCCTCAACAACATATTACTTACAACACAATTTATACAGTAACACTTTCCTTAATGGTGATGAGAATGTAGATCCAAGAATAGGACACCTTCAAAATGGAGGTAAATTAAACTGTTTTCAATCCCAAAATAGGACAAAAATAGGATTATTCTGTATTCCAAGGAGGATGTCTATATTCATTATTAGATAGGGCAATGAACATCCTCCAGACTCCTACCAATCATATTACCCTATCAGACTGTGATGTATGATCTGACAGAAGGGAAAAGAAAAAAACCTGTGAAGAAGGTTGGAAAGGGACTCTAGCTGAAGAGCAGAGAAAAAAGGGAAAGGAGAGAGAGAGGAGAGGGAGAGAGAGAGAAGAGAGAGAGCCGCGAGAGCGAGCGAAGAGAGAGCAGAGCGAGCTCTCGCTCCTCTCGAGAGTCGATATGAGCGCGAGCGCGATCTCTAGATCATCTCTCTCTCTCTATCGCTCTCTCCCTCGTCTCTCCATGCTCTCTGCTCCTCTCTCTGCCCTCTCTCTCTCTCTCTCTCTCTCTCATCTCTCCCCATCACCAGGTAACACCTCTCCTCCCCTCTGAATTGTACTGTACAGTTAATAATCAGTTCCTCACCATCCGTGATAGAGCTATGGTTGAATTCCCTCTATCAACCTCTGTTTCGGCCTGCCACATTCACAGACAAGGGGATACCTGTATACATTCACAGACAAGGGGATACCTGTATTACATTCACAGACAAGGTGATACCTGTATTACATTCACATACAAGGGGATACCTGTATTACATTCACAGACAAGGGGATACCTGTATTACATTCACATACAAGGGGATACCTGTATTACATTCACAGACAAGGGGATACCTGTATTACATTCACAGGACAAGGGGATACCTGTATTACATTCACAGACAAGGGGATACCTGTATTACATTCACAGACAAGGGGATACCTGTATTACATTCACATACAAGGGGATACCTGCATTACATTCACAGACAAGGGGATACCTGTATTACATTCACATACAAGGGGATACCTGTATTACATTCACAGACAAGGGGATACCTGTATTACATTCACAGACAAGGGGATACCTGTATTACATTCACAGACAAGGGGATACCTGTATTACATTCACATACAAGGGGATACCTGTATTACATTCACAGACAAGGTGGTAGCCATATTTAATTACTTCTGAGACTGGCAAAGCTCAAAGGTAAGGCAGTTTGTGTGGGGAGTGGTACCTCCGTGTGCAGGGGAGTGTGTGCGTGTGTGTGTGTTTGATTGCATGTGTATGTGTGTGAGAGAGAGTGTGTGTGGGTATCTCAGCGTGAGGGTGTGTTGGTCCACAGAGTTTTAAGTAGGCTCAGCAGGGGTTGGACGCTGTATTCTGCAGGGGCAATGTGAAACGCTCTATCCCTGCCACTGTTCACCTATCATCACAGCCTTAACCAGCATGCAACTGGGAAAGAATATTCACCCTGATGAATGTCACCACAAAGGCAGCCTAAAGAACAGAACATGCCAGGAAATAATTATTGTATGTGCGTGAGTGTGTTTGTGTGTGTCTCGGTGTGTGTGTGTGTGTGTCTCGGCATGTGTGCGTGTGTGTGTGTGTGTGTGCATGTGTGTGTGCGTATGTGTGTTCCCACTAGCTGTTTCCCCATGAAACCTGATGGTTGTGGCCTGAAGTGTACAGTGAGGGAAAAAAGTATTTGATCCCCTGCTGATTTTGTACGTTTGTCCACTGACAAAGACATGATCAGTCTTTAATTTTAATGGTAGGTTTATTTGAACAGTGAGAGACAGAATAACAATTAAAAAAAATCAAGAAAAACGCATGTTAAACATTTTATAAATTGATTTGCATTTTAATGAGGGAAATAAGTATTTGACCACTCTGCAAAACATGACTTAGTACTTGGTGGCAAAACCCTCGTTGGCAATCACAGAGGTCAGACGTTTCTTGTAGTTGGCCACCAGGTTTGCACACATCTCAGGAGGGATTTTGTCCCACTCCTCTTTGCAGATCTTCTCCAAGTCATTAAGGTTTCAAGGCTGACGTTTGGCAACTCGAACCTTCAGCTCCCTCCACAGATTTTCTATGGGATTAAGGTCTGGAGATTGGCTAGGCCACTCCAGGACCTTAATATGCATCTTCTTGAGCCACTCCTTTGTTGCCTTGGCCGTGTGTTTTGGGTCATTGTCATGCTGGAATATCCATCCACGACCCATTTTCAATTCCCTGGCTGAGGGAAGGAGGTTCTCACCCAAGATTTGACGGTACATGGCGCCGTCCATCGTCCCTTTGATGCGGTGAAGTTGTATTGTCCCCTTAGCAGAAAAACACCCCCAAAGCATAATGTTTCCACCTCCATGTTTGACAGTGGGGATGGTGTTCTTGGGGTCATAGGCAGCATTCCTCCTCCTCCAAACACGGCGAGTTGAGTTGATGCCAAAGAGTTCAATTTTCGTCTCATCTGACCACAACACTCTCACCCAGTTCTCCTCTGAATCATTCAGATGTTCATTGGCAAACTTCAGACGGGCCTGTATATGTGCTTTCTTGAGCAGGGGCACCTTGCGGGCGCTGCAGGATTTCAGTCCTTCACGGCGTAGTGTGTTACCAATTGTTTTCTTGGTGACTATGGTCCCAGCTGCCTTGAGATCATTGACAAGATCATCCCGTGTAGTTCTGGGCTGATTCCTCACCATTCTCATGATCATTGCAACTCCACGAGGTGAGATCTTGCATGGAGCCCCAGGCCGAGGGAGATTCACAGTTCTTTTGTGTTTCTTCCATTTGCGAATAATCGCACCAACTGTTGTCACCTTCTCACCAAGCTGCTTGGCGATGGTCTTGTAGCCCATTCCAGCCTTGTGTAGGTCTACAATCTTGTCCCTGACATCCTTGGAGAGCTCTTTGGTCTTGGCCATGGTGGAGAGTTTGGAATCTGATTGATAGATTGCTTCTGTGGACAGGTGTCTTTTATACAGGTAACAAACTGAGATTAGGAGCACTCCCTTTAAGAGTGTGCTCCTAATCTCAGCTTGTTACCTGTATAAAAGACACCTGGGAGCCAGAAATCTTTCTGATTGAGAGGGGGCGAAATACTTATTTCCCTCATTAAAATGCAAATCAATTTATAACATTTTTTACATGCATTTTTCTTGATTGTTTTGTTGTTATTCTGTCTCTCACTGTTCAAATAAACCTACCATTAAAATTATAGACTGATAATTTCTTTGTCAATGGGCAAACATACAAAATCAGCAGGGGATCAAATACTTTTTTCTCTCACTGTAGCTAAAAAACCTGATGGTTGTTGACTGTAGTATAGCTGGAAACCCGATGGTTGTGGACTGGAGAGTAGCTAGAATCCTTTTGGTTGTGGCCTGGAGTGTAGCTAGAATCCTTTTGGTTGTGGCCTGGAGTGTAGCTAGAAACCTGATGGTTGTGGCCTGGAGTGTAGCTAGAAACATGATGGTTGTGGCCTGGAGTGTAGCTAGAAACATGATGGTTGTGGCCTGGAGTGTAGCTAGAAGCCTTTTGGTTGTGGCCTGGAGTGTAGCTAGAAACATGATGGTTGTGGCCTGGAGTGTAGCTAGAAACATGATGGTTGTGGCCTGGAGTGTAGCTAGAAACATGATGGTTGTGGCCTGGAGTGTAGCTAGAAGCCTTTTGGTTGTGGCCTGGAGTGTAGCTAGCTCTGCTCTGCCTCAGGCTGCGGGAATCACAGATTATATATTCAGGTCTTAAGCAAAAAACTCAGCAGAAGAGGGCGAAGCAAGCAGAGCAAGGCGGCTGGAAAGGACGGGACAAGTAGAGCAGTGACTGTATGCTAGCAGGATAGTCCATATCTCCAATCGTCTTTGCTGATAGCGATGTTGTTTCTACAAGGGGATGAATTGGTCTAATGTAGCGTTTGTGGTGAAGCCTCAACCCTTAGCTACCTCTTCCAATTCAAATGATTAACAAAAATGTGAATAATGACAAAATAATCTGTATGTTTTGTGACTACAGCGCCAGAGATAGAATTCAACAATAGAGACATGTTCTACTTGAGCGAGGCGTCAAAGCAGACAACCCGCCCACCCAGCTTCAATTGGGTCATTATAATTCAAAACAAACAATCACACTCGCCTCGTACGCTCGCCTTTGGTGAGTTTAGGCCATTACGGAGATATGTCTTGGCCTGGCAGTAGTTTCCGTTGGAGTTCCTTTAGACTGAGTTTGACTCCATATAGGGAGGATGGATGAGCAACATTTGGTTGGTGGTTGATAATTTTTCTCTTTGTCGCATTGATACCAACTGCAAAAGAGTTGGAATGCACCTGTTGTACCGAACAATGACTTCGTATGACTAGACGATGTTGATGTACCAAATCTTTCCGCAATCATTGTTTTCTTTCCTACCTGAGAAAGAGTTGGCCCGACACCTGTTGTACCCGACTCTCCACAAGCACTCCATTAAGGTCACAGAGTGAACGTAACATAAGCATTAGCCAGTAACCTCAGGTCTGGATCAACGGTGTTCAATTAACAGGGATGGAATGGAAACAGCTTCTGAATGGCAATATCTGCTCTCTCTTTCAACCAGCTCGCTATCACAGACGTAGGCACACACTCACTCACTCACACACACACACACACACACACACACACGTGTTGAGTCTTTCTGTTACAAAGATAGTGATATTGACGCGATGGGTCCCAATGCAATTTAGAAGCAATTAAAAGGTAATGAATGTGCTCGAATGAAACCTGTGCCTTGAGGGCTTTTCCTGCATGCGGTAGAGAGATTCTATATTATGGTGTGATGTTCGTGCATGCGTGCGTGCGTGTGCGTGTGCGTGTGCGCGTGCGCGTGTGCGTGTGTGTGTGTGTGTGATGACTCAAACAACAAAAGAGAGGTCAGGTACAATCATGATAACGGTCGGTTCTAAATGGCTACTCCATAGTACGTGCCTTTGAACAAATTGAGCTCATTGACCCCCATTCTAGTTGATGTATGATTCAATGTTGTGGTTCAACTCAATGTGGAAAATATGAATATAATTTGAACATGTAAGGATTTGATTTTATCAGCAAAAGAACTTAATGATCTGATTCATTCTCCTCGCTTTTATCACACCAGACGGTAGGAGAAACAACATGACATTGAGTTCAGTTGCGAATTGCTGTCATGCCCTGGCTCTGGGGACTCTTATATGTTGAGCCAGGGTGTGGATTTTCTATGTTTTTGGTTCTAGTTCGTTTTGTTCTATGTTGGCCAGGGTGGTTCCCAATCAGAGACAGCTGTAGCTCGTTGTCTCTGATTGGGGACCATACTTAGGCAGCCTTTTGGCATGTTAGTTTTGTGGGATCTTGTTCCGTATGGTTTTGTGTATAACCTAGGACTTCACGTATCGTTAGGTTTATTGTTTTGGTTCGTGTGTAAAGTATGTACGCTTATCACGCTGCGCCTTGGTCCGCATCTGTCAACGATCGTGACAATTGCGTTTTAGTGCTATCATAGCTCGGCAGCGACTGACCCGTTCTCATCTTGACAGCACACAGAAGAACATCCGACACACTGTGACAAATTCATTTTGAACAAATGACCTTCTCAAGCAGGACAGTTTTCATATTATTCCCTCCAACAGTCCATTAAAGCCAATATTGTCACACTCTGATCTGTTTCACCTGTCTTTGTGATTGTCTCCACCCCCCCCCCTCCAGGTGTCGCCCATCTTCCCCATTATCCGCAGTGTATTTATACCTGTGTTCTCTGTTTGTCTGTTGCCAGTTCATCTTGTCTCGTCAAGCCTACCTTTTGGATTACTGACCTCTGCCTGCCCTGACCCTGAGCCTGCCTGCCGTTCTGTACCTTTTGAATTACTGACCTCTGCTTGACCTGTTGTTTGCCTGCCCCCCCCCTGTTTTTTGTAATAAACTTTTGTTACTTCAAAACTGTCTGCATCTGGGTCTTCTTCTGAAACGTGATAAATAAAATACACTGTGTTCAATACAGGTCTTTGAGAAAGCGTGACCACCTACTTCCTGAATTGTAGCCTTGTTAGAAAGGCAAAGCCTATCATTGTTTGGGTCACTTAGCTTTGCACAAACTATCAATATGCGTCTTTCAAGTGTGAAAATAGCCCAGTAAACTCTCCTGTCAATGTATTCACCCATCCGTTCCCATTCCATACCACTGATATTGTTATAACCTTAAACTGTATGATATTAATTTATGGAGGCATGTACAGTATGTGCCATAGGTGGAGTATACTTTTCAAACACATCCTAATTAACAGTTGTTCCCCACAAACCACCTTTGCAAGTTTTCTGGGGATCTCTAAGAATTCATGTAGGTGCAGAGTGCGATAATCTTAATATAGGCTGCCATCTTGAATTGACACCGCTGTCCTTGACTGTTAATATTCATATGTATGTTTAACTTTCTTAGACTGGATTAGGGGTCTTTAGAACCACTTTTTAGACCAAACTACTACTAAGATTATGTTTACTTTAAAAAACACCACAGTTGGATATTAATCAAACGGGCTATGGAAATGTAGGGGACACCCAGGATGGTTGTCACATGGTTTGGTTGTCACGGTGCTAACAAGCTGTGTGGCCTGAATCTCTTCTCCTTCACAGGGAAGCCCTCCACATGCCGTCTCTCTAGCTGTCCCCAACACTCTGAAACCAGCGCTTTGAGGAGGGTTTTCAGAAAGCTCTCAACCACGCAGATGGCAAATCAAGGCACATTTGGATGGAAATGGAAAATGGCTTTTTTTCCCTAAATAGACTCTGGCAGAAAATACACTGGCTGTGGTTTAGCCGGACAGACATAATCCATACAGGATATAAGAAGCACTAAAGCTCTATTTATCACCATGCATCACAAGATTTTGTTGTAAACTGTATTTACAGTGCCTTCAGAAAGTATTTATACCCCTTGACTTTTTTCACAGTTTGTTGTGTTACGGCCCGAATTTAAAATGGATTAAATTGAGATTTTGTGTCACTGTTCTACACACAATACCCCATAATGTCAAAGTGGAATTATGTTTTTAGAAATGTTTAGAAATTAATTACAAATGAAAAGCTGAAATGTCTTGAGTCAATAAGTATTTAACCCCTTTGTTATGGCAAGCCTAAATAATTTCAGGAGTAAAAATGTAAATGTAAATGTAAACATGTGCTAACAACTATCATAATAAATTGCATGGGCTCACTCTGTGCAATAATAGTGTTTAACATGATTTTTGCATGACTTATCTTGTACCCCACATATACAATTATCTGTATGGTTCCTCAGTCGAGCAGTGAATTTCAAACACAGATTCAACCACAAAGACCAGAGAGGTTTTCCAATGCCTAGCAAAGAAGGACACCTATTGGTAGATGGGTAAAAAAAAAAAAGCAGACATTGAATATCTGTTTGAGGATGGTGAACCTATTAATTACACTTTGGATGGTGCATCAACACGCCCAGTCACTACAAATATACAGGCGCCCTTCCTAACTCATTGGCCGGAGAGGAAGGAAACCGCTCAGGGATTTCACCATTGGTGACTTTAAAACAGTTTGAGTTTAATTTAGTTTTTAATTCAACGGCTGTTGTGTCTGTAGCAAAAGCAGTGTGAATGCGCGTATTGGTTCCCTTGGAGAGTTCATCAATGAGCTTGACGCCTTGATAAGTTCCTTTCCTGAGGATGGCTCACCCCTCACAGTTTTGGGGGATTTCAACCTCCCTACGTCTACATTTGACTCATTTCTCTCTGCCTCCTTCTTTCCACTCCTCTCCTCTTTTGACCTAACCATGGATAACTAGGTTGTAGGTAAGTATTGTATTTGGCGGACCCCGGCGAAGCACAAGTGCTAGCTAACCCACTACTTGGACCAACAAAGCTAGCTAGCTAGCGGGTAGCTACTGGTAACTTTTAGCAACTGTGGTTAGTTGTTTCCAATGTTATTTCACGCTTAAGAGTACCTGTAATTGAGCCAGCTTGCTACCTACCATTCAGCTGTTTTTCTAACCTCATTATCCGAGGCATTAACGTTAGGTGGTTGGTAGCTGTACTTAGTTACAGCTACTGATTGCAGTCTGCCACCCAGTTAGCTGGCGTTGGGTAAGTTTGGCTTTATACTTAGTTTGGGCTTTGTCGAGTAAGGCTTAAACTATTTAGATTGTAGTTAGGTATTATAGGTAGGCATCGTGGGCTGTATATTATTAGGTATTATAGGTAGGCATCGTGGGCTGTTGTGGGTAGTTGCTGTATGTAGTTATTGTAGATTACTTTTGTGTTTGGCGGTGCCGGGTGTAGCACGAAGCTAGCTAGCTAACTCACCTCCTGGACTAGCTGGCTAGTAGCTATTAGCAACGGTAGCAACTAAATACAATATCCTTTTAGCCAGCTACAGTCGTTCGCAGCGACGCTGTTTTTCAAACAAAGTCAACACAGCAGCCATTGCTAGCTAGCCAACACTACCAGCTGGCTGTACTGTGGTAGCTAAATACAATATCTTTGTGCTAGCTAGCCAACGTTTAATCATTGCTGCGTTATGAAAGAACTAGACACGGACACGAATTATCTGTTTAGTGTGTTAACACACTATTGGTAGTTTGTTGTAACCAAGTATTGGTGCTAAAGTGTGTGTTATTGGATGCCAGCATGCTAGTTAGTTATGGCGTCATAGTTAGCTAGCTGAATAAAGTAAGTTGAGTCTAGTCCTTGAAACATTGAACCGCTGTAGTTTACATCAATTCTAATTTCTAAAGTGGAAGTTGGGAGAGTTTTATTCGGGTGGTTCAGTGAAACAATTATAGTTTCTGAAGTGGAAGTTGGGAGTTATATTTTTTTTTTGGTGAGGGAGGCCTTGCTCTCTCCTTTCCCAGATGTTTAGTTCATTTCATTCCGATCTCCTCTGCATTATTGTAGCCATCTGCTACAGCCTGTCAACTATGCCTCTGCCTATCCCTGTTCTCTCCTCTCCGCACAGGCTACACAAACGCCTCACACCGCGTGGCTGCTGCCTCTCTAACCTGGTGGTCCCTGCACGCACCACACACCTGGAGTTCCAGGTCTCAGGCAGCCTCTGGAACTGCCGTTCTGCTGCCAACAAGGCTGACTTCATCCCAGCCTATGCTACCCTCCAGTCCCTCGACTTCCTGGCGCTGACGGAAACATGGATTACCACTGAAAACACTGCTACTCCTACTGCTCTCTCCTCGTCTGACCATGTGTTCTCGCATACCCCGAGAGCATCTGGTCAGAGGGGTGGTGGCACAGGAATCCTCATCTCTCCCAAGTGGTCATTCTCAATTTTTCCCCTAACCCATCTGTCTATCTCCTCATTTGAATTCCACGCTGTCACAGTCACTAGCCCATTTAAGCTTAATATCCTTGTCATCTATCGCCCTCCAGGTTCCCTTGGAGAGTTCATCAATGAGCTTGACGCCTTGATAAGTTCCTTTCCTGAGGATGGCTCACCCCTCACAGTTTTGGGGGATTTCAACCTCCCTACGTCTACATTTGACTCATTTCTCTCTGCCTCCTTCTTTCCACTCCTCTCCTCTTTTGACCTCACCCTCTCACCGTCCCCCCCCTACTCACAAGGCAGGCAATACGCTTGACCTCATCTTTACTAGATGCTGCTCTTCTACTAATCTCACTGCAACTCCCCTCCATGTCTCCGACCACTACTTTGTATCCTTTTCTCTCTCGCTCTCCTCCAACACTACTCACTCTGCCCCTACACAGATGGTAATGCGCCGCCGCAACCTTCGCTCTCTCTCTCCCACTACTCTATCCTCTTCCATCCTATCATCTCTTCCCTCTGCTCAATCCTTCTCCCTCCAATCTCCTGATTCTGCCTCCTCAACCCTCCTCTCCTCCCTTTCTGCATCCTTTGACTCCCTGTGTCCCCTATCCTCCCGGCCGGCTCGGTCCTCCCCTCCAACTCCATGGCTTGACGACTCATTGCGAGCTCACAGAACAGAGCTCCGGGCAGCTGAGCAAAAATGGAAGAAAACTAAACTCCCTGCCGACCTGGCATCTTTTCACTCCCTCCTCTCTACATTTTCTTAATCTGTTTCTGCTGCTAAGGCCACTTTCTACCACTCTAAATTCCAAGCATCTGCCTCTAACCCTAGGAAGCTCTTTGCCACATTCTCCTCACTGCTGAATCTTCCCTCCCCCCCCCCCCCCCCCCCCCCCCCCCCCCCCCCCCCCCTCCTCCCTCTCTGTGGATGACTTCGTCAACCACTTTGAAAAGAAGGTTGACGACATCCGATCCTCGTTTGTTAAGTCTAATGACACTGCTGGTCCTGCTCACACTGCCCTACCCTATGCTTTGACTTCTTTCTCCCCTCTCTCTCCAGATAAAATCTTGCGACTAGTGACTGCAGGCCGCCCAACAACCTGCCCGCTTGACCCCATCCCCTCCTCTCTTCTCCAGACCATCTCCGGTGACCTTCTCCCCTACCTCACCTCGCTGATCAACTCATCCTTGACCGCTGGCTATGTCCCTTCCGTCTTCAAGAGAGCGAGAGTTGCACCCCTTCTCAAAAAACCAACACTCGATCCCACTGATGTCAACAACTACAGACCAGTATCCCTTCTTTCTTTTCTTTCCAAAACTATTGAGCGTGCCGTCTTTAGCCAACTCTCTTGCTATCTCTCTCAGAATGACCTTCTTGATCCAAACCAGTCAGGTTTCAGGACTGGTCATTCAACTGAGACTGCTCTTCTCTGTGTCACGGAGGCTCTCCGCACTGCTAAAGCTAACTCTCTCTCCTCTGCTCTTGTCCTTCTAGACCTGTCTGCTGCCTTTGATACTGTGAACCATCAGATCCTCCTCTCCACCCTCTCCGAGCTGGGCATCTCCGGCGCGGCTCACTCCTGGATTGCGTCCTACCTGACCGGTCGCTCCTACCAAGTGGCGTGGCGAGAAGCTGTCTCCGCACCACGTGCTCTCACCACTGGTGTCCCCCAGGGCTCAGTTCTAGGCCCTCTCCTTTTCTCCCTATACACCAAGTCACTTGGCTCTGTCATATCCTCACATGGCCTCTCCTATCATTGCTACGCTGACGATACACAACTAATCTTCTCCTTTCCCCCTTCTGATAACCAGGTGGCGAATCGCATCTCTGCATGTCTGGCAGACATATCAGTATGGATGACGGATCACCACCTCAAGCTGAACCCTGGCAAGACGGAGCTGCTCTTCCTCCCGGGGAAGGACTGCCCGTTCCATGATCTCGCCATCACGGTTGACAACTCCGTTGTGTCCTCCTCCCAGAGTGCGAAGAGCCTTGGCGTGACCCTGGACAACACCCTGTCGTTCTCTGCTAACATCAAGGCGGTGACCCGATCCTGCAGGTTCATGCTCTACAACATTCGGAGAGTATGACCCTGCCTTACACAGGAAGCGGCACAGGTCCTAATCCAGGCACTTGTCATCTCCCGTCTGGATTACTGCAACTCGCTGTTGGCTGGGCTCCCTGCCTGTGCCATTAAACCCCTACAACTCATCGAGAATGCCGCAGCCCGTCTGGTGTTCAACCTTCCCAAGTTCTCTCACGTCACCCCCCTCCTCCGCACACTCCACTGGCTTCCAGTTGAAGCTCGCATCCGTTACAAGACCATGGTGCTTGCCTATGGAGCAGTGAGGGGAACGGCACCTCCGTACCTTCAGGCTCTGATCAGTCCCTACACCCAAACGAGGGCATTGCGTTCATCCACCTCTGGCCTGCTGGCTCCCCTTCCTCTGCGGAAGCATAGTTCCCGCTCAGCCCAGTCAAAACTGTTCGCTGCTCTGGCACCCCAATGGTGGAACAAGCTCCCTCACGACGCCAGGACAGCGGAGTCACTCACCACCTTCCGGAGACATTTGAAACCCCACCTCTTTAAGGAATACCTGGGATAGGATAAAGTAATCCTTCTAAAAAAAATAATAATAATTTGGAAAGTGGTTATCCCACTAGCTATAGGGTGAATGCACCAATTTGTAAGTCGCTCTGGATAAGAGCGTCTGCTAAATGACGTAAATGTGCCCTTGAGCAAGGCACTTAACCCTAATTGCTCCTGTAAGTCGCTCTGGATAAGAGCGTCTGCTAAATGACTAAAATGTAAATGTATGTAATGGCTGTGATAGGAGAAAACTGAGGATGGATCAACAACATTTCAGATACTCCACAATACTAACCTAAATGACAGAGTGAAAAGAAGGAAGCCTGTACAGAATAAAACAAAACATGCATCCTGTTTGCAATAAGGCACTAAAGTAAAACTGCAAAAAATTTGTCAAAGAATTAACTTTATGCCCTGAATACAAAGCGTTATGTTTGAGGCAAATCCAACACAACACATCACTGAGTCCCATTCTTGTGATGAGTGTGATTAGAAGTAGTCAGGCACAGGAGGGTAAATCACAGAATATAGAGTTTATTCCGTCGTACACAGTTGCGCTGGATAGCGACAAGAAAATACAGGCAGAGGGGAACAATCTACCCCGGCAATACAAGGTACGGGATACTCCAACAAAATACAGGCACACTGGTGATGACAACGCCAAAGCCTGCCCGAACAAGGAGGGGAGGCAGCCTTGGCGGAAGTCGTGACAATTCTTCATGTTTTCAAGCATGCTGGTGGCTGCATCATGTTGTGGTTATGCTTGTCATCGGCAAGGACTAGGGAGTTTTTTAGGATAAAATAAATGGACTAGAGCACAGCAAAATCCTAGAGGAAAACCTGGTTCAGTCTGCTTTCCAACAGACACTGGGAGACAAATTCACCTTTCAGCTGGACAATATCCTAAAACACAAGGCCAAATATACACTGGAGTTGCTTACCAAGACGACATTGAATGTTCCTGAGTGGCCTAATTACAGTTTTGACTTAAATCGCCTTGGAAATCTATGGCAAGACTGGAAAATGGCTGTCTAACAATGATCAATAACCAACCTGACAGAGCTTGAAGAGTTTTAAAAAGAATAATGTGCAAATATTGTATAATCCAGATGTGCAAAGCTTTTAGAGATTTACCCAGAATGACTCAAAGCTGTAATCTCTGCCAACGGTGATTCTGGCATGTATTGACTGAGGGGTGTGAATACTTATGTAAATTAGACATTTCTGTATTTCATTTTCATTAAATTTGCAAACATTTATAAAAACATGTTTTCACTTTGTCATTATGGGGTATTGTGTGTAGATGGGTGAGATAAAAAAACATCTATTCAATACATTTTTGAATTCAGGCTGTAACAACAAAATCTGGCGTAATCAAGGGGTATGAATACTTTCTGAAAGCATTGCATGTACAACCCCATAGCTATGTTGAAGTAATGTGTGTGGGCTTTGGAGATAATCACCTCTAATTACATTAGCCTTGCTTTGGATAATAACACGCTATAAACAACCATTGAATTACATTTTACATTTTAGTCATTTAGCAGACGCTCTTATCCAGAGCGACTTACAGTTAGTGAGAGCATACATTATTTTTTATTTTTCATACTGGCCCCCCTGTGGGAATCGAACCCACAACCCTGGCGTTGCAACCACCATGCTCTACCAACTGAGCTACATCCCTGCCGGCCATTCCCTCCCCTACCCTGGACGACGCTGGGCCCATGGGTCTCCCGGTCGCGGCCGGCTACGACTGGATTCGAACCAGGATCTCTAGAGGCACAGCTAGCACTGCGATGCAGTGCCTTAGACCACTGCGCCACTCGGGTGGAATCTTGCCATTATTGTCAATGGAATAATTCTACATTGCGATATATTGAATAAAGCTATAAAGGCACGGGTAAATGAACAATGAATACTGTGTAGTTAAAATCAATGGAATAGTCCACACATGATACCAATCGGTAATTGTTTTCTTTCTTGAGACTCTAGATATTATTTTTAATTGAATTATCTGAGGTTGCTCTAAAATAAAGTAAAAACTAAAAAAATCTCTAATGATTACATTTAAAACTCATAAGCTTTTGCAATCCTCCATACCTATCTGTTGTTTGTCTTAGGAAAGGACACTATATGGATAGAATGGCGCTGAATAGTAGCCGTATCACTAATTGGGATATTTGTGATATTGTTTTGCACTGATCTTGACTTTTGTTGTACATAATGTTTCCGCCATCGTGTCCTATGACCGAACAGAGCTTCTGGACACCGGGGGCACACTGCCTGCCCTCCAGGACACTTACAGCACCGATGTCACAGGAAGGACAAAAAGATCATCAAGGACATCAACCACCCGAGCCACGGCCTGTTCACCCCGCTATCATCCAGAAGGCGAAGTCAGTACAGGTGCATCAAAGCTGGGACTGAGAGACTGAAAAACAGCTTCCATCTCAAGGCCATCAGACTGTTAAATGGCCATCACTAGCCGGCCTCCACCCAGTACCCTTACATTTACATTTACGTCATTTAGCAGACGCTCTTATCCAGAGCGACTTACAAATTGGTGCATTCACCTTATAGCCAGTGGTATAACCACTTTACAATATTTTTTTCTATATATATATATAATTTTAAATTTTTTAATATTTTTATTTTTCTTACAGTTTTAGTCACTGTGTCACGTCCTGACCTATAGAACACTAGTTTGTTGAGTCAGGGTGTGGAGATCTATGTTATAAATTCTATGTTTAGGTTCTAGTTAGTCTATGTCTATGATGCAGTGCCAGGTTGTGTTTCTAGGTTTGGCCGGGTGTGATTCCCGATCAGAGGCAGCTGTCGCTCGTTGTCTCTGATTGGGGGATCATCCTTAGGTAGCCCATTGCCTGCTGTGTATTGTGGGATCTTGTTCCTGTTCGGCTGGTGTGTGTATAGCCCTTTGGACTTCACGTTACGTTGATTTCTTGTTTTGGTTTGTATGTTTACTGAGGTAAATAAACATGTACGCTTTTCACGCTGCACCTTGGTCCGACCCGTCTCTCAACGTTCGTGACACACTGTCACTAGCCAGCTACAACCCGGTTACTCAACCCTGCACCTTAGAGGCTGCTGCCCTATGTACATAAACACGGAATCATTGGCCACTTTAATAATGTTTACATACAGTTTTACTCATTTCATATGTATATACCGTATTATAGTCAGTGGCATCCTATTCAACTGCTATATAGATACTACTCTATCCTACCTTTTCTAGATATACTAAATATTCTATCCACGTACTGTCCATAATGGCTATACATCCCATTGCACATATATTCTCCGGACTCCGACATTGCGCGTCCTAATATTTATATATTTCTTAGTTCTTAATTCTATTATTTTACTTTTAGATGTGTGTGTGTGTGTGTATTGTTGTGAATTGCTAGATATTACTGCACTGTTTGGAGCTAGGAACACAAGCATTTATCTACACCCGCAATAACACCTGCTAAATATGTGCATGCGACCAATAACATTTGATTTGATTTGATTTGATTTGATTTGATTTGATTTGAAAAGAGCTTCTGGACATCAGAACAGCGATCACTTACTTCATTGAGTACATACTGCTCATCACTGAACAGGCCCAAATCCCCGACTCAAAGCCAAGAGACCTGACGTGGCAGAACTGAGTGCTCGGGTTGGGGTGTAGGATTTGAGCATAGCCTGGAGGTAGGGAGGGGCAGTTCCTCTTGCTGCTCCGTAGGCAAGCACCATGGTCTTGTAGTGGAAGCGAGCCTCGACTGGAAGCCAGTTTAGTGTGTGGAGGAGCGGGGTGACATGAGAGAACATGGGAAGGTTGACAACCAGGCGGGCTGCAGCGTTCCGGATAAGTTGCAGGGGTTTAATGGCACAAGCGGGGAGCCCAGCCAACAGCCAGTTGCAGTAGTCCAGACGGGAGAGGACAAGTGCCTTTGGACCTGCTCGCACGTCCTGTGTGAGGGAGGGTCGTAACTCTACGGATGTTGTAGAGCATGAAGCTGCAGGAGCGAGTCACTGCTTTGATGTTTGCAAAGAACGACAGGGTGCTGTCCAGGTTCACGCCAAGGTTATTTGCACTCTGGGAGGGCGACACTGTGGAGTTGTCAACCGAGATTGAGAGGTTTCTGTTGGCGAATGTGCAATCACTGGCAATCACTGGAGTATAACCTCCCTTCAAGACTATTGTATCAACGTGATCTGAAGAACTGTGTTTCTCCGAGTCGTTGAAAAATATACATCTAGCTGGGTTTTGTAAACATCGGCAGAACAGAGCGGCAGAGTCGGCTAAACTGAAGGTAGTGCACAGTGCATTTAGAAAGTATTAAGACCCCTTTCCTTTTTCCACATTTTGATACATTACAGCCTTATTCTAAAATCGATGAAATAAAACATTTTCCTCATCAATCTACATACAATACCCCATAATGACGAAGCGGAAAAAAAGGTTTGTAGAATTTTTTTTGTGTATAAAAAAAATAAAAATAAAAATACCTTATTTCCGTAAGTATTCAGACCCTTTGCCATGAGACTCGAAATTGAGCTCAGGTGCATCCTGTTTCCATTCATCGTCCTTGAGATGTTTCTACACCTTTATTGGCGTCCACCTGTGGTAAATTTAATTGATTGTACATGATTTGGAAAAACACACGTCTATATAAGGTCCCACAGTTGACAGTACATGTCAGAGCAAAAATCAAGCCATGAGGTTTAAAGAATTGTCCGTAGAGTTCTGAGACAGGATTGTGTTAAGGCACAGATCTGGGGAAGGGTAACCAAGAAATGTCTGCAGCATTGAAGGTCCCCAAGAACACAGTGGCCTTCATCATTCTTAAATGGAAGAAGTTTGGAAACACCAAGACTTCCTAAAGCTGGCCACCTAGCCAAACTGAGCAATCGGGAGCGAAGGGCCTTGTTCAGGGAGGTGACCAAGAACCCGATGGTCACTCTGACAGAACTCTAGAGTTCCTCTGTGGAGATGGGAGAACCTTCCAGAAGGACAACCATCTCTGCAGCACTCCACCAATCAGGCCTTTATGGTAGAACGGAAGCCACTCCTCAGTTAAAGGCACATGACAGCCCACTTGGAGTTTGCCAAAAGGCACCTAAATGACTCTCAGACCATGAGAAACAAGATTCTCTGGTCTGATGAAACAATGATTGAACTCTTTGGCCTGAATGCCAAGCGTCACATCTGGAGGAAACCTGGTACCATCCCTACGGTGAAGCATGGTGATGGCAGCATCATGCTGTGGGGATGTTGTTCAGCGACAGGGACTGGGAGACTAGTCAGGATCGAGGGAAAGATGAACAGAGCAAAGTACAGAGCGATCCTTGATGAAAACCTGCTCCAGAGCGCTCAGGACCTCAGACTGGGGCGAAAGTTCACAATCCAACAGGACAACGACCCTAAGCGCACAGCCAAGACAATGCAGGACTGGCTTTGGGAAAAGTCTCTGAATGTCCTTGAGTGGCCCAGCCAGAGCCCGGACTTGAACAAAATCGAACATCTCTGGAGAGACCTGAAAATAGCTGTGCAGCAACGCTCCCCATCCAACCTTTCAGATGTTGAGAGGATCTGCAGTGAGGAATATGAGAAACTCCCCCAAATACAGGTGTGCCAAGCTTGTAGCGTCAAACCCAAGAAAACTCAAGGCTGTAATCGCTGCCAAAGGTGCTTCAACATAGTACTGAGTAAAAGGTCTGAATACTTATGTATATGTGATGCCAGTTTATTTTTTTTATACATTTGCCAACATTTCTAAAAACCAGTTTTTGCTTTGTCATTACAGGGTATTGTTTGTAGATTGATGAGGGGGAAAAAAACAATTCAATCCATTTTAGAATAAGGCTGTAACGTAACAAATTGTGGACAAAGTCAAGTGGTCTGAATACTTTCCGAATGCACTGTATGTCTCTTTGTTAACAACAGCTGGTTCGCAATCTTTAATATTAAGGAAGTCTCGAGGTTCTGCTCGCCTGAGTTAGAATACCTTATGGTAAGTTGTAGACATTTCTACATTTTGCATTTCATGGTCAAGTCTACACTTGTTGTATTCGGTGCCTTTACCATTTACCAAGAGAGTTTTGATCTACTGTATATTTTTTGAAGCTGTCTATTAACATCACAAACCCATGCTGCCACTAAGACTGCACTCAACGAGCTGTATAGGGCTACAAGCAAACAAGAAAATGCTTACCCAGAGGCAGAGCTCGTAGTGGCCGGTGATTTTAATGCAGGAAAATTAAAATCCGTCTTACCTGATTTCTACCAGCATCTTGCCTGTGCAAGTAGAGGAGAAAAACTCTAGATCACACAGAGACGTATACAAAGCTCTCTCTCGCCCTCCATTTGGCAAATCTGACCATAACCAATGGCATTGAGGAGTCACTGGCTTCATCAGTAAGTGCATTGATGACGTCATCCCCACAGTGACCGTACGTACATGCACCAACCAGAAGCCATGGATTACAGGCAACATCCGCACTGAGCTAAAGGGTAGAGCTGCCGCTTTCAAGGAGCGGGTCTCTAACCCGGACGCTTATAAGAAATCCCACTATGCCCGCCGACGAACCATCAAACAGGCAAAGAGTCAATACAGGTCTAAGACTGAATCGTACTACACCGGCTCCGACGCTCGTTGGATGTGGCAGGGCTTGCAAACTATTACAGACTACAAAGGGAAGCACAGCCGCGAGCTGCCCAGTGACACAAGCCTACCAGATGAGCTAAATTACTTCTATGCTCACTTCGAGGCAAGCAACACGGAAGCATGCATGAGAGCATCGGCTGTTCTGGATGACTGTGTGATCACGCTCTCCGTAGCCGATGTGAGTAAGACCTTTAAACAGGTAATTATTCACAAGGCCGCAGGGCCAGACGGATTACCAGGACGTGTACTCGGAGCGTGCGCTTACCAACTGGCAAGTGTCTTCACTGACATTTTCAACATGTCCCTGACTGATGTTTCAAGCAGACCACCATAGTCAACGTGCCCAAGAACACTAAGGTAACCTGCCTAAATGACTACTGACCTGTGGCACTGACGTCTGTAGCCATGAAGTGCTTTGAAAAGCTGGTCATGGCTCACATTACACCATAGTCCCAGAAACCCTAGACCCACTCTAATTTGCATACCGCCCCAACAGATCCACAGATGATGCAATCTCTATTGCACTCCACACTGCCCTTTCCCACCTGGACAAATGGAACACCTACGTGAGAATGCTATTCATTGACTACAGCTCAGCGTTCAACACCATAGTGCCCTCAAAGCTCATCACTAAGCTAAGGACCCTAGGACTAAACTCCTCCCTCTGCAACTGGATCCTGGACTTCCTGATGGGCCGTCCCAGGTGGTAAGGGTAGGCAACAACACATCTGCCACGCTGATTCCTCAACACGGGGGCCCCTCAGGGGTGTGTGCTCAGTCCCCTCCTGTACTCCCTGTTCACCTATGACTGCATGGCCAGGCACGACTCCAACACGATCGTTAAGTTTGCCGACGACACAACAGTGGTAGGCCTGATCACCGACAACGATGAGACAGCCTATAGGGAGGAGGTCAGAGACCTGGCCGTGTGGTGCCAGGATAACAACCTCTCCCTCAACGTGATCAAAACAAAGGAGATGATTGTAGACTACAGGAAAAAGAGGACTGAGCACGCCCCCATTCTCATCGACAGGGCTGTAGTGGAACAGGTTGAGAGCTTCAAGTTCCTTGGTGTCCACATCTCCAACAAACTATCATAGTCCAAACACACCAAGACAGTCGTGAAAAGGGCACGACAACGCCTCTTCCCCCTCAGGAGGCTGAACAGATTTGGCATGGGCCCTCAGATCCTCAAAAAGTTCTACAGCTGCACCATTGAGAGCATCTTAACTGGCTGCATTACCACTTAGTATGGCAACTGCTTAGCATCCGACCGTAAGGCGCTACAGATGGTAGTGCATATGGCCCAGTACATCACTTGGGCCGAGCTCCCTGCCATCCAGGACCTCTATACCAGGCGGTGTAAGAAAATCGTCAAAGACTCCATCCACCCAAGTAATAGACTGTTCTCTTTGCTACCGCACAGCAAGTCTGGGACTTAAAGGCTTCTGAGCAGCTTATACCCACCAAGCCATAAAACTACTGAACAGTTAATCAAATGGTTACCCGTAGTATTTGCATTGACCCCCTTTTTTTCTACATTGATTCTCTTGCATTGGCTCTATGCACAGTCACTGGACTCTACCCACACACTCACACATACAGTACTACACTGACACTCCAAAACACATACACACCAACATATACGCTCACACGCACATGCATATTGACGCTACATACATTCACACAGCAACACTTTCACATACGCTCAGTTACTTACCTGAACTACCTCGTACCCCTGCACACTGACTCAGTACCGGTACTCCTTGTATATACTGTAACCTAGTTATTCTTATTTTATTGCGTTACTATTTCCTTTTTTCTTGAGCAAATTTTTCTTACTTTTTAACTCTGCATTTTTGGGAAAGGGCTCGTAAATAAGCATTTCACGGTAAAGTCTTCACCTGTTGTATTCGGCGCATATGACTAATACAATTTTATTTGATATATAAATCACCAGCCTTTCCCCCTGTGCAGATCGATCCCAGTTCAATAACTCTTGAGTCGCTCCTGTGTACTAATGACCAATGCAGGCTTCACGGAAACCAACAAGTCCTGATTCAACAGTATCTGCTTCAGGACTATCTGCTTCAAGACTATCTGCTTCAAGACTATCTGCTTCAAGACTATCTGCTTTACCTTGACCAACTAACTTAATATCTCTGGGTTTATAGGGTGTGTATTTCAACTCTATCCCGGGGTTTATAGGGTGTCACTGATTTGAAGGAGTACAATGTGGACATCATAATTAGAAAGAATAATGTGCCACTTAATTCTATTTACTTTTTAAAATATAATAAATAATGGGCGCTGAATGACATTTTATACCTGATTCATTTTCATAAATCTTTTTAATGAAGTTCATTCCCCTGTAGGCTTTAAATATCACACCTTGAACTGGGAAACATGGCTTCCCTCTCAAACACACCTTGAACTGGGAAACATGGCTTCCCTCTCAAACACACCTTGAACTGGGAAACATGGCTTCCCTCTCAAACACACCTTGAACTGGGAAACATGGCTTCCCTCTCAAACACACCTTGAACTGGGAAACATGGCTTCCCTCTCAAACACACCTTGAACTGGGAAACGTGGCTTCCCTCTCAAAAAAACATTCATCTTTGGGATGAACTCAGAAGATAGAAAATCAGTCCTCATCCGTCCACAACATGTATATTACAGTCTGTCCAGCAAAGAGTCAAGGTTTTTGTCTTCACCATACTAATTTTTTTTATTTTTTTTATTTCACCTTTATTTAACCAGGTAAGCCAGTTGAGAACAAGTTCTCATTTACAACAGCGACCTGGCCAAGATAAAGCAAAGCAGTGTGATAAAAACAACAACACAGAGTTACCTATGGGGTAAACAAAACATAAAGTCAAAAATACAACAGAAAATCTATATACAGTGTGTGCAAATGTAGCAAGTTATGGAGGTAAGGCAATAAATAGGCTATAGTGCAAAATAATTACAATAGTATTAACACTGGAATGATAGATGCATTAGGTAGACTACGATGCATTAGGATGTACATCAAGTTGTAGGAGGTTCCCTGTGATTCATTAAAGCGTTATCCGCTAGGCCATCCTGTGAAATATAGAACAATAATGTACCTGAAGATGTTACACGTCATGGCTATTGTCCATCAATAACAGCTTCTACCCCCAAGCCATGGGACTCCTGAACAGCTAATCATGGCTACCCGGACTATTTGCACTGCCCCCCCCCACCCCCCACCCCATCTTTTTGCGCTGCTGCTACTCTGTTGATTGTTTGTGCATGGTCACTTTGACTCTACCCACATGTACATATTACTTCAACTACCTCAACTAGCCGGTGCCCCCGCACATTGACTCTGCACCGGTACCCCCCTGTATATATAGCCTCCCTACTGTTATTTCATTTTACTTCTGCTCTTTTTTTCTCAACACTTTTTTGTTGTTTTATTCTACTTTTTTATAAAAAAATAGATGCACTGTTGGTTAAGGGCTGTAAGTGAGCATTTCACTGTAATGTCTGCACCTGTTGTATTCGGCGCATGTGGCCAATACAATTTGATTTGATTTGATTTGAAACAAACACCCTAGCTGTCCTTTACTCTAGTAATGGCTTGAACCGCTGAACATGGTAACATCTTACATGGTTATATAAAGTAATTTAACCTGTTAGAAAGAAAACATTTTATATTCATGTCTGGTCATGAATTACTGATAAACTTTGGGCACTTGTTAGTGTAAACATTGTGTTTTTTCCCAAACAAACAAGAAAAGGCTACCGAAACCAAATTGCCAGTACTTCTTCCTTGACTAAATAGGCTTCTGGTAAAGCAGCACTGCTATTAGCAAAGAGCTTTAACATGCAAAGCTAAGGTCACTTAATTATTTGACCGTTAAATCTTTGAAGTGTCTGTAAAAGTCTGGCGAGAGAACGGGGTGAGTTCAATGTCTTTTTTTTTCTCTCCTCCCCAGTGCGGCCCTGAATTTAAACCCCGAGGATAATGAGGACATTAAGGAAGTCTCGTCTTGAAGTGCTGCTCACATTTGTTCACGAGCCAATTTATTTTGTGGTAATTAAGTCACAGGTTGGAATAAGTTGGGGGCGGAATTCTTTCCTTCCAAGGCAGGAAGAAAAAAAAATATCCAAAATACTGCTTTAGCACCTCTGACCCGTTTGGTCTGTTTTTGTCTTCGGGAAAAATTCAATGGTGTAATGATTGGAGATGCAAATGATCTTGCCCTGCCATGGCCCCCATGTTCAGCCTTGATAAATAGAGAGTGCCTTCAGTGCATTCATCATATTGATTTTCCTTTAATGATATGCACAGGAAAGTAATTTCCTCGTCTCGCCGTTGTCACGGTGACTAATCAGGTTTTCCCATAGAAGACCAATTCGACACCTCGAGGAAATGGTTGTGCTAAAGACACTGGTCATCTGGGTTGACAGAGACATGACCAGATCAGATAGCCACCACCCACACACAGGTGCAATCTCTGGCCAAGCTAACTGCTGTCCATACGAGGTGTTTTTGTAGCTAACTGCTGTGCATACAAGGTGTTTTTGTAGCTAACTGCTGTGCATCGGTTTTGTAGTTAACTGCTGTGCATACGAGGTGTTTTTGTAGCTAACTGCTGTCCATACGAGGTGTTTTTGTAGTTAACTGCTGTCCATACGAGGTGTTTTTGTAGTTAACTGCTGTCCATACGAGGTGTTTTTGTAGTTAACTGCTGTCCATACAAGGTGTTTTTGTAGCTAACTGCTGTCCATACAAGGTGTTTTTGTAGCTAACTGCTGTCCATACAAGGTGTTTTTGTAGTTAACTGCTGTCCATACGAGGTGTTTTTGTAGTTAACTGCTGTCCATACAAGGTGTTTTTGTAGCTAACTGCTTTCCGTATCTTCTTTAAGAGGTATCCAAACATCTCCCTGGTAGCTCATTAAGGCAAAATAAACAGCAAGATGTTGCACTTGGGAATAAAGTATGACGGTTAAGCTCTGAGAAGCAGCACTGAGGTTATCTGAGTGATATTTGTGTTCTGCCCAATATCCACCAATCTGGACTCCTGTCTTGTTAGTTCAATAGCATAGCTACATATATGGAATGCATATACACTGAACAAAAATATAAACGCAACATGTAAATTGTTGGTTCCATGTTTCATGAACTGAAATAAAAGATCCCAGAAATGTTCCATACACACATTAAGCTTATTTCTCTCAAATGTTGTGCACAAATGTGTTTACAGTTTTGTCACACAGCACAATGCCACAGATGTCTCAAGTTTGAGGGAGCGTGCAATTGTCATGCTGACTGCAGGAATGTCCACCAGAGCTGTTGCCAGAGAATTGAATGCTCATGTCTCTACCATAAGCCGTCTCCAACGTCGTTTCAGAGAATTTGGCAGTACGTCCAACCGGCCTCACAACTGCAGAACACATGTATGGCATCGTGTGGACGAGATGTGAACAGAGTGCCCCATGGTGGCGGTGGGGTTATGGTATGGGCAGGCATGAGCTATTGACAACGAACGCTATTGCATTTTATCTATGGCAATTTGAATGCACAGAGATACCGTGACGAGATCCTGAGGCCCATTGTCGTGCCATCACCTCATGTTTCAGCATGACAATGCACAGCCCCATGTCGCAAGAATCTGTACACAATTCCTGGGAGCTGAAAATGTCCCAGTTCTTCCACGTCACCCATTGAGCATGTTTGGGATGCTCTGGATGGACGTGTACGGCAGCGTCTTCCAGTTCCCGCCAATATCCAGCAACTTTGCACATGCATTGAAGAGGAGTGGGACAACATTCCACAGGCCACAATCAACAGCCTGATCAACTCTATGCGAAGGATATGTGTCACGCTGCATGAGGCAAATGGTGGTCACACCAGATGGTGACTGGTTTTCTGATCCACGCCCCTACCTTTTATTTTAAAGGTGCCTGTGACCAACAGATGCATATCTGTATTCCCAGACATGTGAAATCCATAGATTAAGGCCTAATGCATTTATTTCAATTGAATCAGTAAAATCTTTGAAATTGTTGCACGTTGTGTTTATATTTTTGTTCAGTATAGTTTAGCCTACCAATAAGAACATGTTGTACTAAAATACAAAAATCTCAAACATGTTGTGTATTGTCGCCTGATTACAGTTAAGTGATACCGAAATGTTCAATCAATTCCCAGTATTAAACTTGAATGCTAATCAACATAGCCTCATTACTATTTTACAATTGCGGCACCATTTGCAAAATGCCATTCAACAAAAGCATAAACCCAAAACACAATCAATGTTTGTCTCCCTTTCCATCTAACTGTAAATACATTAGGAGAGATATGGACTGGGGGCAGGCAGTTAGGGTTATGTGTGGTTTTAGAAGGGGCTGCAATAAAGTAGATTGATCAATGTTGTACACAGTATCCTAATCTAGGTCTGGTCTAGGTCTAGTCTAGGTCTGGTCTAGGTCTAGGTCTAGGTCTGGTCTATGTCTGGTCTATGTCTGGTCTGGTCTAGATCTGGTCTACGTCTGGGTCTGGTCTATGTCTGGTCTAGGTCTGGTCTATGTCTGGTCTAGGTCTAGGTCTCGTCTAAGGTCTGGTCTAGGTCTGGTCTGGTCTAGGTCTGTCTAGGTCTGGTCTAGATCTGGTCTGGTCTAGGTCTGGTCTAGGTCTGGTCTAGGTCTGGTCTAGGTCTGGTCTGGTCTGGTCTAGGTTAGGTCTAGTCTGGTGTAAGTCTGGTCTAGGTCTGGTCTGGTCTAGGTCTGGTCTAGGCAGTTAGGGTTATGTGTGGTTTTGGAAGGTGCTGCAATAAAGTAGATTGATCAATGTTGTACACAGTATCCTAATCTAGGTCTGGTCTATGTCTGGTCTAGGTCCGGTCTATGTCTGGTCTAGGTCGAGGTCTGGTCTAGGTCTGGTCTAGATCTGGTCTGGTCTAGATCTGGTCTAGGTCTGGTCTGGTCTAGGTCTGGTCTAGGTCTAGGTCTGGTCTGGTCTAGGTCTGGTCTAGGTCTAGTCTAGGTCAGGTCTAGTCTAGGTCTGGTCTAGGTCTGGTCTGGTCTAGATCTGGTCTGGTCTAGGTCTGGTCTAGGTCTGGTCTAGATCTGGTCTAGGTCTGGTCTGGTCTAGGTCTGGTCTGGTCTAGGTCTGGTCTAGGTCCGGTCTAGGTCTGGTCTGGTCTAGGTCTGGTCTAGGTCTGGTCTGGTCTAGGTCTGGTCTAGGTCTGGTCTAGATCTGGTCTGGTCTAGGTCTGGTCTAGGTCTGGTCTAGGTCTGGTCCGGTCTAGGTCTGGTCTGGTCTGGTCTAGGTCTGGTCTAGGTCTGGTCTGAACTAGGTCTGGTCTAGGTCTGGTCTGGTCTATGTCTGGTCTAGGTCTGGTCTAGGTCTGGTCTAGGTCTGTTCTGGTCTAGGTCTACTCTAGGTATTGTCTGGTCTTGGTCTGGCCTAGGTCTGGTCTAGGTCTGGTCTGGTCTAGGTCTGGTCTAGGTCTGGTCTGTTCTAGGTCTGGTCTAGGTCTGGTCTAGGTCTGGTCTGGTCTAGGTCTGGTCTAGGTCTGGTCTAGGTCTGGTCTGGTCTAGGTTAGGTCTAGTCTGTTCTAAGTCTGGTCTAGGTCTGGTCTGGTCTAGGTCTGGTCTAGGTCTGGTCTAGCTGGCTTTGAACCAGGCCATATAATATCTTTGGGTGACTGTTCTGAACCAGGCCATATAATATCTGTGGGTGACTGCTCTGAACCAGGCCATATAATATCTGTGGGTGAGAGAGAGAGAGAGAGAGAGAGAGAGAGAGAGAGAGAGAGAGAGAGAGAGAGAGAGAGAGAGAGAGAGAGAGAGAGAGAGAGAGAGAGATATAGAGAGAGAGAGAAGAGAGAGAGAGAGAGAGAGAGAGCGAGAGAGAGAGAGAGAGAGAGAGAGAGAGAGAAACAATGACAAATGGTTTGATGAAAAATGCAGAAACCTAAGAAAGAAATTGAGAAACACATCCAACCAAAAACATAGAGACCCAGAACCTGAGTCTACACCTTCACTATGCTGAATCACTAAAACAATACAGAAAAACACGATGGAAAAATAATGAACAGTACATCAGAAATCAGCTCAACTTTTAATTGAAGAATCCATATAATCTAATCACTTCTGGGAAAATTGGAACATACTAAACAAACAACAACAACACTTCTCCAATCTTTTTTGCTCTATAACAAAAAACAAAACAGCAAAAACATATACATGATCAATTACAAATCTTGTCATCAGCTATTAAAGACAACCAGAACCCACTGGATTCTCTAATTACATTGAATGAACTACAGGACAAAATACAAACCCTCCAACCCAAAAAGGCCTGTGGTGTTGATGGTGTCCTAAATTAAATGATAAAATATACAGACCACAAATTTCAATTGACTATACTTAAACTCATCAACATTATCCTTAGCTCTGGGATCTTCAACAATATTTGGAACCAAGGTCTGATCACCCCAATCCACAAAAGTGGAGACAAATCTGAGCCCAATAATTACCATGGAATCTGCGTCAACAGCAATCTCTGAAAAATCCTTAGCAGTATCATCAAAAGCAGACTCCAACATTTCCTCAATGAAAACAATGTTAAGGAAAGCTTTCACTATGTACAGACTCAGTGAGCATGGAATTGCTATTGAGAGAGGCTGCCTCAGGCACACTTGGCTCTCAAGAGAAAAAAAGCTATGTGCACACAAATGAGGTGGAAATTGAGCTGCACTTCCCAACCTCCTGCCAAATGTATGACCATATTAGAGACACAGACCCACAAAGAATTCCAAAACAAATCCAATTTTGATAAACTCCCTTATGTATTGGGTGAAATTCCACAGTGTACCATCACATCAGCAAAATGTGTGACCTGTTGGCACAAGAAAAGGGCAACCAGTGAAGAACAAACAACATTGTAAATACAGTGAGGAAAAAAAGTATTTGGTCCCCTGCTGATTTTGTACGTTTGCCCACTGACAAAGACATGATCAGTCTATAATTTTTAGGGTAGGTTTATTTGAACAGTGAGAGACAGAATAAAAAATTTAAAAAATCCAGAAAAACGCATACCAAAAATGTTAGAAATTGATTTGCATTTTAATGAGGGAAATAAGTATTTGACCCATCTGCAAAACATGACTTAGTACTTGGTGGCAAAGCCCTTGTTGGCAATCACAGAGGTCAGACGTTTCTTGTAGTTGGCCACCAGGTTTACACACATCTCAGGAGGGATTTTGTTCCACTCCTCTTTGCAGATCTTCTCCAAGTCATTAAGGTTTCGAGCCTGACGTTTGGCAACTCGAAGCTTCAGCTCCCTCCACAGATTTTCTATGGGATTAAGGTCTGGAGACTGGCTCGGCCACTCCAGGATCTTAATGTGCTTCTTCTTGAGCCACTCCTTTGTTGCCTTGGCCGTGTATTTTGGGTCATTGTCATGCTGGAATACCCATCCACGACCCATTTGCAATGCCCTGGCTGAGGGAAGGAGGTTCTCACCCAAAATTTGACGGTACATGGCCCCGTCCATCGTCCCTTTGATGCGGTGAAGTTGTCCTGTCCACTTAGCAGAAAAACACCCCCAAAGCATAATGTTTCCACCTCCATGTTTGACGGTGGGGATGGTGTTCTTGGGGTCATAGGCAGCATTCTTCCTCCTCCAAACACGGCGAGTTAAGTTGATGTCAAAGAGCTCCATTTTGGTCTCATCTGACCACAACACTTTCACCCAGTTCTCCTCTGAATCATTCAGATGTTCATTGGCAAACTTCAGACGGCCCTGTATATGTGCTTTCATGAGCAGGGGGACCTTGCGGGCGCTGCAGGATTTCAGTCATTCACGGCCTAGTGTGTTACCAATTGTTTCCTTGGTGACTATGGTCCCAGCTGCCTTGAGATCATTGACAAGATCCTCCTGTGTAGTTCTGGGCTGATTCCTCACCGTTCTCATGATCATTGCAACTCCACGAGGTGAGATCTTGCATGGAGCCCCAAGCCGAGGGAGATTGACAGTTATTTTGTGTTTCTTCCATTTGCGAATAATTGCACCAACTGTTGTCACCTTCTCACCAAGCTGCCTGGCGATGGTCTTGTAGCCCATTCCAGCCTTGTGTAGGTCTACAATCTTGTCCCTGACATCCTTGGAGAGTTCTTTGGTCTTGGCCATGGTGGAGAGTTTGGAATCTGATTGATTGATTGCTTCTGTGGACAGGTGTCTTTTATACAGGTAACAAACTGTGATTAGGAGCACTTCCTTTAAGAGTGTGCTCCTAATCTCAGCTCGTTACCTGTATAAAAGACACCTGGGAGCCAGAAATCTTTTTGATTGAGAGGGGGTCAAATACTTATTTCCCACATTAAAATGAAAATCAATTTATTACATTTTTGATATGCGTTTTCAGGATTTTGTTGTTGTTATTCTGTCTCTCACTGTTGAAATAAACCTACCATTAAAATTATAGACTGATCATTTCTTTGTCAGTGGGCAAACGTACAAAATCAGCAGGGGTTCAAATACTTTTTTCCCTCACTGTACAACCCATATTTATGTTTATTTATTTTCCCTTTTGTATTTTAACTATTTGCACGTCGTTATAGCACTGGGCATAGCCATAATATGACATTTGAAATGTGTCTATTCCTTTGAAACGTGTGAGTGTAATGTTTACTGTTAATTTTTGATTGATTGTTTCACCTTTGTTTGTTATCTATTTCACTTGCTTTAGCAATGTAAACATATGTTTCCCGTGCCAATAAAGCCATTCTTATTAAATTGAATTGAGAGAGAGAGAAAGAAAGAGTGCGAGAGAGAGAGAGAGAGAGAGAGAGAGAGAGAAGAGAGAGAGAGAGAGAGAGAGAGAGAGAGAGAGCGAGGGGAGAGAGAGGGAGAGAGAGCGAGAGAGAGAGAGGAGAGAGAGCGAGAGAGAGGGGAGAGAGAGAGATGGGTGGGGGAGAGAGAGAGAGAGAGAGAGAGAGAGAGAGAGAGAGAGAGATTAACCCTGACTCTCTTCTCACTGTTCCCACCCCCTCTGGATCTAAAAAAAGAACCAGATCAATCATTATCAATACATCAACATTGTCAGAATGGTTCTCTGTAGTCTCAATGAAGACTTGTTTTGACTAAATGATCAACTTTGTAATACAGCTGATCATACCGTAACTGATTCAATGCTTTATTTAATGTCCAAAAACAGCCTTTGAAACAAATTTGTTTTCTTCAACATAATTTAGTAAATCACAAACGTTCTTATTAGTTATTTCACAGATTTGTTACAACTGAATTACAGTGGGTCAAAACAGAACTTTCAAATTCAACCATAAACTTAATTCAGAGAATTAAAGGAAACACAAATTATTCTGATATTACGTTTTTCAATGTTTATATTTATTTATTTTTCCTTCAAATTAAAACAAACAAAACAAAAACCTATTTTGCTTCAAGGAAACAAACATTGGTAATGATATTTTAAATCAAAGGGTTCCAATTAATTCCACTCCAGTGAATTAAACATTAAAGACTTGGAAACGTTACTTGAAATGCATTCATCAAACACTCGGAAGACCTACACAAAAAAACACAAAGTATGTGTTACATTGAATTCGGTCTTGTGACAACATAATTTGAAGCACTTCACTCACTGTTGACATCCCAATAGAGGTAGTTTTCTAGCACCTTCCTAGAGTATGACATATTTCATCACTACTTTATGTGATTGAAATGTCACCAAATTAGCTCCTTTTCCTGAACATTTTCACCTAAATTGGTTTAGCTAATTCATATTTGGGCTGTCCTGTCGTTCTTCCCCCACCACCCACATCCAAACCCTGGCTGTTACCTACCCCTCAGTTCTCTCTCTCTCTCTCTCACTCTCTCTCTCATCTCTCTCTCTCTCTCTCCTCTCTCTCTCTCTCTCTCTCTCTCTCTCTCTCTCTCTCTCTCTCCTCTCTCTCTCTCTCTCTCTCTCTCTCTCTCTCTCTCTCTCTCTCTCTCTCACTCTCTCTCTCTCTCTCTCTCTCTCTCTCTCTCTCTCTCTCTCTTTGAAATACACAAATTCACCACTGCCAACAGCATCAACAATTATCAATCATCTCTAATGCTGTGTTCCGCCAACATAAGAGCTCGTAATGCGTTTAGCCATTTAGCCGTTTAGCATCTTTCTGACTAATACACTTTACGCAGCTCAAACATGATGCATAGAATCTCTTTTGCTTGTGTCTTTTAGGCCGTTCGTTATACTGGCTCTCCATATCTCCTATATTTGAGGACAGTGTCCATAAGTCTATCATATCACCATAGCAGTGCCCAGTAGGTCTTTCCTATCACTATAACAGTGTCCAGTAGCATTAGATCTCAATCCAGATACTGGTTTATTAATGCGTTCTGTACATGTAATGGTCTTAAAACAGTTCCATTTGATCACATGATCAGATCAGATATTGCTCCTGTTTCAGATCTTTAAGGTATTGGGTTTTATACTGTCAGTGCAGCATGTAAACTATGCAGTTATATGTAATATCATGCATTTTTATGGAGTCATTTGCAAATGGCAATATTCACATGAGAATGGTGCTGTTGAGGTTGTAATGTTCATTGAAATGCAAGTTTATTTTAAAAAATGGGGGCCTGTACAATATAACACATGCACTGTGCATGGCTGAACAGATGCCTGCTTGAAGTCAAGTTTTATCCTCACTTTCTAGATCATTTCTAATTATGCAGATAGCCCTGATCTAAGTGTTGATTATTGTTATAGTCATTGACACAAACAAATATCCCATTAACACAGACACATGAAACCTACAGTACTAACGTCCAGATTTACAGTGCATTGGGAAAGTATTCAGACCCCTTTACTTTTTCACATTTTGTTACGTTACAGTCTTAATCTAAAATGTATTACATAAATACAAATCCTCAGCAATCTACACACAATACCCCATAATGACAAAGTGAAAACAGGTTTTTAGAAATCTATTAAAAACAAAAAACAGAAATACCTTATTTACATAAGTATTCAGATCTTTTGCAATGAGGCTCGATAATTGAGCTCAGGTGCATCCTGTTTCCATTGATCACTCTTGAGATAAATAAATAATAAATATGCCATTTAGCAGACGCTTTTATCCAAAGCGACTTACAGTCATGCGTGCATACATTTTTTATGTGTATGGGTGGTCCCGGGGATCGAACCCACTACCTTGGCGTTACAAGCGCCGTGCTCTACCAGCTGAGCTACAACTTGATTGGAGTCCACCTGTGGTAAATTCAATTGGTTGGACATGATTTGGAAAGGCACACACCTGTCTATATAAGGTCCCTTTGCTGACAGTGCATGTCAGAGCAAAAACCAAGTCATGAGGTCGAAGGAATTATCCGTAGAGCTGGGGAAGGGTAGCGAAAAATGTCTGCAGCATTGAAGGTCCCCAGGAACACAGTGGCCTCCATCATTCTTAAATGGAAGAAGTTTGGAACCACCAAGACTCTTCCTAGAGCTGGCCACCCGGACAAACTGAGCAATCAGGAGAGAAGGGCCTTGGTCAGGGAAGTGACCAAGAACCCGATGGTCACTCTGACAGAGCTCCAGAGTTCCTCTGTGGAGATGGGAGAACAGTCCAGAAGGACAACCATCTCTGCAGCACTCCACCAATCAGGTCTTTATGGTAGAGTGGCCAGACGGAAGCCACTCCTCAGTAAAAGGCACATGACAGCCCGCTTGGAGTTTGCCAAAAGGCACCTAAAGACTCTCAGACGATGAGAAACAAGATTATCTGATCTGATGAAACCAAGATTGAACTCTTTGGCCTGAATGCCAAGCGTCACATCTGGAAGAAACCTGGCACCATCCCTACGGTGAAACATGGTGGTGGTAGCATCATGCTGTGGGGATGTTTTTCAGAGGCAGGGACTGGGAGACTAAACAGGATTGAGGCAAAGATGAACGGAGCAAAGTACAGAGAGATCCAAGATGGAAACCTGCTCCAGAGCGCTCAGGACCTCAGACTGGGACGAAGGTTCACCTTCCAACAGGACAACGACCCTAAGCACACAGCCAAGACAACGCAGGAATGGCTTCGGGACAAGTCTCTGAATGTCCTTGAGTGGCCCAGACAGAGCCTGGACTTGAACCCGATCTAACATCTCTGGAGAGACCTGAAAATAGCTGTGCAGCAACGCTCCCCATCCAACCTGACAGAGCTTGAGAGGATCTGCAGAGAGGAATGGGAGAAACGTGTGTCAAGCTTGTAGCGTCATACCCAAGAAGACTCGAGGCTGTAATCGCTGCCAAAGCTGCTTCAACAAAGTACTGAGTAAAGGGTCTGAATACTTGGGTTTAAATGTGATATAATTCTTTTAAATTCATTTATTATTAGCAAAAATGCATAAAAACCTGTTTTTGCTTTGTCATTATGGGGTATTGTGTGTAGATTGATGAGGGAAAAAAACAATTTAATCAATTTTAGAATGAGGCTGTAACTTAACAAAATCTGGAAAAAATCAAGGGGTCTGAATACTTTCCGAAAGCAGTGTATAAAACAACCATACATTCCTCTGGAGAAACATTGACACCTAGTTTAGTCACAGAACAGAGAAATACTCCCTTAAGAGTATAAATGTGATTGTCCCCCTCTAACCTCCCTTTGGTTATTTTTTTTAAAATCTCAGAGACCCCAAAGGCAACCAACCGCCTGTTGCATAATTTGAGAGGCACTACAAGCAAAACAATTAGGCTATTAGAATGTAGGCTTGTGTGAAAGTCGTGTTTCTCACCTGAGGGCTTTTCTTTTAGCATGCATATTGTTTTGTTTGTTTTTACCGTAAGCACTCGCCTCATACATAATGCAGAGGGACTTTTACCAACAATTACAATGATGAAAATGACAATACAAAATGGATGCCGAAGTCCTCCTCTCCAATAAGAGAGCGGAGTGGACTGACATTTAACGAGCAGACTTTGGGTCAGCGCCAGAAACAGCAGATTGGCTGGTTAGATTGGTTCGTTTCATGTCATAACGTATCCATAGAAACCATAGGGGAGGGATCAGTTCAACAAACAGTCACTTTAAACTGACTTCAGAACAGTCCAAAGTGGGTGAGATCAAAGGTTGATGCTGTTATGTCACCTTTTTTTTTTTTTTTTTTTTTTTTACAGCTTTTAAATATGATAATTTGCTAATTCAATGGCACAAACAAATTTGAATCCACACTGTTTTTGTTTATTTATTTGAATCGTGATATTCCCCAAGATGAAAATAGCGTTGTAAGCATTGTTACCCAATTGGGTAAACAAGTTATTTCCAAATCATTACAACACCAGAGACTCTGCAAGAGTCATTTCAAAGACATGTAATTGGTTAACGATAACTTTTCCAACAGACAACGTCCCCCACCCCCCCTTCAGCAGTAGCAGATCCACCTCCGTCCTCATAGTACCCAGCCACATCCCCCAAAAAAGGCTCTGGACCTAATCTCAGCCCCTTCTCTGTCTTCCTATGATTCACCTTGGACGTCTGGAAGATACAGACAGGTATGGTGGATACAATGCATTTAAAATCATTGAGTTTCAAAACGTATTTCCATTGTGGTTACAGTCAGAGAGAGACCCCATTCTGAACTCTTGGTATTGGGGTGTATTAGGGACATAGCTACGTCCTCTCAGAGTCTGACACCTTTCACCTCTTAGGGATGGATAGACATGTACAGAATGGTTACCTGGAGGAAAATGGGGGAGGGTCATGCTTTTTCAATTTCAGTCAAGGGGAGGGTTTAGTTTTTAAAAAAAAATCCAGTCCAGGGAAGGGTCATGTAATTTGTAATGTGTACTGTATATCGACATATGCCCGATGCCGCCCCTCACCTCTGATTCTCAGCTGGGCGCGCAATATCAAGTGTGCCTATAGGCTATTTAGTGTGGTCTCAATCAAATTATTCATAGCCCATAGTCTATAGGCTATGAAGTGCATGCTGGGAGAAGCACAGAGCAAAGTTATATTTCTAAGATAGCTGCTGGGATGGTGTAAGTACAACTGGGCTGCATTACACACTGCAATGGATATTCCAACCCTGAGCCGCGGCCTGCTCTGCTCTTGCTAATCAAAACCTTTTTTTTTTTTGTGCTGCCTAACCAATACTGTGCTAAGTAGAACTACAGTGGCAGTTCAGTAGGAGAGTCAAATAATTATTCCCCCCAAAAAAATTGGATTAGACCGAGTCCAGAAAATGCTATATTTTCCGCGTGGAAACAGCCTATGTTCTGTTCAAGAAGATGAGCAGGAGGTCAACTTTGATAGCTTGATACTACTATAATTGATTTGAAAAAAATCTATATGTTTCTTGCCCATGATGTACAGTACCAGTCAAAAGTGTGGACCCATTCATGGGTTTTCCTTTATTTTTTACTATTTTCTACATTGTAGAATAATAGTGAAGACATCAAAACTATGAAATAACACATATGGAATCATGTAGTAACCAAAAAAGTGCTAAGCATATCAAAATATATTTGAGATTTGAGATTCTTCAAATAGCCACCCTTTGCCTTGATGACAGCTTTTGCACACTCTTGGCATTATCTCAACCAGCTTCACCTGGAATGTTTTTCCAACAGTCTTGAAGGAGTTCCCACATATGCTGAGCACTTGTTTGCTGCTTTTCCTTCACTCTGCGGTCCAACTCATCCCAAACCATCTCAATTGGGTTGAGGTCAGGTGATTGTGGAGGCCAGGTCATCTGATGCAGCACTCCAACACTCTCATTCTTGGTCAAATAGCCCTTACACAGCCTGGAGGTGTGTTGGGTCATTGTCCTGTTGAAAAACAAATGATAGTCCCACTAAGCCCAAACCAGATGGGATGGCTTATCGCTGCAGAATGCTGTGGTAGCCATGCTGGTTAAGTGTGCATTGAATTCTAAATAAATCACTGACAGTGTCACCAGCAAAGCACCCCCACACCATCACACATCCTCCACCATGCTTCATGGTGGGAAACACACATGCGGAGATCATCCATTCACCTACTCTGCATCTCACAAAGACACGGCGGTTGGAAGCAAAAATTAGGACAGATTCCCACCGGTCTAATATACATTGCTCGTGTTTCTTAGCCCAAGAAATTCTCTTCTTATTATTGGTGTCCTTTAGTAGTGGTTTCTTTGCAGCAATTCGACCATGAAGGCCTGATTCACACAGTCTCCTCTGAACAGTTAATGTTGAGATGTCTCTGTTACTTGAACTCTGTGAAGCATTTATTTGGGCTGCAATTTCTGAGGCTGGTAACTCGAATGAACTTATCCTCTGCAGCAGAGGTAACTCTGGGTCTTCCTTTCCCGTGGCGGTCCTCATGAGAGCCAGATTCATCATAGTGCTTGATGGTTTTTGCGACTGCACTTGCAGAAACGTTCAAAATTCTTGACATTTTTGACTGACATTCATGTCTTGAAGTAATGATGGATGGACTGTTGTTTCTCTTTGCTTATTTGAGCTGTTCTTGCCATAATATGGACTTGGTCTTTTACCAAATAGGGCTATCTTCTGTATACCACCCCTACCTTGTCACAACACCACTGACTGGCTTAAATGCATTACAAAGGAAATAAATTCCACAAATTAACTTTAAACAAGGCACACCTGTTAATTGAAATGCATTCCAGGTGACTACCTCATGAAGCTGGTTGAGAGAATGACAAGCATGTGCAATGCTGTCATCAAGGCAAAGGGTGGCTACTTTGAAGAATCTCAAATATAAAACAAATTTTGATTTGTTTAACACTTTTTTGGTTACTACATGATTCCATATGTGTTATTTCATAGTTTTGATGTCTTCACTATTATTTGACAATGTAGATAAAATGTAAAATAAAGAAGAACCCTTGAATGAGTAGGTGTGTCCAAACTTTTGACTGGTAATGTATTTATCAGAGTTATTGACCTAAATAGCAAGTCAACTGCTTTCCTTCATTTTGGTGTGTGCAGCGAGAACGTTGTTCAAGTGCTTAATTTTTTTTGGGGTGGATTAAAACAATCATTGTTGGTGGTGCTGAATGTAGGCAAATTCGAGTATGCATAATTCATAATTCATTAAAGTAGGCATAATTCATTTAAACCGTCTTCATTTTAGTTAGACTTTACAAACAACAAGAGCACTTTTTGTTGGAGCCTATTTCTTTAAATTTAAGAAATAAGAAGTTTGACAGACAACATTATGCTATAGGCTGCTATATAAATAGATTTGTCGGCGAACTCCTCCACCCACCATGCACTCTTTAAGTAGCCTACCTCCATGTCAGTGAAGGGCTGTTAAGTTAAAACCAGGACTTGAATTGAGGGGGTCTGAGAAGGTCTGCCATTTGGCCTACCTTTTATTAAAGAAAATGGCAAAAAGCACAGGTCTGCCCGTTGTGAGCTTAAGACTTTGAAGAAATAAAACAGACCCTATTATATAAAGTGATCTATAACAGCGCTTTGGTCTGGGATGCTTTATGCAAGAAACAATCTGTAAAATACCCGGGAAAGACGTGACTCCGATGCATATTGTGATGTCTTTGTTTAATTTATTTGGCATTCAGAGGCTGAGCTACAACCTTCTATAGCCAAGGAGACAAAAAATGTGCTTTGCTTGGGAAGTAATCTAATTCTGTCACTATCAATTAATTAAGCTATTCACTTTCTGTACAATAGAAGATGTTTAAACACAGACATCTTTTAGGGAAACACTTCTCTCGTTGGGTTAAGCAACAGAAGAAGAGCAGCCAGCAGTTAAATAAATAAAAAATCTGCGTCGGTAGGCTCAAGTAAGTATCTAATACTAGTTAATGTTACTAGTTTTTACTAACTACTAGTTAGTAACTAAGTACCATGCTCCGATTCCTAATGATGTCTCAGATTTAATTATTTGCAAACAGGGACAGTTTTGTTGCAAACAAGACACACTGATTTGGCATTGGATAAATATGATAAGATGAACACACAGGCCTATCTCTCTGTTCATTCTTAGCTTGGAATTTCGATAATTTGTGTGGCATTACAAAAGATTCTGCTAATATAGAAAATGACGTAGAATTGCATGACATTTTTATAAAAGGCAATTTATTCTCCGACCTGCAAATGTGATGATGGATTCATGCAATGCTTTTACTTGAAAGGAGATCTTTCCACCCCACTCTTCTCCACGGTGGTCTGTGAACCCTCAACCTTCTGGCCCATAGCCTTGTGCGCTATAAAAATACCTGACTAAAATGTAAATGTAAATGTTTAAGGGGAAACATTTAAATGTCTTGAAATGGCCTAGTCAAAGCCCAGACCTCAATCCAATTGAGAATCCATGGTATGACTTAAAGATTGCTGTACACCAGCGGAACCCATCCAACTTGAGGGAGCTGGAGCAGTTTTGCCTTGAAGAATGGGCAAAAATCCCAGTGGCTAGATGTGCCAAGCTTATAGAGACATACCCCAAGAGACTTGCAGCTGTAATTGCTGCAAAAGGTGGCTCTACAAAGTATTGACTTTGCGGCGGTGAATAGTAATGCACGCTCAAGTTTTCTGTTTTTTTGTCTTATTTCTTGTTTGTTTCACAATAAAACATATTTTGCATCTTTAAAGTGGTAGGCATGTTGTGTAAATCAAACAATACAACCCCCACAAAAAAAACAAATTTAATTCCAGGTTGTAAGGCAACAAAATAAGAAAAATGCCAAGGGGGGTGAATACTTTCATAAGCCATTGTAAATGCAAATAAATCAGCCAAGGATATTGGTATTGTAACAAAATTTGGTACATATGTTGCAAACACTGTCAAGACTCACAAATGCAAGAACATTCATATCGACTACATGGTGGCGCTGTAGCGGTCACCGCGATATCTCAGACACCACTGGCCCAATTTTTATGAAACTTGGGTGAATGATGCGTTTTGCCACAGAGATCCGCCCTTTACAATATTACACTGATTGGCCCAAGGGGGGCGATGCATCATTTGTGGGGGAGGACATGTTTACCGCTGCCTTGTTTTGAGATGGTTCTATACATCAGTTGGGGTCTCTATAAGCTTCAATATGACGTCCTTAACCTAGCATGAAAGTGCATCTTTGTAGCTGTGTGGGCTAATATAGTCAAAATGTTTGCCATGGGGTAAGTTTAGCTAATGGTTGAGCCAATGTTGCATCTGGGCCTATGCGGTGAAGGAGGACGCGATGGGATGATGTTGTGTTTCTCTAAGCGGGAGGTAAGCTTGGCTTCTTCTTTATATGGTGTCGAGTAAAGCTTAAACCATGTATTTAGATTGTAGGAAGGTATTGTAGTTAGGTATGGTAGGTAGTTTATCTAGGTAGTTATTGTAGGTATTTATTGTAGGTAAGTATTGTATTCCGCTGAGCCCGGTGAAGCAACCCACTACCTGGACCAATAAAGCTAGCTAGCTAGCGGGTAGCTACAGGTAACTATTAGCAACTGTGGATAGTTGTTTCCAATGTTATTTCATGCTTAAGAGTACCTGTAATTATGCCAGCTAGCTACCTACCATTCAGCTGTTTTTTTAACCTCATTATCTGAAGCGTTAATATTAGGTAGTTAGTAGCTAGTATACTCGAAATGTAGCTAGCTTGTTGCTACCTGGATAGCTAACTAAACAATAGCTGGAACGACCTAGCTTTAATGTTTGGAGACGCTTTCTCTCCGTTGGGACAGATGTGAACTGGCTAAATCGATTCAGTAGCTAGCTTTACATTTAACTAGCTAACAGTAGCTATTAAGGGTAAGTTATAACCTACATTTATTTTTATTTTATTTTTACATACTGGTAACCAGAGTCGTTCAAAAGGAATTCAAGACATGGGTGACTAGTTAACGTTAGTTTGGCTCTCTCTGTGTGTTTCATACCGTGGGAGGAGGGGTTGGTTCATTGACAGAGAGCAATGGCTAGCTAATATGCTAACTATTCTAGCTAGCTAACTAACTGGCTGAATAAGTTGACAACGTACTCACTCAAACTCTCAAAACTAACCCCAAAACTTTACACAACGTTAGACACGGACACGAATGATCTGTTTAGCGTGTTAACACACTATTGGTAGTTTGTTGTAACCGAGTATTGGTGCTAAATCGTGTTATTGGAAGCTAGCATGCTAGTTAGCTATGGCGTCATAGGATACAGTGCCCTGGGCGGTTTTCACGGAAGAATCCTGTACCAATTAGGTAGCTGAATAAACTAAGTTAGAGTCTATTCCTAGAAAACATTGAACCGCTGTAGTTTACAACAATTATAATTTCTAAAGTGTAAGTTGGGAGAGTTATATTTGAGTGTTTCAGTGAAACGTAAGTGAGGGAGGCTCCGCTCTCTCGCTTTCCCAGATGTTTAGTTAATTTCATTCCGATCTCCTTTGCATTATTGTAGCCTTTTCTGTAGCCTGTCAACTATGTGTCTGTCTATCCCTGTTCTCTCCTCTCTGCACAGGCCATACAAACGCTTCACACCGCATGGCTGCTGCCACTCTAATCTGGTGGTCCCTGCGCGCACAACCCACGTGGAGTTCCAGGTCTCCGGCAGCCTCTGGAACTGCCGTTCTGCAGCCAACAAGGCAGAGTTCATCTCAGCCTATGCTACCCTCCAGTCCCTCGACTTCTTGGCGCTGACGGAAACATGGATTACCACAGAAAACTCTGCTACTCCTCCTGCTCTTTCCTCGTCTGATCATGTGTTCTCGCATACCCCGAGAGCATCTGGTCAGCGCGGCGGTGGCACAGGAATCCTCATCTCTCCCAAGTGGACATTCTCTCTTTTTCCCCTGACCCATCTGTCTATCTCCTCATTTGAATTCCATGCTGTCACAGTCACTAGCCCATTCAAGCTTAACATCCTTTTCATTTATCGCCCTCCAGGTTCCCTTGGAGAGTTCATGAATGAGCTTGATGCCTTGATAAGTTCCTTTCCTGAGGATGGCTCACCCCTCACAGTTCTGGGTGACTTTAACCTCCCTACGTCTGCCTTTGACTCATTTCTCTCTGCCTCCTTCTTTCCACTTCTTTCCTCTTTTGACCTCACCCTCTCACCGTCCCCCCCTACTCACAAGGCAGGCAATACGCTTGACCTCATCTTTACTAGATGCTGTTCTTCTACTAATCTCACTGCAACTCCCCTCCAAGTCTCCGACCACTACTTTTGTATCCTTTTCTCTCTCGCTCTCCTCCAACACTACTCACTCTGCCCCTACTCAGATGGTACTGTGCCATCGTAACCTTCGCACTCTCTCTCCCGCTACTCTCTCCTCTTCCATCCTATCATCTCTTCCCTCTGCTAAATTCTTCTCCCTCCGATCTCCTGATTCTGCCTCCTCAACCCTCCTCTCCTCCCTTTCTGCATATTTTGACTCTCTATGTCCCCTATCCTCCCGGCCGGCTCGGTCCTCCCTCCTGCTCCGTGGCTTGACGACTCATTGCGAGCTCACAGAAGAGGGCTCCGGGCAACCGAGCGGAAATGGAGGAAAACTAGACTCCCTGCGGACCTGTCATCTTTTCACTCCCTCCTCTCTACATTCTCTTCCTCTGTTTCCGCTGCGAAAGCCACTTTCTACCACTCAAATTTCAAGCCTCTGCCTCTAACCCTACGAAGCACCATGTGCTCTCACCACTGGTGTCCCCCAGGGCTCAGTTCTAGGCCCTCTCCTATTCTCTCTATACACCAAGTCACTTGGCTCTGTCATATCCTCACATGGTCTCTCCTATCATTGCTACGCAGACGACACACAATTAATTTTCTCCTTTCCCCCTTCTGATAACCAGGTGGCGAATCGCATCTCTGCATGTCTGGCAGACATATCAGTGTGGATGTCGGATCACCACCTCAAGCTGAACCTCGGCAAGACGGAGCTGCTCTTCCTCCAAGGGAAGGACTGCCCGCTCCATGATCTCGCCATCACGGTTGACAACTCCATTGTGTCCTCCTCCCAGAGTGCAAAGAACCTTGGCGTGACCCTGGACAACAGCTTGTCATTCTTCGCTAACATCAAAGCAGTGACCCGGTCCTGCAGGTTCATGCTCTACAACATTCGCAGAGTATGACTCTACCTTACACAGAAAGCGGCACAGGTCCTAATCCAGGCACTTGTCATCTCCCGTCTGGATTACTGCAACTCGCTGTTGGCTGGGCTCCCTGCCTGTGCCATTAAACCCCTACAACTTATCCAGAACGCTGCAGCCTGTCTGGTGTTCAACCTTCCCAAGTTCTCTCATGTCACCCCGCTCCTCCGCACACTCCACTGGCTTCCAGTTGAGGCTCGCATCTACTACAAGACCATGGTGCTTGCCTACGGAGCTGTGAGGGGAACGGCACCTCCTTACCTTCAGGCTCTGATCAGACCCTACACCCAAACGAGGGCACTACGTTCATCCACCTCTGGCCTGCTAGCCCCCGTACCTCTACGGAAGCACAGTTCCCGCTCAGCCCAGTCAAAGCTATTCGCTGCTCTGGCACCCCAATGGTGGAACAAGCTCCCCCACGACACCAGGACAGCGGAGTCACTGACCACCTTCCGGAGACACTTGAAACCCTACCTCTTTAAGGAATACCTGGAATAGTATAAAAGTAATCCTTCTACCCCCCCTCCCCCACCCCCCCATAAAAATAAATAAATAAGTGGTTGTCCCACTGGCTATCATAAGTTGAATGCACCAATTTGTAAGTCGCTCTGGATAAGAGCGTCTGCTAAATTATGTAAATGTATATGCAAGTGCCATGCTCTACCAACTGAGCTACACAGGGCCCGTGTTAAGCCTGTGTTAAAATATGCTTAATATGATTAAAAGACAAAAAAGCGGTTGTGATTGTATTGTATTTGGGAAATAAAGATAGACAATTTACCCTGTACCGCGGCTCAACATCCCCCATACCCGGGGTAAGTTGTGCCAAGAGACCACTTTCATTGGACATGCTATGTTTTCAAAACTGTAATGTTTACAGGAATTCTGATTATTTCCAGGGATACACAACATCCTGAAATATAGGTAGATATCTTTGTTAGAAAGAATACTGTATTTCCCTTGACGGAGTGATGCTGAATGTAAGAAATGTCTCAATCTACCCCACTCTCCCCTACTGATCCTCTATTATCTCACTGCTCTGTGTCCCCTGCCACCGGACTGGCCCTGGGCCTCCAGAGCAGACCAGGCAGTATGGAAGATCCACATCATCAGTTCTAATACAGCAGCTGTCCATTTCAATTAGCATAGTAAGTCATCAGGTGCAGATTGAACCATAGGCCTATTTAATGACATTGTTAATTGTTTATTAGTTGAAAAGGATTTTCTTGGGATGTTGTTGTGTTTAGAAAACACTAATATGTAGATGATCATTAATGAGTAGTTTTGCTGATAAATAAAACCCTTATTTATTTCACAGAACAATTAACCAAGATCCTATGCCATTTTTCTATGCAAAGGACAGATACTCAACCCTTCATAATACGTAAAGGCATTCCGTTTGTTGCCATACGTATGTAAATTTGAGTGAAAAGGTCAAAGGTGGCAGAAACATTGCCATTGAATAAACAGTCAGTCTAGTCTAGCCTGCTTGGCTGAGTGCCAGTCCACACTCCTGGTCACATCTAATACAGAGTGCCTCATCTGTCCTTCACTTGACCTTGTTTAACGATGAGGTGTGCTGGTCAATACAGGTTTTCACGGACCACCTATTTCAACTTTTTACTGCTTCAGCTAAGCTGTAAAAGAGACTGCTCCAAAGGCTTTTGAACTCTGACCCGAGTTAGATAATCAACACATGATGGCAGTGGCACAACTCTTTATTTTCTATAATGGCTGCATGTTGATTTATCAGTGTTAAGGGTATATTGAGTTTATCCTTGAAGCCAAAGCTACTTTATTTCAAAACAGATATGGTGGCTTATTGATCGCTTTTAACTATTACTGTGTGAAAGACTGAGGACGACATTCAGCCAACTGGTTTGGCCAAGACAAATGTTTACTCAAAATAAAAGTCTATAAATGCCTCTCCTCTGTGAAAGCACCACAACCTTACACTTAGAAGAAGTCATGAGTTTCCCACAACTCTGACCAAAAGGCCAGCAAACTCCTCTTTAATACTGTATGTTGAAGCCATGTTTAAGTGAAATCTGTCCGTCTGTCTGATCATAACAAAACAAGGAGCCTGACACGGTTCAAGGAGGAACACATGACACTGTGGTTCAGTGTGATCACTTGGCCAAATACTTTCTCTAATCAACAGGGCTGGGATAAGGTATTCCTGGAGCATTCGTCTCACCTGGGAGCGACACTGTGGCAGATGTTTTGCATATCAGACCTGGACGATCGATATGTTATTAGAGAACAACCTCTCGGAGGGATGCCAATTAATTCAGCGCTGTCAGACTCACCCATTGAGCTCCCATGGAGACGCCTGGGCATATTTAACATAGGGCTTGTGGAGCACATTGGCAACCTTACGTTCTTCAAGGGTTTCTCAACAACCTTCATAATGGAAAGTCTGAGGTTTAGTGGTAATTGTACAGCAGGTGGGTCTAATCCTGTATGCCGCATTCCAGCCGGTGTCTATTCCACAAGTTACCACCGGCTAAAGCTATGACGATGAAATACCTATTTACTCTGTTCCATCTCACTGCACAATCCACTGTCTCATCAGCCCAGCCAGGCAATTTTATAAACTTGATCTCCACTGTAAAAAGCATCTAGACATTATCTCCCATTTCATTTAGACTAACATTTAGTTTTCAACAGCAGAGATTTGTATAAACCTTGCTGTCTCTACGACATTTGCAACATCGTTTAAATATTGACATTTGATCTCCAGCTATCCCATAGTAATGAACGTGTTGGGGTCGGGACGAGAAATAAGGTAGCTTTTCTTAGCCAGTCGTTATCATGAATCAGCAGATTTTTTATGGATATATACAAAGAAATGCCTATATAAAAACACGAAATCCTGCTAGTTTGCTGTCATTCCACCTTCAGTTTGAAGTGATTGTGTTAGCTGTGTTGTTGGCTAGCTCCTCTGAACAGTGTCCTGGCGAGAAAGCACATGTTCTATGCCAGGCGAAATCGTGCATCATTAGCTCATTGTTATGGATGTATCCCCAAAAAATCACTAGAAAACAGCTTAAACAAATGCAAATGCAGCTACTTTGCTGTTATTCTGGCTGAACTGTTTGACGTGAATGTGTTAGCCGAAGTTGGCTAGCTAGCAAGCAAGGGATAAGAACATTGCCAGCCATCATTACCACTTGGTATGGCAACTGCTCGGCATCCGACCGTAAGGCACTATAGAGGGTAGTGCGTACAGCCCAGTACATCACTCAGACACCTTTTTCCACATTTTGTTGAAGCCTTCTTCGAAAATGGATTACTTTTTATTTTTATTTTTATCAGCAATCTACACAGAATACGCCATAATGACAAAGTGAAAACAGGTTGTTAAAAATGTTTGCAAATGTATAAAAAATATCAAACTGAAATATCTTATTTATAGGCCTCTTTTAGCCTCCTGAAGCTCAGTTGGTAGAGCATGGCGCTTGCAACACCAGGGTTGTGGGTTCGATTCCCACGGGGGGCCAGTATGAAAATATGTATGCACTCACTAACTGTAAGTTGCTCTGGATAAGAGCGTCTGCTAAATGACTAAAATGTAAAATGTATATAAGTATTCAGACCCTTTGCTATGAGACTCGAAATTGAGCTCAGGTGCATCCTGTTTCCATTGATCATCCTTGAGATGTTTCTACAACTTGATAGGAGTCCACCTGTGGTAAATTCAATTGATTAGACATGATTTGGAAAGCCACACACCTGTCCATATAAGGTCCCACAGTTTACTGACAGTGCATGTCAGAGCAAAAACCAAGCCATGAGGTCGCAGGAATTGTCCGTAGAGCTCCGAGACAGGATTGTGTCGAGGCACAGATCTGGGGAAGGGTACCAAAACAGAAACTAGATTCTATGGTCTGCTGAAAGCAAGATTGAACTCTTTGGCCTGAATGCCAAGCGTCACATCTGGAAGAAACCTGGCACCATCCCTACGGTGAAGCATGGTGGTGGCAGCATCATGCTGTGGGGATGTTTTTCAGTGGCAGGGACTGGGAGACTAATCAGTATTGAGGCAAAGATGAACGGAGCAAAGTACAGAGAGATCCTTGATGTAAACCTGCTCCAGAGCGCTCAGGACCTCAGACTGGGGTGTAGGTTCACCTTCCAACAGGATAACGACCCTAAGCACACAGACAAGACAACGCAGGAGTGGTTTCAGGACAAGTCTCTGAATGTCCTTGAGTGGCCCAGCCAGAGCCTTGGCTTGAACCCGATCTAACATCTTTGGAGAGACCTGAAAATAGCTGTGCAGCGACACTCCCCATCCAACCTGACAGAGCTTGAGACGATCTGCAGAGAAGAATATGAGAAACTCCCCAAATACAGGTGTGCCAAGCTTGTAGCGTCATACCGAAGAAGACTCGAGGATGTAATCGCTGCCTAAGGTGCTTCAATAAAGTACTGAGTAAAAGGTCTGAATACTTATGTAAATGTAATATTTGAGTTGTTTCTTTTTAATAAATTAGCGGAAAAATCTAAAAACTAGTTTTTGCTTTGTCATTATGGGGATTGTGTGTAGATTGATGAGGAGTTATTTTTTTTACGAATGTACTGTACATGTACAAATTACCTGAACTAACCTGTAACCTCGCACATTGACTCGGTACTGGTTCCACCTGTATATAGCCTTGTTATTGTTATTTTATTTAGTAAATATTTTCGTAACTCTATTTTCTTAAAACTGCATTGTTGGTTAAGGGCTTGTAAAGTGAGCATTTCACTGTAAGGTTGTATTCACCTGTTGTATTCGGCTCATGTGACAAATAAAGCATTTAGAACGAATGACTGGGTCGAATTAATAACATTTTGAACAAAATACTTAATGACTGGGTCGCGTCTCTAGGAACTGAACCGATAGAACGAACGACCAGCTGGCTTGGGTAGCAACCCTAGATTTGTGTTGGGACTATATCTCGTGGAAGGATGAAAATATGTAAATCATTATTGAATATGTTTGTAACCCATTGTATAAACCCATTGTATAAAAGTGATAATGCCCGAGAAGCCGGTGTTTGGAGAGTATATCGGCACGGTGCCAATATACCCGTGCCACTATATCCTCCAAACACCGGCTTCTCTGGAATTATCACTTAAATGATGAGTGTGTTTGTCTTATCTATGTGATCGAACTGCATCTTTTCTTTTATTTAGGACACAGTTATTTTCCTGTATTTAGGACACAGTTATTTTCCTGTATTTAGGACACAGTTATTTTTCCTGTATTTAGGACACAGTTATTTTCCTGTATTTAGGACACAGTTATTTCCCTGTATTTAGGACACAGTTATTTTCCTGTATTTAGGACACAGTTATTTTCCTGTATTTAGGACACAGTTATTTTCCTGTATTTAGGACACAGTTATTTTTCCTGTATTCAGGACACAGTTATTTTCCTGTATTTAGGACACAGTTATTTTCCTGTATTTAGGACACAGTTATTTTCCTGTATTTAGGACACAGTTATTTTTCCTGTATTTAGGACACAGTTATTTTCCTGTGAAACTGTATCCTAAATAGTGTCAGTAACGCAGTGACTGAAAATGATTTATTATGCTCCAAAATAGGAATTTGAAACCACATAAAATAAGCCCACATACTGTATCAAGGTCATATTTTATACCAATGCAGTTTTCAACTTGCCATTAAAGATTCATCAACTTTCACATTGTGTATTTTTCAGATGAATGAGTTAAGTTTCAATATTGCAGGTGAAACAGACTAGAATTACACAAGCCAAGCTGAATATCAGTCTGTTGAAAATTCCCAAGCCTCTGACAAGACACAGGGCGGACAACACCTCAGAACATTTCAGACAGAGGCACTGACTCACACTGAGTTTGACTTGCTGTAACAAGATCAGTGTTGTTCCTAGTGTTTTTCCTAGTGTTTTTCAATAGTGTTTTCCCTAGTGTTTATCCCTAGTGTTTTTCAATAGTGCTTTTCCTAGTGTTTTTCCTAGTGTTTTCCCTAGTGTTTTTCAATAGTGCTTTTCCTAGTGTTTTTCCTAGTGTTTTCCCTAGTGTTTTTCAATAGTGCTTTTCCTAGTGTTTTTCCTAGTGTTTTCCCTAGTGTTTTTCAATAGTGCTTTCCCTAGTGTTTTTCCTAGTGTTTTCCCTAGTGTTTTTCAATAGTGCTTTTCCTAGTGTTTTTCCTAGTGAGTTTCCCTAGTGTTTTTCAATAGTGCTTTTCCTAGTGTTTTTCCTAGTGAGTTTCCCTAGTGTTTTTCCTAGTGTTTATCCCTAGTGTTTTTCCTAGTGAGTTTCCCTAGTGTTTTTCCTAGTGAGTTTTCCTAGTGTTTTTCCTAGTGTTTTCCCTAGTGTTTTCCCCTAGTGTTTTTCCTAGTGTTTTTCCTAGTGTTTTCCCTAGTGTTTATCCCTAGTGAGTTTCCCTAGTGTTCTTCCTAGTGTTTTTCCCTAGTGTTTTCCCCTAGTGTTTTTCCTAGTGAGTTTCCCTAGTGTTTTTCCTAGTGTTTTCCCTAGTGTTTTTCAATAGTGCTTTTCCTAGTGTTTTTCCTAGTGTTTTCCCTAGTGTTTTTCAATGGTGCTTTTCCTAGTGTTTTTCCTAGTGTTTTCCCTAGTGTTTTTCAATAGTGTTTTTCCTAGTGTTTTTCCTAGTGTTTTCCCTAGTGTTTTTCAATAGTGCTTTTCCTAGTGTTTTTCCTAGTGTTTTCCCTAGTGTTTTTCAATAGTGCTTTTCCTAGTGTTTTTCCTAGTGAGTTTCCCTAGTGTTTTTCAATAGTGCTTTTCCTAGTGTTTTTCCTAGTGAGTTTCCCTAGTGTTTTTCCTAGTGTTTATCCCTAGTGTTTTTCCTAGTGAGTTTCCCTAGTGTTTTTCCTAGTGAGTTTTCCTAGTGTTTTTCCTAGTGTTTTTCCTAGTGTTTTTCCTAGTGTTTTCCCCTAGTGTTTTTCCTAGTGTTTTTACTAGTGTTTTCCCTAGTGTTTATCCCTAGTGAGTTTCCCTAGTGTTCTTCCTAGTGTTTTTCCCTAGTGTTTTCCCCTAGTGTTTTTCCTAGTGAGTTTCCCTAGTGTTTTTCCTAGTGTTTTCCCTAGTGTTTATCCCTATTGAGTGTCCCTAGTGTTCTTCCTAGGGTTTTTCCTAGTGTTTTCCCTAGTGTTTATCCCTACTGAGTTTCCCTAGTGTTTTTTTTTCTCTCTCTACTTACTGCACTTTCTATATCAGATGTATTTCCAGTGTGCTATTAGCTGGTGTCAGACATATCAACCTTAAATCTGTACCAATGCTTGTGTCTCTTATTGGATGTCTCTATGTGCATATCTGAAGATATACAGCAATGGAAGAATGAAGAAAGAAGGAAAAGAATGAATGAAGTGACAGATTAACTCCTGTGACACTTGGCACACACTCCTTGTGTATAGCAAGCTCTTCGCACAAAAACATTGAAATGGAACATAAACCTCAATCGTTGTGCACAGAAAACTGTACAGATGTAGAATTTAAATTTGATCACTCTGTTGTCGCTGAGAATTTCATATGATCCTCCTGATTAACATAAATTCACTGAAAACCCACAGTTATCTTTCTCCTAGTGTTTTTCCTAGTGTTTTTCCTAGTGAGTTTCCCTAGTGTTTTTCCTAGTGTTTTTCCTAGTGTTTTTCCTAGTGTTTATCCCTAGTGAGTTTGCCTATGTTTTTTCCTAGTGTTTTTTCCTATGTTTTTTCCCTAGTGTTTTTTCCCTAGTTTTTCCCTATGTGTTTTTCCTAGTGTTTTTCCTAGTGTTTTTCCTAATGTTTTTTCCTAGTGTTTTTCCCTAGTGTTTTTCCTAGTGTTTTTCCTAGTGTTTTTCCTAGTGAGTTTCCCTAGTGTTTTTCCTAGTGTTTTTCCTAGTGTTTTTCCTAGTGAGTTTCCCTAGTGTTTTTCCTAGTGTTTTTCCTAGGGTTTTTCCCTAGTTTTTTTTCCTATAGTTTTATTTCCTAGTGTTTTTCCTATAGTTTTTTTCCTAGTTAGTTTCCCTAGTGTTCTTCCTAGTGTTTTCCCTAGTGTTTATCCCTACTGAGTTTCCCTAGTGTTTTTTTTCTCTCTCTACTTACTGCACTTTCTATATCAGATGTATTTCCAGTGTGCTATTAGCTGGTGTCAGACATATCAATCTTAAATCTGTACCAATGCTTGTGTCTCTTATTGGATGTCTCTATGTGCATATCTGAAGATATACAGCAATGGAAGAATGAAGAAAGAAGGAAAAGAATGAATGAAGTGACAGATTAACTCCTGTGACACTTGGCACACACTCCTTGTGTATAGCAAGCTCTTCGCACAATCACATTGAAATGGAACATAAACCTCCATCGTTGTGCACAGAAAACTATACAGATGTAGAATCTAAATTTGATCACTCTGTTGTCGCTGAGAATTTCATATGATCCTCCTGATTAACATAATTTCACTGAAACCCCACAGTTATCTTTTCTCTCTCACTCGCTCAAATGCTAAAGAACCGGACAGAATAAATGTCCTACTACTGTAGGTCCTACTGCTACGACTTTCAAATGTAAAAAAAAAAATGTATCTGAAATGCAGCCATACACGTCAACAATCATCGTTTTATATAGCTCATTAACACAAGATAGATATTGGTCTCCACTATCAAATAAAACAAAATGAAATAAAATTGTATTAGTCACATGCTTCGTAAACAACCGGTGTAGACTAACAGTGAAATGCTGACTTACAGGCCCTTCCCAACAATACAGAGAGAAAGAAAATAGAGAGATAATAGAAAAGTAAAATACATAATAATAAAAGTAATAATAAATACACAATGAGTAACGGTAACTTGGCTATATACATGTGCAGGGTAATGGAGGTATATACAGTGCATTCGAAAAATATTCAGACCCCTTGACTTTTTCCACATTTTGTTACTTTGCAGCCTTATTCTAAAATGGATTAAATTGTTTTTTTTCCCTCATCAATATACACACAATACCCCATAATGACAAAACAAAAACAGGTTTTTACAAAGTTTTGCAAATTTAAAATAAAATATAAAACGGAAATATTAAATTTGAATAAGTATTCAGACCCTTTACTCAGCACTTTGTTGAAGCAAACTTTGGCAGCGATTACAGGCTCGAGTCTTCTTGGGTATGACTCTACAAGCTTGTATTTGGGGAGTTTCTACCATTCTTCTCTGCAGATCCTCTCAAGCTCTGTCAGTTTGGATGGGGAGTGTCGCTGCATAGCTATTTTCAGGTATCTCCAGAGAAGTCCGGCCTCTGGCTGGGCCACTCAAGGACATTCAGAGACTTGTCCTGAAACCACTCCTGCGTTGTCTTGGCTGTGTGCTTATGGTCGTGAGAGCTCTGGAGCAGGTTTTCATCAAGAGTCTCTCTGTGCTTTGCTCCGTTCATCTTCTTTCGCTAACACCACCATGCTTCACCGTAGGGATGGTGCCAGGTTTCGTCCAGACGTGACGCTTGGCATTCAGGCCAAGGAGTTCAATCTTGGTTTCATCAGACCAGAGAATCTTGTTTCTCATGGTCTGAGAGTCTTTAGGTGCCTTTTGGCAAACTCCAAGCAGGCTTTCATGTGCCTTTTACTGAGGAGTGGCTTCCGTCTGGCCACTGTACCATAAATGCCTGATTGGTGGAGTGCTGCAGAGTTGGTTGTCCTTCTGGAAGGTTCTCCCATCTACACAGAGGAACTCTAGAGCTCTGTCAGAGTGACCATCGGGTTCTTGGTCACCTCCCTGACCAAGGCCCTTCTCCCTCAGTTCTAGGAAGAGTCTTGGTGGTTCCAAACGTCTTCCATTTAAGAATGATGGAGGCCACTGTGTTTTTGGGGACCTTCAATGCTGCAGACACAATCCTGTCTCGGAACTCTACGGACAATTCCTTCGACCTCATGGTTTGGTTTTTGCTCTGACTTGCACTGTCAACTGTGGGACCTTATATTGGCAGGTGTGTCGTTCCAAATCATGTCCAATCAATTGAATTTACCACATGTGGACTTTAATCAAGTTGTAGAAACATAATAATAATAATAATAATAATAATAATATGCCATTTAGCAGACGCTTTTATCCAAAGCGACTTACAGTCATGCGTGCATACTTTTTTTTTTGTGTATGGGTGGTCCCGGGGATCGAACCCACTACCTTGGCGTTACAAGCGCCGTGCTCTACCAGCTGAGCTGTAAATAAGATATTTCTGTTTTTTATTTGTAATAAATTTGCAAACATTTCTACAAACCTGTTTTTGTTTCGTCATTATGGGGTATTGTGTGTAGATTGATGAGGAATTGATTTGATTTGATCCATTTTAGAATAAGGCTGTAACATAATAAAATGTGGAAAAAGTCAAGGGGTCTGAAAACCTTCCGAATGCACTGTATGTACATATAACTAGGAATAAAAGGACAGATAATAAACAGTAGCAGCATTGTATGTGATGAGTCAAAAAGGGTAAATGCAGATAGTCCGGGTAGCTATTTGGTTAACTATTTAACTAACTATTTAGCAGTCTTATAGCTTGGGGGTAGAAGCTGGTCAGGGTCCTGTTGGTTCTAGACTTGGTGCATTGGTACCGCTTGCCGTGCGGTAGCATAGAGAACAGTCTATGACTTGGGTGGCTGGAGTCTTTGACCATTTTCAGGGCCTTCCTGTGACACCTACATACAAGTGAATCCAAAATGCAGCTGTAGCCTATACCTAAACTATAGCCTACTGTAGGCTATCAAAACAAATGTCCCGTTAGAAATTGTCACTTTGTTTTAAATAATCAAATCCTCCTGTTGCAGGATTATTTGACTCTGTGATGAAACTGGTCAAATTAAGATCATACACCTGTATGTACTGTAGGCATGAAAGATGGACAATGATTTCTGTGACCCCTTAGTACAGAAAGCTATTTTTATAATGCCAGATAGTGACATGCTGCTTCTGGACAATCAATCCATCCTAGCCAGTTCTTGTCACGTCAACACAGATGTGAGATCTTAATTTGACCAGTATTGTCGCAGCAAAATAATCCTGCAGCATCAGGATTGTAACGTTTAGTCCAGCAGTTGCTGAGCTGAAGTCTCCTCTCTTCAAAAAATATCAGCCATTGTTGCGGCTGCCTGCCTGCCTGCCAGAGAGCTGACATATCCTACTGAAACAATTTATGTGAGGACATTTGTGGCAATTCTGCAAGCGGCTGATGACAAAGATGGAGAGAATATTGTTTAAAAGTGTGAGGGATGGATTTCCTTCCCTCGCTGGGTTCCAGAGAGGGGAAGTGATTGATGAACTTATACCCCTCTCTCTTCTTTAGGAGGGGCATTTGTGTGTTGCTTGATTCACTTTTCTCCGACTCTGGTGATATTTCAGTCCTTTAGCTGTGAAATTGCACAGCGGTACAGGGCCCAGCTCAGGATGTCTATTTTAGATATATTTTTATTTTGTAGACAGCTGAGCTTAAGTCTCTGGAAGCTGTTGTTGTTGTTGTTGTTGTTGTTGTTGTTGTTGCTGTCTGCACATCCCTGCCTTACTATCCACTCCTAAGGAAACAAGAGTTTGAAAGAACCAGACAGACAGACAGGCAGAGGCCATGTAGGACCTGCTCCAGTGCTAGGCTAATACGCTGCCTTTCACAAGATCATTGAGCCAAATCTCTCCGTGAGGTGTAATGATACTCCAGCCTGACACGGTTAACTTGCCAAACCAATGGGAAACGTCAGTCCACAGCTTTCTCCTTTGGTAAACAGCATGGCTGAGCAGGTGATAGTGATCACAGTGTCAGTTTAATAACACAGCTAATGGGTCATTTTTTCCAGTGTAGACCGAAACTAAGCAAATCCATTGAGAGTCAAATACTCCAGGCGTGATTGAAAAAAGTTGTTGAGCCTTGCAAAAAAAAAACGGTCTTGATGCAATCAGTTTTGGGTTTTTGGTGTAGTTTCATCTTCCCTTCTTTTGTAGCATGTTGCTCTGCCAATACTAGCACTTTGTTAGCACCTTGCAAACTGTAGCTCCCTACATTGCTAAAACTTTGCCAGCCGAGATCCTCACATTGCTAGCACTTTGCTAGCCGAGATCCCCACGTTGCTAGCACTTTGCTAGCCGGGATCCTCACGTTGCTAGCACTTTGATAGCCGAGATCCTCACATTGCTAGCACTTTGCTAGCCGGGATCCCCACGTTGCTAGCACTTTGCTAGCCGAGATCCTCACATTGCTAGCACTTTGCTAGCCGAGATCCCCACGTTGCTAGCACTTTGCTAGCTGAGCTCCCCACCTCTCCACACACATGGCAGCTTCACACTTCCCCGGCTTGCACTCTCAGGACAGTTGAATCTGTTAAGTTAACTCCCTCTTTCTTTTCCCACTTCCTTCTTTCCCTTTCCGTCAGCTTCTCTTCACACCTTCCCGGCCAGATTGTGAATCCTTCCGGGATGCTACTCTCTGTTAATACGCGGACCTGACTTTCTATCTGGTCTTTTATTGCCTTGCTGGGAACTGAAGCGGTAAACAGGCAGCTGCGTTATATAGCAGTCGATAGAAAAATTGACATTAAACATTTTGTATTGATGTAAAACCTCTGTAACTTATAATCAAATGTATGTTTTCTTATTACTAAGCTATCACATTTCCTACTTAGTCTGATAATAAGTAGTTATCTACAAGCCTGTTATATGATGTATATTGTGTGTTTCGGTTAACATATATACAATCTACATCATAAAAAAATTATATAACTACATTTGCGATTACAGCACTCCTAAAACAAGACTTTGACGAGCCTGCTAATTTACCCTAATGGCTATAGGCACTGCCTTCTGAGAATAGTGTAATTATTCAGAGAGAGAGAGGGAGAGAGAGAGGGAGAGAGAGAGAGAGATGAGAGAGAGAAGAGAAGCTAGGATAGAAATTAAGAGAGATGCATTCCCGTTATCCGGATGATCTTCGTCTCCCCTCCTTCCTTCTCTCTCGCGCTCTCTCTCTCCTCCTCTTCCCCTTCCGGGTTTTCTTTTTCTAAAATTTGTTTTCTTATTTTGTTCCTTTCTTCTTCTTTCTTTTTTCTCTTTTGGGCTTTTCAACAATCCAATTTTGGTTTATTTCCTTAAAAATTTTAAAATTTCTTTTTCCCTTTTTTTTTCCTTCCTTTTTAAAGTGTTTTTTTTTCCCCCCTCCCCCGGGTTTCCAGGCCTTTTTTGGGTTTTCGGGTCCCTTTTCCGCTCTCTCCTCTCTTCTCTCTCCTCTTCCTCTCTCCTTCCCCCCCAAAAAAGGTTCCTTTTTATCTTACAACCAATGAAGTTGAGATCTCTGGAGTTGAGTTTGCCAGAAACAGAAAGAGCTGACAGGGCGGGTCCACACCCCGGGCTTCCCCGGAACAGCCGATGCAGGCAATAATCTAACTATAATTAAGAGGTATAAACCATGTCACACTGCCATTAGACCAAATAGCTGGCAACCAATCACCTATGACATTAATGGTAGAAATGAACAGGAAGCTTTATAAATCAGCTGTATTCTAATAAGGGGATCTATTTTAAGATGTGACTTTTTTTTAGCTCTCTTTTTTTTTGTGCTGTGTTTTATTTTTCCTCTGGAATTGCCCGTAACTGTATTGTTTTTGTAAATCGTTTTAACTTATGGACCCATTATTTCTGCTGTGTGTTTAGCACTGTAGAGGGCTGTAATCCATTACCTTTAGTTTATACGTAAAATAAGCACACATTGACACAGTGTACCTTAGCAGGTAGCTTGGCTGACTGCAGCTCATAGCAATGATGGTGATAGGTACACATCAGCTGGTTATTCCTCAAGTGTAGGTGGTGCACCCCCACCGCTTATTGTACATTTTCCAAGATCAAATTTAGCCATTTTCTTTGGCTGTATAAAATGAGATTATATACAGATGTAGGATCTTTCATTTGAGCCAATTTACTACAGCAGGAAAATAATCATGCAGCAATAGGAAATGTATATTATTATGTGGATTATAATTAAATATACATTTTTCATTAGGGCAAATCAAGGCTGATATTTTAAAGTGGAAATCAGAAACTTTAGAAGCCTTTTTTTTTTTTTACCTCGAATACACTACAAATTTGCATTTCCTGCTGTGCAGAAAAATTCTCAGCAACAAATTAAGATCCTACGTCTGTATCGGCAGAGGTGTGGAGGCTTTTCTCGACATACTGCATGGAGCGCATTTTGTTTTTGTTGGGTCACATTACACACAAGCAACATCAATGTGTCCTAATGTACAGTAGATACCTCTCCCATTCATACTCATATTTCATTACAAGTTTTTTTTTTACTTTTTGTTTGTTCTTAGTTCATGCTTGCTGTTGTTTGTCTGTTTCGTTTTTTACGTTGAGATTTAGGCATTTCAAAACCATGTCTACATATTAACCAGAGGTACTGTATCAGAAGCCTGGAGTTACTTTTTATGTCTATAGTAAACATAACATTTTTTGCGTAAGTTTAACATGTATTGAATAACAATTTGTTTATTTAATACGAGCTGGTTTTATTTTATTTTCAATTTCATTGAATCAGTTGTAATTCTCCTGTTTTGTTTTATGCTTGAATAATTTGCTAAGGGGAGAATACACAACCCATTAACATTGAGAAGTGTAACAGGCAATGTTGTTTAAGAAAGTATTGAATCATTGCACAGATATTGGCCAAGTTCATCCATATTTAATGTCCCCTTAAATAAACTCCTCACCATGAAGCACCTTTGGCCGCCAATGGAAGTATTATCGTAATATGTTATATCCAGCTATCATATGTTTCATAATCAACCCAATATGTTACCTTTTCGTACAAAACTGGTTACAGTAGTTATAAATCACCTGTGTTGAAATTGGCATGAAACATTTTGGCTGTATCCTTTTCTATAAGGTGCAAGTGCATTTGGATGGTCGAAATAAATAAAAGTCAAACTCAGCACATTATCATACCAGATTTTACTCTTAATGAATACTATGGATCCTTCCCAACATCACCCTTCCCATGCTTATATAGATTTAAAAGGCTCTCCTATGGCTGACATTCATTCATTGATTCTATTCCAGATTTTCAACAGAGATGAAGCCAGAGTATCAATGATTTACAGGCCTGTTAAATCGATGACTCCACACTCAGACTGAGAGAGAGAGACGTCAAGATTATGTATGCATAAAGATTATGGTTTATATTATACCTCAAGTGCTCTGTATCAGTTAGTGTCTTATTTCGACATACTGTTTTATCAACTAACACGTATTCTGCCCTGTTTATCTATTTTGCTTGATGTAGGCAATAGATATAATAATAAATAAAATAATAATATGCCATTTAGCAGACGCTTTTATCCAAAGCGACTTACAGTCATGCGTGCATACATTTTTTTTTGTGTATGGGTGGTCCCGGGGATCGAACCCACTACCTTGGCGTTACAAGCGCCGTGCTCTACCAGCTGAGCTACAGAGGATATAGGCTACATATTATCATCTTTCTTTGAGAAGTACTGAATCTTTCATAAGAAACTGGCCTTTTCATTCAGGTGCAGGACTCCCATGAATCAAAGACAGCCGGTAAACATACTTCTTCATTGATTTAAAGGAAGCAGAGACTCGGGTTAGGTAAAAGGTCAGAGTGAGGTAATCCAACAATACGTTTGTTTGGGAAGAACAGTGACATAATTTCAGACATTACAGATAGTCTAGACACACAAAGTTTTTCCTATTTTGCTGCATTACAACCTGTAATTTAAATGGATTTTTATTTGGATTTCATGTAATGGACAAACACAAAATAGTCGAAATTGGTGAAGTGAAACGAAAAAAATGACTTATTTCAAATAATTCTAAAAAATAAAGAACGGAAAAGTGGTGCGTGCATATGTATTCACCCCCTTTGCTATGAAGCACCAAAATAAGATCTGGTGCAACCGATTACCTTCAGAAGTCCCATGATTAGTTAAATAAAGTCCCATGATCTGTCACATGATCTCAGTATATATACACCTGTTCTGAAAGGCCCCAGGGTCTGCAACACCACTAAGCAAGGGGCACCACCAAGCAAGCAGCACCGTGAAGACCAAGGAGCTCTCCAAACAGGTCAGGGACAAAGTTGTGGAGAAGTACAGATCAGGGTTGGGTTATAAAAAAATATCCGAAACTTTGAACATCCCACAGAGCACCACTAAATCCATTATTTAAAAAATTGAAAGAATATGGCACCACAACAAACCTGCCAAGAGAGGGCCGCCCACCAAAACTCACGGACCAGGCAAGGAGGGCATTTATCAGAGAGGCAACAAAGAGACCAAAGATAATCCTGAAGGAGCTGCAAAGCGCCACAGTTGAGATTGGAGTATCTGTCCATAGGACCACTTTAAGCCGTACACTCCACAGAGCTGGGCTTTACGGAAGAGTGTTAGAGAAAAGCCATTGCTTAAAGAAAAATATAAGTAAACACGTTTGGTGTTCGCCAAAAGGCATGTGGGAGACTCCCCAAACATATAGAAGAAGGTACTCCGGTCAGATGAGACTAAAATTGAGCTTTTTGGCCATCAAGGAAAACGCTATGTCTGGCACAAACCCAACACCTCTCATCACCCGAGAACACCATCCCCACAGTGAAGCATGGTGGTGGCCCCAAAAAAATCAATTTTAATTCCAGGTTGTAAGGCAACAAAATAGGAAAAATGCCAAGGTGGGGTGAATACTTTCTCAAGCCACTGTATGTTTTATTAGATTTTTGTTAAGGGCATCCGAGGAAATTATTTATTTAAGACAGAGAGAGAGAGAGAGAGAGAGAGAGAGAGAGAGAGAGAGAGACCTGTTGCCACAAGAAAAGGGCAACCAGTGAAGAACAAACACCAATGTAAATACAACCCATATTTATGTTTATTTATTTTCACATTTGTACTTGTTTCCTAGTTTGCCACATTGTTACAAACACTGTATTATACATAAGATGACCATTTGAAATGTCTTTATTCTTTTGAACTTCTTTCTGATGTAATGTTTACGTTTATATTTTATTGTTTATTTTTCACTTTTGTGAAACGTTTCCCATGCCAATAAAGCCCTTAAATTGAAATTGAATTGAATTTAAAGTTGAATTGGAGAAGAGAGAGAGAGAGAGAGAGAGAGAGAGAGAGAAGGAGAGATCTAGCAGAGAGACGAGAGAGATCTAGATAGAGGACAAGGAACCCAAATGGAAAGCTTTATATTCTCCGCTCGTATGCGTCTCTCTCGATGATATCTCCTAAGACGTGGAGAAGAGGCATTCCATATGTTATGTTTAACAACCAATGAAGTTGAGATCTTAGCATCTTAGCAATGAAGTGATTTCCTAGCATCTTGCAAAGTCGAATCCCAGCATCACCACCCTCTCCACTTTAACCAGGACATGATTTAGCTTCCAGTTTAACCAGGACATGATTTTATCATCCAGTTTAACCAAGACATGATTTAGCATCCAGTTTAACCAGGACATGATTTAGCATCCAGTTTAACCAAGACATGATTTAGCATCCAGTTTAACCAAGATATGATTTAGCATCCAGTTTAACCATGACATGATTTAGCATTCAGTTTAACCAAGACATGATTTAGCATCCAGTCTAACCAAGACATGATTTAGCATTGAGTTTAACCAAGACATGATTTAGCATCCAGTTTAACCAAGACATGATTTAGCATCCAGTTTAACCAGGACATGATTTAGCATCCAGTTTAACCAAGACATGATTTAGCATCCAGTTTAACCAGGACATGATTTAGCCTTTTGGGTTGATTCCAAAGAGTGAACTAGTAGGGCATTCTGTTGACTCACAACACACCATGATGCTTAGTTTTTCATTACATTATAAAAATACTGTTGTTACTTAATCATCAGTTATAAAATACAGGAGTTGATGGACATTATTGAATGTTGTGGTGCAGCAGTGGAATCCAGAGGAAATACAAAAGAAAGAGACATGTAAGGGAAGTGTGTGAAGGAAGAGAATTCTCAGGCGGGTTTTCACCTGGAAGCTCTCTGTCAGACCTCCTGTCCTGTGGCGACCCGTCATTCAGGGCCCCACATTTTTACCAAAAAATAAATGTATTGGGTTTTTTTTCTTTGGGGGGTAAGGCAGCTCCAAAATGCAGGTGATTCAGCCTAGCTCAGTGCTTTCTGTGGTGGTGGTGGTGGGGCAGCCAGTGGAAAATACGAAGCGTAGGTGTTGGTAATGTTCTCTAGTTGCGCCGTGATTGGCTCAGTGTTCTGTCACTCATGGGGACACTACATCACCGCCAAATCTATGGGTAGAGCTCGAAAATTCAAGCCCCTTGGGTGTTGCCATAGAGTTACATTAGAAGTGCCCATCCAAGAAGGCTCAAGGTCATTGGCCACAGATAAAATGACATCAAATCATGTTTCATCTACAGTAGCTTTGATTGGACTGATAATGTCAACATCATACTTTCAAAATCTTAGCTAGCGGTCATCATCATGAATCAAGTCGACAATCTACTGGCAAATTATTTTTAATCCTTGTCATATGAAGATAAATAGAGAAATTATAGATTAAACGTATCGGTGCTCATCGGCCATTGGACATAAACATTACACAGCAAGTTGGAAATCGCAAATTCAACAATGAGTGGTTTGGTAGGAATCACTGGCTAAATGCAAGCATTGCAAAGCAATCACTAGCCTGCTATTCAGTGGCGAGGCTGTGAGGTCCCAAGTCTGGGATTAAGGGTCTCTTTTCCAAGCCTAAAATGATAAACATTCAACATTGGCCATGCTGTCAATGAAGAATGATTTGTGCTGCGCGCAAAACAACTGTAAACTCTGAACTGCGAAATCTGACTTCAGTGTGTTCAAAACAACTGGGAACTCGGGGAAAAAACTAGCTCCGACTGGGAAAATACGTTTTGAACGGTCATCCAACTCAGAATTGTAAATCGGGAACTCGGGCCTCTTTCTAGAGCTACGACCTGAAGATCACTGACATCATCATGATTTGACCTTGTTTTTTTTTTCTTCCAAGTTCTCAGTTGTCTTGAAAAGCACCATAAATCCAGAGAATGCCAGACTTTGATGACCACGTTTGATGACAAAATTTGCCCACCTTCCTGTTCAAGTGAGCACAGCACAACAAGGTGAGTCCAAAAATGTCTTATATGCTGCTGCATAAATGATGTAATATGCCAGGGAGATATGTATACTGTAGCTAAGAAAGTAATACTAAGTGTATGTTGTGTAGTAAGCTGTTAGTAGCCCATGTGCCGCGCCCTAATACTTTGGTCTATTTTCCCCTCTTAATTTCGCCAACTGTTCTGACTTGGTGGTGCACATGTAGCCTATAACCTGTTTTAGGTAATCATTTAATATTGCTTTCATTGTCTGCTTATATGCCCCCGTTATCTATCCTACGGATTGCCGTTTATCCGCATTGTCTTCCCCTTATCCCATAGTTTGTACATCTCAATTGTCAGTAGAAACCACATTTGTTAAAGCAAGTCAGCCATATCAGCTATGTTGTTTTTAAAAGGCAGTAAATGAGGCTGAATGAACTGTTTCGCTGCCAGACAAGGCTCCGCTGATAGCCAGGTGTAGCGGTGGTAAGCTGTTGGGAAAGGCTTTATGGAGGCCCTAACAGTTTGTGGGCACCATTTGTCACCGTTATAGTGCAATTCATGTATTGTTTAGTGTTGTGTTGTGTTGTGTTGTGTAGTGGCTTTGCTGGCATGCATCCCACTTACTATTGGTTGTTGCCCTACCAAGATTTACATGATAAATCGCCACCGCTCCTGTCTAGGATGGAGGGGTGCGATGAAGGGTTGAGATTGAGAGATGAGGGCATACAGGGGTCTCTCCACACAACAACCCCCGGCTGCTTCCAGGGAGATATTCTTTGTGGTTCGATTACAAACGTGAAATGAGCACCACGGTACTGCCACATAAAGACCCCGTGAGTTCCTCAGTTTAACATCAATATGTAACAGTGTGCATTGAGATTCACACGGAGGAGGATTAAAAAAACGTGTATATATAAAGTCAAAAGCACAAATGTAATACAAGTTGATAATAAGAGGGTTTTCGGCTGAGGTGAAACCTTGCGTCATCCTCGAGGTTCTCACTGTACAAGACCAAAGGGCGTTTTGCCTTGCCCATTATGGCGATTGACAATGGTCTAGACTACAGTGCAATAATCACGGTAGCTATCAAGTACAATGTATTCATGTAAAACTGATCATTGTTTGGTATCATCACAGGTTAGCTAAACTGACAATGTTTAACTATGTGGTACACAGCAAAATAACGGCTTAATAAAAAAACGTAACATATTTATGTCGGTTTTAATATGTCAATTTTTATCAAGTTCAAATCTTGGTACAATCAAAAACAGGCACACATTACATTAGTGGCTCTACTGTCTGAGCATCCCAGGCAGTATCATCTGTTCTGATGGATGACTGGGCTCAACTTTATGACAGAGATGTAACAACAAAACAAAAACCCATGCACACACACACACACACACACACACACACACACACACACACACACACACACACACAGACAGAGAGGCGTATACATTTTTCTACCATTAAAAATAATATTTTCGGGGCCTCCCGAGTGGCTCAGTGTTCTAAGGCACTGCATCGCAGTGCTAGAGGCGTCACTACAGACCCGGGTTTGATCCCGGGCTGTATCACAAGCGCACAATCGGGCCAGCGTTGTCCGGGTTAGGGGAGGGTTTGGCCCAGTGTCGTCCGGTTTAGGGGAGGGTTTGGCCCAGCGTTGTCCGGTTTAGGGGAGGGTTTGGCCCAGCGTTGTCCGGTTTAGGGGAGGGTTTGGCCCAGCGTTGTCCGGTTTAGGGGAGGGTTTGGCCCAGCGTTGTCCGGGTTAGGGGAGGGTTTGGCCCAGCGTTGTCCGGGTTAGGGGAGGGTTTGGCCCAGCGTTGTCCGGTTTAGGGGAGGGTTTGGCCCAGCGTTGTCCGGGTTAGGGGAGGGTTTGGCCCAGCGTTGTCCGGTTTAGGGGAGGGTTTGGCCCAGCGTTGTCCGGTTTAGGGGAGGGTTTGGCCCAGCGTTGTCCAGTTTAGGGGAGGGTTTGGCCGGGGGGCTTTACTTGGCTCATTTCGCTCTAGCGACTCCTTGTGGCGGGTCGGGCGCCTGCAGGCAGTCGTCAGGTGAACGGTGTTTCTTCCGACACATTGGCTGGCTTCTGGGTTAAGCGGGCTGGTGTCAAGAAGAGCGGTTTGGTGGGTCATGTTTCGGAGGACGCATGACTCAACCTTCGACTCCCAAGGCCGTTGGGGAGTTGCAGCGATGAGAAAATATCAAAAAGGGGGTAAAATACAAAAAATACAACAACAAAAAATCACTAAACTTAACACCTTAACTCCAAAAACCTTTAAGATTAAAATAGCATTTGAACATATTCAGGACCTGAAAAAAGTATTGTTGTTGTTTTTCTTTAGGACTTTAAAGGTGAGGACATTGGGGTCCTGATAATGTAGGAAAATGAGTACACACACATTACATTTACATTTCAGCAGACGCTCTTATCCAGAGCAACTTACAGTTAGTGAGTGCATACATTATTATTATTGTATTTATTTTTTCATACTGGCCCCCTGTGGGAATCGAACCCACAACCCTGGCGTTGCAAACACCATGTGCTACCAACTGAGCTACATCCCTGCCGGCCATTCCCTCCCCTCCCCTCCCCTCCCCTACCCTACCCTACCCTCCCCTACCCTACCCTACCCTACCCTACCCTACCCTACCCTACCCTACCCTACCCTACCCTACCCTACCCTACCCTACCCTACCCTACCCTACCCTACCCTACCCTACCCTACCCTACCCTACCCTACCCTACCCTACCCTACCCTACCCTACCCTACCCTACCCTGGACGACGCTGGGCCAATTGTGCAATTGTGCAAGCATGCACACACACACACACACACACACACACACAAACACACACTACATACAAAGAAAGACAAGGAAACTATGAAAAACAGAAGAGAGCCTTGAAGTGAACTTTTTAATATTAATCCGTTTCCATGGAAATGGTATTTGGTTTCAAATTAACCTTAATTAGGGCAACTACCCCTTTCGTCAATGTCAAATCATTTCTTTCATGTTTCTGCCTTTTTGTGCAAGAAGTGCAGCATGAATTCCTCTATCCATCTTGTCCCGTAAACCTTACCTAAAACAAAATCAAATCATATCCAGATGTTTTGTTTTTAAAGGAAATTCAAGCCACTTTCAACAACCGATGAGCACCTCTCTTGCCCCGGTAGAGCAGTGCTAACAGCATTAGATCTGACAGGGGCTTTAATCACAGTCGTGGACAATCAGTCGGATCATCCATCTGCACATTCAAACTCTTTTCTCATCTGTCACCGGACGGACTGGCCCGAGGCCTGAACCAGACCACAGCTATCTGACTTAAGATAGAACTTGGCAAATAGCTATGTGACAAGTTGGCTAGGACTTACGATAGAACCTGGCGAACAGCTATCTGACATGTTGGTCAGGACATACGATAGAACCTGGCGAACAGCTATCTGACATGTTGGTCAGGACATACGATAGAACCTGGCGAACAGCTATCTGACATGTTGGTCAGGACATACGATAGAACCTGGCGAACAGCTATCTGACATGTTGGTCAGGACATACGATAGAACCTGGCGAACAGCTATCTGACATGTTGGTCAGGACATACGATAGAACCTGGCGAACAGCTATCTGATATGTTGGTCAGGACATACGATAGAACCTGTCGAACAGCTATCTGACATGTTGGTCAGGACATACGATAGAACCTGGTGAACAGCTATCTGACATGTTGGCTAGGACATACGATAGAACCTGGTGAACAGCTATGGCCAAAACGAATTGCCTCAGGAGTACACGTTTCTGGAGCGATGTCATATTCATCTTTAAATGAATGTCCAGTCCAGCTGGGGAATTAAAATAAAATTACACCATACTTCACGATGCTGTTTTTCCAAAATGGGACTCAACGGTGCTGTGATCCTTCCTTTTGTGCCAATAAGTTGCTTAAGGGTTGAAAATTAAAAGTTTACCAAACCATGCATTATTGTTATTAGCATTTATTGTATGGATTGTTGTGGTTTAGATATCATATCATTATAACGCAACATTCAATGACATTCAAGCCGTATGTAATATCAACTGTAGATGTGTTTTGTTTTTAAATATTAATAAAATGAAAACTATTCTTATGACATTTTAAAGATCAACCCTCATCTCTACATACGGAGATGCCAGTTCAATGTGTTGTCTATGCATAAAATACACAGCAAAGCACAATATGCAATCAATTATGACCTCACTCTACGGATGACACTGAAGAAATCTCATCTCCTTTGGGAGCACTGAAGGCCACCCATTCTAATATTGTAAATATCTTCATTAAGTTGCTTGTGCTTGTCTAAGAACATGTGGAATATTTATGATGGAAGCATCAATGGCATGCCACGTTTCTCAAGGCTCTAGGTTACTATCTAAACATAATGAAAATGTCTTCATGATCTACCAAGTCATAAACCAAGATCTAACCAATAACAAGGAACCAGCTTTGACTATAAAAGAACTCTGGAAATACAGTCATCTTTACACAGCGAAAGTTCCAATATCCCCAAAGTTATGTCACTTATATAGCTCTCCTCACCACGTAGGCTAGTGTCTGTGGTATAGCAGCAAGATGAGGACAGTCTCTGAAGCACGATTACCTAACAGTGAACCAAGGGTTCAGGACAGAGTTTAATATTGACTTTAGTAGGCTATTATCCACCTAGAGATGTGGCTCCCTGGTTTGTCCTCTATCAACTAGAGGAAAGGAGAACTGAAAAAAAAAACATATTTTTTAATTCTCAGGCTGTGCCACATTCCCCAGCTCTAACTGGACATGAAATATTGATGGAAAGCCTTCAGGTGTGAATAAAAACCCACACATTTTTAAAGCTACTTTGAGAATTTCCAGTTCTTCCTCCTCCTCCTCCTCCTCCTCCTCCTCCTCCTACTCCCTCCTACTCGTGGTACTGCCTCGTTGTGAGTCTCGACCCAGTCAAGAAACGTCCTATCTTCCACCTGAGGAAAAACAGATGTCCTGGGTGACCAGCTCAGGTTAAAGAATGACAGTTCTCACTGGGGTGGCATACGAATAGAAACGGACTAAAGTCTACTCTGTTTAAGTGAATTCTTGGGTTTGTCTGTCCAGATAATGTGGTTATAAAATGTATCATGTGACTGTATCTGTGTATGCCAGGGGTGATGTTTTGTCTGCACCATACATCCTAGTTGGAACTTAATATTGCTTTGCAAAGATAAACAGGTTGATTGTTGTAAGATCCTGTCAATAACACAAGATCCAACATTTTAAGGATGCTCATAGTGTCATGCAATAATCACTGTCTGTATTGAATTTCTCAGGCATTAAAAAAAGTATATTTGCACAACGGAAAACATCCACTTTATTCACACGCACTTAACGTACTCAGGAGTGTTATTGACGAGCATTAAACACACACAATATCCTCACCATGGTGACCAGAGCACGGGCACACAGTCCACACAGACTAACCCCCTGCCGTTTGACAGAGGGATATTTTCAGTGTTGATGGAGCTATTGATCATCCACACATTAAAATGATGTCCGGAGCAGTAAATGTCAATGGCGGATAGCTACATTAATCAGGAAATCAATGGCCCACTCGATAAGCTGCTGTGGTCTGACAATAGATTGCAGTCCAGAGACTCAGTGGGGTTAGCGGACCAGAAAATATCGCTCTACTCTATCTCTATCTCTCATTATAAGAGAGAGAAGAGAAGAGAGAGAGAGGAGAGGAGAAAGAGAGAGAAAGAGAGAGAGAGGCGGAGAGAGAGGAGAGAGAGAGAGAGAGAAAGAGAGAGAGAGAGACGAGAGAGAGAAGAGAGAGAGAGAGAGTAGCGAGCCGAGGCGAGTAGAGAGAGAGAGAGCGGAGAGAGATGAGAGAGGCGAGAGTCTATCTCTCTATCCTCTACTCGCTCTCTCTCTCTCTCTCTCTCTATCTCTATCTCTTCTCTCTCTCTCTCTCTCTCTCTCTCTCTCTCTCTCTCTCTCTTGACTTGCGCAACCGCAAGGCAATGACTTCATCATTTAGTTAATCCTTTTAAGGATTGCTCTGCTGGTCGGAGAGTTACTAGGTAGTAGGTTATCAGCAGGGCAGGTTCTGTCTGGAGAGCAGTCCTACTGTGAGAGATGGGGACTGGGTCAGACTGGGTCAGAGAGGTTAGGAGACCCCTACTAAGGACAGAAGAAAGGGACTTGTGGTAATCAACACAAAGGAGAAATTAAAGAAGAATCAACCATAAACAGCATTTAACACATTTCAAATATCCCTCCAACACAAGTTCATTGAGAAATACTCATTCAAGGAAAGACAGGAACATCCAAAAATGAAATCTTAGGTTTCTTATCATTCAAAGGTCCGTGGATTTTTTGTGAGTAGTGGAACTTCACTCGTTAGTATGTTTTTTTTAGCTGTTGGCAGATGGTTTAATGGTTTGCTAAAATAGCAGACAGTGCATTGACTCTGCATGCCCAACACTAATGTAATACAACAACACCGTGAAGCTGCTGACCAAAAGCTCCTTCTAATTTGACCAATAAATCATAAAATATGGCTTATTAATCAACCATCTCGCAATGCTAAACCATCTGAGTTGACATGTTGTTTCTCAAACTGCTATGCAGCTTTCCAACGACCGGGGTACATATAATTGAAGGGCATACTCAAATTTGCTGACAAAGTGGTAAAAATATAAATGAAACAAATGCTCTGAATAATAAAATTATAACATATCAATTCCATACTACATGTGAGGCTCCTGAGTGGCGCAGCGGTCTAAGACACTGCATCTCGAGTGCTTGGGCTTCACTATAGACCACCTGGTTCGATTCACAACCGGCCTTGATCGGGAGTCCGATAGGGCGGCTTGCAATTGGCCCAGCGTCGTCTGGGTTTGGCCGGTGTAGGCCGTCATTGTAAATAAGAATTTGTTCTTAACTGACTTGCCTAGTTAAATAAAAAAATATATATATACAGTGAGGGAAAAAAGTATTTGATCCCCTGCTGATTTTGTACGTTTGCCCACTGACAAAGACAGGATCAGTCTATAATTTTAATGGTTGGTTTATTTGAACATTGAGAGACAGAATAACAATAAGAAAATCCAGAAAAACACGTCAAAAATCAAGGTATTTGACCCCTCTGCAAAACATGACTTAGTACTTGGTGGCAAAACCCTGTTGGCAATCACAATGGTCAGATGTTTCTTGTAGTTGGCCACCAGGTTTGCACACATCTCAGGAGGGATTTTGTCCCACTCCTCTTTGCAGATCTTCTCCAAGTCATTAAGGTTTCGAGGCTGACGTTTGGCAACTCAAACCTTCAGCTCCCTCCACATATTTTCTATGGGATTAAGGTCTGGAGACTGGCTAGGCCACTCCAGGACCTTAATGTGCTTCTTCTTGAGCCACACCTTTGTTGCCTTGGCCGTGTGTTTTGGGTCATTGTCATGCTGGAATACCCATACACGACCCATTTTCAATGCCCTGGCTGAGGGATGGAGGTTCTCACCCAAGATTTGACGGTACATGGCCCCATCCATCGTCCCTTTGATGCGGTGAAGTTGTCCTGTCCCCTTAGCAGAAAAACACCCCCAAAGCATAATGTTTCCACCTCCATGATTGACGGTGGGGATTGTGTTCTTGGGGTCATAGGCAGCATTCCTCCTCCTCCAAACACGGCGAGTTGAGTTGATGCCAAAGAGCTCCATTTTGGTCTCATCTGACCACAAAACTTTCACCCAGTTCTCCTCTGAATCATTCAGATGTTCATTGGCAAACTTCAGACGGCCCTGTATATGTGCTTTCTTGAGCAGGGGGACCTTGCGGAAGCTGCAGGATTTCAGTCATTCACGGCGTAGTATGTGACCAATTGTTTCCTTGGTGACTATGGTCCCAGCTGCCTTGAGATCATTGACAAGATCCTCCCGTGTAGTTCTGGGCTGATTCCTCACCGTTCTCATGATCATTGCAACTCCACGAGGTGAGATCTTGCATGGAGCCCCAGGCCGAGGGAGATTGACAGTTACTTTGTGTTTCTTCCATTTGCGAATAATCGCACCAACTGTTATCACCTTCTCACCAAGCTGCTTGGCGATGGTCTTGTAGCCCATTCCAGCCTTGTGTAGGTCTACAATCTTGTCCCTGACATCCTTGGAGAGCTCTTTGGTCTTGGCCATGGTGGAGGGTCTTGGAGAGTTTGGAATCTGATTGATTGATTGATTGCTTGTGTGGACAGGTGTCTTTTATACAGGTAACAAGCTGTGATTAGGAGCACTTCCTTTAAGAGTGTGCTCCTAATTTCAGCTCGTTACCTGTATAAAAGACACCTGGGAGCCAGAAATCTTTCTGATTGAGAGGGGGTCAAATACTTATTTCCCTCATTAAAATGCTAATCAATTCATAACGTTTTTGAAATGCGTTTTTCTGGATTTTTTTGTTGTTATTCTGTCTCTCACTGTTCAAATAAACCTACCATTAAAATTATAGACCGATCATTTCTTTATCAGTGGGCAAACGTACAAAATCAGCAGGGGATCAAATACTTTTTTCCCTCACTGTATATAAAAACAGTGCCTTTGGAAAGTATTCAGACCCCTTGACTTTTTTCACAAAAAAAATACATTACAGCCTTATTCTAAAATGGATTTTTCAAAAAAAAGTCCACACCCCATAATCAGTCTACACCCCATAATGACAAGCAAAAACAGGTTTGTAGAAATTCTTGCAAATTTATAAAAAATTAAGAACAGAAATACCTTATTTACATAACTTTTCAGACACTTTGTTATGAGACTCAAAATTGAGATCAGGTGCATCCTGTTTCCATTCATCATCCTTGAGATGTTTCCACAACTTGATTGGAGTCCACCTGTGGTAAATTCAATTGATTGGACATAATTTAGAAAGGCACACACTTGTCTATATAAGGTCCCACAGTTGACAGTGCATTTCAGAGCAAAAACCAAGCCATGAGGTCGAAGGAATTGTCTGTAGAGCTCCGAGACAGGATTGTGTCGAGGCACAGATCTGGGGAAGGTTACCAAAAAATTTCTGCATCAATGAAGGTCCCCAAGAACACAGTGGCCTCCATCATTCTTAAATGGAAGAAGTATGGAATCACCAAGACTTTTCCTAGAGCTGGCCTCCCGGCCAAACTGAGCAATCGGGGAGAAGGACCTTGGTCAGGGAGGTGACCAAGAACCCGATGGTCACTCTGATAGAGCTCCAGAGTTCCTATGTGGAGATGGGAGAACCTTCCAGAAGGACAACCATGTCTGCAGCACTCCACAAATCAGACCCTTATGGTAGAGTGGCCAGAACGAAGCCACTCTTCAGTAAAAGGCACATGACAGCCCGCTTGGTGATTGCCAAAAGCAACCTAAAGACTTTCAGACCATGAGAAACAAGATTCTCCTGGTCTGATGAAACCAAGATTTAACTATTAGGCCTGAATGCCAAGCGTCACGTCTGGAGGAAATCTGGCACCATCCCTACTGTGAAGCGTCATGGTGGCAGCATCATGCTGTGGGAATGTTTTTCAGCGGCAGGCTGGGAGACTAGTCAGGATCGGAGGAAAGATGAACGGAGCAAAGTACAGAGAGATCCTTGATGAAAACCTGCTCCAGAGTGCTCAGGACCTCAGACTGGGGCGAAGGTTCACCTTCCAACAGGACAATGTCCCTAAGCACACAGACAAGACAACACATGAGTGGTTTCGGGACAAGTCTCTGAATGTCCTTGAGTGGCCCAGCCATAATTTGCAAATAAATTCATTAAAAATCCTACAATGTGATTTTCTGGAGAAAAAAAAATCTCTATTTGTCTGTCATAGTTGACGTGTACCTATAATGAAAATTACAGGCCTCACTCATCTTTTTAAGTGGGAGAACTTGCACAATTGGTGGCTGACTAAATAATATTTTCCCCCACTGTAAATCCAAAAATGTATGTAGGAACTGCAGATTGCCCCTTTAAAGATGGGGCGTCATCATGTGTGATAAACAAGCATCCAGAGCCATTGAAATGCCCCTCTGAAACGTCTATAGAATAATGCTGAGACAAATGACCCAGCCCAGCTCTGTCTGCTGCAAATCGCTGAATGAAGTTGTCTTCCATCTGCTGTGGGTAAGCAACATGACACATCAGTATTTTACCTCCTCCCAGAATTATTTAAAGTGCTCCAGCCATCAAGACAGATCCTATTCATCTTGGAGGGTTTTAGCTGCATTTTGAATTCAGGTGTTATTGTGTTGTTATTGTCTCGGGGCCGAGGAGACATCCCGTTAACAGATCCTCCACCAGGTCCCATTCACATCTCTAGTGAAATTCAAAATGGCCGATTAAATCGCAACCATCAAATGCCATTTTTTTATGAGAAAGAAGGAGAGAGGGCCAGGGAGAGAGAGAGGGAGAAGTGCTGACTTATTATCAGGTCATCTAATCAGCTAGATCAATTAGAAGGAGACAATAAAGGTGTTTGTTTAAGGTGATCGTGACGTATACACATGTACACCCAAACGAGGGCACTGCGTTCATCCACCTCTGGCCTGCTGGCTCCCCTACCTCTGCGGAAGCATAGTTCTTTCTAGGTTAATTGAGGTATAATTTAACATTATTCTTTCTAGGTTAGTTTAGGTATCATTTAAGCACAGTTCCCGCTCAGCCCAGTCAAAACTGTTCGCTGCTCTGGCACCCCAATGGTGGAACAAGCTTCCTCACGACGCCAGGACAGCGGAGTCACTCACCACCTTCCGGAGACATTTGAAACCCCACCTCTTTAAGGAATACCTGGGATAGGATAAAGTAATCCTTCTACCCCCCCCCCCCTTTACTCCAACCCACCCCCACAAAAAAAAAAAAAAAAAAAACATTGTAAAGTGGTTATCCCACTGGCTATAAGGTGAATGCACCTATTTGTAAGTCGCTCTGGATAAGAGCGTCTGCTAAATGACGTAAATGTAAATGTAAATGTACGTGTCAATTATCAGGCTGTGGGGATAATGGTAGGGTAGGCCCACAGGTGGAACCTCTTCAATGCAGATTTAATATCACCTATTAGTGAGTTATGGATATAACTGCCTGTCTGGTAGCAATATTGTGAGATCTTTTCTGTGGGGACCAGACTCCTTGCTTGAAACCATTGTCTGCTTCCATTCATGCACAACAAGAATAGTGGAGTGAACCCTCTGCTTACATTTGAAATAGAAATTGACAGGCAATCTGACTTTTAGTATTTCCCTGTCTCTTACCTTTTAGCGTGTTAGGAACTTAGAGCATTTCCTTTTAACCGTTTTCTCTTTTCAATAAGTGAATTGAATTGCAAAGACCTGGATATAATTTTACTTTCGACATAACCAATTTATCCTTCACCTCTCAGCTGTGTTGTAATGAAAGACGAGTCTGACAGTCAGGATTGGCAGAGAGTGGCACCTACTCCGGTTGCCTCAAATTAGACATGACAAAAGCAGGGAAACTGTCAAGTGGAAATGAATTAGACATTTTCCAGGCCTAAAACTGTGGTCGGTAGGCAGGAGCACTGACTGGGGTTTCAGTCCACATGTCATTCATGGAAGCGAATGAGATACTTTTATTCTGCGTGATCACACACCCAGGTACAACTGAAATAAAACCATCTCCAATGAGCAATAACATACATTAAACTCTACAAGAGAGTCTCGAAGAGACTATCAAATATATTATTGATCCACTGCAATCCTCAAATTGATTTGCAGAACATTTTGTCATAACTAGACAGGTTTTGATGCAATTATTCTCAAATCTGCATGAAAACACTATGCGTATTTTCCCACCTAAGATTGTGTTTCCATCAAATTAACTTGATGCGGATGAAAAGGCTGTGCGTGATGATGTAGATAAATATAACTTTAAAGTTAAATGGGTTTCCATCGCATTTTCAACTCTAATGACGGTTTTCTCCAAAAAACGGTTGAGTTAAATATAGTTAGTTGAATATGCCCACTCTGGTCTTGGCACAACAGCTGGCAGATAAAGCAGGTATCAGCTACCCACAGTTGAAGTCGGAAAATACACTAATAAACAAATTGACTCCATATTTAAAAACAAGACGGAGGACAAGCTATGAAGGAAAAATACTGGAGTTTTGGTGCAGGTACAGCCAACTAGCGCAAAAATAATATTGTGATATTGTCAAAACGATAGAAATAATATTCCGATATGTACAGTTGAAGTCGGAAGTTTACATACACTTAGGTTGGAGTCATTAAAACTCGTTTTTCAATCACTCCACACATTTCTTGTTAACAAACTATAGTTTTGGCAAGTCAGTTAGGACATCTACTTTGTGCATGACACAAGTAATTTTCCAACAATTGTTTACAGACAGATTATTTCACTTATAATTCACCGTATCACAATTCCAGTGGGTCAGAAGTATACATACACTAAGTTGACTGTGCCTTTAAACAGCTTGGCAAATTCCAGAAAAGGATTTCATGGCTTTAGAAGCTTCTGATAGGCTAATTGACATAATTTGAGTCAATTGGAGGTGTACCTGTGGATGTATTTCAAGGCCTACCTTCAAACTCAGTGCCTCTTTGCTTGACATCATGGGAAAATCAAAATAAATCAGCCAAAACCTCAGGAAAAACATTGTAGACCTCCACAAGTCTGGTTCATCCTTGGGAGCAATTTCCAAGGTACCACGTTCATCTGTACAAACAATAGTACGCAAGTATAAACACCATGGGACCACGCAGCCATCATACCGCTCAGGAAGGAGATGCGTTCTGTCTCCTAGAGATGAACGTACTTTGGTGCGAAAAGTGCAAATCAATCCCAGAACAACAGCAAAGGACCTTGTGAAGATGCTGGATGAAACAGGTACAAAAGTATCTATATCCACAGTAGAATGAGTCCTATATTGACATAACCTGAAAGGCCGCTCAGCAAGGAAGAAGCCACTGCTCCAAAACAGCCATAAAAAAGCAAAACTACGGTTTGCAACTGCACATGGGGACAAAGATTGTGCTTTTTGGAGAAATGTCCTCTGGTCTGATGAAACAAAAACTGTTTGGTCATAATGACCATCGTTATGTTTGGAGGAAAAAGGGGACTGCTTGCAAGCCGAAGAACACCATCCCAACCGTGAAGCACGGGGGTGGCAGCATCATGCTGTGGGGGTGCTTTGCTGCAGGAGGGACTGGTGCACTTCAAAAAATAGATGGCATCATGAGGAAGGAAAATTATGTGGATATATTGAAGCAACATCTCAAGAGATCAGTCAGGAAGTTAAAGCTTGGTCGCAAAAGGGTCTTCCAAATGGACAATGACCCCAAGCATACTTCCAAAGTTGTTGCAAAATGGCTTAAGGACAACAAAGTCAAGGTATTGGAGTGACCATCACAAAGCGCTGACCTCAATCCTATAGAAAATGTGTGGGCAGTACTGAAAAAGTGTGTGCGAGCAAGGAGGCCTACAAACCTGACTCAGTTACACCAGCTCTGTCAGGAGGAATGGGCCAAAATTCACCCAACTTATTGTGGGAAGCTTGTGGAAGGCTACCCGAAACGTTTGACCCAAGTTAAACAATTTAAAGGCAATGCTACCAAATACTAATTGAGTGTATGTCAACTTCTAACCCACTGGGAATGTGATGCAAGAAATAAAAGCTGAAATAAATAATTCTCTCTACTATTATTCTGACATTTCACATTCTTAAAATAAAGTGGTGATCCTAACTGACCTAAGACAGGGAATTTTTACTAGGATTAAATGTCAGGAATTGTGAAAAACTGAGTTTAAATGTATTTGGCTAAGGTGTATGTAAACCTCTGACTTCAACTGTAGATTATGAGATTATTATGGATAAAAGCAATATATTTTGGGGGGGTCAAACGGCAGCCAAGCATCGATCGCGTCACCAGAATAAGACCCTCAATATTTATTGGAAAGGAGCATCAAGCTCATCACCGTGCACTTTTACCAACCTGTGAAGGTCATCATAACGTATTTCATGTTTAGCCTAATAGACTGCATGCTTTCCCGATTCGTAGTGGGAGGACAACACAATATATGACTCCAAGCGTGACTCCAGGTTTACTTTCGATATGATGGTTATTATATCAATATTTTTAAATGACGGCGTTTCCATTGCCATTTCTCACATAATTAATTTTACCGACACAAAAAGATCCCACCTTGTCCGGCATATTTTGTTTTGTCGAAAGTTTACCTACAAATGTGCTGTTTCGATCAGGCCTGTCCTGAAATGTACTTTACTCCCATTAAAAAGGTTGGATGGAAACCTGGTTAATGTCTGAGATACATTTCACCTATCCTTTCTAAAAACGGATGGCTGACATCTTCCGATATCAGAAAGTTCACTGATTGCAGCAAATCATTGAAGGTTAGTTGAGGGGCTTCATTTGGCGAACACCTGCTAAATTATCATGAGCATCATGTTATTTATGCTAAGAATGTTATGCCCTTTAGAAAGGTTTTACTAACATGTGACTCCATCCACACTGCCAATCATTGCTAACATAATTAAAGCAAGATCCTTTTCTTGGATTTTCTACTCGAAACGTTTGGCTGCCAAGGATTAGTTCCAAAAAAATGTTGTGATTGACAGTATCAAGTACCTCAAAACGTTTTAATAATATCACCGGCCATATCCAAAATCTGTCTTGCCTACTACTAAAACTACACACTGTGTACTGATCATACTACATACTATTTAGAATGTACTGTTTAGTAAAAAAAAATTTTGCATATTAAAAATTTTCAAAATGTAACATATTATCAAACTTTCTATATTCGCATACCCAAAATGCATACTATTTAGAATGTATAGGTATTCGGACATGGCCAACAGGTTTTGAGCAATAGAAAAAGGAATGACTTGCAGGAAGCCTTCAGAAAGTGCTTGATCGATTAACTCACTGTCACGATCGTCTGAGGAAACGGACCAATACGCAGCGCGTTGAGTGAACATGATGACTTTATTTAAAGAAAGCACGTAACTACAAAACAAATGACGATAGTGAAGTCCTACAGTGACTAATACTGAACCTGGAACAAAAACCCACAAAACCAAGGTGAAACCACACAGTATAAATATGGCTCCCAATCAGAGATAACGAGCCGACAGCTGACACTCGTTACCTCCGATTGGGAGTCATATGACTAAATCAACCTCAAAACCAAACATAGAAATGAAACAACTAGATCCCACATAGAACTACACCCAAACAAAAATGACAACCCTGGCTCACTACTAAGAGTCCCGGAGCCAGAACGTCACAGTACCCCCCCCTAAAGGCGCGGACTGCGACCGCGCCTCACAACCCCACAATAGGGGAGGGCTGGGTGGGTGTTGCTCCCCGGAGGCGGTTCCGGCTCCGGGCTTGACCACCACCCCACTATAGTTACTACCCGCTTTTTTAACCTCCTCCCAATGACCACCCTCCACTTAAACCCACCTGGATTAAGGGGCAGCACCGGACTAAGAGGCAGCACCAGGCTGAGGGACAGCACCGGACTACGGGGCAGCACTGGACTAAGGGGCAGCACTGGACTAAGGGGCAGCACCTGACTAAATGGCGGATCCTGGCTGGCTGGCTCTGGCGGATCCTGGCTGGACGGCTCTGGCGGATCCTGGCTGGACGGCTCTGGCGGATCCTGGCTGGACGGCTCATGGCTGGCTGACGGATCTGGCTGCTCATGGCTGGCTGACGGATCTGGCTGCTCATGGCTGGCTGACGGATCTGGCTGCTCATGGCAGGCGGAAGGCTCTGGCTGATCCCGTCTGGCGGAAGGCTCTGGCTGATCCCGTCTGGCGGAAGGCTCTGGCTGATCCGGTCTGACGGAAGGCTCTGGCTGCTCCTGTCTGGCGGAAGGCTCTGGCTGATCCTGTCTGGCGGAAGGCTCTGGCTGATCCTGTCTGGCGGAAGGCTCTGGCTGATCCTGTCTGGCGGAAGGCTCTGGCTGATCCTGTCTGGCGGACGGCTCTGAAGGCTCATGGCAGACGGGCGGCTTTGCAGGCTCAGTACAGACGGGCAGTTCAGACGGCGTTGGGCAGACGGACAGTTCAGACGGCGTTGGGCAGACGGGCAGTTCAGGCGCCGTTGGGCAGACGGGCAGTTCAGACGGCGTTGGGCAGACGGACAGTTCAGGCCCCGTTGGGCAGACGGCAGACTCTGGCCGTCTGAGGCGCACCGTAGGCCTGGTGCGTGGAGTAGGAACAGGCCGGGCTGGGCTGGCGACGCGCACCGTATCCCTGGTGCGAGTGGCCGGAACAGGCCGGGCCGGGCTGGCGAAGCGCACCGTATCCCTGGTGCGTGGAGTAGGAACAGGCCGGGCTGAGCTGGCGACGCGCACCGTATCCCTGGTGCGAGTGGCCGGAACAGGCCGGGCCGGGCTGGCGAAGCGCACCGTATCCCTGGTGCGAGTGGCCGGAACAGGCCGGGCTGGGCTGGCGACGCGCACCGTAGGCTTCGTATGAGGCTCAGGAACAGGCCGGGCTGGGCTGGCGACGCGCACCGTACACTTAGTGCGAGGGGCCGGAACAGGCCGTACCGTACTGGGGACACACACTACTGACTGTACCTCGGGATTAGGAACGGGCCGGACCGGACTGGTTACACACCCCAGTACCTCTCGCCGTGCCTCTACACCTTCCTTCCCTGCTTTTCCCAGTAGCCCCCTTAACCTGGTAGCCTCCTGAATCCGTCCCTTCTCTGCCTCCGTCAGCCCCCTTAACCTGGTAGCCTTCTGAATCTGCCTTGTGGCAGCCTCCTGCTGCTCAGTCGCCCAAGCCATGTGCCCCCCCCAAAAAACTTTTTGGGGTTGCCTCTCGTCCTTCCGACGATGGCCCTGCCGATGCCGTTGCTCCTCTCGCCGTCGCCTCTCCACCGTCTCGTTCCATGGTCGGCGATCCATACCATCCAGGATCTCCTCCCAAGTCCAGGACCCTTTACCGTCCAACAGTTCCATCCATGTCCAGACCCTTTGCTCCTGGACGCGCTGCTTGGTCCTTTTATGGTGGGTTTTTCTGTCACGATCGTCTGAGGAAACGGACCAATACGCAGCGCGTTGAGTGAACATGATGACTTTATTTAAAGAAAGCACGTAACTACAAAACAAATGACGATAGTGAAGTCCTACAGTGACTAATACTGAACCTGGAACAAAAACCCACAAAACCAAGGTGAAACCACACAGTATAAATATGGCTCCCAATCAGAGATAACGAGCCGACAGCTGACACTCGTTACCTCCGATTGGGAGTCATATGACTAAATCAACCTCAAAACCAAACATAGAAATGAAACAACTAGATCCCACATAGAACTACACCCAAACAAAAATGACAACCCTGGCTCACTACTAAGAGTCCCGGAGCCAGAACGTCACACTCACATATGGAATCAAATCTGAGTTCCTTGAGTTACATAAAGCGGTGCCTCAAGGTTCGATACTCGGCCCACTACAGTTTACAATCAATATAAATAACATTGGTAATGCTGTAAAAAATAAAATAAAAATGTGTATGCAGATGATACAGTGTTGTATTCCATTGTTCCATCGGTGGGCCAAGCCTTTCCAGATTTGAAGTCTGATTTTCAACCACTGCAGAGGTCACTATTGCATCTGAAGTTAGTGCTAAATGCAAACAAAACAAAATGCATGTTTTTTTTCTAGGTTCCATAACCCAGATTTTAAATTAAATTGTAATGACTAGTTTAAACGGTACACAAATGTAGTTCCTTCCTTCCTTCCTACAAAGATCTTGATATCTGGCTTGATGACAAACTGTCATTTAAAAAACATTTCCCTGAGCTGGTGAAGAAGTTGAAGTTCAAGGTTAGTTTATTTTACAGAAACAAAGCATGTCTGACTTTTGTTAATAGGAAGGAAATTATCCAGTCCACTTTTATGTCTATTTTAGATTATGAGGATATTATCAATATGCATGCAGCAGCATCTACAGTTAAACCACTAGATGCTGTTTTCCATTGGGCCCTTAGGTTTATTACTGGTGATGGTTCTAGAACTCACCATTGGGCCCTTAGGTTTATTACTGGTGATGGTTATAGAACTCACCATTGGGCCCTTAGGTTTATTACTGGTGATGGTTCTAGAACTCACCATTGGGCCCTTAGGTTTATTACTGGAGATGGTTCTAGAACTCACCATTGGGCCCTTAGGTTTATTACTGGTGATGGTTCTAGAACTCACCATTGGGCCTTTAGGTTTATTACTGGTGATGGTTATAGAACTCACCATTGGGCCCTTAGGTTTATTACTGGTGATGGTTCTAGAACTCACCATTGTGCCCTTAGGTTCATTACTGGAGATGGTTCTAGAACTCACCATTGGGCCCTTAGGTTTATTACTGGTGATGGTTCTAGAACTCACCATTGGGCCCTTAGGTTTATTACTGGTGATGGTTCTAGAACTCACCATTGTGCCCTTAGGTTCATTACTGGAGATGGTTCTAGAACTCACCATTGGGCCCTTAGGTTTATTACTGGTGATGGTTCTAGAACTCACCATTGGGCCCTTAGGTTTATTACTGGTGATGGTTCTAGAACTCACCATTGGGCCCTTAGGTTTATTACTGGTGATGGTTCTAGAACTCACCATTGTGCCCTTAGGTTTATTACTGATGATGGTTCTAGAACTCACCATTGGGCCCTTAGGTTTATTACTGGTGATGGTTCTAGAACTCACCACTGTGTTTTGCATCAAAAAGTGGGTTGGGCCTCTTTGTATATAAGGAGAGAGTAGCATTCTCTTGTGTTTATCTCCAAAGCACTCATGCAGTAACTTCCTATGTATCTATCATTAATTCAATTTAGACTTAAAATTGACCAAACCCGGTCTCAGGCTTGGATAACACTGGAGGCCCCTTCGGTCTCCACAGAGTTGGCTAAAGCTGCTTTTAGTTTTTCTGTGCCGTTTATGTGGAACAACTTACAGAGCTCTCTGAAAGGAGATGTTCTGGACCCCCTGGGTCAGTTCAGAGTAATGATCAGAGACCTATGTGTTGATAAATGTCTGTTTTCCTTAATATGTTTTGTAATTTAGTATATTGTATGTGTTTGATTTATTTATGCAGGGCTCATCTGTAAAAGAGACCCTAGTCTCAGTATGACTTCCTTGTCACAATAAAAGTAAAATAAATCAATTGTACCAGTAATGATTACAGAAAATAAAAGCAATGCTGATGCATGTCTGTCTCCTCAACTCATCAATAAGAAATTGATTCACTCATGCCTGTCTCCACTGCTGCAGACAAGAATATCACTTGATATCCACCTCTCACCATATTCCTCTCACATAATATTCACACTTATTATATTCTAGTCAGCTCAGTCTGTCTTTTAAACAGAGAATGTCTATGAGTCATTCAAACTCCATTGGATAGCCATGTGAGAGAAACGAGAGAGAGAGAGAGAGATCTTTGAACTGGCTCAGTTTTCCATTACTCCTGCCTGGCTCCCAGCACCTTCCTCTAAGGGACAATTAGTAAAAAGTAGGACCTATGGTAAGACTACAGCCTGTTCAAAGGACCTCAGGATTGCAGGTGTTCATGGTTCTATATTAGGCCTTTGCCGCATTGATCTTCAAAACCCAGAATCTATTTTCTCTCTCCATGTGCTGGACAAAGTAACAGATTGTATCAACCCGGTTCTGTGTTTATTCATCATTGATCACGTTTAGCCATGAAACAAAATCAAGCATAGAAAGGAAGCAGTATAGAGGATTAACTGAAAGGAAGCGCTCCCTCTGAGGTGTAGAGGAATAACTGAAAGGAAGCAGACCCTCTGAGGTGTAGAGGAATAACTGAAAGGAAGCAGTCCCTCTGAGGTGTAGAGGAATAACTGAAAGGAAGCAGCCCCTCTGAGGTATAGAGGAATAACTGAAAGGAAGCAGTCCCTCTGAGGTATAGAGGATTAACTGAAAGGAAGCAGTCCCTCTGAGGTATAGAGGAATAACTGAAAGGAAGCAGTCCCTCTGAGGTATAGAGGAATAACTGAAAGGAAGCAGTCCCTCTGAGGTATAGAGGAATAACTGAAAGGAAGCAGTCCCTCTGAAGTATAGAGGAATAACTGAAAGGAAGCAGTCCCTCTGAGGTGTAGAGGAATAACTGAAAGGAAGCAGCCCCTCTGAGGTGTAGAGGAATAACTGAAAGGAAGTGCTCCCTCTGAGGTGTAGAGGAATAACTGAAAGGAAGCAGTCCCTCTGAGGTGTAGAGGAATAACTGAAAGGAAGCAGCCCCTCTGAGGTGTAGAGGAATAACTGAAAGGAAGCAGTCCCTCTGAGGTGTAGAGGAATAACTGAAAGGAAGCAGCCCCTCTGAGGTGTAGAGGAATAACTGAAAGGAAGTGCTCCCTCTGAGGTATAGAGGAATAACTGAAAGGAAGCAGACCCTCTGAGTTATAGAGGAATAACTGCTGCTTGAACGGGTCGTGCTATATAGGAAAAGCCTATGGGGAGGAGTTTATTCTTAGGACTCAAATAGAACTGAATATACCATAGTGTTTCTAAACACCAATCATTTGATGATGTTCTATGATGTGATGAACATATTAATAAAATATTAATAAGCCCCAATGTATCTAGTATCATATCAGTTTTTTGTGATTCTAAATTGCATGGTCTCACATTCACAGGTAAAAAAGCCATTTGAAACCCTAATATTTTCTGCCAGGCTTCAGATCCCCCTAAACTCTGATACGGTTTCAGATTGGCATCTGGCTCTGTTCTGCTCTGCTCTGTTCTGTTCTCCTCTGTTCTGCTCTGTTCTGTTCTGTTCTGCTCTCCTCTGTTCTGCTCTGTTCTGTTCTGTTTCTGCTCTGTTCTGCTCTGTCTGTTCTGCTCTGTTCGGCTCTGTTTCGTTCTGTTTCGTTCTGTTTCTGTTCTGTTTCGGTTCTGCTCTGTTCTGCTCTGTTCTGTGATCCTCTGTTCTGCTCTGTTCTGTTCTGTTTCTGCCTCTGTTCAGCTTCCAGTTCTGTTCTCTTTCTGGCTCTGGTTCTGCTCTTTTCTTTCTGTTCTGCCTCTGTTCTGTTTCTCTTGGCTCTGGTTGTGTTTGCTCTGTTCTGCTCTGTTCTGTTTTAATCTGCTCTGTTTTGCTCTGTCTCTTCTGCTCTGCTGTGTTTCCCTACATCACTGTGGCAGGGTCTCTCAGTCTCCCGGTACCGCCTGCATAAACTGGATTAAGTCATCAACTCGGTCGTTGAGTAACGGTGCCTGGTCTAACAAGTGCTAATGACCTCTAAATTCATCAGAAGTGTCAGGCTTTACCCAGGGTCCAAGGTCGCAGTCGCCATTTGTTCTTTAAGACACAGCTTGTCGCAGTGATAGATGAGGTCACTGGACGTTTGGCTTCCTCAGTCTCTTAGCCTGCCACACATTAGTGCCTGTCTCAGTCCAGTCTCACACACGCACACGGGCGGCAGGTATCCTAGCGGTTAGAGAGGCGTGCCAGCAACCAGAGGGTTGCCAGTTCGAATCCTGGGTCCAACTGGAAAAATCTGGTGGGAAGTGAGCAGGCTACCGGAGAGTTGCCTGTATCAAATCCTAGATGACATTGCCTGCTATTGTGCCCTTCAGCAAGGCACTTAACCCCACCCACAACAACAGCCCCCACCTCCCCGCACCTCTCCAAAACCCTGTCTATGTATGTGTGTCGTTTGGAGTGGTTGAGTTAAAAGCTGAAGTCACATTTAGCCTTTATTCATGTGAGCAGTGATCTGGTGAGGGGTGATCATCATTGTGGTTATTATCTATTTCATGGATGTTATTATCTGCTTCATTGATGTTATTATCTGTTTCATTGAGGTCATTATCTGCTCCACTGAGGTTATTATCTGTTTCATTGAGGCCATTATCTGTTTCATTTAGGTTATTATTGTCACGGCCGTCTACGGAAGGAGTGGACCAAAGCGCAGCGTTTGTAGCGAACATGACTTTATTAAAGTTAAAGTGCACGAACGAGAAAACAATAAACAATGACGGATAGTGAAGTCCTCAGTACACAGACTGAAACATGGAACAAAACCCCACAACCCTAAGGTGAACACTGACAGTTTAAATATGGCTCCCAATCAGAGATAACGAGCCGACAGCTGACACTCGTTACCTCCGATTGGGAGTCACATGACGAGACAAGACACTACAACCAAAACCAAACACAACCAAATGAACACACCCTATACCCAACACAACCAAATGAATACACCCTGGCTCAAACTACACAGTCCCGGAGCCAGAGCGTGACAGTACCCCCCCCTAAAGGCGCGGACTCCGACCGCGCCTACACCCCAAAATAGGGGAGGGCTGGGTGGGTGTTGCTCCTCGGAGGCGGCTCCGGCTCCGGGCTTGACCACCACCCCACTTCACTCCCCCCGTAGTGCCCCCGGTCCGATCTGACCCAGCTTGCTGGATCAGGACCTCCGACGCGCACCCCTGGCTTGGCGCGTGAGGTAGGAATGGACCGGAACTGGCAGACGATACGCACCCTTTGCCTGGTGCGTGGAGCCGGAACAGGCCTCACCAGGCTGAAGACTCGCATCCCTGGCTTGGTGCGAGTAGCAGGAATGGGCTGGATCAGGCTGACGGCTCGCACCCTTGGCTTGGTGCGAGTAGCAGGGACGAGCTGAACCAGGCTGACGACTCGCATCCCTGGCTTGGTGCGAGTAGCAGGAATGGGCTGGATCAGGCTGACGGCTCGCACCCTTGGCTTGGTGCGAGTAGCAGGAACGAGCTGAACCAGGCTGACGACTCGCACCCTTGGCTTGGTGCGAGTAGCAGGAACGGGCTGGACTAGGCCGACGACTCGTACCCCTGGCTTGGTGCGAGTAGCAGGAACGGGCTGGACCAGGCTGACGACTCGCACCCTTGGCTTGGTGCGAGTGGCAGGAACAGGCCGGACCGGGCTGGCGACGCGCACCGTAGGTTTGGTGCGAGTGGCAGGAAACAGGCCGGGTCGGGCTGGCGACGCGCACCGTAGACTTGGTGCGGGTGGCAGGAACAGGCCGGACCGGGCTGGCGACGCGCACCGTAGGTTTGGTGCGAGTGGCAGGAACAGGCCGGGTCGGGCTGGCGACGCCCACCGTACACTTGGTGCGGGTGGCAGGAACAGGCCGGACCGGGCTGGCGACGCGCACCGTAGGTTTGGTGCGAGTGGCAGGAACAGGCCGGGTCGGGCTTGCGACGCGCACCGTAGACTTGGTGCGGGTGGCAGGAACAGGCCGGGTCGGGCTGGCGACGCCCACCGTACACTTGGTGCGGGTGGCAGGAACAGGCCGGACCGGGCTGGCGACGCGCACCGTAGGTTTGGTGCGAGTGGCAGGAACAGGCCGGGTCGGGCTGGCGACGCGCACCGTAGACTTGGTGCAGGTGGCAGGAACAGGCCGGGCTGGGCTGGCGACGCACACCGTAGGTTTAGTGCGTGGAGCAGGAACAGGCCGGGCTGGGCTGGCGACGCACACCGTAGGTTTAGTGCGTGGAGCAGGAACAGGCCGGGCTGGGCTGGCGACGCACACCGTAGGTCTGGTACGTGGAGCAGGAACAGGCCGGGCTGGGCTGGCGACGCACACCGTAGGTTTAGTGCGTGGAGCAGGAACAGGCCGGGCTGGGCTGGCGACGCACACCGTAGGTCTGGTACGTGGAGCAGGAACAGGCCGGACAGGGCTGTCGACGCACACCCTAGGCTTTGTGCGTGGAGCAGGAACAGGCCGGGCTGGGCTGGCGACGCACACCGTGGACTTGGTGCGTGGAGTAGGAACAGGCCGGTCCATACTGGGAACACACACCACTGGCCTTAACCGGGGATCAGGAACGGGCCGGACCGGACTGGTAACACACCTCAGTCTCTCACGCCGTGCCTCCACTACTTCCCTCCCTCTACTCGCCAATGGCTCCCGTAATCCGGTAGCCTTCTCTCCACGTCTCCCTGTGGCAGCCTCCTGCTGCCCAGCCGCCCAAGCCATGTGCCCCCCCCAAAAAACTTTTTGGGGTTGCCTCTCGTCCTTCCGACGATGGCCCTGCTGACGCCGTTGCTCCTCTCTCGCCAGGGCCTTGATCCTCCCCCAAGGTCCCTTGCCCCCGAGCATGTCCTCCCAGGACCACGATTTGCCCACCTGGGCCATCGCCAGCCTCTCGATCTCCTTACCCGGCGCTTCCTCCCATGTCCAGTCTCCTTGCTCCTGGACACGCTGCTTGGTCCCTTTTAGGGGTGGGTTTTTCTGTCACGGCCGTCTACGGAAGGAGTGGACCAAAGCGCAGCGTTTGTAGCGAACATGACTTTATTAAAGTTAAAGTGCACGAACGAGAAAACAATAAACAATGACGGATAGTGAAGTCCTCAGTACACAGACTGAAACATGGAACAAAACCCCACAACCCTAAGGTGAACACTGACAGTTTAAATATGGCTCCCAATCAGAGATAACGAGCCGACAGCTGACACTCGTTACCTCCGATTGGGAGTCACATGACGAGACAAGACACTACAACCAAAACCAAACACAACCAAATGAACACACCCTATACCCAACACAACCAAATGAATACACCCTGGCTCAAACTACACAGTCCCGGAGCCAGAGCGTGACAATTATCTTTAATTTAGGTTATTATCTGCCTTATTGAAGTTATTATCTACTTCATTGAGGTTATTATCTACTTCATTGAGGTTATTATCTGTTTTATTGAGGTTATTATCTGCTTCATTGATGTTATTATCTGTTTCATTGAGGTCATTATCTGCTCCACTGATGTTATTATCTGTTTTCCTTGAGGTCATTATCTGTTTCATTTAGGTTATTATCTTTAATTTAGGTTATTATCTGTTTAATTTAGGTAATTATCTGCCTTATTGAAGTTATTATCTACTTCATTGAGGTTATTATCTGTTTCATGGAGGTTATTATCTGCTTCATTTATGTTATTATCTGTTTCATTGAGGTCATTCCCCCCGTGGGAATCAAACCCACAACCCTGGTGTTGCAAACACCATGCTCTACCAACTGAGCTACATCCCTGCCGGCCATTCTCTCCCCTACCCTGGACGACGCTGGGCCAATTGTGCGCCGCCCCATGGGTCTCCCGGTCGCGGCCGGCTACGACAGAGCCTGCATTGAGGTTATTCTCTACTTCATTGAGGTTATTATCTACTTCATTGAGGTTATTATTTGTTTCGTTGAGGTTATTATCTGTTTCATTGAGGTTATTATCTGTGTCATTGATATTATTATCTACTACATTGAGGTTATTATCTGCTTCATTGAGGTTATTATCAGTTTCATCAAGGTTATTATCGGCTTCATCAAGGTTATTATCTGTTTCATTTAGGTTAATATCTGTTTCATTTAGGTTATTATCTGCTTCATTGAGGTTATTATTTGTTTCATTGAGGTTATTATCTGCTTCATTGAGGTTATTATTGTTTTCATTGAGGTTGTTATCTGAGGTTGTTATATGAGGATGTTATCTGAGGTAATTATCTGCTTCATTGAGGATATTATCTGAGGTTGTCTGCTTCATTGTAGTCATATAATTGTTATGAGGACGATAACAAATGAAGAGTCAATCAATCACTTAATGGGTCTGAAGCAAATTTTACAGGTACACAGTTAGTGTCATCTCAGATAGATGGTACTGAAGCACATTTTACAGGTACACAGTTAGTGTCATCTCAGATAGATGGTACTGAAGCACATTTTACAGGTACACGGTTAGTGTCATCTCAGACAGATGGTACTGAAGCACATTTTACAAGTACACAGTTAGTGTCATCTCAGATAGATGGTACTGAAGCACATTTTACAGGTACACAGTTAGTGTCATCTCAGACAGATGGTACTGAAGCACATTTTACAGGTACTCAGTTAGTGTCATCTCAGATAGATGGTACTGAAGCACATTTTACAGGTACTCAGTTAGTGTCATCTCAGATAGATGGTACTGAAGCACATTTTACAGGTACACGGTTAGTGTCATCTCAGATACATGGTACTGAAGCACATTTTACAGGTACTCAGTTAGTGTCATCTCAGATAGATGGTACTGAAGCACATTTTACAGGTACTCAGTTAGTGTCATCTCAGATAGATGGTACTGAAGCACATTTTACAGGTACTCAGTTAGTGTCATCTCAGATAGATGGTACTGAAGCACATTTTACAGGTACACGGTTAGTGTCATCTCAGATAGATGGTACTGAAGCACATTTTACAGGTACACGGTTAGTGTCATCTCAGACAGATGGTACTGAAGCACATTTTACAGGTACACGGTTAGTGTCATCTCAGATAGATGGTACTGAAGCACATTTTACAGGTACACAGTTAGTGTCATCTCAGATAGATGGTACTGAAGCACATTTTACAGGTACTCAGTTAGTGTCATCTCAGATAGATGGTACTGAAGCACATTTTACAGGTACACGGTTAGTGTCATCTCAGATAGATGGTACTGAAGCACATTTTACAGGTACACGGTTAGTGTCATCTCAGATAGATGGTACTGAAGCACATTTTACAGGTACACGGTTAGTGTCATCTCAGATAGATGGTACTGAAGCACATTTTACAGGTACACGGTTAGTGTCATCTCAGATAGATGGTACTGAAGCACATTTTACAGGTACACGGTTAGTGTCATCTCAGATAGATGGTACTGAAGCACATTTTACAGGTACACGGTTAGTGTCATCTCAGATAGATGGGTCTGAAGCACATTTTACAGGTACACGGTTAGTGTCATCTCAGATAGATGGTACTGAAGCACATTTTACAGGTACACAGTTAGTGTAATCTCAGATAGATGGTACTGAAGCACATTTTACAGGTACACGGTTAGTGTCATCTCAGATAGATGGTACTGAAGCACATTTTACAGGTACACGGTTAGTGTCATCTCAGATAGATGGTACTGAAGCACATTTTACAGGTACACGGTTAGTGTCATCTCAGACAGATGGTACTGAAGCACATTTTACAGGTACACGGTTAGTGTCATCTCAGATAGATGGTACTGAAGCACATTTTACAGGTACACAGTTAGTGTCATCTCAGATAGATGGTACTGAAGCACATTTTACAGGTACTCAGTTAGTGTCATCTCAGATAGATGGTACTGAAGCACATTTTACAGGTACACGGTTAGTGTCATCTCAGATAGATGGTACTGAAGCACATTTTACAGGTACACGGTTAGTGTCATCTCAGATAGATGGTACTGAAGCACATTTTACAGGTACACGGTTAGTGTCATCTCAGATAGATGGTACTGAAGCACATTTTACAGGTACACGGTTAGTGTCATCTCAGATAGATGGTACTGAAGCACATTTTACAGGTACACGGTTAGTGTCATCTCAGATAGATGGTACTGAAGCACATTTTACAGGTACACGGTTAGTGTCATCTCAGATAGATGGGTCTGAAGCACATTTTACAGGTACACGGTTAGTGTCATCTCAGATAGATGGTACTGAAGCACATTTTACAGGTACACAGTTAGTGTAATCTCAGATAGATGGTACTGAAGCACATTTTACAGGTACACGGTTAGTGTCATCTCAGATAGATGGTACTGAAGCACATTTTACAGGTACACGGTTAGTGTCATCTCAGACAGATGGTACTGAAGCACATTTTACAGGTACACAGTTAGTGTCATCTCAGACAGGTAAAAAAGACAAAAGCTACAAAATAGACGTAACACGTGTATTATAGCAAGGTTGAATGAGATTTCACGGTACAAACCACAATGCTTCCAAATGTACATAATGATTATGAAGTATAATCTCAATTTAACAATGCCATTCAGTCATGTTACAACAATACGTAAACGATATAGCTACATGGTTTTGTTTGCATTTGTGATATATTTCAAAAGTTAATCTAGTCTCCAGTGTTAGTCAGATAATTGGTTGCTTCCGGCATTTTATAGACCAGTAGGATTCAGTCATGTCAGCAGCACTGCGGGAACACCGGTTACCTCGACTAACCAGTGCCCCCGCACATTGACTCTGTACCGGTACCCCCTGTATATAGCCTCCCTACTGTTATTTTACTGCTGCTCTTTAATTATTTGTTACTTTTATTTCTTATTATTTTTGTATTTAATGTTATTTTTTATTTTTTTTGGGGGGGTATTCGTTCTTAAAACTGCATTGTTGGTTAAGGGCTTGTGATGTAAGCATTTCAAATGTAACCTAATACCTGTTGTATTCGGCACATGTGGCAAATAAAATTTGATTGATGTATTTTATTGGGTCTACCTCTAATGGAGTGAGAGATCAGCGCTCACTAAATGTGACTTATTACAATCAAGTACAGGCCTTTTTTTGAGCCTAGATTGTGGTGCCAACCCAGATATATCAAACCTGTTGTTTTATATTCTAGGTATGCATCCAGAATGGCACCCTATTCACTATGTAGTGCACTACGTTTGAATGGAGACTGAAACCTGCTCATAACCACCTGGTGTCAGTATTGGGCATTGGGAGCGACCGTGAGGAGGGAAGATGAATGGGTTTGGAGTCACAGGATCAAGGGGAATTATGTTTGTTTTTTGTCATTTAGCAGACACTCTTATCCAGAGTGACTTACAGGAGCAATTAGGGTTAAGTGCCTTGCTTAAGGGCACATCGACAGATTTTTCACCTAGTCGGCTCGGGGATTAGAACCAGCGACCTTTCGGTTACTGGCACAACGCTCTTACCCACTAAGCTACCTGCCGCCCCAATTGTTATGTAGGGCGAGGGAGGGGGTGATAACTTGTAGAGAAACACTGGTTGCATGTCCAGTACAGTGGTTATGAATTATAGGCGTGTGATGGTTTCCAAATGTGAGAATATCATCATTGATTTTTTCTGAGTCATAGGAAATGTGGTGAGCGACAGAATTATTATACATTTTCTTGTTTAACCTTTATTTAACTAGGCAAGTCGATTAAGAACAAATTCTTATTTACAATGACGACCTACCAAGAGACAAAAGGCCTCCTGTTGGGGACGGGAGACGGGATTAAAAAATATAAATGTAGGACAAAACACACATCACAATGAAAGAGACACCACAACACTACAGAGAGACCTAAGACATTCTTCTTACCGAAACACATGACCTTTGCTTTGGAAGGTGTTCAGAACAAGGTTAAGGGCAGAGAAAGCTTGATGGACACTAAGAAAGCTTTGTTGTAGAGCGTTCAACACAAAATCTGTGGAGGGGCCAGCTGAGTATAACACTGTACCATCTGCATATAAATGGAAGAGAGAGCTTCCTACTGCCTGAGCTACGTTGCTGACTTAAATTGAGAAGTGCGTGGGGCCTAGGATCGAGCCTTGGGGTACTCCCTTGGTGACAGGCAGTGGCTGAGACAGCAGATGTTCTGACTTTATACACTGCACTCTTTGAGAGAGGTAGTTAGCAAACCAGGCCAAAGACCCCTCAGAGACACCAATACTCCTTAGCCGATCCACAAGAATGGAATGGTCTACCATATCAAAAGTCAATAAACATAGCAGCACAACATTGCTTAGAGTCAAGGGCAGTGGTGACATCATTTAGGACCTTTAAGGTTGCAGTGACACATCCATAACCTGAGCGGGAAACCAGATTGCATACCAGAGAGAATACTATAGACATCAAGAAGCCAGTCAGTTGATTACTGACAAGTTTTTCCAACACTTTTGATAAACAGGGCAAGATGGAAATTGGTTCAAATGAAATGGCTTGGATGAAAGCGTTGAGCTCCGGGAGTGCAATATATTTTTGTTTCGCTTTAATAGGCTATTGTTTAATGCATGAAGGAACATTACTGAAGATTACCGACGTATGCCAAATTGCTTCAGTATGAGTTAGAAATGTCAGTGTCAGTAATCTTCGGTTTATCGTCCCAGCTCTAGTGCACCCAGCAACAATCAACAAAGAGCTATTAACACCCTGTCACGTACGTTAAGGAACTGGACAGACCAAGGTGCAGCGTGAACGGCGAACATGTTTATTAACTAATAAACACACAAAACAGTAACCAAAACAACAAACTTAACCGTGACGGTCCAAAGGCTAACACACAAGCCTAAACTTGAACATAACAAAATCCCACAACGCAGGCAGGAAAACTGGTTGCCTAAGTATGATCCCCAATCAGAGACAACGAGCAACAGCTGCCTCTGATTGGGAACCACATCCGGCCAAACATAGAAATTCAAACCTAGAATATATTCACACCCTGACCAAACTAGCTAGAGTTCTATAGGCCAGGGCGCGACACACCCAGCAACAATCAACAAAGAGCTCTTTGAAAGTTTAACGCTTAAAACCAGCAAATCAAATTGTTTGGGGACAGACTTTGTGGAGACAACCGAGCACTGAAGGTGTTCCTTGGTAAAGATTGCCACTCCACCACCTTTGGAAGATCTGTCTTGCCGAGAAAAGGTTATTACCAGAAAGGTTAACATCAATATTCAGAACACTCTTTCTTAGCCATGTCTCAAGTAATGACTAACACATCTGGATTGGAGCTGTGAACCCACACTTTCAATTGATACATTTTAGGTAATAAGCTTCTAGTGTTAACGTGCAGAAAACCCAGGCTTTCACGAGAGCAGAAATCAATGAAGCAAATATCAGAGCACAAGTCAGAATTGGGGCTAGCAACAGTAGATGTGCCAGGGTGTACATGCCCATGTCCAGATAACATCAGCAGTAATACAATCAGGACACGGCCGCGGACAGGGAGAGCTCTGCAGTGTCTATTTTTTTATTGCATTTTAATGTGCATCAGATGGCAAACAAGATCATATCGCACAACAATTTCATCAGGTAACATGAATACAAAGCCGGCGAGAGGTGGTTGGAATAGGATGGGAGGCCAAGAGTCCATGTAACCAATAGAGTCAGAGCTGTGAGTGTGGGTAACAAACATCGTCTGCCCCACGGTTCGGGTAAACGAGCAAGTTCACAGTCAACAAAAGAGCGCAGGAGTCATGGAGAAAATAGCACAGAGCACAAGAAAAAAAGTTAAACGCCATGGGGTTAGCCATTGTAAGTTCAGAGAGTCACTTGCCCCAACAAAAATAACGTGAGAGAGCAGCTCTCTACGAGTCCAGGAGGCTGTAAAAGTCTGAGATAAAATAAGCGGCAGTGCGGCAGTGCAGCAGGCAAACGGGAGTAGGTGTCACACCCCGCTTTGTCGGAAGGCTGAGTAGGAGAGGAGGCGTTCAACCAGACAGGTACGTGGTGGAGCAGATAAAAAAAGTCCGAAGTGAAAAGCTTAACGAAAAAAAACGTTGGGGCGAAGACTAAATCAAGACGGCGGTGTAAATTAAAAAATATATATATATATATATGCGATGAAACCATAGTTATTTCATGTTTTACGTTACGGCGTCTACATGGGGAGTGCTCTTACAGTACTCCAAGGCCTGTACCAATCACTCAGTATGCTCCCCCATCCCATCATCATCGCCTGCAACGAGAGAAATTATCTTCCTGAAAGCCCTGCATGTGTACAACAAGATGACTTCTCCTCCTGAAAGCCCCGCATGTGTACAACAAGATGACTTCTCCTGAAAGCCCAACATGTTTACAACAAGCTGAATTCTCCTCCTGAAAGTCCAGCATGTGTACAACAAGATGACTTCTCCTCCTGAAAGCCCAGCATGTGTACAACAAGCTGAATTCTCCTCCTGAAAGCCCAGCATGTGTACAACAAGCTGAATTCTCCTCCTGAAAGCCCAGCATGTGTATGCACACGCTCACCCTCAGCTCTCTCTCTTTCATCGATCACTCCAAATTACGCTCCAATGTCGCATAATTATATAATTTAGTGACTAAAATACACAATAAGCAGCCCCTCAATTTAACTGAGCTGGATGTGTCTTTGAATGGGGGTTTGTTCCACTTACTGTTATAAGGCACACATTAAGTAAATGAGAGGGTGGAAAACTTTGACTCCAATGTTCATTCATTTGATATAAGGATTTGTGACCGGCTGACCGGGTTACCTGAATTGTGTTGTGCTCATGAATATTTCTCTATCTATCTATCTATCTATCTATCTATCTATCTATCTATCTATCTATCTATCTATCTATCTATCTATCTATCTATCTATCTATCTATCTATCTATCTGTATCAACACGGTGACCACTGTTCATAAGCCATCGATGATCGCCCTGTTTGTGATGTCACTGGTGATGTCAGTAAGCATAGAGCGCTTGCTGTGGTCTTAACCAAACACATGGCAAGGATGTGTGTTCTTAAGAACTCTATATACACTCAGTCAGGTGGAAACAACCTGTTTTGTTTAGCTCAAGGTCTGGCTCCACTAGGTCTTTATTTTAAAGAAAACTCTACACAGATAACCCAATGCTGCATAGTCCAATATTGATGAATAATATATTTTTCATATTTATCCCTCAAAGAGACTCCTGGTTAGGATGGTCAAAGGGCTGTGTTCTAGAGTAACTTAAATCTACAAAGAATTTACGACGAGTCATCGTGTACATCTGCTCAACCCCCCCTCCATTACCATCAATGACACTTCAGATCATCATCATGTGTGACTCATAGTCCCATTGTTCTCACACTTACACTTAAAAGCGTAGTATTATTCATGTGTCCTCAAAACCCCTCTCCATTATCATTAATGCAAGACTTCCTCAAAACTTCAGATCAAGTGTTCTTCCTCAAGTTAGCATGTGACTCATGAGCTAAGTTTCCATCCAAATTGGCGACAGATGTTCATGCGAATATTCAAAAAAGTCAGCATAAAGAAAATATGTGCCTACTCTCGTCTTGGCACGTTCACTCTAGCCAACGGCTCACAGATACAGTGTGAGTAGGCTCTGCGGGTATGCTAGTCTCCTGAGTGGCGCAGTGGTCTAAGGCACTGCATCGCAGTGCTAACTGTGCCACTAGAGATCCTGGTTCGAATCCAGGCTCTGTCGCAGCCGGCAGCGACCGGGAGACCCATGGGCGGCGCACAATTAGCTCAGCGTCGTCCAGGGTAGGGGAGGGAATGGCTGGCAGGGATGTAGCTCAGTTGATAGAGCATGGCGTTTGCCAGGGTTGTGGGTTTGATTCCCACGGGGGGCCAGTATAACAAAAAATATATATATATGTATTCACTAACTGTAAGTTGCTCTGGATAAGAGCGTCTGCTAAATGACGTAAATGTACATTATGAGATTATTATGGATAAGAGCTAAAATATATTTATTTTTGTCAAATGGCAGTCAAACGTCGATCCTCATGTCACCAGAACGCTGTGAAGTTCATCATAACTGATTTAATCTGTAGCCGAATAAACGGCATGCTTTCCCGAGTTGTAGCGGGAGGACCCCACACTATGTCATCACATTACTCCAAGTGTTGTTGAGGGGGCGGGGGGGGGGGCACATTGAATAACACATTCATAAATGGTAAAAAAAGACAGTCCAAAATTAAATCATAAGGAATAAGGTCTTGAAGTGTCTGTCCTGTATCTAGGAGATATAAGATAGATCAGGAAGTATACAATATATATAAGGTGTTAAATATGTGTAAAAATATATACAGTACCAGTCAAAAGTTTGGACACACCTACTCATTCAAGGGTTTTTCTTTATTTTTACAATTTTTTACATTGTAGAATAATAGTGAAGACATCAAAACTATGAAATAACACATATGGAATCATGTAGTAACCAAAAAAGAGTTAAACAATTCAAAATATATTTGAGATTTGAGATTCTTCAAATAGCCACCCTTTGCCTTGATGACAGCTTTGCACACTCTTGGCATTCTCTCAACCAGCTTCATGAGATAGTCACCTGGAATGCATTTCAATTAACAGGTGTGCCTTGTTAAAAGTTAATTTGTGGAATTTATTTATTTCTTAATGCGTTTGAGCTAATCAGTTGTGTTTGCTCAAATAAGCAAAGAGAAACAACAGTCCATCATTACTTTAAGACATGAAGCTTAGTCAATACGGAACATTTCAAGAACTTTGAACGTTTCTTCAAGTGCAGTCGCAAAAACCATCAAGCGCTATGATGAAACTGGCTCTCATGAGGACCGCCACAAGAATGGAAGACCCAGAGTTACCTCTGCTGCAGAGGATAAGTTCATTAAAAGTTCATAAATTGCAGCCCAAATAAATGCTTCACAGAGTTCAAGTATCAGACACATCTCAACATCAAATGTTCAGAGGAGACTGTGTGAATCAGGCCTTCACGGTTGATTGCTGCAAAGAAACCACTACCAAAGGACACCAATAAGAAGAAGAGACTTGCTTGGGCCAAGAAACACGAGCAATGGACATTAGAACGGTGGAAATGTGAGATTTTTGGTGGTTTGTGAGACGTGGTGTTGGTGAACGGATGATCTCCGCATGTGTATTTCCCACCGTAAAGCATGGAGGAGGAGGTGTTATGGTGTGGGGGTGCTTTGCTGGTGACACAGTCTGTGATTTATATAGAATTCAAGGCACACTTAACCAGCATGGCTACCACAGCATTCTGCAGTGATACGCCATCCCATCTGGTTTGGGCTTAGTGGGACTATAATTTGTTTTTCAACAGGACAATGACCCAACACACCTCCAGGCTGTGGGTGTAAGGGCTATTTTACCAAGAAGGAGAGTGATGGAGTGCTGCATCAGATGACCTGTCCTTCACAATCCCCCGACCTCAACCCAATTGAGATGGTTCGGGATGAGTCGGACCGCAGAGTGAAGGAAAAGCAGCCAAAAAGTTCTCAGCATACGTGGGAGCTCCTTCAAGGCTGTTGGAAAAGCATTCCAGGTGAAGCTGGTTGAGAGAATACCAAGAGTGTGCAAAGCTGTCATCAAGGCAGCTTGTGGTCCTCTGTAGCTCAGCTGGTAGAGCACGGCGCTTGTAACGCCAAGGTAGTGGGTTCAATCCCCGGGACCACCCATACACACACAAAAAAAAAGAAATGTATGCACGCATGACTGTAAGTCGCTTTGGATAAAAGCGTCTGCTAAATGGCATATTATTATATTATAAGGCAAAGGGTGGCTATTTGAAGAATCTCAAATATATTTTAATGTGTTTAACACTTTGTTGGTTACTACATGATTCCATATGTGTTATTTAATAGTTTTAATGTCTTCACTATTATTCGACAATGTAGAAAATAGTAAAAAAAAATAAAAAAAACTGGAATGAGTAGGTGTGTCCAAACTTTTGACTGGTACTGTATATATTTTTACACATCTTTAACACCTTATGTTTGTTGGCACAAAACTACCTCCATACTTTTGGATGGGGTTACCTTTTAATGAGTCCGATGACACTTGTTGGGGGTCGTACAACACGGAGAACACCATCGTATTCGTGAGAGTCTCCCCTTTCTGTAGAGTGGTCAGATTAGTTAGTAGGCCAAACCGTTCGGATGCTACATCTGTTTTTGTGAGAAGACCGGGATGTCTCCCCGTTTTCCACAGCAGCTGCGGATGGGCGACATAGGCGGATGTGGTGGATTGAGACGCTGCCCATGCAATTAACCAGATACCTCTAGCTTAAACTGACGGATTAGGATTCTTTTATTATGTTACTTAGATTGATGCACTGGTGCGTCAATAGACTCTAGGATGATATTATATATTTATTTTATAGCATATTTGCTCATAAAGGCGTTTCCACTGCCATTTCTCTCATCATTAATTTTAAAGACACAAAAATACCATGTCGAATGAACAAATGATCTGTCTGCATGCATAAAAAAAAATCCAAAACGTCCTGCTTCCATCACAGCTGCTTTGATTTTGTTTTATATATTGTATGACTTTACTGCCATTAAAAACTGTGGATGGAAAACGTGGTTATTGTCTCATTGTTCTCAGACTTACACTTAAAAGCTTAGTATTATTCTTGGCTCCAAAACTGATTTTGAAAATACAATGTGTTAGGCTGTTAGTGTTCTGTCTGGTAAACTGTCAGCCAGCTGTCTACCTATTGCTTCTCATCCAGCGTGAGCATTATGCCATTTCAATCAAATCTGACATGTCCTTGACTTACTTTAATAAAGTTATGAAAATGTTCCCGGGCTTTACACAAACCCCTGGCTAGGGCCTCTGAGGGTAAACGTGTTTAAAAGGGAAAAAGTGGTTATATTTGTTTTCTGTCTGATTGAGGACAAATTTACTATTGTGACATTGTATTCAATGTATGAATTTAATATATAAATGAATTGATTTATTTATTTTGCACAATATTTGTTTTCTTCGTGTATTTATAGAAAGGAATTAGTCACAAAGATATTGTCAATCTCCAGCAGTATGTAATGTCAACAGAGATCTTAAACCAGGGATAGAGGGAGAGACACAGCAAGCACATTGACCCCCAGAGGAGGAGGGTATTGATTGGTTTGTATTGTCTCTAGACTCTGAAATCATCACAGATTAAACCCAAGGTGCACACTGGGTAATTACCCAGGTTCCTTAGTCTTCAAGGTATGTAAATCTCCACAGGTTTATTTGAAGAGAATGTTGCAGCTCTCTTAGCTTCTGTGTCGGTGAAGAATGAAGTAGTGAATAGCACTTTTCTATTGGCGCATGCATCCGAACGTGTGTGTACGCGTGCGTACGCGTGTGTATTTGTGTATATGTGTGTGCTTGTGTGTGTGTGTGTGTGTTTGTCAAATCAAAATCAAATCAAATGTATTTACAGAAACCCAGCCTAAAACCCCAAACAGCAAGCAATGCAGATGTAGAAGCACGGTGGCTAGGAAAAACTCCCTAGAAAGGCTGGAACCTAGGAAGAAACCTAGAGAGGAACCAGGCTCTGAGGGGTGGCCAGTCCTCTTCTGGCTGTGCCGGGTGGAGATTATAACAGTACATGGCCATTAAGGCCAGATTGTTCTTCAAGATGTTCAAACGTTCATAGACCAGCACGGTGTGATAATAATCACAGTGGTTGTAGAAGGTGCAACAGGTCAACACCTCAGGAGTAAATGTCAGTTGGCCAAGCATTCAGAGGTCTAGGCAGCATAGAGAGAGAGAGAGAGAGAGAGAGAGAGAGAGAGAGAGAGAGAGAGAGAGAGAGAGAGAGAGAGAGAGAGAGAGAGAGAGAGAGAGAGAGAGAGAGACGGAGGGAGGGAGAGAGGGAGGGAGAGGAGGGAGGGAGAGAGGGAGAAAGAGAGAGGGTTGAAAACAGCAGGTCCGGGACAAGGTAGCACATCCGTCGAACAGGTCAGGGTTCCCTGGCAACAGGTAGAACAGTTGAAACTGGAGCAGCAGCACGACCAGGCAGCAGGTCTGTGTGTGTTCACCACACTCTGTATCATCGATCTTGTGGATAACTGTTTAACTGTAATGTAATGTCTTGCAATGTCATGTCTGCTGCATGATGGAAATGTTTGGATGTATTTATTAACAAAGTACAGATATTGACGTTTCCAGTAAATCGGGAACTTTAAAATAAAACATATTTCTGTTTTAATAAGTAATACCCATATCATGTTACCAGTACATATACTGTATTCCCATGTCAAAATTAGACCACTGGTGACCCCTATGAAGTGCACACCAACATTACACCGGATTACTGATAAACGGAGAATCAAATCTATGATAAGTCATAAGATCATAAAAGTATTTGTTCCCCTGCTGATTTTGTACGTTTGCCCACTGACAAAGAGATGATCAGTCTATAATTTTAATGGTAGGTTTATTTGAACAGTGAGAGACAGAATAACAACAACAACAAAATCCAGAAAAATGCATGTTAAAATTGTCATAAATTGATTTCCATTTTAATGAGGGAAATAAGTATTTGACCCCCTCTCAATCAGAAAGATTTCTGGCTCCCAGGTGTCTTTTATACAGGTAATGAGCTGAGATTAGGAGCACACTCTTAAAGGGAGTTCTCCTAATCTCAGTTTTTTATTTATTTTTATTTATTTTTATTTATTTTTTATTTATTTAACCTTTATTTAACCAGGTAAGCCAGTTGAGAACAAGTACTCATTTACAACAGCGACCTGGCCAAGATAAAACAAAGCAGTGCGATAAAAACAACAACACAGAGTTACATATGGGGTAAAAAAAACATGAAGTCAAAAATACCACAGAAAATATATAAACAGTGTGTGCAAATGTAGCAAATTATGAAGGTAAGGCAATAAATAGGCCATAGTGAAAAATAATTACAATTAGTATTAACACTGGAATGATCGATGTGCAAGAGATGATGTGCAAATAGAGATACTGGGGTGCAAATGAGCAAAATAAATAACAATATGGGGATGAGGTAGTTGAGTGGGCTAATTTCAGAAGGGCTGTGTACAGGTGCAGTGATCTGTAAGGTGCTCTGACAACTGATGCTTAAAGTTAATGAGGGAGATAAGAGTCTCCAGCTTCAGAGATTTTTGCAGTTCGTTCCAGTCATTGGCAGCAGAGAACTGGAAGGAATGGCGGCCAAAGGAGGTGTTGGCTTTGGGGATGACCAGTGAGATATACCTGCTGGAGCGCAGATTACTGGTGGGTGTTGCTATGGTGACCAATGAGCTAAGATAAGGCGAAGATTTGCCTAGCAGTGATTTATAGATGGCCTGGAGCCAGTGGGTTTGGCGACTAATATGTAGTGAGGACCACCCAACAAGAGCGTACAGGTCACAATGGTGGGTAGGATATGGGGCTTTGGTGACAAAACGGATGGCACTGTGATAGACTTCATCCAGTTTGCTTAGTAGAGTGTTGGAGGCTATGACGCCGAAGTCAAGGATCGGTAGGATAGTCATGGCAGCATGAGTGAAGGAGGCTTTGTTGCGAAATAGGAAGCCGATTCTAGATTTCAATTTGGATTGGAGATGCTTAATGTGAGTCTGGAAGGAGAGTTTACAGTCTAACCAGACACCTAGGTATTTGTAGTTGTCCACATACTCTAGGTCAGACCCGTCGGGAGTAGTGATTCTAGTCGGGTGGGGGGGTGCCAGCAGCGTTCGATTGAAGAGCATGCATTTAGTTATACTAGTGTTTAAGAGCAGTTGGAGGCTACGGAAGGAGTGTTGAATGGCATTGAAGCTCGTTTGGAGGTTTGTTTACACAGTGTCCAATGAAGGGCCAGATGTATACAAAATGGTGTCGTCTGCGTAGAGGTGGATCTGAGAGTCACCAGCAGCAAGAGCGACATAATTGATACACACAGAGAAAAGAGTCAGCCCAAGAATTGAACCCTGTGGCACCCCCATAGAGACTGCGATAGCTCCAGACAACAGGCCCTCCGATTTGACACATTGAACTCTATCTGAGAAGTAGTTGGTGAACCAGGCGAGGCAGTCATTTGAGAAACCAAGGCTATTTAGTCTGCCAATAAGAATGCAGTGGTTGACAGAGTCGAAAGACTTGGCCAGGTCGATGAAGACGGCTGCACAGTACTGTCTATTATCGATCGCGGTTATAATATCGTTTAGGACCTTGAGCGTGGCTGAGGTGCACCCATGACCAGCTCGGAAACCGGATTGCATAGCGGAGAAGGTACGGTGGGATTCGAAATGGTCGGTGATCTGTTTGTTAACTTGGCTTTCAAAAACTTTCGAAAGGCAGGGCAGAATGGATATAGGTCTGTAACAGTTTGGATCTAGAGTGTCACCCCCTTTGAAGAGGGGGATGACCGCGGCAGCTTTCCAATCTCTGGGGATCTCAGACGTTACGAAAGAGAGGTTGAACAGGCTAGTAATAGGGGTTGCGACAATTTCGGCTGCTAATTTTAGAAAGAAAGGGTCCAGATTGTCTAGCCCAGATGATTTGTAGGGGTCCAGATTTTGCAGCTCTTTCAGAACATCAGCTATCTGAATTTGTGTGAAGGAGAAGAGGGGGGGGGGCATGGGCAAGTTGCAGTGGAGGGTGCAGAGCTGGTGGCCGGGGTAGTAGTAGCCAGGTGGAAAGCATGGCCAGCCGTAGCAAAATGCTTGTTGAAATTCTCGATTGTTGTAGATTTATCGGTGGTGATAGTGTTTCCTAGGAATCAACCCAGAACTACACGGGAGGATCAATAATCTCAAGGCAGCTGAGACCACAGTCACCAAGAAAACAATTGGTAACACACTACGCCGTGAAGGACTGAAATCCTGCAGCGCCCGCAAGGTCCCCCTGTTCAAGAAAGCACATATACATGCCCATCTGAAGTTTGTCAATGAACATCTGAATGATTCAGAGGAGAACTGGGTGAAAGTGTTGTGGTCAGATGAGACCAAAATCGAGCTCTTTGGCATCAACTCAACTCGCCGTGTTTGGAGGAGGAGGAATGCTGCCTATGACCCCAAGAACACCATCCCCACCGTCAAACATGGAGCTGGAAACATTATGCTTTGCGGTGTTTTTCTACTAAGGGGACAGGACAACTTCACCACATCAAAGGGACGATGGACGGGGCCATGTACCGTCAAATCTTGGGTGAGAACCTCCTTCCCTCAGCCAGGGCATTGAAAATGGGTCGGCCAAGGCAACAAAGGAGTGCCTCAAGAAGAAGCACATTAAGGTCCTGGAGTGGCCTAGCCAGTCTCCAGACCTTAATCCCATAGAAAATCTGTGGAGGGAGCTGAAGGTTTGAGTTGCCAAACGTCAGCCTCGAAACCTTAATGACTTGGAGAAGATCTGCAAAGAGGAGTTGGACAAAATCTCTCCTGAGATGTGTGCAAACCTGGTGGCCAACTACAAGAAACTTCTGACCTCTGTGATTGCCAACAAGGGTTTTGCCACCAAGTACTAAGCCATATTTTGCAGAGGGGTCAAATACTTATTTCCCTCATTAAAATGCAAATCAATTTATAACATTTTTGACATTAGTTTTTCTGGATTTTGTTGTTGTTATTGTGTCTCTCACTGTTCAAATAAACCTACCATTAATTGTAGACTGATCATTTCTTTGTCAGTGGGCAAACGTACAAAAACAAATACTTTTTTCCCTCACTGTATAACAATGTTCTAAACTGTATTAAAGAAAATGGATACATTCCAGCAACACAACAACATGGTCTGGATGTTACAGTTGAAGTCGGAAGTTTACATACACTTAGGTTAGAGTCATTAAAACTTGTTTTTCAACCACTCCACAAATTTCTTGTTAACAAACTATAGTTTTGGCAAGTCAGTTAGGACATCTACTTTGTGCATGACACAAGTAATTTTTCCAAAAATTGTTTACAGACAGATTATTTCACTTATAATTCACTGTATCATAATTCCAGTGGGTCAGAAGTTTACATACACTAAGTTGACTGTGCCTTTTCAATAGCTTGGAAAATTCCAGAAAATGATGTCATGGCTTTAGAAGCTTCTGATAGGCTTTGACATCATTTGAGTCAATTGGTGAAGTACCTGTGGGTGTATTTCAAGGCCTACCTTCAAACTCAGTGCCTCTTTGCTTAACATCATGGGAAAATCAAAAGAAATCAGCCAAGACCTCAGAGAAAAAATTGTAGACCTCCACAAGTCTGGTTCATCCTTGGGAGCAATTGCCAAATGCCTGAAGGTACCACATTCATCTGTACAAACAATAGTACGCAAGTATAAACACCATGGGACCACGCAGCCGTCATACCGCTCAGGAAGGAGACGCATTCTGTCTCCTAGAGATGAACATACTTTGGTGAGAAAAGTGCAAATCAATCCCAGAACAACAGCAAAGGACCTTGTGAGGATGCAGGAGGAAACAGGTACAAAAGTATCTATATCCACTGTAAAACAAGTCCTGTTTCGACATAACCTGAAAGGCCGCTCAGCAAGGAAGAAGCCACTGCTCCAAAACCGCCATAAAAAAGCCAGACTATGGTTTGAACTGCACATGGGGACAAAGATCGTACTTTTTGGAGAAATGTCCTCTGGTCTGATGAAACAGAAATAGAACTGTTTGGCCATAATGACCATTGTTATGTTTGGAGGAAAAAGGGGACTGCTTGCAAGCCGAAGAACACCATCCCAACCGTGAAGCACGGGTGTGGCAGCATCATGCTGTGGGGGTGCTTTGCTGCAGGAGGGACTGGTGCACTTCACAAAATAGATGGCATCATGAGGAAGGAAAATTATGTGGATATATTGTTGCAACATCTCAAGACATCAGTCAGGAAGTTAAAGCTTGGTCGTAAATGGGTCTTCCAAATGGACAATGACCCCAAGCATACTTCCAAAGTTGTGGCAAAATGGCTTAAGGGCAACAAAGTCAAGGTATTGGAGTGGCCATCACAAAGCCCTAACCTCAATCCTATAGAAAATGTGTAGGCAGAACTGAAAAAGCATGTGTGAGCAAGGAGGCCTGTAAACCTGACTCAGTTACACCAGCTCTGTCAGGAGGAATGGTCCAAAATTCACCCAACTTATTGTGGGAAGCTTGTGGAAGGCTAGCTCTATCACAAGAGAAGAAACTGAGATAATTAGAAACATTCTACAGCTGTTTTTGGAGACAAATATATGTAGTGTGATAGAAGATTGTGAAGACAGCATGAATGTATTAATCCCAAGGTACAAAATACTTCAGAATCTGTATTTGTCCACAGTCGTAAACAACAACTCAAGATAAAGCTAGCACATTTGTGCCCTTCTAAATAGTCCGCCAGGTAGACATAGCATACCACAGGCCCAGACACAGGGTTGGGGCCGGCCCTGCCTATATACTGTATGATGAACAACAATGCTGAGTCTCCTCTTCTACTACAGCAGTGGTGTTTCATCTTTGAATGGGAACTTCCTCCATTATGATGTCATCAATGATGAATTAAGCGTCCCGCCTTCACGGCCTGAATATTCCGTGTTTCATGTCTAGACCGGGGATACGTCGGACAGGAACCCCAGAGAGGTTATAAAAAGGCAACTAGAGCAACTCATTTCACATGCTAAGTCCCTGCCGAGGCAGAGCTAACGCCCCATACGCAAACCAAGCTGGACTCATTATGGAAATACATGTGTCTGTGCCGGCCACATTTTTATATATCAAAGGGGAAATGTACATTTTACATTCTCTCTCCTGTCCTTACTATAGGATCCTCCAGGGACTTCCTGTGTCACAGTCAAACAATTCCCCCCAAAATGTTTGGATTACAAGCAAATGACAAGGAGACGCTATATGTACAGTATGTACCTGTAATACTCTCGAGAGAGAGAGCAAGAGAGAGCGAGCTCGAGAGAGTCGAGAAGGAGAGAGAGAGGAGCGAGAGTAGAAGAGGAGAGGAGACGGGATAGCTCTAGAGAGGCTCTCTCTCTAATCTAGATCCGTCCTCTTCTCATCTCTCTCCGCTCTCTCTCTCTCTATTCTCTCTCTATCTCTCTTCTCTCTCCTATCTCTCTCTCTCTCTTCTCCTCCGTCTCTCCTCGCTCTCTCTCCCAGGGTTTTATTGGCATGGGAATCATGTTAACATTGCCAAAGCAAATGAAGACGATAATAAACAGAAGTGAAATGAACAATAAAAAATTTACCATAAACACTTAAAAAAGTTCCAAAAGAATAAAGACATTTCAAATGTAATATTATGTGCAAATAGTTAAAGTACAAAAGGGAAAATAAATTAACATAAATATGGGCTGTATTTACAATGGTGTTTGTTCTTCACTGGTTACCCTTTTCTTGTGGCAACAGGTCACAAATCTTGCTGCTGTGATGGCACACTGTGGTAGTTCACCCAATAGATATGGGAGTTTATCAAAATTGGGTTTGTTTTCAAATTCTTTGTGGGTCTGTGTAATTTGAGGGAAATATGAGTCTCTAATATGGTCATTCATTTGGCAGGAGGTCAGGAAGTGCAGCACAGTTTCCACCTCATTTTGTGGGCAGTGTGCACATACAGTAAGGGAAAAAAGTATTTGATCCCCTGCTGATTTTGTACGTTTGCCCACTGACAAAGAAATGATCAGTCTATAATTTTAATGGTAGGTTTATTTGAACAGTGAGAGACACAATAACAACAAAAAAATCCAGAAAAATGCATGTCAAAAATTTTATAAATTGATTTGCATTTTAATGAGGGTAATAAGTATTTGACCCCTCTGCAAAACATGACTTAGTACTTGGTGGCAAAACCCTTGTTGGCAATCACAGAGGTCAGACGTTTCTTGTAGTTGGCCACCAGGTTTGCACACATCTCAGGAGGGATTTTGTCCCACTCCTCTTTGCAGATCTTCTCCAAGTCATTAAGGTTTCAAGAATGACGTTTGGCAACTCGAACCTTCAGCTCCCTCCACAGATTTTCCATGGGATTAAGGTCTGGAGTCTCCAGGACCTTAATGTGCTTCTTCTTGAGCCACTCCTTTGTTGCCTTAGCCGTGTGTTTTGGGTCATTGTCATGCTGGAATACCCATCCAAGACCCATTTTCAATGCCCTGGCTGAGGGAAGGAGGTTCTCACCCAAGATTTGACGGTACATGGCCCCGTCCATCGTCCCTTTGATGTGGTGAAGTTGTCTTGTCCCCTTAGCTGAAAAACACCCCCAGAGCATAATGTTTCCACCTCCATGTTTGACGGTGGGGATGGTGTTCAGACTGGCCTGTATATGTGCTTTCTTGAGCAGGGGGACCTTGCGGCCGCTGCAGGATTTCAGTCCTTCACGGCATAGTGTGTTACCAATTGTTTTCTTGGCGACTATGGTCCCAGCTGCCTTGAGATCATTGACAAGATCCTCCTGTGTAGTTCTGGGCTGATTCCTCACCGTTCTCATGATCATTGCAACTCCACAAGGTGAGATCTTGCATGGAGCCCCAGGCCGAGGGAGATTGACAGTTATTTTGTGTTTCTTCCATTTGCGAATAATTGCACCAACTGTTGTCACCTTCTCACCAAGCTGCTTGGCGATGGTCTTTTAGCCCATTCCAGCCTTGTGTAGGTCTACAATCTTGTCGCTGACATCCTTGGAGAGCTCTTTGGTCTTGGCCATGGTGGAGAGTTTGGAATCTGATTGATTGATTGCTTCTGTGGACAGGTGTCTTTTATACAGGTAACAAGCTGAGATTAGGAGCACTCCCTTTAAGAGTGTGCTCCTAATCTCAGCTCGTTACCTGTATAAAAGACACCTGGGAGGCAGAAATCTTTCTGATTGAGAGGGGGTCAAATACTTATTTCCCTCATTAAAATGCAAATCAATTTATAAAATTTTTGACATGCGTTTTTCAGGATTTTTTTGTTGTTATTCTGTATCTCACTGATAAATACTTCAAATAAACCTACCATTAAAATTATAGACTGATCATTTCTTTGTCAGTGGGCAAACGTACAAAATCAGCAGGGGATCAAATACTTTTTTCAGTATTTTTTCAGCACAGTTAGTGAGTGCATTCATTTTCATACAGGTGGACTTTATTTAGCTCATTATGTGACTACTGAAGGTAATTGGTTGCACCAGATCTTATTTAGGGGCTTCATAGCAAAGGGGGTGAATACATATGCACGCACAGCTTTTCTGTTATTTATCTTTTTGACTTTTTTGAAACAAGTTATTTTTTTCATTTCACTTCACCAATTTGGACTATTTTGTGTATGTCCATTACATGAAATCCAAATAAAAATCAATTTAAATGACAGGTTGTAATGCAACAAAATAGGAAAAATGCCAAGGGGGATGAATACTTTTGCAAGGCACTGTACCCAGCATGCGAAAGAGCTGCAAGAGTTGTGACCCGTTTTTGTTGGTTATGTTGTCGTAGTTGTGCAGTAGGATCCCACAATGCATTGTGGGTGGCATATGGGGGAAGGAATGCTGTTACCTCCAGGTACACTACCGTTCAAAAGTTTGGGGTCACTTAGAAATGTCCTGGAATTTGGGAGAAATGTTGTCAGTAGTTTATAGAATAAAACAAAAATGTTAATTTTACCGAAACACATACATATAAATAGTAAATCCAGAGAAACTGATAATTTTGCAGTGGTCCCTTAATTTTTTCCAGAGCTGTATATATACACTACCGTTCAAAAGTTTGGGGTCACTTAGAAATTTACTTGTTTTCGAAAGAAAAGCAAATATTTTTGTCCATTAAAATAACATCAAATTGATCAGAAATACAGTGTAGATATTGTTAATGTTGTAAATGGCCATTGTAGATGGAAACGGCTGATTTTTTATGGAATATCTACATAGGCGTACAGAGGACGATTATCAGCAACCATCAGTCCTGTGTTCCAATGGCATGTTGTGTTTGCTAATCGATGTTTATCATTATAAAAGGCTAATTGATCATTAGAAAACCATTTTGCAATTATGTTAGCACAGCTGAAAATAGTTGGGCTGATTATAGAAGCAATAAAACTGGCCTTCTTGAGACTAGTTGAGTATCTGGAGAATCAGCAATTGTGGGTTCGATTACAGGCTCAAAATGGCCAGAAACAAAGAACTCTCTTCTGAAACTCGTCAATCTATTCTTGTTCTGAGAAATGAAGGCTACTCCCTTCACAGAACAGCGCAAACTGGCTCTAACCAGAATAGAAAGAGGAGTGGGAGGCCCCGGTGCACAACTGAGCAAGAGAACAAATACCTTAGAGTGTCTAGTTTGAGAAACAGACACCTGACAGGTCCTCAACTGGCAGCTTCATTAAATAGTACCCGCAAAACACCAGTCTCAACGTCAACAGTGAAGAGGCGACTCCGGGATGCTGACCTTCTAGGCAGAGTTGCAAAGAAAAATGCATAACTCAGACTGGCCAATAAAAAGAAAAGATTAAGATGGGCAAAATTATAAAGTGTTATGGACAGACTAATCGAAGTTTGAGGTGTTCGGATCACAAAGAAGAACATTTGTGAGACGCAGACCAAATGAAAAGATGCTGGAGGAGTGCTTGATGCCATCTGTCAAGCATGGTGGAGGCAATGTGATGGTCTGGGGGTGCTTTGGTGGTGGTAAAGTGGGAGATTTGAACAGGGTAAAAGGGATCTTGAAGAAGGAAGGCTATCACTCCATTTTGCAACGCCATACCATACCCTGTGGACGGCGCTTGATTGGAGCCAATTTCCTCCTACAACAGGACAGTGACCCAAACTATGCAATAACTATTTAGGGAAGAAGCAGTCAGCTGGTATTCTGTCTATAATGGAGTGGCCAGCACAGTCACCGGATCTCAACCCTATTGAGCTGTTGTGGGAGCAGATCATTTCCTTTTGAATTTCTAGACAAATGTAACATTTTCCTGTTTTGATTAATTTAATAGAATTTAGGTCTGCTCTATAGCAAATTAGCATACCACCTGAGTCCCTTCCCTGTTTCACACCTGGTAGTTTGGTGGATGGGACTACCAGCTATCTGTAACCTAGAGGGCAATCAGTGGGTCCATCTGCTCTATACCATGTTTCTTGTAGGATGACAACGTCTATATTTCTGATTTATTTGGTGAAGTCCAGGTTCCTGCTCTTTAGGCCAAAGGCAGATGACCTCAGGCCTTGGATATTCCAGGATGAGATAGTGAAGGCTTTGTGCTCCATAAAGTGTCCAATGTTGTTAGTCGTGTAGTTTGGCCTTCAATCTGGTAATGAATGGAGTGGCTGTTGAACAAGTTGAGGGGACTAAATTACTTGGCGTTACCTTAGATTGTAAACTATCATGGTCAATACATATATATTAAATGGTTGTAAAGATAGGGAAAAGTCTGTCCGTAATAAAGAGATGCTCTGCTTTTTTGACACCAAACTCAAAAAAGCAAGTTCTGCAGGCTCTGGTTTTGTCTAATCTTGATCATTGTCCAGTCGTGTGGTCCAGTGCTGCAAGGAAAGACCTAGTTAAGCTGCAGCTGGCCCAGAACAGAGCGGCACGTCTGGCTCTTCATTGTAATCAGAGGGCTGATATAAATACTATGCATGCCCGTCTCTCTTGGATAAGAGTTGAGGAGAGACTGACTGCATCACTTATTTTTATAAGAATCATTAATGTGTTGAAAATCCCAAATTGTTTGCATAGTCAACTTACACACAGCTCTGACACACACACTTACCCCACCAGACATTGCTACCAGGGGTCTTTTCACAGTCCCCAAATCCAGAACAAATTCAAGAAAGAGTGCAGTATTATATAGAGCCATTATTGCATGGAACACTGTTCCATCTCATATTGCTCAAATAAACAGCAAACCTGGTTTCAAAGAACAGATAAAGCAACACTTCACGGCACAACACCTCTCCTCTATTTGACCTAGATATTTTGTGTGTATGTATTGATATGTAGGCTATGTGTGACTTCAAAAAAAAAAAGAATGTAGTTCTGTCCTTGAGCTGTTCTTGTCTATTAATGTTCTGTATTATGTCATGTTTCATGTTTTGTGTGGACCCCAGGAAGAGTAGCTGCTGCTTTTGCAACATCTAATGGGGATCCTAATAAAATACCAAAATACCAGTAAGTGTGAGCAGAGCCTGCTGAGCATCTGGTACATGCCATTGGCTTGGGCTGGTGTAAGAGTGAGGGTTGGGCCTGTTTGCCTGCTCACGGCCTGGGCGTATGTGTGACTTTCATGTTGAGGCCCTCTTTGTGGGAGTGGGGGGCATGGGGTGGGCAGGAGGGGCATAGGTCTGATCTGAGGGTGCCTAAATGGGGTGTGGGCATGGTTGACTTGAGGGGATGTTGATTGGTTGGGGTGGGGGTGTGGATGTGGCTGGTGGTGCTGTAGTCAGGATGTACACTACGAGACAAAAGTTTGGACACACCTACTCATTCAAGGGTTTTTCTTTATTTTTACTATTTTTACATTGTAGAATAATAGTGAAGACATCAAAACTATGAAATAACACATATGGAATCATGTAGTAACCAAAAAAGTGTTAAACAAATCAAAATATATGTTATATTTGAGATTGTTCAAACAGCCACCATTTGCCTTGATGACAGCTTTGCACACTCTTGGCATTCTCTCAACCAGCTTCATGAGGTAGTCACCTGGAATGCATTTCAATTAACAGGTGTGCCTTGTTAAAAGTTCATTTGTGGAATTTCTTTCCTTCTTAAAGCATTTGAGCCAAATCAGTTGTGTTGTGACAAGGTAGGGCTGGTATACAGAAGATAGTCCTATTTGGTAAAAGACCAAGTCCATATTATGGCAAGAACAGCTCAAATAAGCAAAGAGAAACGACAGTCCATTATTACTTGAAGACATGAAGGTCAGTCAATATGGAAAAATATCAATGCTTCACAGAGTTCAAGTCAAAGACACATCTCAACATCAACTGTTCAGAGGGAACTGTGTGAATCAGGCCTTCATGGTCAAATTGCTACAAAGAAACCACTACTAAAGGACACCAATAAGAAGAAGACATCTGCTTGGGCTTAGAAACACGAGCAATGGACATTAGACCGGTGGAAATTTGTCCTTTGGTCTGGAGTCCAAATTGGAGATGTTTGGTTCCAACCGCTGTGTCTTTGTGAGACGCGGTGTGGGTGAACGGATGATCTCCGCATGTGTATTTCCCACCGTAAAGCATGGAGGAGGAGGTGTGATGGTGCTTTGCTGGTGACACTGTCTGTGATTTATTTAGAATGCAAGGCACACTTAACCAGCATGGCTACCACAGCATTCTGTAGCGATACTCCATCCCATCTGGTCTGGGAGAGTGTCTCGCTGGTCTGGGCGGGGTGTCTGTTGATCTGTTGCTCCTGTGTGAGGTGTTGGGTCTGCGGTTGAGGGCGATGTCCTTTAGGGTCCGGGCGAAGGTGGGCACTGCTGCCTTGTATAGGTGGACCTGGTCGTAAAGGCTGTTCAAGTCCAGGGTGGAGTGGTGGGCCAGGTAGACATTTGGTTTTGAGGCACAGTCACGGGAAATACTTGCGTTTACCCGCTGTATGGTAGCAGGGTGGAAGTCTTTTTGTGGTAGCAGGGTTGAGATAACCACTTGTGTGTTGGGGAAAGTAGAATAAGCTTTTTCTATCACTCCCTTGAGTGATGTGGCCACCCTTTCCTGCTGTGTTCTCAGGTCGTTTGTGCCAGTGTGTATTATTATGTGGCTGGGTGACCCTAGTTGGTCCTCAGACAGAAGGTTGAGGGCGCTGGGTGTTTGGACACCAGAGTTTTGGAAAAAATATATTTTCTTGTATATATTTCCCATTTCGGGGGGGGGGGGGGGGGTTCAGGAGGGCTATCAGGGTGGCTGACAGGGGGGGTGCTATCCCCTGGGCTTGGGGTTCTTCATTTGTCTGTCCTGCTGTGATGTCGAGGCTATGGTCAGGGTCTGAGGTGGGTTGTTCTGCTGGCTTCTCTGCGGGGGTGGCCAGCTCTCTAATGGGTTGTTCTCTGTCACCCGTCATCGTTCTCACCTTCTCCTCCAGCACTCTGAATCCTCTCCTCTAGTGCTCTGTTCTTCTCCTGCTCTTTCTCCTGTTGATGTTGTCTCACCACAGTCCAGAGTGCAGACATGTCTCTCTCCACCTCCAGCTCTCCGGGTCTGGGTGAGGGGGTGTTGTTGAGCTGGACTATTTTTTGTGCTGACTGGACTGTGTTCACCTGCTGTTCCAGCTCCACCTGCTTTACCTCCAGCTGGGTGAATGTATCGTTCATTTCAATGAGGGAGTAGTACTCTGTGCTGGGAGGTTCACTTTCTGCTTGGGGTTGCTCGTCTGTGGGGTTGTATAATGAGGAGGTCTGGTCTGACACGCTTGGGGTGGGGGTATCTTTATCAAGAGAGAGCTTATCCTGCTGAGCTATCTCTTTGGTTATATGAAAGTCCAGTTGAAACTGTTTGGGGTTGTTCCAGACTTATACAGGTTGACATTGGCTGACTCAGAGTCCTCGTTGTCTAGAATCCTGAGTTTCCACCCATCGCTAACACCCCCCCTCCCCCCTCTTAACAGAGGGCTAGTGTGTTAATATAGCGCTGCGCCATGCCAAGGGATGGTCTGTGTGGAAGATTAAGTTGCTTATGTTCCGATTTTTATAATAGTCAGCAAAAAGTGTCTCTTGATTTTCCACAAGCATCTTCGTTTTTGCATTCTTTTCATCCCTTCTCATTTATTACATCCAAAGGGGGGGGGCTAACTTAGCATTAAGTCCTCATAAGTATAATATATCATTAGTATATCAGTATTATTCTTCTTGACTTTAAAAGTAGCTTCAGACTAAACATTACTCACTCAGTTCCAGGTTGGATGATGTTTTCAGGTTTCTGTTGTTTGTTTGGCAGAGCATCTGCTAGCTTGGAAATAAGAATATTTGGTAGTAGGAATCCTTCCAGGTAATTTTGTCCAAAATCAGGTTTTGATTTGGAGTGAAAGTTATGTTTAGGAGGGTAGTGTCCTGTATATGTCCTTGCCGAAAAATCCAAGTGTATCTAACTCATCAGCTCTCGCTCTCTCTCAGACTGGCCTCAGCCTTGTCTCAGCCTGGCCTCAGCCTTGTCTCAGCCTTGTCTCAGCCTGGCCTCAGCCTTGTCTCAGCCTGGCCTCAGCCTTGTCTCAGACTGGCCTCAGCCTTGTCTCAGCCTGGCCTCCCCCTTGTCTCAGCCTGGCCTCCCCCTTGTCTCAGCCTGGCCTCCCCCTTGTCTCAGCCTGGCCTCCCCCTTGTCTCAGCCTGGCCTCAGCCTTGTCTCAGCCTGGCCTCAGCCTTGTCTCAGCCTGGCCTCCCTTTATTGTGCTGACTGTCCGCAGGACTGCTGCTGCAAACCACAGCGACAGGGGAAAGGAGAGGTGAAATGTTCCTTACTTTGACCCCGACATTTGAGGAAGATTGTGATGAGAGTTTGTTGAGTTTGTCATTACAATATATGACATCCACACATTTTAGTGGCTGACCCAGCCTGCCATTGCTGTCCTGTCAAACCCTCCAAGCTCCCTCTTCCTCTTCTGTCAGCCAGGCAGGTCTGAGTTGAGACATCCTTTAACCAGAGATTCTCCCCAGAGAGCTAGGTATTCTATCATCAGAATGGGGACAATGTGTTAATGTAGGGGACAAAGGGGCTATCGTGTGGCCCGCACTCCTCTCTGCATACAGCTGCGTGACTATGATCCCCGCCCAAATGAAATCCCCTGCGATGCCGGCCTATGGTGTGCCGGGATAATTGCCAGACGGGGTCCGATAAGCCCTTTGTAATGGAACTCACTCTCTATATCGCTCTCTAGAGAGAGAGAGCAGAGAGAGGAGAGGGATAGAGGCGACAGAGCAGCGGCGAGTTCGCTAGAGCGGAGAGAGCGATAGGAAGAGTAAGAGCTAGAGCTAGAGATTGAGCATCTACTCTCTCTCTCTCGCTTCCCTCTCCTCTTCCATTCTCTCGTCTCTCTATCTCTCTCGCTCTATCCTTCTCTCTTCTCTCTCTCTCTCTCTCTATATCTCTCTCTCTCTCTCTCTCTCTCTCTCTCTCTCTCTCTCTCTCTCTCTCTCTCTCTCTCGGATTCGATTGTGGGAAGACTGTTTGGATTTCGTGAAGTGGAGAGTGAAAGCACTCTGTGCGAGGAGGAGGAGGAGGAGGAGGTTATTTCTCTGTCTGTCTCTAGTAATATATCAGACAAGACTGCCCTGGATATTGTGGTAAATAGGTAATATGAGCAGCGAAGAGTAAAGAAGTTGGCAAAAAGCTATTTGACTTTAGGCCATTTCATGTAATTGCACACTACGGATAGTTTTAACACGTAGGCAACCATGAACTTTATATGTATTTTCTTTCCCCCATTCTAGACATGGTTTTGTCCTCAGCTGTCCTCACTCTAGTGCATGTCCTTCATTACCCTGTGACCTGGCATAGATCCAATCCTTCCATACAATCCTCTCCCAAAGCCTTTTGCATATGGTCCACTACAAGATCAACAATAAACAAATTATTATTCTTGACAGATTTATGGAATGGAAATTATATTAAGCACAGAGAATAAAGAAAACAATGTGATGAAATTGGATGTTTTAATACCTTGGATATTATCCTTTTGCTATACACACAAACTAGACTGTACATATATTAGAGATATTTTTCATGTGATTATCCCCCTAGACTCACAAAGATGATTCTTTAACGCCTGACCATATTTACAGAGTGTCAATGAGGTGACCGTTAAGACATTGTGTAGCTAGAATTAAATCATGCCAAATATAGTACAAATCTTTGAATTAGGAACAACAATAATGAGCTAAATAGTAAGTGAGGTAAATAATATATTCTTCAAAGGTTTACACTTCAGGCCTTTTGTTTTCTCTATGTCATGTCAGGATCAACATTCTATTTGCCCATTACATCTATTAGTGGCCTCTGGATGACCCCCCTCTGAGGTTAGGGGTCACTAGAAAGCAGGATTTAGCACCCTGTGAGACCTTCTCCTGAGGCTTAGGCCGGGGGCTGTAACTCAGCTAAAGGCCCGTCCAAGTGATAGAATAATCTATGGTTCTCTCTGACACGCCTCTGACTGGGTCTGGCACTGAGGGAACGAACAGATAAGGAATGAACCTATAGCAAGTGGTTTGTTCTTCACTCAGCGACAGATTGCTACGAGATTCTTCGGAGGATCGTGTCTGTCTCCCGGTGCACCTGTCTGTCTGTATATGAACCTGTCTGTCTGTATGTGAACCTGTCTGTCTGTATGTGAACCTGTCTGTCTCCTGGTGCACTTGTCTGTCTGTCTGTGAACCTGTCTGTCTGTCTGTGAACCTGTCTGTCTGTCTGTGAACCTGTCTGTCTCCTGGTGCACTTGTCTGTCTGTCTGTGAACCTGTCTGTCTGTCTGTGAACCTGTCTGTCTCCTGGTGCACTTGTCTGTCTGTCTGTGAACCTGTCTGTCTGTCTGTGAACCTGTCTGTCTGTCTGTGAACCTGTCTGTCTGTCTGTCTGTCTGTCTGTCTGTCTGTCTGTCTGTCTGTCTGTCTGTGAACCTGTCTGTCTGTATGTGAACCTGTCTGTCTGTCTGTGAACCTGTCTGTCTGTCTGTCTGTATGTGAACCTGTCTGTCTGTATGTGAACCTGTCTGTCTCCCGGTGCACCTGTCTGTCTGTCTGTCTGTCTGTGAACCTGTCTGTCTGTACGTGAACCTATCTGTCTGTACGTGAACCTGTCTGTCTGTATGTGAACCTGTCTGTCTGTAAGTGGGGGCAGGGATGTAGCTCAGTTGGTAGAGCATGGCGTTTGCAACGCCAGGGTTGTGGGTTTGATTCCCACGGGGGGCCAGTATGAAAAAAAATAATACAAAAAATAATGTATGCACTCACTAACTGTAAGTCGCTCTGGATAAGAGCGTCTGCTAAATGACTAAAATGTAAATGTAAATGTGAACCTGTCTGTCTGTGTATCTATTAAACCTTTTAAAATATAGAATGTGTTCTCCTTATCCTTCTATCCATCATTTACACCCCTTGGGCAAATTCACAATTCCTGACAGTCATCATGTGTCTAGACAGTAACTGATGATGGGGCAGTGTGGGGTATGAATGTCTTCTCCACAGGGTTTGCTTCTCTTGTTCAAACAGGGTTCCTAAACAAGGTGGCATACAGCACAACAGCTGTAGACCCCCCCCCCCACCCCAACACTCCCCTAAGACTCCCCCAACACTCCCCTAAGACCCCCCCAACACTCCCCTATAGACCCCCCAAAACTCCCTAAGACCCCCCCAAACACTCCCCTAGGACCCCCCCAACACTCCCCTAAGACCCCCCCAACACTCCCCTAAGACCCCCCCAACACTCCCCTAAGACCCTCCCAACACTCCCCTAAGACCCTCCCAACACTCCCCTAAGACCCCCCCAACACTCCCCCTAAGACACCCCCCCAACACTCCCCTAAGGACCCCCCCAACACTCCCCTAAGACCCCCCCAACACTCCCCTAAGACCCCCCCAACACTCCCCTAAGACCCTCCCAACACTCCCCTAAGGACCCCCCAACAACTCCCCTAAGACCCCCCAACACTCCCCTAAGACCCTCCCAACACTCCCCTAAGATCCCCCCAACACTCCCCAAAGACCCCCCCAACACTCCCCTAAGACCCCCAAACACTACCCTAAGACCCCCCACCCAACACTCCCCTAAGACCCCCCACCCCAACACTCCCCAAAGATCCCCCCAACACTCCCCAAAGACCCCCCCAACACTCCCCTAAGACCCCCCCAACACTCCCCTAAGACCCCCCCCAACACTCCCCTAAGACCCCCCCACCCCAACACTCCCCTAAGAAGGCTGCATTAACTCCTAATTGAACCCCTTATTCCAGGCTAAATAAACTCCTAATTGAACCCTTCAATACAGGCTGCATAAACCTCTATTGAACAACCTTATTCCAGGCTACTTAAACCCCTAATTGAACCCCTTATTCCAGGTTGAATTAACTCCTAATTGAACCCTTTAATTCCTGGAGGCATACAGCCCTAATTGAACAATGTGTCTGATAGAGTGAGAAAATGTCAAGGGAGAGAGAGAAGAAAATAAGTCACTCAGGCTGATGTAATGAGAACTTTATGATGCTGTGCCATGTGAGCCTATGGATATATGGTATTAGATTGTATACAGTAGATTCAGGATCTTAATTTGACCAGTTTCTCACAGCAGGGAAATAATCCTGCAGCAACAGGAAATGTGAATTGACATTTTAAAGTGGAAATTACAAACTTTAGAAGCCTTTTTAAACTGCGAATACACTACAAGTTAGCATTTCCCTGCCGTGTAGGGAAATTCCTGCAACAACAGGGTGATCAAATGAAGATCCTACATCTGTACCAATTGCCCAGCAACACTTCTAGCAGGGGCCTGTACAGTAATAGAATGATGTAATATGGGCTGCATAGTGGATGTAGGTATGGGAATATTCTTTATTCTGACAGATGCTGACAGCAGGTGAGATGACCTGCCTATTCTAATGCATGTGCAGGCAGGCCTGGCTACGTTAAGTTCTGAGCTCCGAGATAAATGAAAATACATGGTGTGTGTGTGTGTGTGTGTGTGTGTGTGGTGTCTGCTTCGCAATGAGACATAGGGCCATCAAGTTGGCTGAACCCAACTGGCAGCTCTAATCACTTCCCAGCCACCCCATCTAAGACAAAGGTATTTACATTTAAATAGTCCATTAGAATTCAATAGATGGAAAAAAAGTGATAAGCATTACAAGGAAAGCATTAGATTTCGCTGGGGGAGAATGCTAAGCCTGATTACACTATGCACAGCCCAAACTGGCTCACCTTCATAGAAGAAAATAGTACATTTACTTGGGTTGTATCATACTAAACCACTTCCCTTCCGCATTCACTTCTCCTTCTGAAAAATGAAAATCACTTTCTGAATCTATTCATTTCCTCTTAATAGATTTACAACAAAACTGGGATGTGAAAAATGAAGAGACCCCCCCCCCCACACACACACCCTCCCCAAACACCTGAAGATTGATCATGGCCTTTTCCCTCACAGCGAGAAATGAAACGTCTCCAGTGGTTCTACTAAAACTAGAGGGTCTGTCCTTTCCTCCCAGGCTTCACCCCCACCAGGCTGCTAGAATGGACTGACAGGTGGGGGTCTCACCCCCCACTCCCTGACACTTCCCCTCATCCGCTCTGACTGAGCCTTTTAAAAACCAAATGGACCTATATGATTCTTTACCAGTGTGCGTGTGTGTGTGTGTGTGTGTGTGTGTGTGTGTGTGTGTGTGTGCGTGCGTGTGTGCGTGTGCGCGCGCGTGTGTGTGTGTGTGTCTGATGCTGCAGATAGCCCATTGAGAGCTGCAGGCCTCCTCTGGTGTCCTCTGGGTCAGACAGAGGGCAGAAATGTGAGGACAGAGAGGCTGCACTGGGGGGCGGTAAGATCTGAATGGCTGCCGCTGGTTGCAAAGTGCCTTGGAAAATGGTGAGGCGCTGTGCTTGCCATGTCAGAGACCACAGGGAGAGGAAGGAAGGAAGGAAGGAAGGAAGGAAGGAAGGAAGGAAGGAAGGAAGGAAGGAAGGAAGGAAGGAAGGAAGGAAGGAAGGAAGGAAGGAAGGAAGGAAGGAAGGAAGGAAGGAAGGAAGGAAGGGCAAAAACAACAACGTTAGTCTGATTTATAACCAATAGTAGGAAGGAAGGAAGGAAGGAAGGAAGGAAGGAAGGAAGGAAGGAAGGAAGGAAGGAAGGAAGGAAGGAAGGAAGGAAGGAAGGAAGGAAGGAAGGGCAAAAACAACAACGTTAGTCTGATTTATAACCAGTAGTAGGACTGTATAGGTTAACAATAATAGTGTTGCTTCAGCTTTGACTGACTGTGCAATCAAATAACCACACTTTTTTTTTACATTGAATGAGACATTTTCTAATAGGACATAGCACTGTGAATCTAAAGGATAAATCTAGTTATCCCTGGTATGTCAAGTTGCTGCAAGAGTTAGAGAGTATTCACGCCATGAACAGCACAGCAAAGTGTTTTGGGGAAGTTGGAGTTTAGTTATTAATGGACTCGTCTAGACATATTCCCTCACCTCTACTGTAGATATACAACATCATGTATTCTACTGTAGATTTACAACATCATGTGTTCTACTGTAGATTTACAACATCATGTGTTCTACTGTAGATTTACAACATCGTGTGTTCTACTGTAGATTTACAACATCATGTGTTCTACTGTAGATTTACAACATCGTGTGTTCTACTGTAGATTTACAACATCATGTGTTCTACTGTAGATTTACAACATCATGTGTTCTACTGTAGATTTACAACATAGTGTGTTCTACTGTAGATTTACAACATCATGTGTTCTACTGTAGATTTACAACATCATGTTTTCTACTGTAGATTTACAACATCATGTGTTCTACTGTAGATTTACAACATCATGTGTTCTACTGTAGATTTACAACACCATGTGTTCTACTGTAGATTTACAACATCATGTGTTCTACTGTAGATTTACAACATCATGTGTTCTACTGTAGATTTACAACATCATGTATTCTACTGTAGATTTACAACATCGTGTATTCTACTGTAGATTTACAACATCGTGTGTTCTACTGTAGATTTACAACATGTGTTCTACTGTAGATTCACAACATTATGTGTTCTACTGTAGATTTACAACAGTGTGTTCTACTGTAGATTTACAACATCATGTGTTCTACTGTAGATTTACAACATCATGTGTTCTACTGTAGATTTACAACATCATGTGTTCTACTGTAGATTTACAACATCATGTGTTCTACTGTAGATTTACAACATCATGTGTTCTACGGTAGATTTACAACATCATGTGTTCTACTGTAGATTTACAACATCATGTGTTCTACTGTAGATATACAACATCATTTGTTCTACTGTAAATTTACAACATAGAAGCAATAATGCCCCAGGGGGTGTGGCATTTGGCTAATATACCACGGCATAGGGCTGTCCTTAGCACGACGCAACGCGGAGTGCCTGGACACGGCCCTTAGCCGTGGTATATTAGCCATATATCACAAACCCCCCAAGGTGCCTTATTGCTATTATACCCCTGATATACGGTCTGATATACCACGGCTGTCAGCCAATCAGCATTCAGTGCTTGAACCACCCAGTTTATAAAGTGTGTTAGATCATCTACACGATTCTTTGCATCTTTAGGACAGAAACACACACAGACGCTCCCAATGTAACATGTACACTTAAACACACACTAACATAGACGTGCTCGTAACGTTTAACATCAAAAACGAAGCCACCAAGCCAGACGCTAACACAAAATACATTTCAACTGCCTAAATGCGCCCAGTACCGTGGAGGACTATAATGAGCCCATATCCAGAACTTAAATGGAGATTTGCTGTTTCAGGCCGATGCCAGAGTATGTTGCTTATATTATGAAAGACAGAGAATTGAAAAATGCTTTAGACTGCTTTCACAGTATACATGCGCGCGCACACGCACGCACGCACGCACGCACGCACGCACGCACGCACGCACGCACGCACGCACGCACGCACGCACGCACGCACGCACGCACGCACGCAGCACGCACGCACGCACGCACGCACGCACGCACGCACGCACGCACGCACGCACGCACGCACGCACGCACGCACGCACGCACGCACGCACGCACGCACGCACGCACGCACGCACGCACGCACGCACGCACGCACGCACGCACGCACGCACGCACGCACACACACACACACACACACACACACACACACACACACACACACACACACACACACACACACACACACAACACACACACACACACACACACACACACACACACACACTTCTTCAGGGGAGTTCTATAGGTCGGCTTGCAGAACCATATACAACACACTGTCTCCTAAAAATCTCCCAGTGCTTCAAACCAGTTTAATAAGACATTGAGTTATCTGCGCTCCAATGCATTACTGACCCGTTCTCTACTAGTTAGGAGACTAGAGGGATGACAGGGTGTCTTGTTCTCTACTAGTTAGGAGACTAGAGGGATGACAGGGTGTCTTGTTCTCTACTAGTTAGGAGACTAGAGGGATGACAGGGTGTCTTGTTCTCTACTAGTTAGGAGACTAGAGGTATGACAGGGTGTCTTGTTCTCTACTAGTTAGGAGACTAGAGGGATGACAGGGTGTCTTGTTCTCTACTAGTTAGGAGACTAGAGGGATGACAGGGTGTCTTGTTCTCTACTAGTTAGGAGACTAGAGGGATGACAGGGTGTCTTGTTCTCTACTAGTTAGGAGACTAGAGGGATGACAGGGTGTCTTGTTCTCTACTAGTTAGGAGGACTAGAGGGATGACAGGGTGTCTTGTTCTCTACTAGTTAGGAGACTAGAGGGATGACAGGGTGTCTTGTTCTCTACTAGTTAGGAGACTAGAGGGATGACAGGGTGTCTTGTTCTCTACTAGTTAGGAGACTAGAGGGTATGACAGGGTGTCTTGTTCTCTACTAGTTAGGAGACTAGAGGGATGACAGGGGTGTCTTGTTCTCTACTAGTTAGGAGACTAGAGGGATGACAGGGTGTCTTGTTCTCTACTAGTTAGGAGACTAGAGGGATGACAGGGTGTCTTGTTCTCTACTAGTTAGGAGACTAGAGGGATGACAGGGTGTCTTGTTCTCTACTAGTTAGGAGACTAGAGGGATGACAGGGTGTCTTGTTCTCTACTAGTTAGGAGACTAGAGGGATGACAGGGTGTCTTGTTCTCTACTAGTTAGGAGACTAGAGGGATGACAGGGTGTCTTGTTCTCTACTAGTTAGGAGACTAGAGGGATGACAGGGTGTCTTGTTCTCTACTAGTTAGGAGACTAGAGGTATGACAGGGTGTCTTGTTCTCTACTAGTTAGGAGACTAGAGGGATGACAGGGTGTCTTGTTCTCTGCTAGTTAGGAGACTAGAGGGATGACAGGGTGTCTTGTTCTCTACTAGTTAGGAGACTAGAGGGATGACAGGGTGTCTTGTTCTCTACTAGTTAGGAGACTAGAGGGATGACAGGGTGTCTTGTTCTCTACTAATTAGGAGACTAGAGGGATGACAGGGTATATATGATATTTTACGTTTGGTATTCTTAAATAAGATATAATTTTAGTTAAGGCAAAAACGAAAGGAGGGTGGTTTGTCGGGTGGATGGGTCGGTGTATAACGCGGACGCCTAGCAACCCAAAGGTTGCGTGTTCAAATCTCATAATGGACAACTTTAGCATTTTAGCTATTTAGCAACTTTGCAACTACTTAGCTACTTCTTTTTAGCTACTTTGCAACTATTTAGCATGTTAGCTAACCCTTCCCTAACTCTAACTCTAACCTTAACCCTTTAACCTAACTCCTAACCTGAACCATATTTTACGAATTGTAATTCGTAGCAAATCATACAAAATGGATTATGGACGTCCACAAATTAACACATACCATATGAAAAGTAGTCTGGGATGTATATAGTCTCCCGAGTGGCGCAGTGGTCTAAGGTGGTTCGAATCCAGGCTCTGTCGTAGTCGGCCGCGACCGGGAGACCCATGGGGCGGCGCGCACAATTGGCCCAGCGTCGTCCAGGGTAGGGGATGGATTTGGCCGGCAGGGGATGTAGCTCAGTTGGTAGAGCATGGCGTTGTTGTGGGTTCGATAAAATAATGTATGCACTAACTGTAAGTCGCTCTGGATAAGAGCGTCTGCTAAATGATGTAAATGTAATGTAAATGTACATACAGAATAATATGAAATGCTCTGAGACCAGGTTGAGTTAGGAGGAGAAAGGGATGAGAGAGTGTCATGGACTCACCCATGTAGACATGATGAGGAGGGACTGAGAGGTGGACTCACCCATGTAGACATGATGAGAGAGGGACTGAGAGGTGGACTCACCCATGTAGACATGATGAGAGAGGGACTGAGAGGTGGACTCACCCATGTAGACATGATGAGGAGGGACTGAGAGGTGGACTCACCCAAGTAGACATGTTGAGAGAGGGACTGAGAGGTGGACTCACCCAAGTAGACATGTTGAGAGAGGGACTGAGAGGTGGACTCACCCATGTAGACATGATGAGGAGGGAGTGAGAGGTGGACTCACCCCTGTAGACATGATGAGAGAGGGAGTGAGAGGTGGACTCACCCATGTAGACATGATGAGAGAGGGAGTGAGAGGTGGACTCACCCATGTAGACATGATGAGAGAGGGACTGAGAGGTGGACTCACCCATGTAGACATGATGAGAGAGGGACTGAGAGGTGGACTCACCCATGTAGACATGATGAGAGAGGGACTGAGAGGTGGACTCACCCAAGTAGACATGATGAGAGAGGGACTGAGAGTGGACTCACCCATGTAGACATGATGAGGAGGGAGTGAGAGGTGGACTCACCCATGTAGACATGATGAGAGAGGGACTGAGAGGTGGACTCACCCATGTAGACATGATGAGGAGGGACTGAGAGGTGGACTCACCCAAGTAGACATGTTGAGAGAGGGACTGAGAGGTGGACTCACCCATGTAGACATGATGAGAGAGGGACTGAGAGGTGGACTCACCCATGTAGACATGATGAGAGAGGGACTGAGAGGTGGACTCACCCATGTAGACATGATGAGAGAGGGACTGAGAGGTGGACTCAACCCAGTAGACATGTTGAGAGAGGGACTGAGAGGTGGACTCACCCAAGTAGACATGTTGAGAGAGGGACTGAGAGGTGGACTCACCAATGTAGACATGTTGAGAGAGGGACCTGAGGAGGTGGACTCACCCAAGTAGACATGTTGAGAGAGGGACTGAGAGGTGGACTCACCCATGTAGACATGTTGAGGAGGGATGAGAGGTGGACTCACCCATGTAGACATGATGAGGAGGGAGTGAGAGGTGGACTCACCCATGTAGACATGATGAGAGAGGGACTGAGAGGTGGACTCACCCATGTAGACATGATGAGAGGGACTGAGAGGTGGACTCACCCAAGTAGACATGTTGAGAGAGGGACTGAGAGGTGGACTCACCCATGTAGACATGATGAGAGAGGGACTGAGAGGTGGACTCACCCATGTAGACATGATGAGAGAGGGACTGAGAGGTGGACTCACCCATGTAGACATGATGAGAGAGGGACTGAGAGGTGGACTCACCCATGTAGACATGATGAGGAGGGAGTGAGAGGTGGACTCACCCATGTAGACATGATGAGAGAGGGACTGAGAGGTGGACTCACCCATGTAGACATGATGAGGAGGGAGTGAGAGGTGGACTCACCCATGTAGACATGATGAGAGAGGGACTCAGAGGTGGACTCACCCAAGTAGACATGTTGAGAGAGGGACTGAGAGGTGGACTCACCCATGTAGACATGATGAGGAGGGAGTGAGAGGTGGACTCATCCATGTAGACATGATGAGAGAGGGACTGAGCCAGTTTAGGGGAAGCAAGCTGATGAGTCTCTCCTCTGCATTACCCCAGAGCTCCATCTAGCCCCCAGCAGCACTCTTCTCTTCTAATGTACAGCAAAAGTCTGCCTAGTACAGCACATTGCAAGCAGAGACAGGCCTGCATAGAACAGCACATTGCAAGCAGAGACAGGCCTGCAGAGTACAGCACATTGCAAGCAGAGACGGGCCTGCATAGTACAACACATTGCAAGCAGAGACAGGCCTGCATAGAACAGCACATTGCAAGCAGAGACAGGCCTGCATAGTACAACACATTGCAAGCAGAGACAGGCCTGCATAGTACAACACATTGCAAGCAGAGACAGGCCTGCATAGTACAACACATTGCAAGCAGAGACAGGTCGTTCCAATAACATATGTATTAGATAGATATTCTAATGTTCTCCCTGAGTAATCACCGATGACACAAAGGTCAGATGATGACAATAAATAAGACAGAGCGAGAAATGCCGGCTTTTGAGATGGCTTTGAAAATATCTGAAATACAGTTTGTTTTCATGGATTATTAATGGAGAGAAATATTCTGGCGAACATCAGCAATATCCATTTGTATAAATACAAAAAAAAATGCATGCCTGTTCCACTGTATATCCAGGTGTAATTACGTTGTGTTTGTGTGTGCTTGGCTTTACAGGACAGTATCTTATGGTGTAGTCTAATTAATGTTAAATTGCGTCAATTCAAATCTGGTATAGGAACAAAAAAGAGGTCAATACACGTCTTCTAAAATAGACTAGTATTTTAATTAATGCAAACACTTGAATGGTAAATATGATGTTCGTATATACGGGCCCACTGAAAAACCACGCAGGGCTGTCAGAGAACTGAGCTATTGTTATAAGTTCTTCTTTAAATACTCTTCCTGCTGGGCCTGTCAGAGTAGAGGCTGGGTGTGGTTTAAACTTACCCAACCTATCGATGGCGCACAGGCTGGTCCCAGCCCCTTGGCGCTTCACTGTTGCCGGGCATTAGTTGTTATCTTTACAACTTGTCTCGAGTCAGCAACCTCAGACATAGTTTGTTCTTCTTCATTGTAGCAGTACACATGTCCTTGAGCGGTTTAACAGAGGCAGTGTGTGTGTGAGTCACAAGTCTGTCTCAGCCTACCCCCTAATGGTTCCTCACATTAATCACAGCTTGTTATGTTAAACAATCTATATCAGTACAGCACAAACCTATTATGTTTAATCATTAATGTATTATTTCTAAGCTAGGCATCACATCTAGTTGTAAGAAAATAGATCCCCACAATCCCCCTTTTCACACCCGCTGGGTGTGAACCCAAAATAAGAAATTTCAGGGAAATTTAGGATTCCCCCTTTTGACACCCACTAGGGTGTCACTCATTAAAATACAATACAAACAAAAAGAATCACACTTTTATTAATAGGCAATAATGATATTAAAAAGGCCTTCAGTCCTTCCATCTACACCTAACTTGTACTAGGTTGGCTACCAGCCACCCAGGAACTTCAAACCTTCACATAAGGAAAGACAAACATTCCCAATAGTTAAAATGGATTTATAAAACATAAAAACACAAACAGGGAATTTTGATTCCCCCTTTAGACACCCACTAGGGTGTCACTCCACCACCTCACCAATAGCAAACCAAGGGTCATCCTCAGTCAGCTTCATCTCAGTGTCTGCATCTCCTTCTTGAGCCCCTAGGAGGGGCATCATACCAGCCGTATGCACGACATATGTAACACACTTTCTCAGACAAGGAATTATACAGGCAGCACAGCACATCAAATAAAAACATAACGATTAGGGTCAGAAATCCAGTAACCGCCAATGATGCGAACTTACCAAACCACTCCCCCAACCAGGAGAACAGTCCGTTTCCATCCATTCCAGCCATGCTCTTCATTTCAGCTGATAGTTTATCTAAACCAACTAGGGCTTTAGAGATACTCCCGTCAGGACTGGTATTGTTAGGGATAAACGTACAACAATGGCTTACCATTCTATAGACACCACCCCTTTCTGCCTGATCTAGAGCCAACCTCTTTTTACTAAGTCATAAGAGTGAGATGGCGGATAATTGTTCAAAGATCCCTTCTGTTGCATCCCTAGTCTAGCCAATAAATCGTTGTTGGTCGTAACAGATATAATTAATCCAATCCACAATTTTGCTTGTCACCCATCAAAAGAACGTGGAAGTAAACCCTTCCCCTAATTGTTTCATAGCTCGGTATCCATCCGATACCCCCCTTGGTATCCCAATCGCATCCATCTAAATAGGGCTTTTCTCCTTCTTGTTAAAACTCCTCCTATATCTGTTTAATCCTTGGTTCCTGGTGACTAATTCTAACTAGCTGAACCAGTAGAACCAGGGCGCACGTATCTAGCCACCCCCCTTTGGAATTATCTGCCTTACACTGCCCTTTACTGGCACACGCCCACCACACATCGGTTACAGGGGCTGTAAGGTTCAGAATTCTCTCCTGTGCTTCCGAACTTAAGTCTGTCACATTACTACTATCTCCAATTGATAATTGGTGATGTCTTTGTTTTTCTTTACCCCCCATCTGGATGTTCAGTTCCCCTCGGTCTCATATCCCCGTCCCCAAGTGTTTTTAAACACCTGAGTCTAGGAACAATCCGCCGTGGGGGCCGAACACGAATATAATAGGATTTTATAATCCCAAGTTGCTTATTGACATGTACCCCACCCGTTGGCTACGTCCCTAACCCTTATTCTGAATCCGACAGTCTGCCCTTCTCTGACTCCCATTTTGTAGGCCACTCGTCCTTGACGGTCAGTATGTCGGGTCGCTTCTCTTCTCTTTTACTTCTTAACAATGGTAAGGGCATAGCACAATTGGTGGTGGTATCTTGACATATCAAGACCATTGCCGACACTATGATGCAACTCAAGTTATCCATATTCCCAAAAACCGCCAACCCTCTCCTGTCCTCAGTCTTTCTTCCTGGTATTGCCCCATACTCACACCCTGAGAACACACTACAGTGATGATAGGTCGGGGTAGGAGATCTTCGTTAACAGAGGTGATCCCCAGACCCTATTGGTGCAGTTCTTCTCTCTAACTCTGCGTTTGTTCAGTGGTGCTTGCATGTGTTCTTACCTTTTTGCAGTGGGGGTAACGTGGACCCAGGTTGCTCTTTCTGCTATTCTAATGGCAAAGGCAGTGACCAATATAACCTGATAGGGCCCTTCCCAACAGGCCTGCTTCCAGTTGTTCTTCTTTAGGGACTGGATGCTCACCAGTCACCTGGTTAGATAGAGTGGGTCACCTTCTCCTTTAGTTCACCTGTGGGGCACAAAACCTCTGACATACGGGTGTGGTTAATTACCTATCTTCACACGTGTTCAGCTCTCAGTTTCTATTTCTGACTGCATTCTCTTTCTAGACTGTATCTAAAAAAAATATTTTTTTTAAAGTATTTTGTCCTCTCCTTCGTATATATTTATTATTTAATCCTACCATCTACTATCATCCCCCTTTTGACACATGTTTTGCTCATGTCTTTTATGGCGGCTAAATTCAACTTTCATTCAGTTCAGAATCTATAGTAATCCAATTAATCAATCCCTTATCTTGTAAAAACACTCATGTTTAGTTCAAACTCTGTTCTACCCCGGCTCTCCCGGGCTTGACCTGAAGACTGATGGTTGGACATGACAGGTCCATACTTAAATCTTTCAAACCTAACACAAACCCCCTAAATTTAACATAACAACCCTTTATAACCATCATACTAGGTGTGTTGTTTTTTATTTGAAAAACCCAATTTGAAAAACAACAACCACAAATAGCCAGGCCCCACTTAATTTGGTAGCTCACTTTTATGACCTAAATACTGCCTAACTTCACTACTGCTCCCCCTAGCCCTGGGCAACATTCCAATGAGATAAGCTAATCTCTTTCTCCTGGTTATACATTTTGTTAACCTTCAATTACCATCAGTAATCTAAAGATGGTAGTACACACAAAACATGATACAGATATCCCCAGTCCTAACCCATCAATAATTGTTTGTATCAATCTAATTCCTCATAACTAATCCATAAAACCACTCAAAAGTCCTCGAGTATACAATTATTATTTAATTGATTACCCTAAATCTGCTACATGTGATCTCATCTCAAATGATCCATTATCAATTATTTGATCAACCCCCTAGGAAAATCTGTCTCCCCTTCTATTGTTCCTGTCCCCTCTGTAAATGTCATATTTCATTTTTTTGCCAATACAATCACGGTTACATCAAATGTTCCCTCCTTTGGCAATTTAGTTACTATCTCTCTGGTCCTTTTTCTCATTTGTTAGAGATATTACCAATATCTTCACTATTTTATGGGAACCTTCTCTTCATGATTGCTATTGGTGATCCTGCCATCTCTACTTCTGGTGTGGTCTAATGTCTATATTAGGGTGGAAGGTAAATTATTCCTGTTGTGTTTTTCAGCTAAATGTTTTATATCCCTCAGTTAATGGTATTTTCTACCTAATATATCTTCATACTCTTCTTTCCCTAAATGAGATTGAATCCCTTGCCTTTCCTCTACTATCCTTCTATCATTACTGGATCAATGATAATAACTGTAATAACTATTAATAATAATTGTAATAACTATTTCACATTAAATTGTGCCTTTTTCTGATAATGTTATAATTGTAGCCTATTGCATTACTTTAGTTTAAAATATAAGTTTGTTTATTTAACAAATCTAGAACCCACTATAGGTTGGTGCTATTCCCTCAGCATAATAGCTAAAGCTACTTGCATCCCCTGGTCCCCGTAACGAAAATAAATTATCGTTCTAGAATTCACCAACTATTTGCATACACCACTGGTGTTAAGCAACCTATCGAATAAAGTAATAACAATTAGAATTTCTCAAAGCACTGCCTTCCAGTCAAGTATTTAGAGCTCTACTTGAAATCTTACAGCTCAATCTAACTCCCTGGACTGTCTCTATATATATATATATTTTTTTTCTCGCGCTAACCAGAGCCATAAATTATTCTCCTTTGTCCTCAACTCAATTTTCACAGCTCTATCGCCATTTCAGTTCGCTATTCAATTTCTTTAACTGTTCTCTCTGATTAGGCCCTAATTAATAAAACAAATACTTGCTATCGTTGATAAGCATACATTTAATGATATTCCTATCATTTGAACTATCTCTCACCCCTTCCCCTTGCTCCTTCCTACACAACGGGGGAGGCGCGGGGACCTTGTAACATATTTTCATAGATCTTTCTAGAATACTTCTACTTAAGCTATCTAATTCAACCTTTCACATTTCTCAATCCACGTAGTAATCTAGGTCTATAGCCCCAATGCGAAAGCTTTACCCAATGTCCCTACCTGGGTTCGAACCAGGGACCCTCTACATACATTGCCAGTCACCCCACACATTCCGCGATCCTTTCAAAGTATATACTTCCAGTTCATAGAGCAAGTGACGTCACCAAATGAAAAACGCACTAGCTCTCACCTCATTCTAAGGTTGCTGGGGCCTCTTTCATTCCCCGCCAATAGATTAGGTAAGGCTATCAGTGGGTACTTGCCCCCTCCTACTCTCTCTCTCTCTGTCACTGCTTCTTCATGCTCTTCTCCCATGTCTATTAAATGTCCTCCGGGAGGAGAGGCTGCTCTACTTCCTTGTTTCCTTTCCTCACTCAGATCTCGCATGGTTTTCTCCATTTCTTTCAGCTGTTCCGCGCCTCTTCTCACTTCCTCTTCCTTTTTTCTTTGTCCTCTCTTTCCTGATTCTTCAGTTCTGTTTGGGTCAAACCCCCATCAAGCATCAGGCTTCCCCTGTCGCCGTCACCCGTCAGGCTCATACGACTTTCTTCTTCCTGTAATCTGGACATGTTCTCAACCCCGTCTCGTATAGCTCTTGATGCTTCTAGCAGTGCCCCTACCTCCTGTCTCCGATCGCCCAGATCGCAAGCCCTCACCCATTTTTCTCCTTCTTCCTCTTCTGGTCGTTTATGATATTCGACTTTCCCCACAATATCCAGTGTTGGAGCCATTAGCTTTGGTGCCTCGTATGGGTGTGGAGACGTAGGCAGTTCTGGGTATAATCTTGGTGGCGGTTCCATAGGAAACCTGGATCCTTCCTTCTTGTCCTGCTTCTCCTTATTGTTCTGTTTTTCTTCCCACATTTTCTTAAGTTTTCCCAACATTGCTAGTCCTATTCTTTCCTTCAGCCTTGCTTTTTCCATTGCTTCCTTGATTTTACCCCTTCTGGGTTCTCCTTCTTTCTTCCATTCCCCCTCTGTTTTCTGGGTTTTCCGCTTCAACGTTTCCAGTATTCTCCCTGGTTCGCCTCCTTCAGGCACTCCATCGGGGGATAGTATACAACCATCTTCTATCCATTCCTTATAGAATTTCTCTCCTCGCCTGCTCCATTCCTTCCCGTCCTTTCCTCCATTAGTTTCAAGTGTGGATTTTAGAACCTTCAATATTCTTTCCGCTTCTCCACTGGTAGTCATGTTTTTCGTTTTAATTTGTAATATTTGTCCGTTATTTAATTATTTAAAGTACGTCTATCTATTTATTTAAATCAAATTATTCCCACCTAATTAGTTAAAGTCGGTGCATATTTATATTTCAACGATAAACCAAATTATTTCAGTCTAATTATTTAACCAGTATTTTGCAGGGTCAAACATCAAACGTTAAATTAAATAATAAACCAAATTGCTTCAACTTAATTATTTAAAACCAGTATTATGCTATGCCAAACATCAAACATTAAATCAAATAATAAACCAAATTGCTTTAACATAATTATTTAAAACCAGTATTCTTACAGTGCCACACATCAAATGGTAAATCAAAAAGAATAACCCAAATTATTTCAATTATTTAACCAATGGTTGTTATGTCAAATCAAACGATAAACCATATTACTTCAATTTAATTATTTGAAACTAGTATTTGTTATGTCAAACATCAAACGTTAAAGTTCAGTTATATCAGTTCAAACGTTACAGTTTAGTCATACTAGTTATTCATTTTTTTTTACCTTTATATTCCCAATTTACTACTACTCCTTCCAACCTTGCCTCCTATTCCTCCCCCATCTACAAAATACTCAGCCGAACCTAGCCGTACCCTCGTAGTTACGGACCTCGCCCGTCGCTAGTATTGTATCTAAAATTTCCCGAACCTAGCCGTACCCTCGTAGTTACGGACCTCGCCGATAGCAATTACTAATTCAATTATTCCCTATATCCTCGAACCTAGCCGTACCCTCGTAGTTACGGACCTCGCCGAGAGATTTCAGTATTTTCCCCGAACCTAGCCGTACCCTCGTAGTTACGGACCTCGCCGGTAGAACAATACTCTATGGTACCATGGTTTAACATCACATTCACCACAGGTTTGCATGTCACAATATGGTGCTTATCTACTCATAATAATTCGTATAATAATTCATAATTTAGTTCACTTACATCAAACAGGTGTTTCACAAAATTAATTTGGATATAGCCAATGTGCAGAACTTTAGTTATATAACAATAGGTGTCTGCTTACCTGTTTTTAGTTGTCCGGACTCTTTGTGAAACACACTGTCCAACGACAGCGATGTCCAATCGGCCGGACAATACTCATGTCGAGGTCACCAATTGTTAAATTGCGTCAATTCAAATCTGGTATAGGAACAAAAAGAGGTCAATACACGTCTTCTAAAATAGACTAGTATTTTAATTAATGCAAACACTTGAAAATATCTGAAATACAGTTTGTTTTCATGGATTATTAATGGAGAGAAATATGCTGGCGAACATCAGCAATATCCATTTGTATAAATACAAAAAAAAAAATGCATGCCTGTTCCACTGTATATCCAGGTGTAATTACGTTGTGTTTGTGTGTGCTTGGCTTTACAGGACAGTATCTTATGGTGTAGTCTAATTAATGTTAAATTGCGTCAATTCAAATCTGGTATTGGAACAAAAAGAGGTCAATACACGTCTTCTAAAATAGACTAGTATTTTAATTAATGCAAACACTTGAATTGTAAATATGATGTTTGTATATACGGGCCCACTGAAAAACCACGCAGGGCTGTCAGAGAACTGAGCTATTGTTATAAGTTCTTCTTTAAATACTCTGACATAAATAGTTCCCGCTCCCTGCTGGGCCTGTCAGAGTAGAGGCTGGGTGTGGTTTAAACTTACCCAACCTATCGATGGCGCACAGGCTGGTCCCAGCCCCTTGGCGCTTCACTGTTGCCGGGCATTAGTTGTTATCTTTACAACTTGTCTCGAGTCAGCAACCTCAGACATAGTTTGTTCTTCTTCATTGTAGCAGAACACATGTCCTTGAGCGGTTTAACAAAGAGACAGTGTGTGTGTGAGTCACAAGCCTGTCTCAGCCTACCCCCTAACGGTTCCTCACATTAATCACAGCTTGTTATGTTAAACAATCTATATCAGTACAGCACAAACCTATTATGTTTAATAATTATTGTATTCTTTCTAAGCTAGGCATCACATATAGTTGTAAGAAAATAGATCCCTACATTAACAACTAATTTGCACTCTTTTAAACCATGGTAACAAGGTGCGTCCATATCCAGATATCAAGGAGGATTACTCGTTCCAGTACAAATACAATATACACCAAATAATGTGAATAACAATAAAATGAGCTGTGTTTAAAAGATAAGCTGTGGTCCTCTCTAGCTCAGTTGGTAGAGCATGGCGCTTTGGCGCTATTTCACTCATTAGGCTGTTAACCAATCACCATATCCATGACCATGTTTCAAAAGCCAATCATGTATAGCTTCTCATTATTTGGAAGAAGGACACAGCCTATAGCGTCGCACCCCTCCATCTTTCGAAAGTTGGAGGGGTAAAACGCTATTGGTTGACTAAGCCAACCACCTGGGGGAAAAAAAAGAGAAACTTCTAGACAGTGCACAATCGAGACAGAACTGTAGCTAGCTAGCTAGCTAACCAACCTTCTCTAACTTTCTCCTGGACTATCAGCTTTCACTACCACAAGGTAAGATTTAAAAAAATATTAATTATACTGCAATGGTGATGTTAACCAGAGCCAACGGGTTTTTCAACAGTAGAATTTAAATAGCAACCGCTAACTTGTGGCTATCAATAGTTGCTGCTTAGCTTAGCTGCCTTGCAAGCTAGCTAGCTAGCATGGCAACGGTACAGTAAAGTCGCAGTAGCTCTAGCATTCATTTTTGTAGGTAAGAGAACTGTCAAAGTTGGTGAGATCAAAAATATAATGTAATCTGCTAACGTTACCAAGGTTAAGTTATTGCCCATTTTAGTAAATGCTCTTCAGCTAGCTAAATTCATTAGCTATCTAGCTAACGTTCGCTATCAGTACAGTCACACATATAGTTTGGTAATGTTACAGTAGCATTCACTTTCAAAATGGTGAAGCTGTCAGTGTTAGTGTCACATGATTTTATTTTGACTAGATAGGTAGTTATATTATTATGCCAGCTAAGTTAGATAATGCTTTGATATCCAGGGGACGAACTTTGTTATAAACATGTCAAGCCACAGCTAACGTAACCTATATACCTATGTATTTGTTTATGAATTAAAATCAGTCAGTCCATGACATAGCCTAGCAGATATAGCCTAGCAGATATAGCCTAGCAGATATAGCCTAGCAGATATAGCCTAGCAGATATAGCCTAGCAGATATAGCCTAGCAGATATAGCCTAAGTTGACTAATTTGCCATGATGTTTGTTTAGCCTACTTGCTTGAATACTGACTAATTTTCCAATAGCACCATGTATTCTTATAGGCTGACTGTATTAGCCTAGTTTAATTTAGGTTCACATATGCATTGCTAATTGTTCTTGTGGTAGTGTGATACATTCATCCTGTTGGTTGCAGGTGTCTAAAAAATACCCATAAGCCCCATAAGGGAGTGGATGTCCTGCTTGCGGACATTTTCCACCACAGGGGTTTGGCCTGCCGATGCGGGCCAGCTCTGAGGCAGAAGAGGTGGCATGACCTCTTTCAGTAGGTATGTATTATGACGAGATAATGGCAAACCACGCATAGGACAATGACATTTGAACTTTGTGTTCATCTAGAAAACACACAGTATTACTAGAAATACCTGTCATTTAAATGTAGGCCTTTACTACTAACGAACAGCAACTTTATTCTAATATTTGGCCATCAACTTGTCATGGCATATTGTGACAAAGAGAGAATACACAGCGTCAAAGTCCCAAGCTGTGATATTGTCAACCAATCACAACAGGTTAAGGAAAGTTCCAGAAAGAGCTCTTGTCAACCAATCACAACACGTTAAGGAAAGTTCCAGAAAGAGCTCTTGTCAACCAATCACAACAGGTTAAGGAAAGTTCCAGAAAGAGCTCTTGTCAACCAATCACAACAGGTTAAGGAAAGTTCCAGAAAGAGCTCTTGTCAACCAATCACAACAGGTTAAGGAAAGTTCCAGAAAGAGCTGGAGTTCATCATCCCCTGACTCCCAGTTTCGGGTGTTGGGGGATGGGTAGTGGGGTGAGCTGCTTGAGAGTGCTGTGAGAGCAGGGGATTTTCTAACACAGGCTTCATCATGTTTTGTTACACGTAGGGAATTGTCCAATGCAGGTCCGTGGACAACTCTGCTCGGGGGGGGGGGGCTTCAGAGATGTGTCTGTGGATTTCACCCCTAGGAGGTGAATATGATCAATCTTACAGGCTAAGACAGCATGTATTCTCTTTACTGATTGACTGAAATGAGACACCATACTGTAGTGTCGTCTCTGTACTGTAGTGTTGTCTCTGTACTGTAGTGTTGTCTCTGTACTGTAGTGTCGTCTCTGTACTGTTGTGTCGTCTCTGTATTTCCCACCTATATCTGAAGCAAGTCTCTACCTGTGGACCTGCTGGGCCAGCACCTATATTTGAAGCAGGTCTCTAACAGTGGACCTGCTGGGCCAGCACCTATATTTGAAGCAGGTCTCTACCAGTGGAGATGCTGGGCCAGCACCTATATTTGAAGCAGGTCTCTACCAGTGGACCTGCTGGGCCAGCACCTATATTTGAGGCAGGTCTCTACCAGTGGACCTGCTGGGCCAGCACCTATATTTGAAGCAGGTCTCTACCAGTGGACCTGCTGGGCCAGCACCTATATTTGAAGCAGGTCTCTACCAGTGGACCTGCTGGGCCAGCACCTATATCTGAAGCAGGTCTCTACCAGTGGACCTGCTGGGCCAGCACCTATATTTGAAGCAGGTCTCTACCAGTGGACATGCTGGGCCAGCACCTACAGCTCTGCCAACGCCTGGGTCTGGGTCTGGGTCTGTTGTTCAGACTCATTGTTGTCAATCATAAATATTTCATTTTTTGTCACATTATTTTACCTCAACTACTATGGCTCTGCTGCCATGATAGAACATGGATTCAGATCATCCTTTTGACAGGTGACTTGGTTTCCTCCTTTGTTCATTGTGACTATTAGGTTTTTCTCTCTTTTGCAGTTCAATAAGCAAAGGTTTTGGGGGCCCTCGTGTCTGCAGCAAGACCAAACCTTAACTTGGCAAGAAGCTTGCTCAGGTAAATAAAATACAGGCTAACCTGTCAAAAGTGTGGTTTGTATTGATCTGTTTTCATAACAGTATAACCTTCAATAATCTTAATGCAACTACATTTCATATTATTCTGTATGTAAATCTGTGACATTCCATTTTGTATGATATGTTACGTTTCATATGGTATGTGTTAATTTGTGGATGTCCAAAACCCATTTCGTATGATAGTTTAAAAATTACAATTAGTATTATATGTTACGAATTTAATAAAGTAGAATATGTTACGAATTAGCAAAATGTACAATGTGTTACGAATTCGCAAAACGTATGATATGTTATGAATTCTAGCTAGGTGGCTAGGTTGCTAATGTTGGCTAGCTGGCTAATGTTAGCTAGGCTAGGGGTTAGGGTTAGGGTTAAGTTTAGGAGTTAGGTTAAAAGGGTTAAGGTTAGGGTTAGGGGAAGGGTTAGCTGAAAGGGTTAAGGTTAGGGGAAGGGTTATCTAACATGCTAAGTAGTTGCAAAGTAGCTAAAAAGTTATCCATGTGGGGCTTGCCGAGTGGCGCAGGGGTCTAAGGCACTGCATCGCAATGCTTGAGGCTTCACTACAAACCCGGGTTCGATCCCGGGCTGTGTCGCAGCCGGCAGCGACCAGGAGTCCATGAGGCGGCGCATAATTGGCCCAGCGTTGTCCGGGTTAGGGGAGGGTTTGGCCGGCCAGGATGTCCTTTTCCCATCGCGCTCTAGCGACTCCTGTGGCAGGCTGGGCGCATGCATGCTGACACGGTCACCAGTTGTACGGTGTTTCCTCCGACAAGTTGGCAGGGTCGTGTTTTGGAGGATGCATGGCTCTCAACCTTCGCCTCTCCAGAGTCCGTACAGGTGTTGCAGCGATGGGACAAGACTGTAACTATCAACTGGATATCATGAAAAAGGGGTTCAAAAACAATTCCATGAGTTTCGATCTTGCAACCTTTGGGTTGCTAGACGTTCGTGTTATATGCCAACCCATCCACCCTCCTTTAGTTTTTGCCTTAAGTAACCATCTGTCTTATGTAACCATACCAAACGTAACATATCATACTAATTTCAGTGTCCCGGATTTACCTTTACTATGTTACTATACTATGTTACTACCACCCTTGCACCGGCCTCTGTGAGTTCCTCAACAATTCCTCTGGCCTCTGTGAGTTCCTCAACAATTCCTCTGGCCTCTGAAATCCTCAACAATTGTTCTGGCCTCTGTGAGTTCCTCAACAATTCCTCTGGCCTCTGTGAGTTCCTCAACAATTATTCTGGCCTCTGTGAGTTCCTCAACAATTCCTCTGGCCTCTGTGAGTTCCTCAACAATTCCTCTGGCCTCTGTGAGTTCCTCAACAATTATTCTGGCCTCTGTGAGTTCCTCAACAATTATTCTGGCCTCTGTGAGTTCCACAACAATTCCTCTGGCCTCTGTGAGTTCCTCAACAATTCCTCTGGCCTCTGTGAGTTCCTCAACAATTCCTCTGGCCTCTGAGTTCCTCAACAATTTTTCTGGCCTCTGTGAGTTCCTCAACAATTTCTCTGGCCTCTGTGAGTTCCTCAACAATTCCTCTGGCCTCTGTGAGTTCCTCAACAATTCCTCTGGCCTCTGTGAGTTCCTCAACAATTCCTCTGGCCTCTGTGAGTTCCACAACAATTCCTCTGGCCTCTGTGAGTTCCTAAACAATTCCTCTGGCCTCTGTGAGTTCCTCAACAATTCCTCTGGCCTCTGTGAGTTCCTCAACAATTATTCTGGCCTCTGTGAGTTCCTCAACAATTCCTCTGGCCTCTGTGAGTTCCTAAACAATTCATCTGGCCTCTGTGAGTTCCTGAACAATTCCTCTGGCCTCTGTGAGTGCCCCCACCCCTACGCAGTGTCTGCAGGTGCCCCAATCCCTGTACCGCTGTCTGTAAGTGGCATTTTACCTACAACATCATACACTGTTGTCATTTTAGAACTAATACCTACAACTTACATCCATCGAATCATGATGGAGAAAAACTATTGTGTGTCATGTTTAAAAATATCTCACGACCGTATTGTCGGTATTCATATTACTTTTATTTCCTTTATCATTTCAGCATGATGTGCTTAGGAAGCCTGTTTGGGTAAATATGATATAGTTTTACCTGTCAAGTGCTTGTTTGATTAAATATATTTGTTTTAAATAATGTAGACCCTCATAATTATCATTTTAGGTTATATAATAATATTCTACCATTTCCACTTTCTCCTGGCCCCTCTGTGAAGACCACCACCTGGCCTTTCTCCCAGACCCGTCTGCTAGGGCCTCTGTGAAGACCACCACCTGGCCTTTCTCCCAGACCTGTCTGCTAGGGCCTCTGTGAAGACCACCACCTGGCCTTTCTCCCAGACCCCTCTGCTACAGCCTCTGTGAAGAACACCTGTCCTTTTTCCCAGACCCGTCTGCTACAGCCTCTGTGAAGACCACCACCTGGCCTTTCTCCCAGACCCCTCTGCTACAGCCTCTGTGAAGACCACCACCTGGCCTTTCTCCCAGACCCGTCTGCTAGGGCCTCTGTGAAGACCACCACCTGGCCTTTCTCCCAGACCCGTCTGCTAGGGCCTCTGTGAAGACCACCACCTGGCCTTTCTCCCAGACCCGTCTGCTAGGGCCTCTGTGAAGACCACCACCTGGCCTTTCTCCCAGACCCGTCTGCTACAGCCTCTGTGAAGACCACCACCTGGCCTTTCTCCCAGACCCGTCTGCTAGGGCCTCTGTGAAGACCACCACCTGGCCTTTCTCCCAGACCCGTCTGCTAGGGCCTCTGTGAAGACCACCACCTGGCCTTTCTCCCAGACCCGTCTGCTAGGGCCTCTGTGAAGACCACCACCTGGCCTTTCTCCCAGACCCGTCTGCTAGGGCCTCTGTGAAGACCACCACCTGGCCTTTCTCCCAGACCTGTCTGCTAGGGCCTCTGTGAAGACCACCACCTGGCCTTTCTCCCAGACCCGTCTGCTAGGGCCTCTGTGAAGACCACCACCTGGCCTTTCTCCCAGACCCCCCATGCTATAGCCTAGCCTCTAAATGCTCTCCTCTGCTATAGCCTCTGAGAGGAACCTCAGTACATAACACTGTCATTACTTAACTAATATCATTACATCCATTTAAAACATGGCAGAAACAAACTATGTGTCAGTGTTTTGATTAGATGAAGATATTGTGAGTAATCATATGAATCTATTCAGGACTACCTGCTCAGGCAGACTGTGAAGGCATTGCAGGACATGAACCCTGCCTCGGAGGAGACTGATTTTGAGGACTAGGCAATGGACCCCTCAGTTGGTAGTCTTCCAGAAGACTTCACCACTACCATTGCTGAATTCTCTGCTGCCAGCCCCACCCAGGCTGCTCCCACTGCAGTCCAACCTGCTGCCAGCCCCACCCAGGCTGCTCCCACTGCAGTCCAACCTGCTGCCAGCCCCACCCAGGCTGCTCCCACTGCAGTCCAACCTGCTGCCAGCCCCACCCAGGCTGCTCCCACTGCAGTCCAACCTGCTGCCAGCCCCACCCAGGCTGCTCCCACTGCAGTCCAACCTGCTGCCAGCCCCACCCAGGCTGCTCCCACTGCAGTCCAACCTGCTGCCAGCCCCACCAAGGCTGCTCCCACTGCAGTCCAACCTGCTGCCAGCCCCACCCAGGCTGCTCCCACTGCAGTCCAACCTGCTGCCAGCCCCACCCAGGCTGCTGCCAGCCCCACCCAGGCTGCTCCCACTACAGTCCAACCTGCTGCCAGCCCCACCCAGGCTGCTCCCACTACAGTCCAACCTGCTGCCAGCCCCACCCAGGCTGCTCCCACTACAGTCCAACCTGCTGCCAGCCCCACCCAGGCTGCTCCCACTACAGTCCAACCTGCTGCCAGCCCCACCCAGGCTGCTCCCACTGCAGTCCAACCTGCTGCCAGCCCCACCCAGGCTGCTCCCACTACAGTCCAACCTGCTTCACCCACAGCCCAGTCTGATGCCACCAGGACCTGGCCTGCTTCACCCACAGCCCAGTCTGCTGCCACCAGGACCTGGCCTGCTTCACCCACAGCCCAGTCTGCTGCCACCAGGACCTGGCCTGCTTCACCCACAGCCCAGTCTGCTGCCAGCCAATTCCACTTTTGCAAAAAAACTTGATTGGTTTGATAAGTGACACTGTGTCACTAGTTTCGAGCGTTAACCCGCAGTTGCTCTTGTGTTTCACAAGCCACTGCCTTCCTTCCCACTGGGCACACACTGGTTGTATTTCTGTCTGTAATAAAGTTGTTTTGTGGGGAAAAACTTGTTCTGATTGGCTGGGCCTGGCTCCCCAGTGGGTGGGCCTATGCCCTCCCAGGCCTACCCATGATGCCATGACGACGCCCCTGCCCAATCATGTGAAATAAATAGATTAGGGCCTAACTCATTTATTTCAATTGACTGATTTCCTTCTATGAACGGTAACTCAGTAAAATCATTGAAAAATCATTGAAAACTTTGTATTTTTGTTCAGTATATTAAAGTAATATACATTGATTATACCAAACAGTATGAACACCTTCCTAATATTGTCCTTAAACCACACGGAAAACTGTTGAGTATGAAAAACCCAGCAGCGTTGCAGTTCTTGACACAAACCGGTGCGCCTGGCACCTACTACCATACCCCGTTCAAAGGCACTTCAATCTTTTGACTTGCCCATTCACTCTCTCAATGATACAGATATACAATCAATGCCTCAATTGTCTCAAGGCTTAAACATCCTTATTTAACCTGTCTCCTCCCCTTCATCTACACTGATTGAAGTGGAATTAACAAGGGACATCAATAAGGGATCTCTCTCCCCTGCGTGTGTGGTGTTTGGGATTACGAGAGGCGTAGGACATCTCATCATCTGGGTCAATCTCCTGATGTGACCTGAACCAGATTCAGAGGTGATACAAAGTCACTTTAATCAGCTGTAATTAACCCGTCATGGCTAGATGGGATACAGTTTGTCAAATTGACATCAAAAGGTGAACATTATAGCATTTTAGATCAATCAATCAATCAATCAAATGTATGTATAAAGCCCTTTTTACATCAGCAGATGTCACAAAGTGCTATAAAGAAACACAGCCTAAAACCCCAAACAGCAAGCAAAGCACGGTGGCTAGGAAGAAACTTAGAGAGGAACCAGGCTCTGAGGGGTGGCCAGGCCTCTTCTGGCTGTGCCGGGTGGAGATTATAAGAGTACATGGCCATTAAGGCCAAATTGTTCTTCAAGATGTTCAAACGTTCATAGATGACCAGCAGGGTCAAATAATAACCACAGTGGTTGTAGAGGGTGCAACAGGTCAGTACCTCAGGAGTAAATGTCAGTTTGCTTTTCATAGCCGAGCATTCAGAGGTCGAGACAGCAGGTTCGGTAGAGAGAGAGAAAGAGTCGAAAACAGCAGGTCCGGGACAAGGTAGATAACCCTTTTCCTAATCTTAACCTAATTCTCCTAACTGCTACAGACATAAACTATATACCACCGTACTTAACCAGGAAGAGGAATATAGCCCGGCTCCACCAAGTGGATGCTCAATGGGTGGAAGGGTTGCGCATGTTGATGATGTCACAAGGCAGATGGTGGTCTGATTGGTCGATGGACTTGTTGGTCCAGGGACAACATATTAAACCAGGTTACATGTAAATTAGAATACAAGGTAGCAGTATTTAATCTAAACTGGTGTCTGAAAGTGTCAAAACGAAACAATCGTAACTCACATGAAGAAGAAGAAGATGATGATGATGATCATTTCAATAAACCTTCTTGTCAAATGTGCCTTAATCTAGAATTTGTTTGTGCTGCACATTTGACATTAATAATCAAGTAGTTACAAGCTTACGCCCCCGGATGATGCTTCATACATCCACCGACACAAAGACTAATTGAATTTGTGGCCACACAACATCACCCAATTTAGGGCAGATTCCTTAAATAATGTGAGTGGGTGATCTATCGAGTCAGCTTGTGAAAATGTAATCATCTTGAATGTCGGATATAATACAGCTTTTACTGTAATTCCTTAAATCCAAGAAATAGCCTTGTCACATAGCTGAAGCTTAGAGGAAGATTAAGCCCGTAAAGCTCTGAATACATTGAAACAATGTTGCAACCATCTCCAAATGAAAAATGTTTCTGCCTGCAAGCTATGCTGTCATTCCCCTGTATGGGGTTTGGATTAACTTTGGACAACAGGCGAATTCCAGAGATCCAACTGAGCGAGGCCAAAATCATTTTTTATCCTCCAGACATCACTGAGGGGACAGATAGGACAGTGAGTGTTTTACTGACTTCCGTATCACAGAAAGTATATCATTATTATCTTTCAAACTCTAACTTTCTGACATGAAATTTAAACTTGCGTATTCGTGGAATCCTCTGGGTACTGGACCTTGGGTCAAGGTTTGCGTGTTGAAAACAAATGCGAATTTCCCCTCTGTCTTTGACACGCAGAGCCAGTCCATGCCAGTGTGTGATTGTGTGTGTGTGTGTGTCTAGTGAGGAGTTGAGTTCGCACCAATAACCAGGGAAATAGATGAATGAATGTGTTACCCACAATCCCAGCCAGTCCCTTGACCGAGCCAGTTAGAGAAGAATCCTAACAAATCAATGGGCACTTGGCTGTAAAGTGCAGTTTGATGATCTGACAAAGATATGAATAACACACATTCATTAGTCAGTAGTGAAACAAACTCCATGTTATGAAAGCACTTATTGTAACACTGGAATTAGCTTGTTGTTGTTGTTGTTATGGTGAATTAATTGTATAGCATAAACAACAGAATAAAATTATTCATTAAGAACACATTGCACTACAGAATAATGTAATGATACAGAATGTGTAATGGTTTAGAATACAATGATATCAGTGGCAAGCTAACAAATTCCCTCACCTGTCTCTTTAACCAGTGTCATACCAACAGGTTTAATTAGGAAAATAAACCCTATTTTCCCTCTCTTATTGTTCTGTGAGTGTGATTGCTTGGTGGTAATATGTTAAAAACTAAAATAATTAAAAAGTCACCTTAGACATCTATTCTTCAACATACTATTTACCACCTCATGCAGTAATGACATTCCGTGTGGGGACTGGCAACTGCACTGCTGTGGCAGCAGCATTAGCAGGGGGCAATCTTTTACTGAAAGATTGGAAACCTTGTTACTGAAAAATTGGGTTTGCTTTCATCAACCGTTGCCCTTTTCTTTGTTTTTCATTTTTCAGATGGAGTCCGTGGGTGGGCTCTCTCTCTCTCTCTCTCTCTCCAAAATAGTCAAAGTTGGTGACGTGAAATGAAAAAAATAACTTGTTTAAAAAAATTCTAAAAAATAAATAACGTAAAAGTGGTGCGTGCATATGTATTCACCCCCTTTGCAATGAAGCCCCTAAATAAGATCTGGTGAAACCAATTACCTTCAGAAGTCACATAATTAGTTAAATAAAGTCCACCTGTGTGCAATCTAAGTCTCACATGATCTGTCATGTGATCTCAGTATATATACACCTGTTTTGAAAGGCCCCAGAGTCTGCAACACCACTAAGCAAGGGGCACCACCAAGCAAGAGGCACCATGAAGACCAAGGAGCTCTCCAAACAGGTCAGGGACACAGTTGTGGAGAAGTGCAGATCAGGGTTGGGTTATAAAAAAAATATCCGAAACTTTGAACATCCACGGAGCACCATTAAATCCATTATTTAAAAAATGGAAAGAATATGGCACCACAACAAACCTGCCAAGAGAGGGCCGCCCACCAAAACTCACGCCCCAGGCAAGGAGGGCATTTATCAGAGAGGCAACAAGAGACCATAGATAACCCTGAAGGAGCTGCAAAGATCCACAGCGGAGATTGGAGTTGTGATGTGTGTGATGAAAGGAGTCCGGCGGGTAATCCGTTTATTCCTTCGTTGACACACCACTGTCCTCAAATAGCGATCAACTAAAAACACAGGGGAAACTCTCATCCCTGGAAAATACACGGTAACGGCAGAATCCAATAATACATAGGCACAGGGTCTCACAAATAACAATCACCCACAAGGACAAGGGGGCAGAGGGAACACTTATACACGGACTAATGAGGGGATTAGAACCAGGTGTGTGTGATTGACAAGACAAGACAAATGTGATGATGATTGGGGCGGCAGTGGTGCAGTGGTTAGTAAGCCGGTGACGACGAACGCCGAAGCCTGCCCGAACAAGGAGGGGAGGCAGCCTCAGCCGAAGTCGTGACAGGAGTATCTGTCCATAGGACCACTTTAAGCCGTACACTCCACAGACCTGGGCTTTACGGAAGAGTGGCCAGAAAAAAGCCATTGCTTAAAGAAAGAAATAAGCAAACACGTTTGGTGTTCGCCAAAAGGCATGTGGGAGACTCCCCAAACATATGGAAGAAGGTACTCTGGTCAGATGAGACTAAAATTTAGCTTTTTGGCCATCAAGGAAAACGCTATGTCTGGCGCAAACCCAACACCTCTCATCATCCCGAGAACACCATCCCCACAGTGAAGCATGGTGGTGGCAGCATCATGCCGTGGGGATGTTTTTCATCGGCAGGGACTGGGAAACTGGTCAGAATTGACGGAATGATGGATGTAGCTAAATACAGGGAAATTCTTCAGGGAAACCTGTTTCAGTCTTCCAGAGATTTGAGACTGGGATGGAGGTTCACCTTCCAGCAGGACAATGACCCTAAGCATACTGCTAAAGCAACACTCAAGTGGTTTAAGGGGAAACATTTACATGTCTTGGAATGGCTTAGTCAAAGCCCAGACCTCAATCCAATTGAGAATCTGTGGTATGACTTAAAGATTGCTGTACACCAGTGGAACCCATCCAACTTGAAGGATCTGGAGCAGTTTTGCCTTGAAGAAAGGGCAAAAATCCCAGTGGCTAGATGTGCCAAGCTTATAAATAATAACATGCCATTTAGCTTTTATCCAAAGCGAATTACAGTCATGTGTGCATACATTTTTACGTATGGGTGGTCCCGGGGATCGAACCCACTACCCTGGCGTTACAAGCGCCATGCTCTACCAATTGAGCTACAGAGGACCACAGAGACATACCCCAAGATACTTGCAGCTGTAATTGCTGCAAAAGGTGACTCTACAAAGTATTGACTTTGGGGGGGTGAATAGTTATTCACGCTCAGGTTCTGTTTTTTTTGGGGTGTTATTTCTTGTTTGTTTCACAATAAATAATATTTTGCATCTTCAAAGTGGTAGGCATGTTGTGTAAATCAAATGATACGAACCCCCAAGAAATCCATTTTAATTCCAGGTTGTAAGGCAACAAAACAGGAAAAATGCCAAGGGGGGTGAATACTTTCACAAGCCACTGTACATATATACACATACACACATCATTGCATATATAATTATTATTATAATACCAGTGCCAATAAAATAAAGAATAGTTGTAAACAAATGAATTAGAATAGAATAAGATTGCAATTAAAATAAGTACAATGCAATCTGCAACCCCTTGTATGTATGTGTTTCTTGTATGTATGTGTTTCTTGTGTGTGTGTGTGTGTGTGTGTGTGTGTGTGTGTGTGTGTGTGTGTGTGTGTGTGTGTGTGTGTGTGTGAGTGTGTGTGAATTAAAAGGTCTGTCTATCTGTCTTGCCAGAGGTTACCTCAGAATATGTAGGCTGATGATCTGAATGATACATGGTGTGGACTGCATCATGTGGTGCACTTCTCTGAAGGACAGTGTTCTGCCCGACCCTAGAGTAGTGGTCAGTGCTGTGCTGGGCCGGGTCTAGTAGTATTGTGCTGTGATGGGACGGGTCTGGTAGAGCTGTGTTGCGATGGGCCGGGTCTAGTAGAGCTGTGTTGTGATGGGCCGAGTCTAGTAGAGCTGTGTTGTGATGGGGTCAAGTAGAGCTGTGTTGTGATGGGCCGAGTCTAGTAGAGCTGTGTTGTGATGGGGTCTAGTAGAGCTGTGTTGTGATGGGCCGGGTCTAGTAGAGCTGATGGTACGGGTCTGGTCGTGCTGTCCTGAGGCGGGTCCGGTCTGGTAAATCTGTGCTGTGTTGGGCCCGGTCTTGTAGAGTTGTGCTGTAATAAGCCGTGTCTGGCTCTTCTCTCCTGGGGATGGTGGGGGTACTGTTGTTTCAGAAGGTGGGGTGGGGGGGGGGGGGGGCTCTGTTGCTGGGGTGATGGGTGTGTGGGTCCCTGCCAAGTATTGAATCCTTAAGGTCCTTAGCAAAGGTTCTGATACTGTCCTGATCAGGATGTACATTATCGTATAAATGTTCACATGTCAGAGTGGGGTGGTGAGCCGTTCTGACGTTGAGCAGTGAGGCACAGTCCACAGTGATCTGTTGATTTATTTTGTCGATCAACTGTCCTGGGAAGTCTTTTCTTGGTAGGAGGGTGGACACAACTATATTGGTTGTTGGGAACATAGCCTGTGCCCGTTCTGCCACTCTTCTCACTGCCCCAGATACATTTTCACCTTTAGCACGAAGGTTGTTTGTGCCAGTGTGGATGATGATGTTGTCGGGGGTGTCAATCCTGGTCTGACTGAGTAGCTGCATTGCACTGTCAGTTGTAGGACACCAGCATTTATACACCTGGTGTCTAGGGAATAATCTTTCCTGGACTAAGAACTTCCCATTTGAATCAATAAGGCTTGCAGTTGTGGGTGATTGTCTGGGTGGAACAGACTAGGAGACTGTAGCAGACTGGGAGGCTCCCGAGTGGCGCAGTGGTCTAAGGCACTGCATCGCAGTGCTAGCTGTGCCACTAGAGATTCTGGTTCGAATCCAGGCTCTGTCGTAGCTGACCATGGGGCGGCGCACAATTGGTCCAGGGTAGGGGAGGGAATGGCTGGCAGGGATGTAGCTCAGTTGGTAGTTTGCAACGCCAGGGTTGTGGGTTCGATTCCCACGGGGGGCCAGTATTAAAAAAGAATGTATGCACTCACTAACTGTTAGTAGCTCTGGATAAGAGTGTCTGCTAAATGACTGAAATGTAAAATGGTGGCTGGTATTCTGACCTGGGCTGGAGCAGACTGGGAGGCTGGTAGGTTGACCTGGGCTGGAGCAGACTGGGAGGTTGACCTGGGCTGGAGCAGACTGGGAGGCTGGTAGGTTGACCTGGGCTGGATCACTGGGAGGCTGGTAGGTTGACCTGGGCTGGAGCAGACTGGGAGGCTGGTAGGTTGACCTGGGCTGGAGCAGACTGTGAGGCTGGTAGGTTGACCTGGGCTGGAGCAGACTGGGAGGCTAGTAGGTTGACCTGGGCTGGAGCAGACTGGGAGGTTGACCTGGGCTGGAGCAGACTGTGAGACTGGGAGGTTGACCTGGGCTGGAGCAGACTGGGAGGCTGGTAGGTTGACCTGGGCTGGATCACTGGGAGGCTGGTGCAGTGTAATCAGGCTGTGTGGTGGAGGCCATGCTGGTTATGCTGGTCTCAGGTTCTGCTTGTGTTGTACCAGGCTGGTGGACATGTTCTCTAGATGCAGAGGACATATTGACTATCTGCTGGTTGAGGGGGTCAACGTACCTCTCTCTTTGTTCTAGCTCCTTTCTTGCTGTGCTCAGATGGTCTCTGAGGTCATCATTTGTCTGACTCAGTTTGTCTGCGTTCTAATTTAGCAATAGATGCTCTGCTCTCCTCCCTGAACTGTTTAATATCTTATTTTAGTTTCTGGACAGTGTCCTCCTCTTGAAGCTTGTTCTCTCTGAGTTCTATGACCTCTGCTTCAACTAGAGAGAGGGTGTTGTGGAAACGTTGCATAGCAGGTGTTCTTGGTGTTGTAGGCATGTCCTTGGCTCTGTCTGCTGCAGGTGAGGTAGGTAGAGGGACACTGAGGGCTTCTTGCTGGGTCACAGAGACCGTTGGGGCCTGCTTTTCTCCAAACTTACTTTTTCCTCAGCTTCTGAGATGAGTTCAGCTTCTGCTTTTAGGGTAGCAAACATATTCTCAAAAGTCTGGAGGCTTGAATCATCAATACAGTTCCATAATTATATAAGTTTACTGTTTGATACGTGTTGCTCTGGTCAGCTTCTTCAAAAATGCTGATCTGACATCCTTGGCTGATGCCTCTCTTTTTTGAGAAAGGGAAATTGTTGCGAATAAACCTTTTCCATATGTACCCTCGTTTAGTATTAAATATTACATTTGCTCTTGTTTTGCAACTGGTAAGATCTGCAAACAGGCATTCATGGCTCTGTCCCATCATAAAACCTTTGAAACTGTTCTTGGGCGGCAGGTAGCTTAGTGGGTAAGAGCGTTGTGCCAGTAACCGAAAGGTCGCTGGTTCTAATCCCCGAGCCGACTAGGTGAAAAATCTGTCGATGTGCCCTTGAGCAAGGCACTTAACCCTAATTGCTCCTGTAAGTCGCTCTGGATAAGAGCGTCTGCTAAATGACTAAAATGTAATGTAAATGTTCTTAGCGTTCTCCGTCTGGATGTCTGCTGGGTAAGCAATTTCCATAGCAAAGCTGGTGATGTTGGCTACAATGTTGCAATAGAAGCCTACCTTTTCCAAAACAGTGTTGTTTCTTGTATTAGTGTCTCTAGTGTCTTTAGAGAACTGTTTTACTGTAGCTCAGTTGGTAGAGCATGGCGCTTGCAACGCCAGGGTTGTGGGTTCAATTCCCATGGGGGGCCAGTATGGAAAATGTATGCACTCTAACTGTAAGTCGCTCTGGATAAGAGCGTCTGCTAAATGACTAAAATGTTAATGTCCTTCTTTTGTCTTTCTAATGTTCTGTTGACCAACTGTGTTTTTATTAGCTCGCTAGCTTCTTCCAGGAGAGTCCCTAGCAACTGCTTAGCAACTGGTATACAATCCAGCTAGCTAAGATAACTGCACAATTGTATAAAAATATATACTTTTTCACAAGCCCATCGTCTTCATTTGTTGCTTGTTTTGTCTCTCATTCAGTCTTGCAGTTTTCTTCTTTTTTTTTCTCCAATGTACTTCACTCTAAAAACCATGTACATTTCAATATTTGTAGGAGGTAATTATTTTCAGCAGCTGCTGCTCAATTTGGAACTCTTCTCTCGCTCTCTCTCTCTCGCTCTCTCTCTCTCTCTCTAGCCCTACAAACAGAAACATAATGAGAGAGAGAGAGAGATAGAGGTGATTATCTTTGCCAGAGGAGATCAGGGTCTCATTTCTTTTTAAACTCATTGGGAAAGCAGATGGTCATACATCATATTCCACCAGGATAGAAAGCAGATTACTGTGACACCAGCTGAACCACAGCGCTAAACTTAGTTCGAGGACTTCTCTTCTCTCCACATGTGAAAACTTGAATAAAACTCTGAGACTAGTAAGATGGCTTCACACAAGGCCTCGGAATTAAGACAAGAAGAACAAGAACAGCAAAAGGGACAAAATTAAGCAAAATATTTCTAAAATAACAAGCTATACGAAATAGAGTTACATTGTGAGAAGAGAATAACTGAATGCAAATAATTTTTTTTCTTCTGTCAAAGTGTAGTAAAATTGCTATGACTTAAATTCAAACTGAATTTAATTATCGTTTAATACTAGTGTTGTGCATATAATATAGATGATAAATCCCTGTGAGCATGCGCTCAGTGTTGAGGGAGATGTACTGTGACCCTGCGACAGTTAAGCGCATATAACATGAGCTTATTTCATAATTAGCTCTTTGCTGCTGAATGCCTCCCCTCTAGAGACCTAATGTAACTTATTAGCTTACGTGTGTAAGTCGTTTAACATACTGGTCACACACATGGCAGTGTATATGTTTTTCACTTTTATGAAGTGAACAGTCAGGGCTGTCCCTAGCCTTTTCGGGGGCCCTGAGCGAGATTTGGTTATTTGGTGATTGGGTAACTTGGTGATGATTACTACAAGGTTTAGATAGCTGGCTAGACTACCTTACCTAGCAATCACATTTTTTTAGCTGACATTTAATGACTGACATAACAAGAGGAACACTGCTGATGTACAACCACATTTAGAAATGACACTTTGTGTATTCTACTATTCTAACTCTCAACGGGAAGTTGACATATTATCTCCCGAGTAGCGCAGTGGTCTAAGGCATCCTGGTTCGAATCCAGGCTCTGTCAGGGCCGGCCACGACTGGGAGACCCATGGGGCGGCGCACAATTGGCCCAGCGTCGTCCAGGGGAGGAGAATGCACTAACTGTAAGTCGCTCTTGATAAGAGCGTCTGCTAAATGACTAAAATGTAATATTATGTCTACCTCTGATAAGCTACCCAGGAAAGGGCTGAAAATAGCCCATATTAATAAATGTTGCCCTAGAAATAAGCTTAATGAAATCAATAACTTGCTAACATCAGATAGCATTCATAGATCAGCCATTTCTGAGACTCACTTAGATAATTCATTTGATGATACAGCAGTAGCAATACAAGGATATAACATTTATAGAAGGGACAGGAATGCTTATGGGGGAGGTGTTGCTGTATATATTCAGAGCCAAAAATGTAATTGATTACTTCATTGGCAAAGTGGGCAAACTTAGGGAGGAAATACCAACAACAAACAGTGAGCCATTGTATTCATGCATAAAAAAGAAAAGAAAAGCATTGTAGGTTTGAATTTTGTCAAGTTAGTGTGGGAGAGGTAGAATAATTATTGATATCGATCAATAATGACAAACCTCCTGGCATTGACAACTTAGATGGAAAGCTACTGAGGATGGTAGCTGACTCTATAGCCACTCCTATCTGTCCTATCTTTAATCTGAGCCTGAGAAGGTGTTTGTCCTCAGGCCTGGAGGACAAACATTAAAATTGAATGGCAGCATCTGCTGGTGAGGGTGGTAGCTCAGCTGGTAGAGCACGGCGCTTGTAACGCCAAGGTAGTGGGTTCGATCCCCGGGACCACCCATACACAAAAAAATGTATGCACGCATGACTGTAAGTCGCTTTGGATAAAAGCGTCTGCTAAATGGCATATTATATTATATATATATTATATAAGCCAAAGTCATTCTGCTACCCGGGTGGTATAGCCTACGTTCCAAAATGCGGTGGTTCGACGAGAACACAGACATTCTGCCAAGGCAGAGATGAGTGGGCGACACCGAGAGGCGCGCTGACAGCAGTGGACGCATACATTCTGGCCTAATGACAATCGGCAAATGTCATGTTCCGACAAAATAGTAAGTAAAGAAAATGTGGTTCTAGCCAGCACTTTCCTACAGCAACACTAAGCTGTCAGTGTATATGCCCTAGGCTAAACGTTCAGGTACTTTGGAGAGGTTGAAAAAAACACTTGGATATCCCCTGTATGACCCCTAACACCACCACAATGTTTGAGAGAGGTTGGTGTTGTGGACATTTTGTTTTTATAGTGAACAATAACTTTTAGGCACATCCAGTGTGCAAAAACAGTGCAATTACCACATTCGGACACGTTGGAGAGGCTGAAAAGGCCACTTGAATGTACCCTGGATACCCCATAACACCACCACAATGTTTGAGTGAGGTTGATATGGTAGAAATTGTGTTTTTACACTGACCAAGTAGCATTTATGGATTGCAAATATGTAATACCACTGGAATTATCTAATTTGCAGACACATGCCAGTTTGGAGAGGTTTAGGGACATTTGGAAACGTCCTGTGACCACACCTGACGCCACTTACTAAATCATCTGCCCATTTCTAGTTGTTAGTTCTATCAAACCCTTTTTTTCCCCCTTATATTGTTCACATTTTGTGGACGCCATCAGATGTGTTTCCAGCTCTGGTCATCAATAATTCACTTATAGCTTGTCAATGAAAGATGACTTTCAAAATAAAACAAATAAAAGAAACGGTTATTTTGTGTATGCTTGATCTTATGTAACTCCTATCTATCTTCTGATCATTTCCTCATCATCTCCCAGATGTCTTCTTTCCAAATATACCAAGTTTTTGCATGTCAGAATCATATAATTACACATAAATAGCAGTTACTTTTGGGTATGTCTATTTAGGCGGAAATCAACATTTTGCCATTATATTTAAGAGATTAATTAAACAGGCCCCTGAACGTTGGTACCTAAACGGGTAAACAAACTAAACCACAGTAGAGTCTCTCTCTCTCTCTCCCCCCCCCACCCCCTCCTCCCCAAATAGAACAGAATATCAGAAGGTTACCACATGATAAGTTGAAATGGGAAATGTGTCTTCCTTTGTGCCATTGTTCACAAGCAGCAAGCATCAACAATCCTAGGTTTATGATTTGAACTTATTTGTTCTTCAAAAACACATTCAGCTCTCATCTCGGTCTCTGAGGAACGAGGCTTTGCGTGTAAACATTAAAATTGAATGGCAGCATCTGCTGGTGAGGGTGGTGGCAGCAATCACACACAGAAGTGACAGAGTCGCAGAAGAGAGAGAAAGAGAGAGATGGGAATCGAGAGAGAGCTAGAGCATCGGGGGAGAGAGAGAGAGAGAGAGGGAGAGAGAGAGAAACATGTTCTACCACTCCATCTCTCCTCTCTTCTTTCAATTTCACCAGCATGAAGAGTAGAACCCCCATGGCTCAGCCCCTCCTTCCCATTGGTTCTCCACAGGTAGCTTTATTACCAATCACCTTTATTGCCAATCACTCATCACTAAGGACAGGAAGAGGACAGAGGGGCTCAACAGGTGTTCTGGGTGTTCTCTGTAAAAAAAAAAAAAAACACACAACTACTAAATCATTTAATTAAATTCATGATTTTGTAAGGCATTGGCCTATGAAACACAGCAATGAAAATGACAGGTTAAAACCCTTTTTTAATAAAATTATAATTGGACATATTACAGACCCTTTGTAATTGTAATTCGTCTAAGGAGACAAGTCACAACAATGTATAAGCAGGGCTGCACGAACTGTAACTGCAAGAGGAAAGTCATGTTTTACTCGGCTCCAAATCCTGGTTGTCGCAAACTATTTGAAAATCGATACAGATTTGACACGGGAGCCATCAACACTATTTGGGCAGCATAGAAGCAAAGTATTCCTGTTGTTTTATATTAACAGGGGGAAAAAATGCTGTATTTCTAAACGTTTGGATATGAAAGGTTATACAATAGCTAACAGATGGTTTGGGTGTGATATTACTGACAGTGGAATTAAAATAGATAGTCATGCACGACACAACCAACCAATCACCAACGAGGGTTGGAGCCTTTTTAAAAGAGATGTATTCTTATCTGATCCTGTATTCTCCATGCATGGCTTAACAATATTAAACGGGTCGGGGAAATACAACCCAGGGAGAGGGTGGAGGAGCCCCCCGTTCATCATGCACCTGTAATAAAAACAAGCTCTGCAATTTGAGACTTAACTTTGACCGTGTTCAAGGTCAGGTTGACTGGGCTATGGCTGTCCAGCTCACCTTGCCTTCGCTTAGCTGGGGAGTCAAGAACACAGGAGCAGCCGCTATTGTCACTGAGGAATCTGTCTTCTTGCCTGCCATGGAACCGCAATAAAAAAGGGGACACGGTGTTGCCATGAATAAGAGATGATAAACTCATGAAAGATTGATCTCTCTCTCTCTATATTGAGATCTGAGGTTTTGACTCCGTGTCACCTGTGATGTGCTGTGGCTCTGATGATGACTTCAGGTCTGCGACTTCTCCACAGAGACTTTTCTTTTGCGCCGTAAGCAAATGTCTCTTGTGGCTGTTAGGGTTGAACCGGAGTCAACTCAAATAAAATCAAATGTCTCTAGTGCCTGTTAGGGTTGAACCGGAGAAGCAGCGTAGCCAAACATTCGTTGGTGCGTGAGCCTGTAGACATTTTTGGGGGGACAAACAGCTAACTTCCTGCAATTCTACACATTTTGCCATGGGTCAAAGAGATTTGATTTGATTTGAGTGGACTCCGGTTCAACCCTATCGGTTGTGACACAACGAGTGGACAGACAAACTGATGAGGAGCGTAGTTCCTGAATCGTTTTAACCACTGTTTGAGATCTGCACAGATACACAAATAATAGTACATACTGCTGTTGCCATGGAAGTTAGGTGTTTATTTGCTTCATCAATCATCATGTGGATATGGGGTGAATAGAATTGAATAAACAAAGCCTTGAGTGAAATTATAGATTCTATTTACAGTGGATAATTGGTAGGGGGGCGTCTAGACGCCAGCCTGTTAGACACAGCTTAGCAGCGTACGCCGGCGCTGACACCATCGCTTGTTTTAATCTGGCAAATAATGGACCGAAAATAGCAATTCACCTCAGGTAAATCTCTGTATTCATTCTGCAGAGAATGAGAGAACTAAAGTGACAGCGACACCAGAGCAACACATCTAAGACAAGTTTGCTACGCCCTGATATTCATCACAAGTCAGTACATGTATAAAGATTGTATCCAGAGCGACTTACAGGAGCAATTAGGGTTAAGTGCCTTGCTCAAGGGCACATCGACAGATTTTTCACCTAGTCGGCTCGGGGATTAGAACCAGCGACCTTTCGGTTACTGGCACAACGCTCTTAACCACTAGGCTACCTGCCGCCCCAGGTGTGTGTCCCAGGTGTGTGCGTCCCTTTGTGCATGTGTGTGTATGTCTGCTTGCGTGTGTACATTTCCCTTTTTACACACACACACGGGCAGATGCACACGGACACACACACACCTGCCCGCCACGTCTCACTCTTGGAAGACCCACTACAGATGTAGGATCTTAATTTTAGCTAGTTTGCTACAGCTGGGAAATAATCCTGCAGAAACAGGACATGTGAATTATTATGTGGACTGTAATTAATTACCGTTTTTGTAGGTGTTGATACATTTTTCGTAATGGGAAATCAAGTCTGACATTTCTTTTTTAGAAGCCTTTTTAAAACTCAAAGTATACATTTGCAGGAAAATTCTCAGCAACAACAGAGTGATCCAATTAAGATCCTACATCTGTCAAAGCCACCACACTTTGTGTCCCTTAGAGCTCTCCTTTCAAGCTTGGTTTTTACCCATTTTCCTTTCCCCATTGTAGGTCAAAGGTCAAATAGGGGGTGCTGATATTTGTCCTGTTTCACATATTAACAAGTGTGTAACCTGTATAAATGTGTGGTGTAAAATGGAAATGTGTTTTTTACATATCCCACTCGCCCTGAGACACCCTCGGGGAGTGGGGTCACGGCCAGGGATCAGCCATTATTGACGGCGACCCTGGAGCAATTTGGGTTAAGTGCCCTGCTCAAGGGCAGATCGACATATTTTTTACCTAGTCGGTCTCGGGAATTCAAACTAGTAACCTTTCAATTACTGGCCCAACTTAAAAAAAACGGAACACAACAGGCGCTTATTAGAGAAAGCTTATATCTGAGCCAAGCGTTTATTTCCTTAATTCACACAGCTTTTACTCATTTGCTTAGTTAATTGTTTAATTCCAGCATTCACTTCTATTATTTTCATCCATTTCTTAATTTCCTGCACTAACGTGTTATCATTTACACTGTAGTACATGTATTTTGTCTTAGTATTCCTCTATTTCGAGAAAATATATACATATTTTCCTTGATAGTATCATTATTATCCTCTTTGACTGTGCATTTCCGGCAGTTCTTACTTTTTCCACTAGAGGGCAATCAGACGATTTCTGGGGGTCTGTACTCCTGAAGTTGTTGACTGATTTTGTGCTTGCCAGTTAGCTAGCAGTTCTTAACTGTTAGCAGCCAATGGCTAGCAGATCTTACTTTAACCTTGTAAACAATTAATGGTATTTCATGGTAACCTCATCAACAATCCATTAAGATCCTCTCTCTGGTGCTCTCTATGGGGTAGGGTTAACCTCTCTCTGGTGCTCTCTATGGGTTAGGGTTAACCTCTCTCTGGTGCTCTCTATGGGTTAGGGTTAACCTCTCTCTGGTGCTCACTATGGGTTAGGGTTAACCTCACTCTGGTGCTCTCTATGGGTTAGGGTTAACCTCTCTCTGGTGCTCTCTATGGGTTAGGGTTAACCTCTCTCTGGTGCTCTCTATGGGTTAGGGTTAACCTCTCTCTGGTGCTCTCTATGGGTTAGGGTTAACCTCTCTCTGGTGCTCTCTATGGGTTAGGGTTAACCTCTCTCTGGTGCTCTCTATGGGTTAGGGTTAACCTCTCTCTGGTGCTCTCTATGGGGTAGGGTTATCCTCTCTCTGGTGCTCTCTATGGGTTAGGGTTAACCTCTCTCTGGTGCTCTCTATGGGTTGGGGTTAACCTCTCTCTGGTGCTCTCTATGGGTTAGGGTTAACTTCTCTCTGGTGCTCTCTATGGGTTAGGGTTAACCTCTCTCTGGTGCTCACTATGGGTTAGGGTTAACCTCTCTCTGGTGCTCTCTATGGGTTAGGGTTAACCTCTCTCTGGTGCTCTCTATGGGTTAGGGTTAACCTCTCTATGGGTTAGGGTTAACCTCTCTCTGGTGCTCTCTATGGGTTAGGGTTAACCTCTCTATGGGTTAGGGTTAACCTCTCTCTGGTGCTCTCTATGGGTTAGGGTTAACCTCTCTCTGGTGCTCTCTATGGGTTAGGGTTAACCTCTCTCTGGTGCTCTCTATGGGGTAGGGTTAACCTCTCTCTGGTGCTCTCTATGGGTTAGGGTTAACTTCTCTCTGGTGCTCTCTATGGGTTAGGGTTAACCTCTCTCTGGTGCCCTCTATGGGTTAGGGTTAATCTCTCTGGTGCTCACTATGGGTTAGGGTTAACCTCTCTCTGGTGCCCTCTCTGGGTTAGGGTTAACCTCTCTCTGGTGCTCTATGGGTTAGGGTTAACTTCTCTCTGGTGCTCTCTATGGGTTAGGGTTAACCTCTCTCTGGTGTCCTCTATGGGTTAGGGTTAATCTCTCTGGTGCTCACTATGGGTTAGGGTTAACCTCTCTCTGGTGCCCTCTATGGGTTAGGGTTAACCTCTCTCTGGTGCTCTCTATGGGTTAGGGTTAACCTCTCTCTGGTGCTCACTATGGGTTAGGGTTAACCTCTCTGGTGCTCACTATGGGTTAGGGTTAACCTCTCTCTGGTGCTCTCTATGGGTTAGGGGTTAACCTCTCTCTGGTGCTCTCTATGGGTTAGGGTTTAACTCTCTCTGGTGCTCTCTATGGGTTAGGGTTAACCTCTCTCTGGTGCTCTCTATGGGTTAGGGTTAACCTCTCTGGTGCTCACTATGGGTTAGGGTTAACCTCTCTCTGGTGCTCTCTATGGGTTAGGGTTAACCTCTCTCTGGTGCTCTCTATGGGTTAGGGTTTAACTCTCTCTGGTGCTCTCTATGGGTTAGGGTTAACCTCTCTCTGGTGCTCTCTATGGGTTAGGGTTAACCTCTCTCTGGTGCCCTCTATGGGTTAGGGTTAACCTCTCTCTGGTGCTCTCTATGGGTTAGGGTTAACCTCTCTCTGGTGCTCACTATGGGTTAGGGTTAACCTCTCTCTGGTGCTCTCTATGGGTTAGGGTTAACCTCTCTCTGGTGCTCTCTATGGGTTAGGGTTAACCTCTCTCTGGTGCTCTCTATGGGTTAGGGTTAACCTCTCTATGGGGTAGGGTTAACCTCTCTCTGGTGCTCTCTATGGGTTAGGGTTAACCTCTCTCTGGTGCTCTCTATGGGTTAGGGTTAACCTCTCTCTGGTGCTCACTATGGGTTAGGGTTAACCTCTCTGGTGCTCACTATGGGTTAGGGTTAACCTCTCTGGTGCTCTCTATGGGTTAGGGTTAACCTCTCTGGTGCTCTCTATGGGTTAGGGTTAACCTCTCTGGTGCTCTCTATGGGTTAGGGTTAACCTCTCTCTGGTGCTCTCTATGGGTCTACTATACAACCATTACAGTAGAACTGTTGGAGGGGAACTCTTTTTGACCTTCCTATAAAAGTCAGTGGAATGCTGGACTGTATCAACCTCAGTTGTGTCCAAAATGGCACTAAATTCCATAGTTAGTGCACTACTTTTGACCACAGCCCATGTCCCCTGGTCAAAAGTACTGCACTATATAGGGAATAGGGTGCAATTTAGGACATACGCTCATCTTTAAAGAATGGAGGATTAGGTTTTGCTCTGATCAGTGCACATGGGGAGACTTGTTAAAGAGAGACTTTTATCCATTATCAATAGATTGAGTTCCATTATGAACACCTGGAGTGTTCAAACCTATTGTAATTGCTTAAAATATCCCCATGCTGAGAGTGAATCTGTGAATGTGTACTGTAGTTCTGATGAGGCAACTGGACAATATGAGACAGCAGTTCTGTTTGGATCAACACGCTGAAGGAGCCATAGATTTTTTGGTTCATACATTTTTGTATATTTTGGAATTATACTGTAAATCGATGCAAAGATGCAAATGTAACCTAATGATACTTGCACCACATTAGCTAATTTCCCAAAGGTAGGATAGCAAGTCCTATTCATTTTAAACCTATTTGATACTGATCGACCCCATCTCTACACGACATACACTATATTGATTTTCTCATTACGTGTGTAGTCATACTTCAGATTGTCGAGCTGATCACATAATAGCACATACATGATCATTAATAACAACAAAACAACACTGTGGCTCTGCTTAGCAAAGATGGACAAAATTCAATTTCCCCAACAAACAACAAAAAACACCAGCAGAGAGAGTGGAGTGTGATTTGCCTGAGGGGCTTGGCAGCATTAAACCTACAGTCTGGGATTTGGGAAGCTGGTCAATGGTCATGTACAGTGCATTCGGAAAGTATTCAGACCCCTTGACTTTTTCCACATTTTGTTACATTACAGCCTTATTCTAAAATTGATTAAATTGTTTTTTTTCCCTTGTCAATCTACACACAATACCCCATAATGACAAAGCAAAAACATGTTTGTATACATTTTTTTAAAACGGAAATATCACATTTGGATAAGTATTCAGACACAGGCCAAAGAGTTCAATCTTGGTTTCATCAGACCAGAGAATATTGTTTCTCATGGTATGAGAGTCCTTTAGGTGCCTTTTGGCAAACTCCAAGCAGGCTGTCAAGCGCCTTTTACTGAGGAGTGGCTTCTGTCTGGCCACTCTACCCATAAAGGCCTGATTGGTGGAATGCTGCAGAGATGGTTGTCCTGGAAGTTTCTCCCATCTCCACAGAGGAACTCTGGAGCTCTGTCAGTGACCATTGAGATCTTGGTCACCTCCCTGACCAAGGCCCTTTTCCCCCAATTGCTCAGTTTGGCTGGGCGACCAGCTCTAGGTAGAGTCTTGATGGTTCCAAACTTATTTTATTTAAGAATGATGTTGGCCACTGTGTTCTTGGGGACCTTCAATGCTGCATAATATTTTTGGCACCCTTCCCCAGATCTGTGCCTCGACACAATCCTGTCTCTGAGCTCTACGGACAATTCCTTCAACCTCATGGCTTGGTTTTTGATCTGACAACTGTGGGACCTTATGTAGGCAGGTTTGTGCCTTTCCAAATCATGTCCAATCACTTGAATTTACAACAGGTGGACTCCAATCAAGTTGTAGAAATATCTCAAGAATGATCAATGGAAACAGGATGCACCTGAGCTCAATTTCGAGTCTCATAGCAAAGGGTCTGAATTTTTTGAAAAAAATGTATAAAAACCTGTTTTCACTTTGTCTTATGGGGTATTGTGTGTAGATTGATGAGGGAAACATTTATTTAATCAATTTTAGAATAAGGCTGTAACGTAACAAAATGTGGAAAAAAGAAAGGGGTCTGAATACTTTCCCCATGCACTGTATATGTTTTACACTTGCCCATTTTATCTTGAAGAATATAACTTATAAATGCCTTGGGAGTTTAGCACAGCTAGATATTTCAGAGTGATAACATTTCCCCCCAGTCCCATCCCTCAGCTTCAAAACCTACTAAAATGTTGTTGTTTTTTGAATGGCAGACTGTAGCTTTAATCAGATAATAGGCTGGGCTGCATGATGCAGAAGCAGGCGTGTTCCTGCCGGTACCTGAAGGTGTGTGTGTGTATGTGTGTGTGTGTGTGTTTGGTATTACTATCCTTGTGGGGACCAGAAATCCTCACAAGGATAGTAAAACGAGGCAAATTGTTTGGTCCGCAAAATGATAGTAAAACAAATGTGTGTGTGTTTTTGTGTGTGTGCATCCAGTCCCACACTGCATATAACGCCTAATTCCCTCCATCAAGTCCCACACTGCAGATAACTCATAAAACACTCAATTTAGCCCAACACTGCAGATAACTCCTAATCCCCTCCATCTAGTCCCAATGCAGATAACTCCTAATCCCCTCCATCTAGTCCCAATGCAGATAACTCTTAATCCCCTCCATCTAGTCCCAATGCAGATAACTCCTAATCCACACCATATAGTCCAACTGCAGATAACGCCTAATCCCCTCCATTTAGTCCCAATGAAGATAACTCCTCCTAATCCCCTCCATTTAGTCCCACTTTAGACAACACCTAATCCCCTCCATCCAGTCCCACTGCAGATATATCCTAATCCCCTCCATATAGTCCCAATGCAGATAACTCCCAATCCACACCATATAGTCCCACTTCAGATACCTGCTAATCCCCTCCATCTAGTCCAACTGCAGATAACTCCTAATCCACACCATATAGTCCAACTGCAGATAACTCCTAATCCCCTCCATCTAGTCCAACTGCAGATAACGCCTAATCCCCTCCATCTAGTCCAACTGCAGATAACGCCTAATCCCCTCCATCTAGTCCAACTGCAGATAACTCCTAATCCCCTCCATCTAGTCCAACTGCAGATAACGCCTAATCCCCTCCATCTAGTCCAACTGCAGATAACGCATAATCCACACAATTTAGTCCCACTGCAGATAACTCCTAATCCCCTCCATTTAGTCCCACTTTAGATAACACCTAATCCCCTCCATCTAGTCCCACTGCAGATATATCCTAATCCCCTCCATATAGTCCCAATGCAAATAACTCCCAATCCACACCATATAGTCCCACTTCAGATACCTGCTAATCCCCTCCATCTAGTCCAACTGCAGATAACGCCTAATCCCCTCCATCTAGTCCCAATGCAGATAACTCCTAATCCCCTCCATCTAGTCCAACTGCAGATAACGCCTAATCCCCTCCATCTAGTCCAACTGCAGATAACGCCTAATCCCCTCCATCTAGTCCAACTGCAGATAACGCCTAATCCCCTCCATCTAGTCCCAATGCAGATATCTCCTAATCCCCTCCATATTGTCCCACCTTAGATAACGCCTAATCCGCTCCATCTAGTCCCACTGCAGATAACGCCTAATCCCCTCCATCTAATCCCACTGCAGATAAATCCTAATCCACACCATATAGTCCCACTTCAGATATCTCCTAATCCCCTCCATATAGTCCCACTGCAGATAACTCCTAATCCCCTCCATCTAGTCCAACTGCAGATAACGCCTAATCCCTTCCATCTAGTCCCAATGCAGATATCTCCTAATCCCCTCCATATTGTCCCACCTTAGATAACGCCTAATCCCCTCCATCTAGTCCCACTGCAGATAACGCCTAATCCCCTCCATCTAATCCCACTGCAGATAAATCCTAATCCACACCATATAGTCCAACTGCAGATAACTCCTAATCCCCTCCATCTAGTCCCACTGCAGATATCTCCTAATCCCCTCCATATAGTCCCAATGCAGATAACTCCGAATCCCCTCCATCTAGTCCCACTGCAGATAACTCCTAATCCCCTCCATATTGTCCCACTTTAGATAACGCCTAATCCCCTCCATCTAGTCCCACTGCAGATATCTCCTAATCCCCTCCATCTAGTCCCAATGCAGATAAATCCTAATCCACACCATATAGTCCCACTTCAGATATCTGCTAATCCCCTCCAAATAGTCCCAATGCGGATAACTCCGAATCCCCTCCATCTAGTCCCACTGCAGATAACTCCTAATCCCCTCCATATAGTCCCACTGCAGATAACTCCTAATCCCCTCCATCTAGTCCCACTGCAGATAACTCCTAATCCCCTCCATCTAGTCCCACTGCAGATAACTCCTAATCCCCTCCATCTAGTCCCACTGCAGATAACTCCTAATCCCCTCCATCTAGTCCCACTGCAGATAACTCCTAATCCCCTCCATATTGTCCCACTTTAGATAACTCCTAATCCCCTCCATATAGTCCCACTGCAGATATCTCCTAATCCCCTCCATATTGTCCCACTTTAGATAACTCCTAATCCCCTCCATATAGTCCCACTGCAGATATCTCCTAATCCCCTCCATCTAGTCCCAATGCAGATAACTCATAATCCCCTCCATATAGTCCCACTGCAGATATCTCCTAATCCCCTCCATCTAGTCCCACTGCAGATAACTCCTAATCCCCTCCATATTGTCCCACTTTAGATAACTCCTAATCCCCTCCATATAGTCCCACTGCAGATATCTCCTAATCCCCTCCATCTAGTCCCAATGCAGATAACTCCTAATCCCCTCCATATAGTCCCAATGCAGATATCTCCTAATCCCCTCCATCTAGTCCCATTGCAGATAACTCCTAATCCCCTCCATATTGTCCCACTTTAGATAACTCCTAATCCCCTCCATATAGTCCCACTGCAGATATCTCCTAATCCCCTCCATCTAGTCCCAATGCAGATAACTCCTAATCCCCTCCATATAGTCCCACTGCAGATATCTCCTAATCCCCTCCATATTGTCCCACTTTAGATAACTCCTAATCCCCTCCATATAGTCCCACTGCAGATATCTCCTAATCCCCTCCATCTAGTCCCAATGCAGATAACTCCTAATCCCCTCCATATAGTCCCACTGCAGATATCTCCTAATCCCCTCCATCTAGTCCCACTGCAGATAACTCCTAATCCCCTCCATCTAGTCCCACTGCAGATAACTCCTAATCCCCTCCATATTGTCCCACTTTAGATAACTCCTAATCCCCTCCATCTAGTCCCAATGCAAATAACTCCTAATCCCCTCCATATAGTCCCACTGCAGATATCTCCTAATCCCCTCCATCTAGTCCCACTGCAGATAACTCCTAATCCCCTCCATATTGTCCCACTTTAGATAACTCCTAATCCCCTCCATATAGTCCCACTGCAGATATCTCCTAATCCCCTCCATCTAGTCCCAATGCAGATAAATCCTAATCCACACCATATAGTCCCAATGCAGATAACTCCTAATCCCCTCCATATAGTCTCACTGCAGAAAACTCTTAATCCACTCCATTTTCATTAGTTTATGCTACTGTAGGCTATATGTACATTCGTTTATGTTACTGTAGTCCTGTATATGTACATTAGTTTATGTTGCTGTAGGCTATATATACAATAGTTTATGTACAATTAAAAAAACAAAGTAAAGTAAAATAAGGAAATAAAGAAAAATAAAAACAAAAATTCAACTACAACTATGAAACAGAAAGCATATGTGTTGGAACATGGTAACAGCTTCTTTTTATAATAACAAAATAAAATAAATACCCCAAAAATACCCTAACCGCCATAACACACAGTCAGCAAGACCCACGGTCAAATGATGAAAACATCAGTAGCCTAAACATCATTATAAAATCGGCAAGTGTGCTTGATAAATAGTGAAAATCAGCACAAAAACAATAACGTCATTATAACGAATATAAGTGTCGATATGACAGCAGTCAAAAATACTCCTCTGCATTCTTACAAAATTTGAGAGACGCACGGTGATGAGGTTGGGAGCTCAGTTTGGCCTCTGCATGCCTCCGGAGGCTCCTCAATTGCATCACACCATCCATTTGGCGCCTCCGACCACATTTTCGGATCAAGCATAAAATTGGCTCTTAGCCACAGTGCAGTGGCTGAATACTGGAGCACAGGGGGTTGGTGCCACCGTAACTGGGGAAACGAGGTTGTGGTAATGACTGGAGCGGAGTCAGTGGAATGGTATTAAATCCATTAAACACATGGTTTCCAGGTGTTTGACGCCATTCCATTTGCTCCGTTCCGGCTGTTATAATGAGCCATCCTCCCCTCAGCAGACTCCTGCGATGTGTATGTCACATAAAACAACAAAAGCTGCTGAGTGCATTGCTGATGTTGTTTTTTTGCTTGAGATGTAGGGCCTGTTCTCTCAGTGTTGACATTTCGTGCTGATTATCGGGCCCGTCCTGTTCTATCTAAACGGTGCCTTCCCTTCCTCTCTCCCGTCTCACGGTTTCATTTGGTAGGGGCGCGGGCACCTGCTCTGGCTTTTTTTGCGCTTAGGCCTCGGAGGTGTAGGTTATTCAGTCTGAGGCTCAGAATCAGTAGAATAATCATCAGAGATGTCATGATTCATTTCTTCCCCGGCATCGGAGTCATTTTCATTCGGATCTTGTAGCGGTGCAAACGCAGCATGTGCAATCCATCCGTCTTCGTCTTCCTGCCATTGTAAATTACGCACGCTCTCACTGTGTACTCTAAGTAGGCCAGAGTAGACTGATAAAACTGCTTGGATTTGGAGGACTGATATAGTGTACATAGCATTTTGAGATTATAATTACAACAGATCAATACAATGGAATGGCCTGCCCTGTTCTTCATTCTTCAATCGCTAATTACATAATTATGCATCGTTCGCTTCCCCTCGCTTATCAACTCACCCATCATACTTTTACTTCATTTATTTCATCTGTTGATTATATGATTGAAATTAGTTTCGGTATACAGTAGTTTGAGTTCAGTTTTCGAGGCAATTATCGGGGTGATTATCAACTGTGCATGGCACATTCCACTGTCTGGGAGAAGGAGTGGAGCAGGCCCTGCTGTCTGGGAGAAGGAGCGGAGCAGGCCCTACTGTCTGGGAGAAGGAGCGGAGCAGGCCCTACTGTCTGGGAGAAGGAGCGGAGCAGGCCCTACTGTCTGGGAGAAGGAGTGGAGCATGCCCTACTGTCTGGGAGAAGGAGTGGAGCATGCCCTACTGTCTGGAAGAAGGAGCGGAGCAGGCCCTACTGTCTGGGAGAAGGAGCGGAGCAGGCCCTACTGTCTGGGAGAAGGAGTGGAGCATGCCCTACTGTCTGGGAGAAGGAGTGGAGCATGCCCTACTGTCTGGGAGAAGGAGCGGAGCAGGCCCTACTGTCTGGGAGAAGGAGCGGAGCAGGCCCTACTGTCTGGGAGAAGGAGTGGAGCATGCCCTACTGTCTGGGAGAAGGAGTGGAGCATGCCCTACTGTCTGGGAGAAGGAGCGGAGCAGGCCCTACTGTCTGGGAGAAGGAGCGGAGCAGGCCCTACTGTCTGGGAGAAGGAGTGGAGCATGCCCTACTGTCTGGGAGAAGGAGTGGAGCATGCCCTACTGTCTGGGAGAAGGAGTGGAGCAGGCCCTACTGTCTGGGAGAAGGAGCGGAGCAGGCCCTCCAGTTCTGTTTGTGATATTAAGATTCTAATAACGGCAGTGTGTTATATAGACATATTTAGGAAAAGTGAAGGACGGAGGGGGGCATGACTTTAAAAATGACAGAGTAATAAATATAAAATACTGAGCAGTCAAAATGGCTGCTTTAGTGGTTCTAGTGTTAAAGTGATGGAGTATACACTATGCTACAAAATGGTGTTCAGATTTCCTTTAACACTTTATAATAAGGTACATTTATTAAACATTACTTCATCAAATCAAATGTTATTTGTCACATGCTTGGGTAAACAGGTGCGTCTGGATGTGTGGGTTTTTGCTGAGTCGCACCCATGTTTTTGTACGAATCACTCCCGAATCATACATTGTCACCGTAGTGAAAGGTAGGCATCATGTCTTAGGCACGTCTACCCTGTAATAACCTGTTATGTGTGATATGTCAGTCGCATCAACCTGCAATTATTCACTTACATGCTCGATTACCAGGACGTTGCTCTAGGTAATTACGCAACTCAGTAATTGCTATATTACACCAGTGGCGATTTGAGCATGTAGATGTTGGTGGGGCAAACTCATTTCTTTAAATAATTTTTTTATGCATGCCAGCAAAGCCACTACACAACACAACAGTAAACAATACATTAATTGCACTATAACGGTGACAAACGGTGCCCACAAACTGATAGAGCCTCCATAAAGCCTTTCCCAACACCTTACCACTGCTACACCTGGCTATCAGCGGAGCCTTGTCTGGCAGCGAGACAGTTCATTCAGCCTCATTTACTGCCATAGCTGTAAACATAGCTGATATAGCTGACTTGCTTAAACAAATGTGGTTTCTACTGACAATTGAGATGTACAAACTATGGCATAAGGGGACGATGAGCGGACAAGAGGCAATCCGTAATTTTGATTAAGACATTAATGAGTGAGCTAAGATGGACGTAGTCAATATAACTATTTGTTCATCACTTTTGAAATGTACAGCGACAGAATTCAGAATATGGGCCATTCTTACAGTGTTCTCCCTGTACACCAAGTCAGAACCATAGGATAAATAAAGGGGGCATATAAGCAGACAATGAACGCTCTTACAATATTCGATGATTACATTTCTCTAAAACAGGTTATAGGCTACATGTGCACCACAAGGTCAGAACAGTAGGCTAAAATATGAGGGGGAAAGGGACCAAATTATTAGGGTGCGGCACATGGGCTACTAACAGCTTACTACACAACATATGCTTAGTATTACTTTCTTAGCTACAGTATACATATCTCCCTGGTATATTACATCATTTATGCAGCAGCATACAAGACATTTGTGGACTCACCTTGTTGTGCTGTGCTCACTTGAACAGGAAGGTGGCATGGTGGTCCTTCTTGTGGGCAAACTTTGTCAAACTTTGTCATCAAAGTCTGGCATTCTCTGGATTTATGATGCTTTCAAGACAACTGGGATCTCAGAAAAAAAACAAGGTTGAATCATGACAACAACGATCTTCAGGTCGGAGTGCTAGAAAGAGGCACGAGTTGCCGACTTGGAATTCCGAGTTGGATGACTGTTCCAAACGTATTTTCCCAGTCGGAGCTCCTAGTTGTCTTGAACTCACGGAAGTCTGAGATTTCCCAGATCCGAGTTTCCAGTTCTTTTGAACGCAGCAGAAGTCATGCTGGATTTTACAACATGGCCAATGTATTCAACTTTTTCTGGCCCATGGTGTGTTGTGAGTGAATGTTTATCCTTTTAAGCTTGGAAAAGAGACCCTTAAACCCAGACTTGGACTACAAACCCTCTCCACTGAATAGCAGGCTAGTGATTTATTTGCAAAGCTTGCAGGTAGCCACTGATTCCTTCCAAACCACTCATTGTTGAATTTGCGATTTCCAACTTGTTGTCCAATGGCCGATGAGCAACGATACGTTCTATCTATAATTTCTCTACATATGACAAGAATTGAAAAGGATTTGCCAGTAGATTGTCAACTTGATTCATGATGATGACTGCTTGTCTAACTTGCTAGCTAAGATTTTGAAAGTATGTTGTTGACATGATAAGTCCAATCAAAGCGACGGTAGATATAACATAATTTGATGTTGTTTTATCTGTGGCCAATGACCTTGAGCTTTCTTGGATGGGCACTTCTAATGTAACTCTATGGCAGCACCCAAGGGGCTTGAATTTCCGAGCTCTCCCCGTAGATTTTGCGGTGATGTACTGTCCCCATGAGTGACAGAACACTGAGACAATCATGGCGCAACAAGAGAACATTATTTTCCGCTGGCTGCCCCACCACCACAGAAAGCACTGAGCTAGGCAGAAACACCTGCATTTTGGAGCTGCCTTAGTCAAGAAAGCAAAAAAGAGACTGTGTTTGTATGCGGCTTTATTAACTGATATGCAAACTGATATGTGACACGGGGGCTCTGCCCCACCTGCCCTGAATGACAGGTTGTCACTGTATTACACACACATCAATTAGCCCATCCACATGATGTATTCCTGGGAGTACGGAAGGTAGATAGATGGATAGATGGGTGGATAGTAGGCAGGTAGGCAGGTAGGTATGTAGACATGCAGGCATTGAGGCTGCTGTTAAGTATTGGGCCAACGTGGCCAACAGGTGATGGGTGATACTGAACGTGGCCAACAGGTGATGGGTGATACTGAACATGGCCAACAGGTGATGGGTGATACTGAACATGGCCAACAGGTGATGGGTGATACTGAACATGGCCAACAGGTGATGGGTGATACTGAACGTGGCCAACAGGTGATGGGTGATACTGAACGTGGCCAACAGGAAAAGGGTGATACTGGATGGAATCATCCACCCTCTGGTTGAGGTCAATCATCTGAACATGTCACGGACATATATGAAATAATTGGGTTATATTTAGTAGTTGTAAACAGAGGGAACATATCACTTCTAAGGAAAAATGTTAGTCTACTATATTGGCAGTTAAAGATAATTAATCCCTTCTTTTCATCTTAATCCCTTTTCTTATCATCAGATTCTGAGAATCCTGATCCCCTTCCTCTCAGATATTAAAACCCATAATACAACTACAGGATTAAAGAAATCAATGCCCAGGCCCTCTTTTCCAGCGCTCATGGCTCAATTGCATTTTGTTTGGAATTTATTTTCAGTCATTTGTAATTCCCCTCTCCGTCCTCGTCCCCGCGACATGAATAATGTTGGCGAGACACCGGGACTTTGGTATTCAGAGGGTGACAATCTGCTCAAATTGGAAAAACGCTTCATTCATCCACAGAGACAGAGGTGCATGCCGGGTGATTTCCTCTACAGGGCCCTGCCACGACAAGACAGCACAACAGCCTCCATAACTGTTTCTCTCTCTGTGTGTTTGTTTGTGTGTGTGTGTGTGTGTGTGCACGCTCTCTTGTGAGTACATGCGTGTGTCACTACTGCAGACCGTTTCAAGATATTAATCTTCTCAGAAAGGCCCCATGGAGTGTTGCTCCATACACAGCTACAGTTATCCTAACAGGCCTGTTCCCTTTCTCAAGGATGTCATGGAGCACCATTTATTCAAGTCCTTAAAGGTCTGCTTGAATTAATACAAGGATCAAGCCTTTTAAGATAGATTCGAAACAGTTACCCACTGAGTATCTGTCGCTGAACCTGTTGGCCTATGAATGCATGTATACTTTACATACAGAAACCTCGGAAAAAATATTGAAAGAATATTGTTGGAAGAATAATTATTACAATATTAGTCAGCATTTAAAGTACATTATAAAGTGGGTGGTTCAAGCCTTGAATGCTGATTGCCTGAAAGCCATGGTATATCAGACCGTATACCATGGGTATGATAAAACATTTATTTTTACTGCTCTAATTACGTTGGTAACCAGTTTCTAATAGCAATAAGGCTCCTCAGGGGTTTGTGATATATGGCCAATATATTAGGGCTAAGTGCTGTGTCCAGGCACTCCGTGTTGCGTCGTGTTTAAGAACAGCCCTTAGCCGTGGTATATTGTCCGTATACCACACCTCCTCGGGCCTTATTGCTTAAGTATACCATGATTACAGGAACCATGGATGTGTCAGACAACTTCCTCTGGCAATTTATCTTCATTGGATTTATCGTGGCACCAGTGACTTTTATTACAGCGCTATCAAACCACTTAGCTCCTCTAGGGGAAAAAAAACTAAACATAATTTAGATCAAGAGCAAAATGATGGCGTAGTCGTGTATCACCTCTCCCGTGTTGGGTTAAAACAGCCATTGATTAAGTGCTCGACTCTTTTTCCAGAATAGAAGGTAAGAGGTAAAACCCCTGTCATCGCTAACACAGGTCTGCCCTATGGAAATGCTGAATCATTAGTCTGTCTAAATGTCAGATAGTCACCAGGGGGGGAGGATAACCCCTCAGGAAGTGTCCCTCAGATACACAGCAAGGCTGTGATGTGGTGGCAGCATCGAGGGTCCTCTTTGACCTCCTATAAAAAGTCACACAGGAGATCATTATTAACCTTCTGTAGCGCGTGTCAGGAAACACAGCTAGTGAGACAGAGAGAGGGAGGGGGAAAGAGCGGGGGAGAGAAAAAGAGAGAGTGGGAGAGAGGGAGAGGAAGAAATCAAGAAAGGGAAATTGATAGATGGAGCAAGAATCCAGCTTTCCCCCCCCAATTTTTTTTTGGGGGGGGTATTATTTTTTCATCCACGTCCACCAATGTTCCTTCCTTCCTTCCTTCCTTCCTTCCTTCCTTCCTTCCTTCCTTCCTTCCTTCCTTCCTTCCTTCCATTTTCTTTCTTTTTAATCTCATCAGTCAGTTTGAGCAGGTGGAGTGCGGCAGTGGTGGGCTCAGTGTGCTGCTGTCCACTGTGTCAGATGAGGTCTGTCGATATCGCTCATCAAACAGGAGCTGATCAAAGCTCTGAGCTTCAGCCGGCTCAGCACGGGCCCATTCAGGGCGGGGGGGATTAGGAGACATCATGCACAACCTCCTCCTCTGCCGAATAAAGAGATTAAGTCAAGAGTGAAATCTAATTCAAAAGGGAATTTCGGTTGCTTCCACTTCTTTAAAAGGTGTACGGGACCTGGTTGACACAGTCCCTGTATGTGTGTGTTGTGTTGCAGATCTGTTTGTAATCCTGTTACCATGCAACTACTGTATAATCAACTGACTGCATCTGATACTTTTCATACCCTAATCTAACCCAATAGAAAGGATATTCAATTAATTTGTTCAGTGGTTTTATTAATTTGAAACCATTATTGATCCATGACAGTGATTTTATAACATCTGTATTGAATAGTGGCTGCCAGATTGAGTCTTGTCCTTGCCTTTACCCCATTAGGACACTTCTCCAAAAGTCCCCAAGAGGAACCAGCTATAACTCTGCACTGTCACGTTTCATGACTGTCCACCTGAATAATCCCCACTAACAATGTAAGAACATGTCACATGGTGTCAGGCGTCAGTGTGCAGCGGTAGGACGGAGTCAGGCGCAGGACACAGAGCTAGTAGACAACGTACTTTACTCGTAAATATAAATGAACATAATCTCCACGCAGGGAGCACAATCCCGCTCACCAGTCGATGACACCAAACATAGAACAAACACGCACACAACACAGTGGAAGCCAGAGGGTTAAATAGGGAACAAATCATGGACATAATGGAAACCAGGTGTGTACAATAAAGACAAAACAAGTAGAACACAGAAACATAGATCGGTGGCAGCTAGTACTCCGGTGACGACGAATGCCGAAGCCTGCCCGAGCAAGGAGGGGCTGAATCCGTGACATATTAGGCCTACTTCTAACTAACTCAAATGTATCTTTAATTTAACCCAGTGAAATTATTTCCCAGAACATAGATTTTGGTTTATGTATAAGGTCATATCAATTAATTCTTCAAATCATTGCAGCATCCCCATCCCCCCCCTAATGATGAGGTGTAAAGAGCCACATCCCTCTGGGGATCTGTAATGTAAGAGATCATCAAGTTTGGAGTATTAAAGTCCAAAATCCTGTATTAGCATTACAGCCACAATCAGCAGGAGGAATTAGCTGCCTATGATCAGGTGATACAGTCATCCTCAATCTGATTCGCTGCTACGCAAACAACCAAAGCCCATTAGTCAATTAAGTTTCTACACTGTTTGTGATCAACAAGCTCAGTCTCACTTGCAGGCTTAAACGTTTCTCCAAACGCCAAATATCGAAGTTGCTCCAAACATTTAGAAGGTTCATTCATTAAAAGTCTAAATTATTTGATTTTGAATTTTAGGACACCTTTAGGTATAACAAAAGGCCTTTACTACTGTAGCCCATAGAAACGCATTGAATAACACATTCATTAATGGCAAAATAATTATCATAAGAAATAAGGTTTTGAAGTGTCTGTCCTAGGAGATATAAGAGGATTTTTTAAACATATTTAACCCCTTATTTTTGTTGCCACAAAACTACCTCCATACTTCCATTCATTTTTATGGGTTACCTTTAGACGAGTCCCGTGACACTTTTAGGCCAAACCGTTTGGATGCTGTAGACATTTTTTTGTGAGAACACCGATTTTACTGGTCTGACAAACAGCGCTGTAGCTCTGCCACTTTCCACCGCAGATGCGGAAGGGAGACATAGGCGGATGAGGTGGATTGAGACGCAGCCCATGAAAAAATAGAAAAAATAGATATCTCTAGCTTAAACTGACAGATTTTTATGGGGATTGTTTATATTGTAAGTGTTGGCCCCATGTTTCATGAGCTGAAAATAAAAGATCCCAGAAATGTTCCATACGCACAATTTTTGGGGCACAAATTGGATTACATCCTGTTAGTGAACGTTTCTCCTTTGACCAAGATAATCCATCCACTTGACAGGTGTGGCATATCAAGAAGCTGATTAAACAGCATGATCATTACACAGGTGCACCTCGTGCGGGGGACAATAAAAGGCCACTCTAAAATGTGACACACAACACAATGTCACACGTCTCAAATTTTGAGGGAGCGTGCAATTGGCATGCTGGCTGCAAGAATGTCCACCAGAGCTGTTGCCAGATAATTTAATGTTAATTTCTGTACCATAGGCCGCCTCCAATGTTGTTTTAGAGAATTTGGCAGTACATCTGTCATGGAAATTCTTACATAGGGACACTCAAAGTCAATCTTAAATGAATCATTGTTTATTGTCAGCACGCTGGAGAGGTTCCAACCAACTTAATGCACCACAGTGAACGTCTGTCAGGAGCTCTAATGGGGCAGTCCCGTTAGTGCCTTTACATACTGAACTAAAGTCATATTTGCATAATTTATCTTATTCATCATTTATAATTAATGTTTGCTTCATTCATGTGACCGACCAATACTGGGTCATGCATGTGACAAACCAATACCTCACGAGGCTTATTCTCTCTAAGCTGAGACCTTGAAACTGAGATATCTCTTTCTCTAAACAAGGTTCTGGGCATACTGCCAAATTGCAGATACTGATAGTGAGGATTCGTTCAATCAGTCACTTGCATGAACACAGAAATTGGTTTATAGAAAAGCACAAACATAACATTTTCCATCACACGTTCAACCGGCCTCACAACCGCAGACCACTTTTAACCACGCCAGCCCAGGACCACATCTGGCTTCTTCACCTGTGGGATCATCTGAGACCAGACACCAGGACAACTGATGAAACTGTGGGTTTGCACAGATGGCGTTGTGTGGGTGAGTGGTTTGCTGATGTCAACATTTTGAACAGAGTGCCCCATGGTGGCAGTTGGGGTTATGATATGGCCAGGTATATCTATGGACAACAAACACAATTGCATTTTATCTATGGTAATTTGAATGCACAGCGATACCGTGATGAGACATTGAGGCTCATTGTCGTGCCTTTCAGCCGCCGCCATCACCTCATGTTTCAGCATGATAATGCACGGCCCCATGTTGAAAGGATCTGTACACAATTCCTGGAAGCTAACAATGTCCCAGTTCTTCCATGGCCTGCATACTCATCAGACATGTCACCACCCATTGAGCATGTTTGGGATGTTCTGGATCGACGTGTACGACAGCGTGTTCCAGTTCCCGCCAATATCCAGCAACTTTGCATTCCAACATTCCACAGGCCACTGCTCTTTCTGACGGCGGACGACACGCTGGAGTCTCACGTGGGCATCATTCCATAACTCTTCTGCACGCCTGAACCACTCGTCCACAGCAAGAGCTTCGGTCTGGCTCGGAGTCCACGGAGCCAGGGCTGGCTGATAACACAGAACACACTGGAAGGGAGTCAGCCCGGTGGAGCAGTGTCGCAATGAATTCTGGGCGTATTCAGCCCAAGGAAGGAATGGGGCCCACTCCCCCTACCTGTCCTGGCAGTGGCTCCTCAGGAACCTCCCCAGCTCCTGGTTCATCCTATCCACCTGCCCGTTAGACTGAGGCCGGTAACCGGAAGTGAGGCTGACCGTGACACCCAGCTTCTCCATGAAAGCCTTCCATACACGTGATGTGAATTTGGGGCCATGATCGGAGACAATGTCCTCCTGAAGGCCATAGTGCCGGAAGACCTGCTGGAATAGTGCCTCAGCGACCTGGAGAGTGGTAGGGAGACCAGAGAGAGGGATGTAACAGCATGATTTAGAGAATCTGTCCACTATCACCAAAATGGTGGTAAAACCATCTGAAGAGGGGAGATCATTGACAAAGTCAATGGACAGATGAGACCAGGGACGCTGGGGCGTAGGAAGGGGAAGGAGTTTACCTGCTGGAGCGTTCCCGGGGGATTTGGATTGGGCACATACGGAACAGGAGTTGACATAATGAGTGACGTCCTGCGCCAAGGTGGGCCACCAGTACTTTCCAGAGATGGACTGAATGGTGCAGGTGATACCTAGATGTCCAGCGACGACAGCTGTGTGCCCACGTCAATAGCTGATCCCTTATCCTCGTGGGAACGTAGGTAAGCTCAGGAGGACAGGTGGCAGGTGCGGAACCTGGCGAATGTCCACATCTACGTCCCAGAGCACAGGGGCTACAACTCGAGAGGGCGGAATTATGGGTGCACTCAAGACAGGAACTTCTCCGGAATTGTAGAGACTGGACAGGCATCGGCTTTGATGTTTTTTGGGCGATATGTCAGCATGAAATCAAATCTGGTGAAGAAAAGGGCCCACCTGGCTTGTCGCGGGTTCAGTCGCCTCACTGTCCGTATGTACTCCAGGTTCCGATGTTCGGTGAGGATGTGAAATGGGTCCTGGGCGCCCTCCAGCCAGTGTCTCCACTCCTCTAAAGCCAACTACACAACTTCACCGCCAGGAGCTCCCAATCTCCAACATCATAGTTCCTGTCTGCAAGAGACAGCTTTTGAGTAATATGCACATGAATAAAATTTCTGTGGATTACCTTGACGTTGGGAGAGGACAGCCCCCATACCTACTTCTGAAGCGTCCACCTCCACCACGAAGGGCAGCGTAGGATCTGGATGTTTAAGCAACGGGCGGAGGTGAAACGACCCTTCAGTAGGCGGAAGGCTTCGTCATCTGCAGAATTCCAAGCATGTCCCAGAACACCTCGTTGACGAATGCCTGGAACACTGATGGCTAATCCAAAAGGCATCACCAAGTACTCGTAGTGACCAGACATCGTGCTGAAGGCCATCTTCCATTCATGCCCCTCCTGGATGCAGATCAAATTGTAGGCACTCCGCAAGTCCAACTTGGTGAAAAACCGGGCCCCAAGGAGTTGTTCAATTGCAGCCGGCACCAACGGGAGAGGGTAGCGGTTCTTCGTGGTGATGGAATTAAGATTTCTGTAATCGATGCACAGGCGCAATCCTCCGACCTTCTTGGCCACGAAGAAGAAGCCAGCGGACGCAGGGGAGGTGGACGTGCAAATTAAACCCTGCTGGAGAGCCTCCTGGATGTACTCCTCCATAGCCTTGGATTCGGCCACTGACAGAGGGTAGATGTGGCCGCGCGAATGGCACAGTCCCAGGGGTGATGAGGAGGGAGACAGGTGGCGCGGGTCTTGGAAAACAACTCCCTAAAAGATCTTGGTATACCTCCGGGATGTTGGGCTGAAGGGCAACCACAGGACTCTCAAAAGACGTGGAACCACAGGGAAAGGAAAGGCAGGTCTTCCGGCATTCGGGTGCACAGGTTGTCATCTCGGCATGTCAACTCCGCCTGGACCTCTTCACGCAATCCTCTTCTGAATAGGGTGCGGAGCGCCGGCTCATTCCATCCGCTGGATGCTGTCACTGTCCGAAAGGAGCGCGTACTCCGCCGCGCTCACCCCCCTCTCTGCCCTCTGGTGGATGGTCGAAGACCCCCCTGAATAGAGCCATGAACCTCTCATAGGAACCCAGATCTTCCTCTCCTCTCTCCCAGACGGCTGTGGCCCACTCCAACGCCCATCCAGTCAGCAGAGACATAACCATGGCAACCTTGGACCTCTCGGTGGTGAGGGCTCCCATCTGATGAGGGAAATAGAGGGAGCACTGGAGTAGGAAGCCACGGCATTTCAATGGAGTCCCGTCATATTTGTCCGGGAGGGACAATCGGGCATCGCTGACGGACTGCTGGATGGGCTGGGGTACTGGCTCGCTGGGTCGACTTGTGGTAGAGAATCCCCCGCTCTTTGGAGATGACGCCCCTTGAGTAATGTCGACTCGTTGAAGAATGCGGAGGAACTCATCCATAGCCGTTCCCAAATGAGCCAGCTGGTCATGGTGTTGACGAAGTAGGTATCCCTGTTCGCCGACCATCTGGGAGATGTCTTGGTTAACTGTTGCTTCCATTTGTTGAGGTAGTAATTCAGTAATGTAGACGCAGGGAGTCAGGAAGCAGGTGCAGTTAGTGAGTTTGATAATAACGAACATGGAACGATAACAAAACAAGAGAAGCGTCTGACATGGAAACACAGACAATACTACCTGATAACTGACAAAACAGAGTGCTGGATACATGGTAAGTAATGAAGTCCAGGTGTGATTGAGGACGAGATGCATGTGTGCGTAGTGATGGTTACCAGGTGTGCGTAAAGATGCCAGGACCGATGGTTAGTAAACCGGAGTGGGAATGGACGTGACGTAGACCGGTGACGTGTTGAAGCACCTTTGGCAGCGATTACAGCCTAGAGTCTTCTTTGGTATGACACTACAAGCTTGGCACACCTATATTCGGGAAGTTCCTTCAATTATTCTCTCCAGAGCCTCTCAAGCTCTGTCAGGTTGGATGGGGAGCGTCGCTGAACAGCTATTTTCAGGTCTCTCCAGAGATGTTCGATCGGGTTCAAGTCCGGACTCTGGCTGGGCCACTCAAGGATATTCAGAGACTTCTCCCAAAGCCAGTTCTGCGTTGTCTTGGCTGTGTGCTTAGGGTCGTTGTCCTGTTGGAAGGTGAACCTTTGCCCTAGTAGGAGGTCCTGAGTGCTCTGGAGCAGGTTTTCATCAAGGATCTCTCTGTACTTTGCTCCGTTCATCTTTCCCTCGATCCTGACTAGTCTCCCAGTCCCTGCCGCTGAAAACATTTCCACAGCATGATGCTGCCACCACCATGCTTCACCTTAGTGATGGTGCCAGGTTTCCTCCAGACGTGACGCTTGGCATTCAGGCCAAAGAGTTCAATTTTGGTTTAATCAGACCATATAATCTTGTTTCTCATGGTCTGAGAGTCCTTTAGGTGCCTTTTGGCAAACTCCAAACGGGCTGGCATGTGCCTTTTAATAAGGAGTGGCTTCCGTTCCGTCTGGCCACTCTACCATAAAGACCTGATTGGTGGAGTGCTGCAGAGATGGTTGTCCTTCTGGAAGGTTCTCCCATCTCCACAGAGGAACTCTGGAGCTCAGTCAGAGCACCATCGGGTTCTTAGTCACCTCCCTGACCACGGCCCTTCTCCCCCGATTGCTCAGTCTGGCCGGGCGGCAAGCTCTATGAAGAGTCTTGATGGTTCCAAACTTCTTCTTTTTAAGAATGATGAAGGCCACTCTGTTCTTGGGGACCTTCAATGCTGCAGAAATGTTTTGGTACCCTTCCTTAGATCTGTTCCTCAACACAATCCTGTCTCGGAGCTCTACGGACAATTCCTTTCACCTCATGGCTTGATTTTTGCTCTGACATGCACTGTCAACTGTGCGACCTTATATAGACAGGTGTGTGCCTTTCCAAATCATGTCCAATCAATATAATTTACCACAGGTGGACTCCAACCAAGTTGTAGAAACATCTCAAGGATGATCAATGGAAACAGGATGCACCAGGGCTCAATTTCAAGTCTCATAGCAAAAGGTCTGAATACTTATGTAAATAAGGTATTACAGTTTTGAATTTTGTATACATTTGCAAAAAAATCTAAAAACCTTTTTTCACTTTGTTATTTTGAGATATTGTGCGTAGATTAACGAGGAATTGTTTTTATTTAATCAATTTTAGAATAAGGCTGTAACGTAACAAAACGTGGAAAAAGTCAAGGGTTCTGAATGCTTTCCCAATGCACTGTAGATCTAAAGGCTAAAGGCGTCCGCATATTTCCCATCCGAAACAGTTCGTAAAAGTCCATGCATATATTATGACCACATTTTGAGAAGTTTTTTGTTCATTTTGATGTTCGGCAAGGGTTCTTTCGGCTGTTTGTGCACACAAAAAAATTTCTTGAGGGAAGCCGAAGTTGGTAGCCGAAGTATACGCCCCTTTGTTGGTGATTGGTCAACCACAGGAGGCTGCTGAGGGGAGGACGGCTCATAATAAAGGTTGGAATGGAGTGAATGGAATGGCGTCAAACACATGGTTTCCTTGTATTGGATACCATTCAATGTATTCCGTTCCAGCCATTGCTATTTGATTTATTAGGATTAGACTATAAGCCCGTCCTTCCCAATTAAGGTGCCCCCGGCCATCTGTGTGGTCAGGGATTATTCAATGAAGTGTTTGTTGTCATTCAACTAGAGACAAATCGTTTTCATGCACATTTTTTCACTTGAGAAATACTGTACCAAACATCTTACCGTAGTTAAATCTAAAGTTGCCCGACTAAGATCTCCTCTGCAAAAACGTAAAATTACAGATTTCTTGAGGAAGTGTATACTGGCTACGACGTCTCAAGATGGTCAAACAGTACTATTTATGTTTTTTCAAGTGAAGGTATTTTAAGGGAGTATGCTAGCACACTCGTTCGGTTTGCCGAGTACGGCTAGGCGCCATCCGAACCGAAGCATGCGGAAGGCTTTAGACCTAATAAGATATGTATTAGTGCCTGGCTGTGACATTGCTCTCTTAATGTAAAATGGCTTTTGGGTGACAAAGGGTCGTTGGGTAGAAACTCAAAAGTCATTTCATAGGCTGAGATTCAGTCCATTTTGGAAGGTAGTATACTATTTGAGTTTCTGGACCAATTTCTAGGACACCTGGTGTAACAAACAACAACAAAAAACACACACACACACACACACACACACACACACACACACACCGGCACCCTGCAGCGTTTTTAGACATGACTAAGGCACTCGGGCATGAGTGACAGAGGAGGACAGAGTGGAGGACAGAGGAGAGACAGAGGACAGAGAGGAGGACAGAGGAGAGCGGAGACTGAGTGCTACACTGACACTTCCTTTATCACCCAAAGAACAAACAACAACAAAACATTTCCACTTCCTACATCCCAAAGACTGTCTGTGACTGTGTCAAGGACCCAGAGCCATATGCCTTTCTGACATCCCTGACAAACTACATCAGTAGGCAACGGACATTCTAGCTTGGTTATCATCCAGTGTAATCCCATAAGAATAATGCCAAAAGTATTTAAAAAATGATATCATTGTAAAGTATCCTGGTGATATATTAAATATATTAAATATCTCCAAAACATAATGTTTGGTTTTTAAATGTAATCTTGGCAGCATTCCAAGCTACTTCCTACTTTTAATTTGTCAAAAGTGGTGAGATTTATTCACAAGTCAGTTCCCTTGGTCTCTTTTACATCACTTTATCCTCCTTTCCCAATTTGTATCCATATTTGGTCATCTTTCCTTTTCAGCTTTGCCATGCTCCAGTCATTAATGTCTCTTCATGTCCATCATTAAATTTGCTGACGACACAACAGTTGTAGGCCTTGTCACCAACAACGATGAGACAGCCTATAGGGAGGAGGTCAGAGACCTGGCCGTGTGGTGCCAGGACAACAACCTCTCCCTCAACGTGATCAAGACAAGGAGATGATCGTGGACTACAGGAAAAGGAGGGCCGAACACGCCCCCATTCTCATCGACAGGGCTGTGGTGGAACAGGTTGAGAGCTTCAAATTCCTTGCTGTCCACATCTCCAACAAACTTTAAAAAAAAAAATATATATATATATATATATATATATATATATATATATATATATATATATATATATATTTAACCTTTATTTAACCAGGTAAGCCAGTTGAGAACAAGTTCTCATTTACAACTGCGACCTGGCCAAGATAAAGCAAAGCAGTGCGATAAAAACAACAACAGAGTTACATATGGGGTAAACAAAACATAAAGTCAAAAATAAAAAAACAGAAAATATATATACAGTGTGTGCGAATGTAGTAAGTTATGGAGGTAAGGCAATAAATAGGCCATAGTGCAAAAATAGACCAGTGAGCTAAGGTAAGACAGGGATTTGCCTAGCAGTGATTTATAGATGACCTGGAGCCAGTGGGTTTGGCGACGAATATGTAGTGAGGGCCAGCCAACAAGAGCGTAAAGGTCACAATGGTGGGTAGTATATGGGGCTTTGGTGACAAAACGGATGGCACTGTGATAGACTACATCCAATTTGCTGAGTAGAGTGTTGGAGGCTATTTTGTAAATGACATCGCCGAAGTCAAGGATCAGTAGGATAGTCAGTTTTACGAGGGCATGTTTGGCAGCATGAGTGAAGGAGGCTTTGTTGCGAAATAGGAAGCCGATTCTAGATCTAACTTTTGATCGGAGATGCTTAATGTGAGTCTGGAAGGAGAGTTTACAGTCTAACCAGACACCTAGGTATTTGTAGTTGTCCACATACTCTAGGTCAGACCCGTCGAGAGTGGTGATTCTAGTCGGGTGGGCGGGTGCCGCAGCGTTCGATTGAAGAGCATGCATTTAGTTTTACTAGCGTTTAAGAGCAGTTGGAGGCCACGGAAGGAGTGTTGTATGGCATTGAAGCTCGTTTGGAGGTTTGTTAACACAGTGTCCAATGAAGGGCCAGATGTATACAAAATGGTGTCGTCCTCATAGAGGTGGATCCGAGCTTCACCAGCAGCAAGAGCAACATCATTGATATACACAGAGAATAGAGTCTGCCCGAGGATTGAACCCTGTGGCACCCCCATAGAGACGGCCAGAGGTCCAGACAACAGGCCCTCCGATTTGACACATTGAACTCTATCTGAGAAGTAGTTGGTGAACCAGGCGAGGCAGTCATTAGAGAAACCAAGGCTATTTAGTCTGCCAATAAGAATGCAGTGATTGACCGAGTTGAAAGCCTTGGCCAGGTCGTTGAAGACGGCTGCGCAGTACTGTCTTTTATCGATCGCGGTTATAATATTGTTTAGGACCTTGAGCGTGGCTGAGGTGCACCCATGACCAGCTCGGAAACCGGATTGCATAGCGGAGAAGGTACGGTGGGATTCGAAATGGTCTGTGATCTGTTTGTTAACTTGGCTTTCAAATACTTTCAAAAGGCAGGGCAGGATCGATATAGGTCTGTAACAGTTTGGATCTAGAGTGTCACCCCCTTTAAAGAGGGGGATGACCGCGGCAGCTTTCCAATCTCTGGGGATCTCAGACGTTACGAAAGAGAGATTGAACAGGCTAGTAATAGGGGTTGCGACAATTTCGGCGGCTAATTTTAGAAAGAAAGGGTCCAGATTGTCTAGCCCAGATGATTTGTAGGGGTCCAGATTTTGCAGCTCTTTCAGAACATCAGCTATCTGAATTTGTGTGAAGGAGAAGAGGGGGGGGCATGGGCAAGTTGCAGCGGAGGGTGCAGAGCTGGTGGCCGGGGTAGTGGTAACCCGGTGGAAAGCATGCCCAGCCGTAGCAAAATACTTGTTGAAATTCTCGATTATTGTAGATTTATCGGTGGTGACAGTGTTTTCTAGCCTCAGTGCAGTGGGCAGTTGGGAGGAGGTGCTCTTATTTTTCATGGAATTTACAGTGTCCCAAAACGTTTTGGAGTTAGTGCTACAGGATGCAAATTTCTGTTTGAAAAAGCTAGCCTTTGCTTTCCTAACTGATTGTGTATATTGGTTCCTGACTTCCCTAAAAAGTTGCATATCGCGGGGGCTGTTCGATGCTAATGCAGTACGCCACAGGATGTTTTTGTGCTGGTCAAGGGCAGTCAAGTCTGAGGAGAACCAGGGGCTATATCTGTTCTTAGTTCTGAATTTTTTGAAAGGGGCATGCTTATTTAAGATTGAGAGGAAAGCACTTTTAAAGAACAACCAGGCATCCTCTACTGACGGAATGAGGTCAATATCCATCCAGGATACCCGGGCCAGGTGAATTAGAAAGGCCTGCTCGCTAAAGTGTTTTAGGGAGCGTTTGACAGTGATGAGGGGTGGTCATTTGATCGCGGACCCATTACAGACACAGGCAATAAGGCAGTGATCGCTGAGATCCTGGTTGAAGACAGCGGAGGTGTATTTAGAGGGTAAGTTAGTCAGGATGATATCTATGAGGGTGCCCATGTTTACAGATTTAGTGTTGTACCTGGTAGGTTTGTTTATATAATTTGTGTGAGATTGAGGGCATCTAGTTTGGATTGTAGGATGGCCGGGGTGTTAAGCATATCCCAGTTTAGGTCACCAAGCAGTATGAACTCTGAGGATAGATGGGGGGCAATCAGTTCACATATGGTGTCCAGGGCACAGCTCGGGGCTGAGGGGGGTCTGTAGCAAGCGGCAACAGTGAGAGACTTATTTCTGGAAAGGTGGATTTTTAGAAGTAGAAGCTCAAACTGTTTGGGCACAGACCTGGATAGTACGATAGAGCTCTGCAGACTATCTCTACAGTAGATTGCAACCCCATCCCCTTTGGCAGTTCTATCGAGACGGAAAATGTTGTAGTTGGGGATGGACATTTATGAATTTTTGGTGGCCTTCCTAAGCAAGGATTCAGACACTGCTAGAACATCAGGGTTGGTGAAGTGTGCTAACGCAGTGAATAACTCAAACTTAGGGAGGAGGCTTCGGATGTTAACGTGCAAGAAACCAAGGCTTTTACGATTACAGAAGTCAACAAATGATAACGCCAGGGGAGTAGGAGTGATACTGGGGGCTACAGGGCCTGGGTTAACCTCTACATCACCAGAGGAACAGAGGAGGAGTAGAATAAGGATATGGCTAAAGGCTTTAAGTACTGGTCTTCTAGTGCGTTGGGTACAGAGAAAAAAAGGGCCAGGTTTCCGGGCGTTGTAGAATAGATTCAGGGCATTATGTATAGAAAAGGATATGGAAGGATATGAGTACAGTGGAGGTAAACCTAAGCGTTGGGTAACGATGAAGGAGATAGCATCACTGGAGGCACCGATTGAGTCGTTCTCCGCGTGTATGGGGGGTGGGACAAAGGAACTATCTAAGGCAGGTTTAGCTGGGCTGGGGGATCTACAGTGAAATAGTACAATAAGAAATAACCGAAAAAGCAATAAGCAAGGCATATTGACATGGGAGAGAGGCATAAAGCAATCACAGGTGTAATTCGAGAGAGCTAAGACAACAGCTGGTAATGGCGACAAAGTTTGGGCTGAGGCTAAACATAAACAGGATGCGGTACCGTAAAAAGGAACAGTCCAGCAGGCAGACCAGTCGTGTTGGATCGGCGGGGCTCCGTGTCAACACTAGGAGGTCCCGTCCGGTTGACAGTGAGGTAGATAGCTGGGAGATGGGCCTGGCTCAAGGCTACCTCAGGGCTGATTAGCCAACCACAAAACGTACATTTGGTTACAGCTAGCTAGTAGCGATGAATCCGGTGTTAAAGGTTCAGTGATTCCGGCAGAAAAACCGATATGTTCAGGGTCGATAACGCGCTGTGCAGACAGTGCAGACTGGCCGAATAATAGTCCAGGCTAGAGCTGGCTGGCTGGCTGGTAGGTAGTGCAGGCCACGGCCACGGACAATGGTGAAGACCGCTAACGGTAGCTAATAGCAAGTAGCTAGTTAGCTGGCTAGCGATGATCCGGTGTTAAGGTCCAGTGGTTCCGGCAGAAAATCCAATATGCTCTGGCTCGATAGCGCGATGTGCAGACTGGCCGACAATTGTCCAGGCTAGAGCTGGCTGGTAGGTAGGTAGTGCAGGCCACGGCCACGGACAATGGTGAAGACCGCTAACGGTGGCTTATAGCAAGTAGCCAGTTAGCTGGCTAGTTTCAGCCAGAGGTTCTGGATAAAAATGTATGAAGAAACAACAGAATCCGTTCCACATTGGGTGAGGCGGGTTGCAGGAAAGTATATTTAGTTAAAGGATGGAAAGTGAGATTGAGAAATATATACGAAAAAGACAAAAAAACTGGCTATTTACATAATGGACACTACAGAAAACACGACCGCACTGCTACCAACAAACTATCATGGTCAAAACACACCAAGACAGTCGTGAAGAGGGCACGACAAAGCGTATTCCCCCTCAGGAGACTGAAAAGATTAGGCATGGGTCCTCAGATCCTCAAAAGGTTCTACAGCTGCACCATCGAGAGCATCCTGACTGGTTGGATCACTGCCTGGTATGGCAACTGCTCGGCCTCCGACCGCAAGGTACTACAGAGGGTAGTGCGTACGGCCCAGTACATCACTGGGGCCAAGCTTCCTGCCATCCAGGACCTCTATACCAGGCGGTGTCAGAGGAAGGCCCTAAAAATTGTCAAAGACTCCAGCCACCCTAGTCATAGACTGCTCTCTCTGCTACCGCATGGCAAGCGGTACCAGAGCGCCAAGTCTAGGTCCAAAAGGCTTCTTAACAGCTTCTACCCACAAGCCATTAGACTCCTGAACAGCTAATCAAATGGCTACCCAGACTATTTTCATTGCCCCACCCCTCTTTTACGCTGCTGCTACTCTCTGTTTATTATCTATGCATAATCACTTTAACTATACCTACATGTACATATTACCGCAATTACCTCGACTAACCGGTGCCCCCGCACATTGACTCTGTACCGGTACCCCCTGTATATAGCCTCGCCTACTGTTATTTTACTGTTATTTTACTGCTTTTATTTTTTACTTATCCATTGTTTACGTAACACTTATTTCTCTTAAAACTGCATTGTTGGTTAAGTCTTGTAAGTAAGCATTTCACTGTAAGGTCTACACCTGTTGTATTCGGTGCATGTGACAAAATAACATTTGATTTGATTCCCTCTGGCCTCCCCTTGATGATATGCACCAGATCATATGGAGGGAGAAGACTAACAGTCACCGTACAGGTGTAGGATCTTAATTTGAGCCAGTTTGCTACAGCAAGAAAATAATCCTGCAGCAACAGAAAACGTGAGCTATTATGTGGATTATAATGATTGGACATTTTTGTAGGGGTTGATACATCTTTCGTAAGGGAAAATCAAGTCTGAAATTTAAAAGAGGAAATTGTAAACTTCAGAAGCCATTTTAAACCTCAAATACACCACACGTTTTAAATGTCCTGAATTGCAGGAAAGTTCTTCTGCAACAGGGTGACCAAATTATTCAATATTTATGTATGAATATTAGAGACAAGGAGAATCTAATCCTCTATTAACATTTCAAATGTTCTCTTCAGTTATAGTCTGTGAACGAATGTCAGTAAAACAAGAGGCCATGGTGTGTTTTCAGTTCTCCCATGTCCTTGGTCACAGGAAGAAAAGAAAAAAATACGTAAAGCTCGTCTTTCTTCCTAATTGTCTTCATGACTTCCCTCCGTCTGCAAGCCAAGCAACCACTGTATGGATAGTGGACATTACTGTGTGCTGAGCAAGGCCTTGCTAGTTGTTTGTGTGCAGTTTAGTTTCACCAGAAAAAAAAGCGGAATGATCACACTGTGGTTGTCGTGTGGGAGAGATGAGCTCACCACCAGCTGTAGTCTACAGGGTGATGTATGGTAGCAACACTAGAAATGGAATAAAAACACACTTAATCCACAGCAATATGTCAAGCTGTGACACCCCAGTCTCCATCCCACCCCAGGATGAAAATACCATCCTCACACCATAGTAAATATGTCGTCATCAGTCTACTTTAGCCTCCGCCGCTTTGTGGATGTTCTCATTGATTACTTGGATTCAGTATGTTCCTTATATGACATGCCTGTGAGCCAAAAGATACATACGGGTATATGTAATGTGAATACAGTAAAATATATGCATTTAATAAAAAAATATGAATCTATTTAATATGTTCAGGACGTATATTTTCACCTCTTTTAATCTAGTTCCTGACACTATCAGTAGGCAGGTTTTTCATTGACCCAGGTGTGGTCCTCTGTAGCTCAGCATGGTAGAGCACGGCGCTTGTAACGCCAGGGTAGTGGGTTCGATCCCCGGGACCACCCATATGTAAAAATGTATGCGCACATGACTGTAAGTCGCTTTGGATAAAAGCGTCTGCTAAATGGCATATTATTATATTATTTATTCGACAAAAGCAATGTCGCCCAAAACATCTCTACGACGTGTGTAATGGAAACAGCAGATATCGGATATGGCTTTTTAAAGATCGACAATATTTTTATCCGTTCGACAGATGTGGATTTTTCTTTTGTCTAACTTTCTTTAGTGAGACAAATGATGATCTAAACAGTGTTTTTCGAATAAACGTTAATTGCCTAATCATTTTGAAGGTCCGCTGGGCGCGTGATGTCAACACAGAACTTTGAAGCTCCTCTCCTCATTTAATTCTAAATGCCTAGTACTGCCTGCTAAATCTTTTTTTCCAACTATACAAATAATATTTATTTGCAGGAGGCTGACTTTCAAGGATGCCAGAATTGCTTCACCTTGCTTTTCTGGCTGGCTGGATGGAAGTTTCACCATCCAATTATTTCAGATCTACAGCCTGGAGTGCAAGTTTCACCATTGCACGGTCCGTTGCGATACGTTGGACTTATTAGAATATGGTAAACATTAGTCAATTCTTGCATTATGTCCATGCTTGCTTTTGCGGGCTACCTGATACATGAAACAGATAGGTGGAGAGGGCACACGAGCTGTCGCCAATTTATTAATGCACCATTTGCCTAAATGGGTAATGGAAACACTTACTAGGCATCTATTAAGCTAAATGGAACTGTTTTAAGAAGGTCATACCAAGGATCATTTAGCTATTTGATTTAGAATTTTAAGACCCCTTGAAGTATAAAAATATAAATAATTTTGGCCCTTAATGCTATTAGCCCATACAAACGCATTGAATATCAGAAGTTTGTTCTGAAGTGTCTGTCCTATATCTGAGAGATGTAGAGTACCACAGTATGAGTCATAATACCCATAAAACCTAGCGGTCAAACAAGGAAATAGTTCCAATCGTTTTTCCAATATTCAGTTTTCCCATAGGGGATTTTAGAAACACTTAAAATAAGGGCTGTGTTTCATTTATGCTTACCCTGGCGTGATGTTTTGATAACCATGTAAATCTCTCTAGGACAAGGTGACTTTTATCAATATATTAGCCCGTTTTCCCCCCCAAAAAATAATGTAAACGCTAATTAGCTGCTAATGTGGCTATCATAAAGAATTACACGTGCAATAATGATCTGGACGAGACTGCCAAATCGAGGCAAAGGTAAGAATCTCTGGATTAACTAATGTTAGCTACATTTTGTAATGAATAAATTGGCTAAATTTCTGTAAATGGACAATTCTGTGAACAGTCTTGCGCAAGTTTTAAATTGACACAATAACTGTTAGCAAAGGTGTCAGCTAGAGATGACGTGCTGGAGCTTGCAGGGATTTGTAGTCTTGCATGATGTCTACTTTGATGCTAATTAGCACTTTCGAATCTGAGAGTAAATTGAGCCAAATACAGTACCAGTCAAAAGTTTGGACACACCTACTCATTCAAGTTTTATTTTTTATTTTTTTTTTACAATTTTTTACATTGTAGAATAATAGTGAAGACATTGAAACTACGAAATAGTTAAAATCATAATATATTTTATATTTGAGATTCTTCTAGCCACCCTTTGCTTTGATGACAGCTTTGCACACTCTTGGCATTCTCTCAACCAGCTTCACCTGGAATCCTTTTCCAACAGTCTTGAATGAGTTCCCACAATGAGTGTTCATGCACATTGTAGCCTTTGACTTCCTGTGTAAAGTTGACTAATGAAAAGTTGTTTATTTGCCCATTTTCAAACATAATACTCCAATATATATATTTAAAAAACATTTTTTTTTTTTTTAAGACTCATTCCTGCTATCAAGACATTTGTTTTTACAGTCTCCTTTTGATGTTCAGATGGTAACTCTCTTCTCCAGAGGCAACTTTTTAATTTCAGACCCCCCGAAAAAAAATCTACTTATTTCTATCAATCTATTTGTGGATCTTTTTGAGTCCGGCCCAGTGAATCCAATCAGAATGCAGCCTTTAAGCCCTCTGACTCAACAGCCAACAACAGTCTATGGTCTCCTGGTGTGTAAGCGGTCTATCAGATAATAAGGTGACTCAAACTCTGCCTGCCTGCTGTGTCCTGATGGAGGAGGCCTTGGCCTAGCACTCTCACCTGACGGTCGCTATGCCCTGCCCTGTCTCCTCCAGGGAAATCTACAGAGAGCAGCTGCCTTTATCAATGTGCCTCTCCAGCCCGCCTACTGCCTGGCCCGCTCTCGATGACAGCGCCACAGAGGATTCTGTAATCTGCCTTTAACGAAATTAAACCGCAGGCCCAGTGTACACCAGGGAGATGCATCAGGGAAAGATTTCCTGCCCACGGCGATACGGCATCAGGGCAACGGACATTAATACAGCCCTGCATTTGCTGGGAAATAAGCACCCAGAGAGCAATCTGGCTTCTGTTAGTGTTTCAGCACTTCCATTCTCATTAAGAGCAAACAGAAAAGGAAAATGTGCAGAGGAATGTCTAACGCAGAGAGAACGACAGCGACAACGTACGGTCACACTAAGAGTGACGCTGACGAACAGTTTTACAGACAGCCGACATGTGGATCGCAGTGCTAGCTGTGCCACTAGAGATCCTGGTTCGAATCCAGGCTCTGTCGCAGCCGGCCGCGACCGGGAGACTCATGGGCGGCGCACAATTGGCCTAGCGTTGTCCAGGGTAGGGGAGGGAATGGCCGGCAGGGATGTAGCTCAGTTGATAGAGCATGGCGTTTGCAACGCCAGGGTTGTGGGTTCGATTCACACGGGGGACCAGTATGAGAAAAAAAAAATTACAAAAAAAAATATATGTATTCACTAACTGTAAGTCGCTCTGCGTCTGCTAAATGACTAAAATGTAACGTAATAATAATAATAATAATAATAATATGTAATGTGACTTTACAAAGTGCTGAGAACAATCTGTGATTATTATAAAGTCACAGTTTATGTTTATTTTGCTCTCACCATTCTTTACTCCAGATGGGTTTTTCAGAAAATAACCTTGTCACATTTGTTTACCTAAAATCCACTGAACAACTGGAGCAGAAGTGTGGGAGACAGAAGGAGAGAGGGAGACAGAGGGTTAAAGTTCAAATCATCTATCCCACCATTTTGTAAGTCCACACCGATGTTTTTAATTTCTCCTGCTAATATTGATGCTCAAGATATACATATTTTCAGTCGCTAATTTAAATGCTAAAAAACAATGAATGCATCAGTCTAAGGAGGTGAGAGAATGTGATTTTTTTAGGGTTAGAGAGAACAAAGATCTGGTAGCCCTGAGGGGATATCATCTTTTATTAGTTTAGCTGCATCCCTACTCCCTACTGACTCATTCCATCTCCTTTCTCCTCTCCATCTCCTCAATCCTCTCCTTCTCTCTCTCTCTCTCTTCTCTCTCACCATCTGACACCACATGAGAAGAGAGAAGAAGAACTTTTACATGTGTAATAGGAAGGTTGGATCACACAAATGCCCAAGGTGACGTATGGAAATAGAATGAGCTACAGCACACGTCAACAGTAGGATGCTGTTGGTTGGACCTCATGTCGTTAAGGAGACCCAGGGGGGAACTTGGACCCTCAAACATCTCTTCTAGAACTATTTCAGTGTCGTCGATCAACGTGAGACTATTCTCAAATAATTGTTTTTTTAATCTCCATATCATACTGTATTGTTACATCATCATGATGAGGGGTCATTAAAGGGGTCATCACTTAACTCTTTAACATTCAGCATAACATCTCTTTAAGTCTGGAGGAGAACGTCAGGATGAAAGAAAACATATTTTCAGAGAGAGAGAGAGAGAGCGAGAGAGCGAGAGACCGAGCGAGCGAGCGAGAGAGAGACAGAGAGACAGAGAGACAGAGAGAGAGAGAGACAGAGAGAGAGACAGAGAGACAGAGAGAGAGAGAGAGAGAGAGAGAGAGAGAGAGAGACAGAGAGACAGAGAGAGAGAAATGGGGAATATGAGCTATATATATAATCCTGTAGGCACACTAAGATGTCTGAGTCACTAGGCATGTTGTCACAGTGGCTAGATAGGGATGGCTCCTCGCCCCGTTGTCTATCGTAAAGTGCACTTTGTTTGATCACACCTATACAACTGGAGAACATGAGATACCTTGCAGTATCATTCAAAATACCTATTGATTTTCTTCCTTTTAAAATATGACGAGAGGTTGTTTTTTTTGGAAATATGATGCGTATGAGGGTTGCCTCTGTGCAGCGTGATGAATGTGTATGGATACGGAATATGTTCATTTGAGCATCAACATGCTGTTACTCAGCCTGGCTACTGCAGGGGTGTAAGTGCACTGTGCATGGAGAACGGCAGACGACGCCGTCATGGAAACGTATTGTCTCAATCCGTCAGACAGAGGCCCTTACATTATTCAGTCTATTACCGTATTTACTGTCTACATGGAGAGCCTGTAGAAACTGTATACCAGGCATTGGAAATGAAGGGGCACTTAACAGGTATCGTACCAGATTTTCCTACCTTGTCATAATTTGCTACCACAGCAAAGATGCATGAATTTGAAAACTGCTACCTTGTCAAATTTCAAATTACATGTTTTATTCTAAGGGACACGTCAAACAGGATGGTTAGTGGTAGCCTTTTATAGAGCAATATATGAAGCCACCCCACCGCCCCAACTTGACATGTGAATTGGAAATGTTCATGCTTGTATGCTATTTTGACAAGACATGTTCAGACACATCTCATGGCCGTCACATGAAAAAATAAAAATCACACCTTTTTCCACTGTACTGCTTGACCTCCCTCTTGAGAAGCAGTGGAAAGTGACACCTGTCTGCCTTCTACACAGTATATCTGCCCTGCTTAGAGTAGAGCCAGCTGGCTAGCATTCACCTGTCTGCCTTCTACACAGTATATCTGCCCTGCTTAGAGTAGAGCCAGCTGGCTAGCATTCACCTGTCTGCCTTCTACACAGTATATCTGCCCTGCTTAGAGTAGAGCCAGCTGGCTAGCATTCACCTGTCTGCCTTCTACACAGTATATCTGCCCTGCTTAGAGTAGAGCCAGCTGGCTAGCATTCACCTGTCTGCCTTCTACACAGTATATCTGCCCTGCTTAGAGTAGAGCCAGCTGGCTAGCATTCACCTGTCTGCCTTCTACACAGTATATCTGCCCTGCTTAGAGTAGAGCCAGCTGGCTAGCATTCACCTGTCTGCCTTCTACACAGTATATCTGCCCTGCTTAGAGTAGAGCCAGCTGGCTAGCATTCACCTGTCTGCCTTCTACACAGTATATCTGCCCTGCTTAGAGTAGAGCCAGCTGGCTAGCATTCACCTGTCTGCCTTCTACACAGTATATCTGCCCTGCTTAGAGTATAGCCAGCTGGCTAACATCACCTGTCTGCCTTCTACACAGTATATCTGCCCTGCTTAGAGTAGAGCCAGCTGGCTAACATCACCTGTCTGCCTTCTACACAGTATATCTGCCCTGCTTAGAGTAGAGCCAGCTGGCTAGCATTCACCTGTCTGCCTTCTACACAGTATATCTGCCCTCTTTGACCCCAAGCCTTAGAGGACTAAGGAGTTCAGTAACAGCCAGTTACACTACTCTATAGTACCGTTCACATATGTCATATCTGTGTCACATCCTTCTGGTTAAGAGTTAACCAGTTTCACCTTAGAAATATTCTCCCGATTTTCCTCTAAGGCCCTTTCCTTGGCTGTCCCAAATGGCACCATATTCCCTATATAGTGCACTACTTTTGACCAGGTACTTATATAGGGAACAGGGTTCCATTTGGGGCGTAGACCTTTTCTGAGGTACAACTTAACCCATTGCTGAAGTCAACCTCTCCTTTCAGTGTCCCACCTACATCCACCCCAAACATCTAACACAAACATCCAGCCCAAACATCTAGCCCAAACATCCAGCCCAAACATCCAGCCCAAACATCCAGCCCAAACATCTAGGCCAAACATCCAGCCCAAACATCTAGGCCAAACATCCAGCCCAAACATCCAGCCCAAACATCCAGCCCAAACATCCAGCCCAAACATCCAGCCCAAACATCCAGCCCAAACATCCAGCCCAAACATCCAGCAGCATTATTGACAACAGAAACCGGTCCACTGCCTGTCCAGCAGAATGCACTGAGGCATACGTCACCTCTATGCACTGGAACAAGCTATTTATCACACTTTCAGACCCTTGAATTTTGTCTAAGGAGGGTCAAAATGAACACTATGTCATCTTAACAAAACGAATATTGCAGTTTTCACACTGACTAACCCTGTGAACACAACACAAGTGTGATGCCAAATGATGCTATATCTATCCAGTCAAGTAGATAAATACGCCTATAGCATTTCTTTCCCCCTGACACTAAACATCACCCTGACAGTCCACTCATCTCCTCTCCATTCCTCTCGTCTGTGTGACCTGTGATTGAGTATTTTATCACATCAGCAGTCATATTAAAGACTCAGCGCCCCAACTGCCAGCGGAGGTCTCCTCATCTAAAAAAAAAAAACTCCCTACACCCGAAAAATATATTAAAACACAAAGTGGATAGCAGAGAACATCCTTACTGTTTACCCTCACCCCTAGCACAGACCAGAGCATTAGATAATAGTTTACACTCACCCCTAGGACAGACCAGAGCATTAGATAATAGTTTACCCTCACTTCCTGGACAGACCAGAGCATTAGATAATAGTTTACCCTCACCCCTAGGACAGACCAGAGCATTAGATAATAGTTTACCCTCACCCCTAGCACAGACCAGAGCATTAGATAATAGTTTACCCTCACCCCTAGCACAGACCAGAGCATTAGATAATAGTTTACCCTCACTTCCTGGACAGACCAGAGCATTAGATAATAGTTTACCCTCACCCCTAGCACAGACCAGAGCATTAGATAATAGTTTACCCTCACCCCTAGCACAGACCAGAGCATTAGATAATAGTTTACCCTCACCCCTAGCACAGACCAGAGCATTAGATAATAGTTTACCCTCACTCCTAGGACAGACCAGAGCCTTAGATATGCAGTTTTACAAACTATTGTTTGTCTCGTAAGCATTGCATGGCAATGTAGCAGTCTTATGCGGGCCAGAAGGTTGTGGGTTCGCCAGACCGCCGCGGAGGCTAGTGGTGAAAAGATAACCCTATAATAAAAACATTGCATGAATCTATCATCGTATTTGCGGGTCCGATAAAAAAAAAAAAAAGCCTTTTATAAACACATTTAATGCAATTACTACGTCATTTTCCAGTTCATTATATTTCAACGTCAATTTAGGCATTTGTGTGACCAGCAGAATCTGTTATAATACCACACCGGAGCATGTGAGCCAAGTGGAGCAAGACGTGAGCATTTAAAAAAAAATGTTACATGTCATTTTCACCACTTTCAAATTCATCAGACGAATTTCCCGGCCCCATTAATTTTCAACGGGGGCACGTGGAGCAACGCTCAGGGGATTGTGGGAAGGTGAGGCAGCAAGAACCCTACTAGCGGAGCGGTAGAAACAAATTCAGCTCTGCTCTACTTTATGCAATTTGCACACGGCCACCGCTGCTGTTAACCAGCCAGGTGAGGCGCAGATGTTTGCTTCCGTTCATGAAACATAGTCCCACCTGTCATTAGTTCCGGGTAAGCAAAACCAAAAACAGATGGAGGGAAGCCAATCATCGCTGGGTCTGGTTTTCCAATTTTACACGATGTCGCTTTGCTAGAATGCAAAGACAAAAATCAGAAGGTCAGTGGCATGGAGGAGGATTGCAGAGCGTGTTGGTGTTGATGGTGGGTGAAGAGAGATTTGCACAATGTTTGCTTGTGCTGCTAGCTAGTTACGAACATCAATCAATCTAAACCTCAAATCTGTGATCAAAGCCACCATTTGCGAATTCAATTAAATTGTGAAAATTTGCCCACCAAAGGATGGAAATCACTAGTAACACACATTATAACATTCTAAATGATACACTAAGCATGAATTGTACATATAATATGCTACCAATTGGATTATGGTATCTTAATATTATGATTCTCATATATTATAGCTTAAGGCTCTTTTATTATACTGATGTCATGACATTGATGATTAGATCACTTCCTGTAAAATACATAGGCCTACATGCACATGAATGGGTACTTGGGGTAAAGGAAATTGTGGCTTTGACTTGCAAACATTGTTGTGCAAATCTCTCTTTACCCACCATCAATACCAACATCTCTACAATCCTCCTCCATGCCACTGACCTTCTGATTTAATCTCTGTATTTTAAAATCATTCTCAGCTAATAAATTAGGTAGAATGACAACGCTCCCCACAGCACATTACTTTCCTTTTTTACATGTTTAATTAGCCGACACATTGACATCTCCTTGTTTTCATGTACAGGACTGTACCTAGAATACAAGGGTTGGATTCGCACTAAACAATTTCATGTCAGAAAAATCATGTAGAAAAATCGGGCTTATGGCTAGCCTCATATACATTATCTACTGGTATCATTTTAAATTGAGAACATATAGCTAGATCAACAATATGCAAATGATGTGTGTGTGAGTTGAGCTATTCTCAGCTTCAGATGACCAGGGACACATTGCTTGCATATTGCCCATTAGGCTAGTAATGCCATCCTACTGTAGGTCTATGGCTGCATTGGTGATGCATGCCGTTATGATGAGCTGCACAATGGGTACACTTGGCTGATATAATATAACTGATTGGAGAGCTCACAACTGGACCAAAAAAAGTATTTTTCATTTGAGAAAAGCAACACAGAAACACAGAACAGTTTGAGACAGATCCCCCGTCACACTTTTTTATTGCAGAATTGTGATTCGTGATTAATGAACATTGACACTAGTTCATCTTGAAACATCTTTAAAAAACACTTCAGTTCAATTAATCAACAGTGAATGAATCAACATACCATTCCAAAAATGTACAAATAAGCTAGCTCATTTGTAAACGTTAGACATCTTAGTAAGTCATTTTTTATTACTAAAATATAATTTTGGGTTTACAGAAAGTAGTCTATACCACCCTGATCTACTGGGTGAGCAGACTTCTATTCCAGCCCAGCAATATTATATTATCAACTCTACATTAATACGCATTATTATCAACTCATTAGGTTTGATACGTTGAATCAGGTGTGTTAGGGCTGGGCTGGAACAGAAGCCTGCACACCCAGCAGACCTCCAGGAGCAGGATTGGCCTGCTACAGTTGTAATAAGTTTGTAGCCTACATTGTGTGTGACTTTTAACTGTATTGTTGTGTACAACATTTGCTAACATAAGTACACATACAACCCCATGTGTGACATTCACTGGGACCTTCTTCATCTGCAGACAGGCTTTTGCAGCTCTGAATATCTGAGGTACAGACATCACAAAGAAACAGGCTTCGTTATATTACAATTAGACAGCCCTGACTAAAACGTATACACTTAAAAACGTATATACTGACTTATCTCTCCATCCGTCTTCATAGTTGTCACCTCTAGGAACTGGAGAATAGTTTCATGATGTCCTCCCAACAACCTGCCCAGTCTAACTAGTACACCTATTTCCTTTTCTGACAGCTGTAGCAGCAAATTCTTTCACCCTCTTCCCATTGCTGTTATCTGCAAATGCATTTGGAGCATGAGTTTTTTTGATTTAAAATGATAAATAAGCCTACGTCAAGATAACAAGCTAATATGAAGTTAGCTAGCTGATGATATTCGACTTAGCTATAGTATGTAAAGTTGGCTAGCTAGCTAGCTAACAAACAGCTAATTAGCCTACACATAGTGGCCTGCTGTAGATAGCTAGCTAATAATACATCGTTTTTTTTTTTAAAAAAAAAAACATTCTCAAAATGTATTTACTTACTGAATAGGTTCAAGCCTACGCCCAAGAAGCAGCTCTTTTGGAGCGAAGCATTGACAAGCGGAGGCGCTGGTTCTGGTCAAAACTTACTGATAGACCGTTGGCCCACTCTCCCGCTCCAATTTCACTCCGGTACCACTCAGAAATTAGCTCTGGGCATGCACTACCCAGCACATGTTCCTTTAACACTATTATTTTAATTAGGCCTATTCTGTTGCGTTTATTAAGCCTATCCCACCACTAGTAATGACTAGAGATGTTGATATGAGTCAACCGAGAAAAAGCAATTCGTTTTTTAAGGAGTGCATGATGACTGAAGAAACTGGCTGACGAAATCAATGGATAGTAGCCTATAATTCCGTCTGTCAAACAGGTAGGCTTACCTCTTCTTTCTTAAATAAGAATAATAGGTTTCAACACAAAGCCCTCGTTTTTAGAAAAGTCGAATACATTTCAAAGACTGTTTAAACTAAATGAATTAGGCCTCGAATTAGCCTACTTTCAGCACCCATGCACTGTCCATCTCCGATTGATTGTGCCTAGGCTGCTGCTTCAATGTAATGTAAATGATGTAAATTACTGGAATCTGGCTTATTGTGAGGTCAATAACTCTGATAAATAGCTTCATCATGGGCAATTACATTTGTTTTATAGCAGTAAAAAAAGCTATCATCAGTAGTCCGCACGCACAGATGTAGAATTTTTTTAGACAAATCGAAAATGATTTTCTGAAGAAGCTTTTGACTCACCTGATGAAGTGCTACTGCAGGCTACACAGCACAGTGATTGGTTAGTGATTGGCACAAAAGGGTTTACATCAGCAAGAGCAGGCCAGGGCTCAGGCTTGATTGGCACAAAAGGGTTTACATCAGCAAGAGCAGGCCAGGGCTCAGGCTTGATTGGCACAAAAGGGTTTACATCAGCAAGAGCAGGCCAGGGCTCAGGCTTGATTGGCACAAAAGGGTTTACATCAGCAAGAGCAGGCCAGGGCTCAGGCTTGATTGGCACAAAAGGGTTTACATCAGCAAGAGCAGGCCAGGGCTCAGGCTTGATTGGCACAAAAGGGTTTACATCAGCAAGAGCAGGCCAGGGCTCAGGCTTGATTGGCACAAAAGGGTTTACATCAGCAAGAGCAGGCCAGGGCTCAGGCTTGATTGGCACAAAAGGGTTTACATCAGCAAGAGCAGGCCAGGGCTCAGGATTGAGAACGCCTATCCATTGCAGTGTAGCCTAGTTTTACATACACCATCCCAGCAGGTCAAAAACTTGCGAAGGGGAAGTAAATGTTCTTTGAAATATTACTTTGCCCTGTGCTTCTCCGAGCATGCACTTCGTACAGTTTATCTACAGGCTATGGATCATTTGATTGGCACCACAGCCGTACCTGATCTTATTCGTCCAGCAGAGAATCAGGGATGAGGGGCAGCATCATCCAATATTGAAAAGTGTCATCGATTACAAATTACATTACCCTCCCCTGGACTAGATTTTAAAAATACTAAACCGTCACGACTAAAAAAAACAACAACAAAAAAAAACTCTACAGCAGATTTACACAAACACACCCACATACAAGCCTATATACCTAGTTGACACTCAATCTAATATCTCAATTCCTAGACCTAAATAATATTGAATGTACATGCTGAAAAGTCCTCCCTCAGCATTATTTGATTGAAATTAAACACGTAGAACGGATAGTTAGACTGTTGAGAAATATAAGAAAAATAGAATGATGTCCTCAGTAGAATATCTTTTAAAAAATATACAGTGAGGGAAAAAAGTATTTGATCCCCTGCTGATTTTGTATGTTTGCCCACTGACAAAGAAATGATCAGTCTATCATTTTAATGGTAGGTTTATTTGAACAGTGAGAGACAGAATAACAACAAGAAAATCCAGAAAAACACATGTCAAAAACGTTATAAATTGATTTGCATTTTAATGAGGGAAATAAGTATTTGACCCCTCTGCAAAACATGACTTAGTACTTGGTGGCAAAACCCTTGTTGGCAATCACAGAGGTCAGATGTTTCTTGTAGTTGGCCACCAGGTTTGCACACATCTCAGGAGGGATTTTGTCCCACTCCTCTTTGCAGATCTTCTCCAAGTCACTCCCTTTAAGAGTGTGCTCCTAATCTCATCTCGTTACCTGTATAAAAGACACCTGGGAGCCAGAAATCTTTCTGATTGAGAGGGGGTCAAATACTTATTTCCCTCATTAAATTGCAAAACAATTTATAAAATTTTTGACATGCGTTTTTCTGGATTTTTTTGTTGTTATTCTGTCTCTCGCTGTTCAAATAAACCTACCATTAAAATTATAGACTGATAATTTCTTTGTCAGTGGGCAAACGTACAGAATCAGCAGGGGATCAAATACTTTTTTCCCTCACTGTATATATTATTGTTGCACAAGGACTATTCCGATTAGATTTCCGCTTTACGAGTCTACTGCAGGATAACAGTCACTGCTGAAGACTTGGAGTTGAAATAAGCCCAGATCCCTAGCTGGCTATAGGCGTTAGATGACTTAATCAGATCCCTAGATGGCTATAGGTGTTAGATGACTTAATCAAGGCCATAAAGCACCAGACCTTACTTAAAGCTGTATGGTGTGCTGCCTCATGCTCAGCTCTGCACAGCGCGGCACTGCATTTCATCAGCCGGCGGGCGGAAAGGAATGGTGAAATATGGCTCCTGTGGCCCATCTCTGTCCAGACATGACACATTTATCACCTGCTGCAGTATTTACAACTGCAGGAGCCATGATGATGTGACCACACCAGACCATTGTTGTTTAACTGGACTGGGGGGAAGGCACAGGGCTGTACCAATTGACACCCTATGTTCTACTGTTAACCAGTGCTCATAGGGTGCCGTTTGGGATGCTCATAGGGTGCCATTTGGGATGCGCATCCGCTCAGCTGGTAGAGCACGGCGCTTGTAACGCCAGGGTAGTGGGTTCGATCCCCGGGACCACCCATACACAAAAAATGTATGCACGCATGACTGTAAGTCGCTTTGGATAAAAGCGTCTGCTAAATGGCATATTATTATTATTATTATTATTATTATTATTATTATTATTATTATTATATTATTGTGGATAATGTCCAGGCCAGACGCTGAGTTCTTCCTAACAAAAATCAAAAGGGACACACCATCAAATGGAAAGTCATTCAAATATTTATTTTTCTGCTACAAATTTGAATAGACATGGCAATTTCATGGTTTGTAAGACATTCTGAAAAGAAACAGACTTTACTTGAATGAATTCAACTGCAACTCTGTTTTTTTTTTTTACAAAACACACAAGGCTTCATTATAGAGAGGAGCTAGATACATATGCCTCTGCATTTTTGGACTTAAACATTAAAATAGACACAGGCTCCATAGTTTTGAGGAACACGTTAGACTTTAATTGCTTTGGAATCCAAATCTCATCTGCAGAGCAAAGTTTCCACAGCCCCGAAAGCCTTTTGATAATAATAGAGCGCTTTTCATTTTACAGACGTAAATCACAAAGCTCCTAGATGAGTCACTATACACAGTCCATGTCCTCACAGTAAATAATAATAATAATATAATAATAATAATATGCCATTTAGCAGACGCTTTTATCCAAAGCGACTTACAGTCATGCGTGCATACTTTTTTGTGTATGGGTGGTCCCGGGGATCGAACCCACTACCTTGGCGTTACAAGCGCCGTGCTCTACCAGCTGAGCTACAGAGGACCACGCATGTTAGTTAGTTAGTTAGCTTGCATAGCTAAACGCTCCATTGGAATTGATCAACACAGAAATACGAGGATATTGTCACTGTTAACAGTTAGCAACCTAACGTTACCGTAATGTGTTGAACTCTAACTAGCTGCCCTATGCTAGGCATGTTATCGTTCACTTCTGTAGCTATTCGTTAATCGATACACGTCAATTTACAATACTGCGACCAGGGGTCTCGTACTCATAATGTGTCCCCATCCCTGTGACTAGATATTACTGTAACACATAACATCGATGGAGATGATATCCAGGATTAGCCGGAACCTAAGTTTGAACTGTTGAATTTTTACCTCAGTTCATTTATCTCATTTAGATCTAACTGGTGTAATTTAGGAGCTAGATATTTTTTCAGCGAATAAAGCTGTCCAAATAACTTCTTCTCCAGGAACTCACCAACTGTCTGTGTCAGAAATCTATCCTGTTGTCTGGTTAATTTATGCGGTTCACTTGCTTTAACGCTACATCAAACCTCCTCCCAATTTTGGGATAATATCCCTTCTCCCATCAATTTGAGATGCAATAAGCAGCTAAAATTAATTAGACTTGATCCAGTATTTCCTTGATTTAAGGCCTGAGGAAGCAGCCTTCACTTCACTGGAGCACAAAGTGTTTTAACACCAGATCTAGACTGGATGTGGAGCCCAAAGTTTCACACCACGTCCCGGGGACAGTGGACATGGCAGCATAGCTCATTACTCTGCAGCCTGATGGGTTACACAACTGTATTTTTGATCAGATTTATAATTCAACATGAATCGCTAGTTAATATTATGCATGGTTTGCCAGTGCTGTGATAAGATATTGTGTAAAATAATGAGTTTAGCCAGTATTATTTTTATTAACTGCAACATTCCATTCAAACAATGAAGTCAATCCACAGACATACACATGACCGACCATCTCGATTCGGTCTTATGTTACAAAATTTGAAATGGTGTTTTTTCACATTGGATAAAAGTAGAGACTCAAAGCTAGAAAATGGTATATCATACACTACAGTTGAGGAACAATGGGAAAGTACTTCTGCTTTGAAAATTGATAAACTTGTAACGTCACTTTTGAGAAAATGTTTTGGTAAACATACTGGAGAGCTCTTCTTTGTCTACACCCATTCAGCATCGTTCACACCCTCTTAAGCCTTAGCCCCACCCATCTCTTTAAGGATTCACATGTGAGGCCATGTACTAAACAACCAAAGATTTCAAGACTAAAGGCTGGTTTATACTACGGTGTGTTTGTAAATTCAATCGGGAGTGCCAGAGTGCGCTGAGAGTGCGCTCTGGGCGTTCATAAACTCAGATCGTTGTCAGATTGTCCATTCGTAAAATTCAGAGTGTTTCGCTCTCGGAGCGTTCAGAGCACACACTGGACGCTCTGGCCGAGGAGTAGGGTTGATCTGAGCGTTCTGACCTAACAACAGCAGTCAAGCACCCAAGCTAACTGGCTAATGTTGGCTAGCTTGCTAGCTACTTCCAGGCACAAATGAGAGAACAGCTCACTCTGACCATTTTACTCACCCTAGCAGAGCTGGTTAGGATGTTTTTATATTATCCAGAGCGTTGGTGACTGTAATTGTGCTGCTGGCAAAAGCTTAATTACGTTTTTTTGCCAACGTTTATTGACACCGGCCATATTCAACCGGTGTTGAGCATTCATAAATTTGTCAGTTATTCTGTGCTCTGGCACACACAGACGAGTGCTCTGAAATCAGAGTAGATAGCCAGAGCGAATGTACCAGCTATGTTTATCTACAGTTGTCGCAGTGACATCATGAACATTCTATTGAAACGGTTACTTGCATAGTAGAGTATTTTGTTTAGACATGTAGCTAGCCTGCTAAACAATTAACCATAATCCCAACTCATAACGTTACTACCCAGCAAGAATCTGCAGGTAGCTAACCAACCAGCTTCAATGTTAGCTAGCTAGCTAACATTAGGCTATCAGTGGCTCTGAGATATGAATAATATTACTACACAGATCATACACGTAACGTTAGCGAGCCAGCCATACAACGTTAGCTAGATAGCTAACAGTATGCTTTAACTTGAAATGAAAACAACTTTCTGACTAAATTAGAAACGTGTAATATCTGAAAATGTAGCTAGCTAGACTATCTTACCCGTATACATGGATGGACGCTTCTCCCTCTCTGTCACGGATGCCATGGTTGCCCTTAGTTTGAAGACAGGTGTTTTATACAATAGCCTTCTGTGTGTTCTCTCTTTTCGACTCACTCTGCATATTTGAAATCAAAACGGCAGAATTTTCTCCATCTCCTTAGCTACCATACTCTAACTCCACTGATTTCAAAACTCGGTCTTCCAGAAAGTGGAGAACAACACTTTTGCAGTGATGTCTTGCAAAAAAGCCATGTTAGAAAGGATTACCTACACATACTGAACAGATCGTTATAGACAGTAGTGTGCTACATGGCAGACCAATCCGAAGTCATCTCTCGGCATGTTTTTTGGGGGTAGATCAGCTTAATATTGCAGATAGATTGTAACTTCCATCAATGTAATTGTATGCATCACTTCCAACTTCCATACACATACACACACATATACACACACACATACATACATACACATGCATATCCTTTAAAAAATATATATATATTCCCCTTTATTACTTTCCAACCCCACCACCCTTTCCCCACTTGGAGTAAACTAGTGAACAACAACGCCTAGGCCTCTACTTCCAGCCCATACCCACTATCTACATTTTATGGACACAGTCAATTTTACAGTAATTACATTTTGTTTGTTCTTTCTCCTGAACTACTTCTACTCTCAACCACTCCTATCATTTTCATGATGTCCATCCGGTTTGCTTCTATATGCCATATCTTTCTAACTGTGCTCCTTCACAAAAGCTCCCAACCTACAACCCTTACATTTACATTTACATTTTTGTCATTTAGCAGACGCTCTTATCCAGAGCGACTTACAGTTAGCACATACATTATTTTATCGAACCCACAACCCTGGCGTTGCAAACGCCATGCTCTACCATACACTTATTATGGACACAGCGTGCCTACATTATTAGTTATCTTGTTATTAGTTGTTGTTAGTTGTAATTAGTCCCATCCTTCAATTCCATTCAACATTCTATTGGTAGCAAGAATTTTATATAATAATTTAAATTGAAAGATTCTAAGTTTTGAATCCGGTGTCGTTTTGCGTATGAAAGGCACATGAAAGTTCAGATGTTCCAGAAGGCATTTCTGCCAAAAAACGAATTTAGATTTTTAAAAAACAGTTTACGTTCAAATGGCTCTCCTGTGAAGTAGTGACGCGCGACATATGCCTAGTTTCCTGAAACGAGTCACACACTGTCCGAAATCAGTTGATGATAGGACTTAGACAGTACTGATATTGTATCATATAATAGCACTCACAGCTTTCCAAGATTATTTTATTTAAGAGGCTATTCATTCAGAAAATATAAATTGTATTGATTGCGTATGTCTTCACACCCCAGAGTTAATACTTGATGGAATCACCTTTGGCTGCCATTACAGCGGTGTATCATTTTGAATAAAATTCTACCCATAGAATTAGGACTTAATACGATGTCTATGATTCTAACAATCTTGCACAACTGTTAGGGAAAAATACATCCATTGTTTTAGCCAGAATTGCTCTAGCTCAGTACATTTGGTTGGTAATAATTGATGGACAGCAATATTCAAACCTTTGTTTCAGATTTTTAAAGCGGATTTAAGTCAGAACGAATTACTGGACGTTCAAGGACACTCAACATCTCTTGGAAAGCCATTCTGGTGTGTCTTTGCATTAGCATTTGTGTAATTGTCCCGGTGAAAAATACAACTATTCCAGGGCTAGGTTTTCAGAAGATTGTTAACCCGGGCTTTGCTCCTTTCATATTTATTTTAATCCTGACAAACTCTCCAGTCCCTGCCAGCACAAGCATACCCATAGCATGATCCTGTCACCACATTACTTGAAAATACAGAGATCATTGCATTCACTGCACATTACTGGCCTGTTTGATGAAGTGAATGCAAGGAAACCTGTGTAAAACAATCCAATCCAAATCATCCATTCTGTTTGCAACAAGCCTGTTAAGTAATACAGCAATACAACATGGCAAAGACATTACCTTCTTGGCCTAAATTAAAAACTACAGGTTTGGGTCAAATCCAATACAACACAGAGTGAAACCCTCTGTATTTTCAAGTATTGTGATGGCAGCATCATGTTATGGGTATGTTTGTCATCGGCAAGTACTGGGGAGTTTGTCGGGATCAAAATAAATATGAAAGGAGAAAAGCCCAGGTAAAACGTTAAAGGAAAACCCCCCTCAGTCTTTTGAAAACCTTACCCTGGGACAGAGTTTGTTTTTCAGCAAGAAAATGTAAAAATGTACTAAGTCAAAAATAGACCAGAATGGCTTTCCAAGAGATGTCTGAGTCCTGACTTAAATTTGCTTGAAAATCGGAGACAAGTTTTGAATATCGGTGTCCATCAATGGTTCCCAACCAAGAGTTGTGCAAAGTTTGTGGAATATTATTCAAAATTATTCGCAGCTTTAATGGCTGCCAAAAATGCTTCCACCAAGAACTAAGACAACTTAATTTCTTATTTTTTATTAATTTGGAAAATGTTCTAGAACTTTCTTTCACTTTGAAAATGTGGATTAGGTTGTGTAGATCTGCAGGGAGAAAAAAACTATTTAATCCCTTTTTAGATTTTATTTTAAGACAGCAAAATGTGTAGACGTTCACTAGTTATCCCCGAACATGACCTGCAGTCAGGCCATTCCCCATACTATAGTCCAGATCTGTCCTAGCCTCCTCTTCGCCCTCTAGTCCAGATCTGTCCTAGCCTCCTCTTCGCCCTCTAGTCCAGATCTGTCCTAGCCTCCTCTTCGCCCTCTAGTCCAGATCTGTCCTAGCCTCCTCTTCGCCCTCTAGTCCAGATCTGTCCTAGCCTCCTCTTCGCCCTCTAGTCCAGATCTGTCCTAGCCTCCTCTTCGCCCTCTAGTCCAGATCTGTCCTAGCCTCCTCTACATGATTTGGTTTAAATGAAGTTGATGTCAGCATGATTACTTCACATCACACCTCACTTTCCTATAATTGCCTTTAAGGCTAACACATGCACAACACACACACACACCTTCCCTCTCTCACCCTCTTCTCTCTATCTCCCCTCTCTCATCCTTAACCCTGACAGTCAACAGAACACAGACCCACTCCAGCTGCTGTCTTGAATGATTCATACTAAACAGGTACGGTAGCTAAAACAAGCACATGCAAAATATCCGTCCATAAGCTGAGAAAAAACCCAATTGCGTGTCAATGATGTGAAAATTGCTTGCTTCGCCTCATAAGGTAATTCAAGGGCAGTGAGGCAGGCTGAATAGCTAGCTATATGTGCAACGCTGCACTGAGCATGAATATACAGGGCAATGTGTCGTGAGAATGAGAGGACTGGCCACAGAGAGAGAGAGCTGAGCCTTAGTGGATCACTGTACAGGCAGGAATGGACAATGAGCGGCAAGTGCAGTATACAGTAAGATAGACCATTGGGCTTAGTTGTGCTGTAGCTTTGGGACACAACATCGGAAGGGTCCAACCAATACAGACTCCCGATGTTGTGTCCCAAAGCTGGTTGTACTGTATGTATGCACAGTGGGTATCATAAGTATTCACCCCATTTCAAATGTTGTTACATTACAAAGTGGGATTGAAAATTGTACACATTTTAAAAACGTTATAAAAAATTAACTAAAATATAGTTGATGCATAATTATTCATCCCCTTTCTTTAGGCAAGGTCAAATTAGTTCAGGAGTAAAATTTTGCTCAACAAATCACATAATAAATTACATGGACTCGCTATGTGTGAAATAATAGGGGTTGACGTGAAAATAATTTACTTACAGATCTAAAAGTGGATCCAATCCTTCTAGAAAGCAATCTTCGTCGGCCGAGTTGAAATATTCGTTGTCCAAATCGCTCCCCTGATCCGAGTCCGACCAGTATTTTATCCAAAGCTTCCATGTCGGTATATTTATATTTATTTATTCAAGCTTCCATGTTTATTTATTCATAGCTGCCTTCTTTTTAGCTTCCTGTTCGATATTCTTAGTTTTTCCCTTTTTCATTTTTTCATTGAGAAGCCATCTTTAATGCTAAAGTGATTAAATTAAAGCGTGCTCGGTGCATCTTGTCTCTGAGCCAGGTAGCAATAGTTCACATTATGCATAAAAGGTTATGGCCCTTGCTTTGTCCCACCCAGGTCAACTGCATATCCCTGGAAAGCTTATCTCATTGGCTACAAGACTGTCAAGGTGCCATAGTAGCCAATAGCCTGTGCAATGGATGTCTACGGCGCGTATGCAGAAGACGTCATATTTTTGATGCGCAAAGATAGTCACTCCGTGGACATTCGATGTTGCCATTAAGTCATACATCATCAGATAACATTGGCAATAGGCTACATTTGTTCCTATCAACCTAATGATTAATTGCATACCCCCCATGTAGCTATAGCTCAAACACAGACCAAATTGAAGCTTACCTTGTAAGATGTTTGATGAAAATGTTGTGTAAAATAAACATTTTTACTCTTGGGGCTGGTGATCAATAATGGTAGGTCACAGGCAGACAAATAAGACCTCCTCATGATCTGTGGAGTCCCGGCTTTCGATGTGTATCGACGTATTCTGTGTTCATTTTGTTTATGCTTCACAGTCCAAACGGGAATGTAGGTAGCAGCCATCTTGAAATTAGGTCATCGGCTCGGCCTGCCCTTATACATTTGTATGCCCATATATGGGACTAAATCATACCAAAGATTTTAAGGCACAGATCAAAAGCCAAGATACTCAGCTTTCCGCAGACACCCTGGTTTTGCAGATAGTGGCTACCGTTCTCATACCAGACTGAATTGAATAAAACGATCCCCAAATATGGAGACTTTACATTTAAGAAGTTTAAACCACCCAGAGACATCAAAGATACAGTCGTCCTTCTGAACAGAGCTGCAGGACAGGAAGAAACTGCTCAGGGATGTCACCATGAGGCGGCAGGTAGCTTAGTGGGTAAGAGCGTTGTGCCAGTAACCGAAAGGTCGCTGGTTCTAATCCCCGAGCCGACTAGGTGAAAAATCTGTCGATGTGCCCTTAAGCAAGGCACTTAACCCTAATTGCTCTGGATAAGAGCGTCTGCTAAATGTATAATAAATGAATAAAAATGAGGCCAGTGGTGATTTAAAAACAGCTATGGCTGTGATGGGAGAAAACTGAGGATGGATGAACAACATTGTAGTAATTCTACAATAATGACCTAAATGACAGTGTAAAAAGAAGAATATAAATGTACAGAATAAAAATATTCCAAAACATGCACTAAAGTAATACTGAAAATAAAAACAATGGCGAAGGAAAACACTTTTTGGCCCACAGTAAATGCAAAGCCTTATGTTTGGGGCAAATCCAACGAAACACATCAGTGAGTAACTGCTTCCTTATTTGCAAGCTTGGTGGTGGCTTCATCATGGTATGGGTATGATTGACATAGGCAAATAATGGGGAGTTTTTCAGGATAAAAAGAAACGGGATGGAGCTAAGCACAGGCAAAATCCTAGAGGAAAACCAGCTTCAGTCTGCTTTACACTGTCAGAAAAATTTACCTTTTAGCGGGACAGTAACCTACAACACGAGGCCAAATCTACACTGGAGTTGCTTATCAAGAACACAGGGACTGTTCCTGAGGGGCCAAATTACAGTTTTGACTTAAATCTGCTTTGAAATCTATCGCAAGACTTGAAAATTGCTTTCTAGCCATGATCCCCAAACACAGGCCATTATTGCGAACCATTCTCCGCTCAGCAGCCTCCACTGGTGTACCTCACTCTCCAAGGGTGTCTCAGGGAGACCACTCTCCAAGGGTGTCTCAGGGAGACCACTCTCCAAGGGTGTCTCAGGGAGACCACTCTCCAAGGGTGTCTCAGGGAGACCACTCTCCAAGGGTGTCTCAGGGAGACCACTCTCCAAGGGTGTCTCAGGGAGACCACTCTCCAAGGGTGTCTCAGGGAGAGTTGGGATATGCAAAAAACAAACATTTCCGATTCCCACATGCGTATTTATACACACTTGTGTGAAATAGGACAAATATGAGCACCCACCAAATGATTACTTTTATTATTTAAAAAAGGACTACCATACTACTTCAGCCTAAAAAGGCACACTATTTTATCTCTAGAGATTGAAATCTGCTAAAAAATTTATCCTCTTGGAAATGCATTGGCTATTTGTTGGATTGAGTGTTTGCAGTTCAACTATGTTAATTTATTTATTATTTTTGCCGAATTGTAGCTTGTCCATGTGTGCATTCCAAAATATTCCTGCTGACATTTATTGTTGTTTTGTTTTCTAAAGGAGAGGTTTTGATACCAGTTATGGCAGAATTGCAAACATTAAGCACCAAATAAATTCTATCAATATTATTCCTGAGACCAAAATCTCATTACTCTGAAGGTTTTATGCTAAGTAGGGAATCAGAACATGTCATAGCCTACATCCGTGTGACGATAATCATAATAGTCCCATCAATATCTTGTTTCAGAAAACATTTACATTTTTTACATTTTAGTCATTTAGCAGACACTCTTATCCAGAGCAATTAGGGTTAAGTGCCTTGCTCAAGGGCACATCGACATATTTTTCACCTAGTAGGCTCGGGGATTAGAACCAGCGACCTTTCGGTTACTGGCACAACGCTCTTAACCACTAAGCTACCTGCCGCCAGGAAACATGGGCCAATTGCATTTGCTAGAAAGGACAAGCTTTTGTAGACCAATCAGAGTTACATTACACTGGGTTTTGTAATACTTCCATCAAATAGACCGTTTACGCTCCCGTAACATCCTCCATGTACGGTTACATCAGTCAGCAATCAGTCATCATCTGATAGCCCTGTGAAGGAGCTGAAAGGGCCTCTTGAAAAGCAGTTTCAAATGGAAATGGAACACAAATTAGACTTTTCCATGTTTCGCTTTCTAGAAACTGTGGAGGGTTTTTCTATCTATCGGTCTTCCCAGAATGTCAGTCAGTGTGCGTTCTATACGCGTCCTTATCAGTGTGGAGGATACTCAGATTACAAGGGAGAGGATACTCAGATTAAAAGGGAGAGGATACTCAGATTAAAAGGGAGAGGCTACTCAGATTAAAAGGGAGAGGATACTCAGATTACAAGGGAGAGGATACTCAGATTAAAATGGAGAGGATACTCAGATTGAAAGGGAGAGGATACTCAGATTAAAAGGGAGAGGATACTTAGATTAAAAGGGAGAGGATACTCAGATTAAAAGGGAGAGGATACTCAGATTGAAAGGGAGAGGATACTCTGATTGAAAGGGAGAGGATAGTTAGATTAAAAGGGAGAGGATACTCAGATTGAAAGGGAGAGGATACTCAGATTAAAAGGGAGAGGATACTCAGATTGAAAGGGAGATGATACTCAGATTGAAAGGGAGAGGATAGTTAGATTAAAAGGGAGAGGATACTCAGATTGAAAGGGAGAGGATACTCAGATTAAAAGGGAGAGGATACTCAGATTGAAAGGGAGAGGATACTCAGATTGAAAGGGAGAGGATAGTCTGATTGAAAGGGAGAGGATACTCCGATTGAAAGGGAGAGGATACTTAGATTAAAATGGAGAGGATACTTAGATTGAAAGGGAGAGGATACTCTGATTGAAAGGGAGAGGATACTCAGATTGAAAGGGAGAGGATAGTTAGATTAAAAGGGAGAGGATACTCAGATTGAAAGGGAGATGATACTCTGATTGAAAGGGAGAGGATACTCTGATTGAAAGGGAGAGGATACTCCGATTGAAAGGGAAAACTTGGAAGTGAAGCAACAAGTGTTATCACAGTAGGGGTAATGATGCCACATTCTGTGACCCTACATTAGGTTCACAGGGAATAGGGTGCCATTCAGGATGATCCCCTGGGCATTCACTGGGTTAATAAGTGCCAACCATAGGGTGAAGGCCTCAGTCCTGAAGAGCAGATATGTACCATCGGAGAGCTTATCTATTGTGAAAACTCACATGAATATAGAGACAACTCAAGGTCATTCACATCCCCAGAACCATGGGATCCAGAGAACCATGGAATCAACGCAAACACACACACACGCAAACACACACACACACACACAAACACACACACACAATATACTATACACTGAGTATACAAAACATTAAGAACACCATGACAAACTGACCAGGTGAATCCAGGCGAAAGCTATGATCCCTTATTGATGTCACTTGTTAAATCTACTTCAATCAGTGCAGATGAAGGGGAGGAGACAGGTTAAAGAAGGATTTTTAGGCCTTGAGACAATTGAGACATGGATTGTGTATGTGTTCAGAAGGTGAATGGGCAAGACAAAATACACTACATGAACAAAAGTATGTGGACACCTGCTCGTCTAACATCTCATTCCAAATTCATGGGCAATAATATGGAGTTGGTCCCCCTTTGCTGCTATAACAGCCTCCACTCTTCTGGGATGGCTTTCCACGAGATGTTGGAACATTGCTGCAGGGACTTGCTTCCACTCAGCCACAAGAGCATTAGTGTGGTCGGGCACTGATGTTGGGCGATTAGGCCTGGCTCGCAGTCGGCGTTCCAATTCAACCCAAAGGTGTTTGATGGGGTTGAGGTAAAGGCTAGGAAGGTGTTCCTAATGTTTTGTACACTGTGTATATACAATGTACAAACAGAGCATACAAGGAAGATGTTGATGTTTTCCTCCTCTATTTTTGTCTGCTTTCTCCTGGTCCGTTAATGAGATCAGGATAAAACGTGAAAGGAAGGGGGATAAAACAGGAGAGGAAGGGGGGAATTGCATTCCCTTGCAGTGGTGGTGTACCAACAGTCACAGCAATCAGCATGGGCACCCCGGGTTTTGGCTTTCATTCCTCATGCTCCACTCACGATGCTCCAAATGCATTGAATTGAGCTGTGAGAGGCCACTGAGCAAAACAGGAGGAAATAAACTATGTTTCCAACAGATTTTGGATGACTTTTGACCCAGGTATTTTTCTTTTTGTTTTTCAGATAGAGGGCACTTTTTCATTTGTAGGATTTTTTAAACGAATGTTTTAACCTGCATACATTGTGTATAGTAGCGGTACCAAAATCATGATTCAAAAAGAGTTGAAAAGAACAAATGTGAAATTGTTTCAGAAATTCATTCAAACTTTTGCTGATCAAATTAGAAGAAAATATTTGTACAATTTTGAGGTAGGGTTTGGGCCACCACAGGCAAACTTCAGTATGTTTGTATTCACTGGAGGAAATCTTAGTATTGAGCAAATTTAGACAGCAAATATTTACTAATGAAAAAGATTGTGTTACATAGCAGTCTTTAGAGAGAAGAACATGAGCCCCAGACAGGATCAGAGGCCATGAAAAACCTGCAGTAATCTAACCGCAGATAGTCCTCAAAACAGCCCCAGCTCAGAGACGGATACATTTCCTGAACTGGAAACTAATACAGAATAATTCACGGCATAATGTTTTTGTAGAACACTGCAACCGGTGGCGACCCGTCATTCAGGGCAGGTGTTTTGAGCCCCACATTTTTAGCAAAAAAAGTAAATATATATTTATTGGGGGCGCTTACATGTTTTGCATGTTGTTTTGGCATTAATACATGTCACATATCAGTTCGCAAACAATGTTAAAAAAAATCTAAATCATTGAGTTAATGAAGCCACATACAAACATGGTCTCTTTTTTGCTTTATTAAGTAAGGCAGCTCCAAAATGCAGGTGTTTCAGCCTAGCTCAGAGCGTAGGTGTTGGTAATGTTCTCTAGTTGCGCTGTGATTGGCTCAGTGTTCTGTCACTCATGGGGACACTACGTCACCGCCAAGTCTAAGGGTAGAGCTCGACAATTCAAGCCCCTTGGGTGCTGCCATAGAGTTACATTAGAAGTGCCCATCCAAGAAGGCTCAAGGTCATTGGCCACAGATAAAATGACATCAAATCATGTTATATCTACAGTAGCTTTGATTGGACTGATCATGTCAACATCATACTTTCAAAATCTTAGCTAGCGGTCATCATCATGAATCAAGTCGACAATCTACTGGCAAATCATTTTTAATCCTTGTCATATGAAGATAAATAATGAAGTGAAATTATAGATCAAATGTATCGGTGCTCATCGGCCATTGGACATAAACATTACACAACAAGTTGAAAATCGCAAATTCAACAATGAGTGGTTCGGAAGGAATCAGTGGCTAACTGTAAGCATTGCAAAGCAATCACTAGCCTGCTATCCAGTGGAGTGGCTGTGAGGTCCCAAGTCTGGAATTAAGGCTCTTTTCCAAGCTTAAAATTATAAACATTCAACATTGGCCATGCTGTCATTGAAGCATGATTTGTGCCGCGTTCAAAACAACTGTTAACTCGGAACTGCGGAATCTGACTTCAGTGAGTTCAAGAAAACTGGGAACTCGGGAAAAACGAGCTCCGACTGGAAAAATAAGTTTTGAACGGTCATCCAACTCAGAATTGTAAATCCGGAACTTGGGCCTCTTTCTAGAGCTATGACCTGAAGATCACTTTTTTTTTCCCCAAGTTCCAAGTTGTCTTGAAAGCACCATAAATCCAGAGAATGCCAGACTTTGATGACAAAGTTTGATGACAAAACTTCCTGTTCAAGTGAGCATAGCAAAACAAGGTGAGCCCAAAAAGTTCTCGTATGCTGCTGCATAAATGATGTAACATGCCAGGAGATATGTATACTGTAGCTAAGAAAGTAATAGTAAGTGTATGTTGTGTAGTAAGCTGTTAGTAGCCCACGTGCCTCACCCAAATAATTTGGTCTATTTTCCCCTCTTAATTTTGCCTATTGTTCTGACTTGGTGGTGCACATGTAGCCTATAACCTGTTTTAGATTAATGTAATAATTGAATATTGTAAGAGCTTTCATTGTCTACTTATATGCCCCCTTTATTTATCCTACGGTTCTGACTTGGTGTACAGGGAGAATACTGTAAGAACGTCCCATGTTCTGAATTCTGTCGCTGTACATTTAAAAAGTAATGAACAAATATATTTACTACGTCAGTCCTAGCTCGCTCACTAATGTCTTAATCGAAATTATGGATTGCCTCTTATTCGCTCCTTGTCCGCTTGTCTTCCCCTTATGCCATAGTTTGTACATCTCAATTGTCAGTAGAAACCACATTTGTTAAAGCAAGTCAGCCATATCAGCTATGTTGTTTTTAAAAGGCAGTAAATGAGGCTGAATGAACTGTTTCGCTGCCAGACAAGGCTCCGCTGATAGCCAGGTGTAGCAGTGGTAAGCTGTTGGGAAAGGCTTTATGTAGGCCCTAACAGTTTGTGGGCACCATTTGTCACCGTTATAGTGCAATTCATGTATTGTTTAGTGTTGTGTTGTGTAGTGTAGTGGCTTTGCTGGCATGCATCCCAAGATGTACATGCTTAAATCACCACTGGCTGCAACAAAGTTCAATCACTGAATCTCTTAAGTCTGCCTACAGCTTTAGTTAGTACGTTTAATCACCCCACAGTAGACTTTGACGGCAAGAAAGTGTGTTATTTTTTATAAGGCTATATAATATTACACATAACACATTTCCTAAGGAAATACTGAAAAAATGACATTATTCCAATATGTCATCATGTAATACAATATCTAACAGTATCTAAAGTACTCGGTGTCTGTTTCCACAAGTACAGTAAGTCTCATACCATTAATGACTTGACATTTAATGATTGATCTCATTGAAACAGGCAGCTCTGAAAACAGAGATGTCGTTGGTGTAGATGAGATCCCAGAGGCTGACATGTGACTTCAGTGTTACATATAGGTTCAAAACATTGCAGAAATCATCACCAACATCTCTACAATCAGTTGGTGCCGTGAGCTGAATAAGAAATGAGTGAGCACTAGTGTATTTTTCTTCAACTTATGCAACATCACCTCCCCCACAATGCATCTGTTTTGAATCAGACTTCAGTCTTCAGTCCACAATGCCCTGTGCTTCAACTTGCTTTTCCTGGAAACAATAACATTCTCTCCACGGAGCTGAGAAACTTGAACAATTATCTTCCGGGCTTATAGTTACCAACCTGAACCAAACCAATTAACTACAGCCAAACAGGCAAAAGCCAAACAATTTTCCAATGCACCCAATAACCCGCCTCCCAAAATCAACATATAGCTGTAAGGAAAATGTCCCGGGGATGAAATGTCCCCTATTGACTTTGGCAGTCAGCCTTACACTTGGTTTCCCCCCCCCGCACACCGGCATGCACCATATGTCAATATGATTCCCTTCCGCATCTCATTTGTATTTGTTTTGCATGCATTTATCCCCTTGTTTTAGTCACTAAACTATCTCCATATACAGTAAACTTCCATTTTTTTTTTTTACTGGTACCGGGGACCTTCAGACGAGTCTTATGAGGCTTGTGGGCATCCTAGAGCAAAACGGAGAACATGGCATGTTTGTGAGAGTCTCATCTTTTAATAGCGCGGTCATAATAGTTTGTAAACCAAACTATTCAGACGCTACAGACGTTTTCATGAGAAGACCGATTTTCGGAATGTCTCATGGTCTGACAAACACCGCTCTCGTTCCGACACCTTTCACCGCAAATGTGGAAGGGCGTTATCGGAGGATGTGGTGGATTGAGACGCAGCTATATCTCTAGCTTAAACAGACAGATTTTGATGGGGATGTTTTTATTATGTTAATTCGATTTCAAGGGTTAATATGGAGTTGGTCCCCCCCCTTTTCTGCTATAACAGCCTCCACTCTTCTGGGAAGGCTTTCCACTAGATGTTGGAACATTGCTGCGGGGATTTGCTTCCATTCAGCCACAAGAGCATTAGTGAGGTCAGGCACTGATGTTGGGCGATTAGGCCTGGCTCGCAGTCGGCGTTCCAATTCATCCCAAAGGGGCTCGATGGGGTTGAGGTCTGGGCTCTGTGCAGGCCAGTCAAGTTCTTCCACACCGATCTCGACAAACCATTTCTGTATGGACCTCGCTTTGTGCATGGGGGCATTGTCATGCGGAAACAGGAAAGGGCCTTCCCCAAACTGCTGTAACAAAATTGGAAGCACAGAATTGTCTAGAATGTCATTGTATGCTGTAGCGTTAAGATTTCCCTTCACTGGAACTAAAGGGTCTAACCCGAACCATGAAAAACAGCCCTAGACCAATATTCCTCCTCCACCAAACACTACAGTTGGCACTATGCATTCGGGCAGGTAGCATTCTCCTGGCATCCGCCAAACCCAGATTCGCCCGTCGGACTGTCAGATTGTGAAGGGTGATTCATCACTCCAGAGAACGCTTTCCACTGCTCCAGAGTCCAATGGCGCTGAGTTTTACACCACTCCAGCCGACGCTTGGCATTGCGCATGGTGATCTTAGGCTTATGTGCGGCTGCTCGGCCATGGAAACGCATTTCATGACGCTCCGGTCTAACAGTTCTTATGCTGACATTGCTTCCAGAGGCAGTTTGGAACTCGGTAGTGAGTGTTTCAACCGAGGACAGACAATGTTTATGCTCTACTGTTCGCACTTCAGCACTAGGCTGTTCCGTTCTGTGAGCTTGTGTGGCCTACCACTTTGCGGAGAAGCCGTTGTTGCTCCTAGACGTTTCCACTTCACAATAACAGCACTTGACAGGTGCAGCTCTAGAGGAGCAGAAATGTGACGAACTGACTTGTTGGAAAGGTGTCATCCTATGACGGTGCCCACATTGAAAGTCACTGAGCTCTTCAGTAAGGCCATTCTGCTGCCAATGTTTGTGTATGGCGATTGCATGGCTGTGTGCTCGATTTTATACACATTTCAGCAATAGCTGAATCAACTATACATGTGGCACAGCACAGTATCTATACATGTGGTACAGTACACTATCTATACATGTGGTACAGCATCTATACATGTGGTAGAGTATCTATACATGTGGTAGAGTATCTATACATGTGGTAGAGTATCTATACATGTGATACAGTATCTATACATGTGGTAGAGTATCTATACATGTGGTAGAGTATCTATACATGTGATACAGTATCTATACATGTGGTAGAGTATCTATACATGTGGTAGAGTATCTATACATGTGGTAGAGTATCTATACATGTGGTAGAGTATCTATACATGTAGTGCACTTGGGCCTTTACTAGTCCTGTATTAGCAGACCCTTATAGCCGTGTGTAGCGCGGGCAACAAAAAAAAACGAGCGCCCCACAGACTAAAACCCCCCCCCCACAGACTAATATTAGATCACAGCTGGAGGGTAAGGTTAGCACAGGGGCGCTCTGAATCCTTAATACGGGGAAAGGGGAGAGATTAGTGCCTGTGAAAATCCATCTTAACGACAGGTCAAGTTATGGTTGATAGGCAGCATTAGTTTGGGGGAGGAGGAGTGTTAACCCACAGGGTTAGGGTACTGTCCCAGTTGCAGCAGGCGTTTAAACGTTGTCATCTGAAAGGCCATTATGACAGATTACAGTATTTCAAATGTACTTTAAGGCAAGCCAAGCCTAGTAGGATCAAAAAGTTATTTGTTTAATTGATCTAATTACGGTTCTTACTGAAGATCAAACATATTATGAGATAACATACTAATAATGTTGATTGAGGGATTGGACGGGGGGGGGGGGGGGGGGGGGGGGGGGGGGGGGGGATGGATGAAAACACATTTTATTCTGATATATTATTTTGCGATTGATGTCATACATGAGACGGTGATAGTCTGAACTTTTCCCAACTGCATTGACATGTGAGCCGACTGATTGCTGTGCTATGGGATATGCGTTGTATTCATAGTGTACTACATGTATAGATACCGTACCACATGTATATATTTACTGTACCCTGTATAGAAATGGACCCAAAAGTAAATGGAAAAAAAGATAATAGTCCTGACCCCTGTATAATACGTACCACATGTATAGATATTCCACAGTATATGCTGTAAAACCCCATGTTTTATTTTGTTTTACCCCATGTATGATATTACCAATGTATAGAAACTGGGCCACATTTGATAGCCTCAGTGTAGAAACGGACCAAATTTAGTTGACCATATATTATTGGTACGTATCATCCGGGACAGTAAGTAATTTACATTGTACAGTTTTTTTAAAAGTTTTTGACCACATTATAATTCTTTTCCCCTTTATAATCGTACTTACAAATGTATAGATATTTTACCAAATGTTAAAAAACGTACCCCAAAGTATAGATAATGGACCAAAGTAAGATATGTACAACAGTATAGATATTTTCCCCATGTATAGAACCCCACCCCCGATAGTACGTACCACATTTAGATACACAAAAATTATAAAAATTGACCAAATGTGGGAATATTGCTAGCATAATATGTTGACCCAAAGATCTATACAATATAGATCTGTAAACCAGGGATGTGCGCACCATATGTTAGATATGTACCACATTTTTAGAAATTATCCAAAGAAGATATGTACAAAATGTATGAAAATGACCAAAGTATAATATGTACCAAGTATCGTATAAACCCCATGTTAGATCGTACCACAGATAGTCGGGAACAAAGTATAGATATTACCCAAAATAAGATATGTACCACATGTATAGTACTGGAAACAAAAGTAAGATACTGTACCACTGTTAGATACTGTCCCCAATGTTAAAATTGTACCCCATGTATAGATCTTACCAATGTATAGATACTGTACCACAGTAAGAACTGTACCACAGTATAAAAATGGACCAAAGTATGATACGTACACCTGTAAGATCTGTACCAATGTTTGATACTGGGAAAAAAAGATAGATACTGTACCCCATGTATAGATACTGTACACATTTAAAATACTGTACCAATGTATAGATACGGAACAAAATTTAGATATGGACCACAGTATAATACTGGAAAAAAATTAAGTCTGACCCCCCGATAGATATGACCCAGTATAGTCTTCCCATTTAGATATGTACCCATGTATAGATACGTACCACTGTATAGATACTGACCCTTGTTAGATATGACCCAGTATAGATATGTACCACATTTAAAAATTGTACCCCTGTATGATACTGTACCATTTTTATGATCTGTACACATGTTAGATACTGACCACATTATAGAACTGTACCCAGTAGATACGGGCACTTATAGATACGGAACAAATGTATGTACTGTACCACTGTATAGATACTGTACCCAAAAGATAGTACCACATGTAGATACTTTTACCACATGTATAATACGTACCAAATGTATAGATATGTACCACAGTATATACTGTACCCCCATGTATAGATAGGACCAAAATATAGATACTAAATATGTTAAAATACTGTACCACGGTTAAAGTTGCACCATATTATAGATAATGGACCCAAAATTTTAGATATGTACAAAAATTAAGATGTAAACCCCATGTAAGATACGTACCCCATGTATAGATACTGGAACAAAGTATGATATGACCCCATGTATAGTACTGTACCACTGTATGAACTGTACCCCCGTATGATACTGCCAAAGTATAGAGCTGTACCCCATGATAATTGGACCAAATGTATGAACTGTCAACATGATAGAAAATGGCCAAAAAATAGAGCTGTACCAAAAATGTATAGTAAGGACCCAAAATTTTAGATACTGTACACATTTAGATTCTGTACCAATGTTGATATGTACCCCAGTATAATTCTGTTCCACATTTTTGATACGTACCACAGTATAATACTGTAATTACCCATGATAGATATTCCACATTTATAGACATGAACCACATGTTTGATGCGTCCACAGTATAATGTGTACCCCCATGATGTACTGTACAAAAATATAGATGCTGTACCACAGAAGACCTTCCACGTGTTAGATATGTTGTACCCATTATAGTCTAAACCCCAGTATAGATCTGACCAAGTATAGATACTGGAACAAATGTATAGATCTCACCCCTGTATAGTACTGTACCACATGTATAGATCTGTACCAATGTATAGATACTGTACCAAATGTAAGAGGGTGTACCACATGTATAGATAATGGGCAAATGATAGATACTGTACAACATTTAGAAAAATGGGGCCAAATGTATAGATGCGTACACTTTATAGATAATGGACCAAATGTATAGATACTGTACAAAATGTATAGTTTGTACCCCAAATTAAGATTACCACTGATAGATTGTCCCATGTATAGATATGACCACATGTTTTGAACTGACGTACCACTTAAGATACTGTACCCCAAGTTTAAACCTGACCAAATGATAGATCTTACCAAGTATAGATGCGTACCACATTATAGATACTGTACCAATTTTTAGTGCGTACCACATTATAGACACTGTACACTGTATAGATACTTACTGTACCACTGATAGATACGTCCCCTTGTATAATACTGTACCACGTAAAATGTGTACCACAGTATAATGCGTACCACATTTATAGAATGTATCAAATTATAGATGCTGTACTGTACCACTTTTATAGTCAGTATTCATGTTTTAAAATACGTACCCCAAAATATGCTGACCAGTATAGAACTTTCCACATGTATAGATACGTTGTAGCCTTGTATAGTAAGACCACTTATAGATACTTACAATTTTAAAAACTGAAACCCATGTTAATATACCACAGGATAGTACGTACCACATGTTGATACTGACCACTTTTTAAAATGCTGTACCACAGTTAAAACGACCACAGATAGTTGGTACCCCAAAGTTAGATACAGTACCCCATTTTAGATACATACCACAGTAAGATTTTCCACAGTTAGATACGTACCAATGTATAGAACGTACCAAATGTATGAGCTGTAAACCCCGTATAGATAATGGACCAAAGATAATTTGTACAACATGTATAAAAATGGGCCAAATGTTAAAATGCTGTACCACATGTATAGATATGGACCCAAAAGATAAAAGTAAACCTGAAGTTTTGACCACTGTAAGATACTGTCCAAATGTTTGATTCTGTACACAGTGTAGAACTCCAATGATAGAACTGTACTGTCCACATGTTAGAAACTTTTCCAAATTTGACACTGCCCACTGATAATGCTGTAAAAACATGATAGATGCGTACCACATTAAATGTCAAAGTTTGATGTGACCCAGTAAACACTGTCCACGTGTAAGATACGTAAGTCCAGTTAGTATGTACCACTTTTATAGATACTGTACCAAGTATAGATGCTTACCAAAGATAATGTGTACCACATGTATAGATACTGTATCAAAGTTAGATGGTACGTTTCCCCTTTTATAAACAGTACTTAGTTAGTACTGACCCCAAAGTATAGTGCGGTTCCACATTATAAAAATACTTGCCAATGTAAGAACTGACTGTAGCCTTGATAATACAGTACAAAATGAAAAGATACTTACCCACATGTATAGATACTGCCCATGTATAATACTGTCCCCATGAAGATCGTCACATTATAGATGCTGTACCCCATTAAGATACTGTACCACATGTATAGATGCTGACCCCCAGTATGATACAGTACCCCATGTAAGTCATACCAATGTATAGATACTGGACCACATTATATGCTGTACACTGTTAGATAGTACAAAAATTTAGAAACTGGACCAAATGTAGATGCTGTACCCCAGTAGAAATGGGCAAATGTATAATACTGTACAAAATGTAAGATTTGTACCACATGATAGATACGTACCCATAAAATAATTCGTACCACTGTATAGACCTGACCCCCAAGTTAATACTGTACGTACCCATGTATAGATCTGTACCCATGTATAGATTTGTACCCCTGTATGAACGTCCAATGATAGATACTGTACCCCATTATGTTGTACCACTTTATAAATGTACCACATGATAAAGCTGTACCCATTTAAAAGAGTGTACCCCTGTATAGAATGTACCCAAAAGTATAGATGCGTCCCAGTTTTAAATACTGTACCCAAAAGTTAAAATGCTGTACCCCAAATTTTTTTATGCGTACACATGAAGATCTGTACCCAAAAAATAATGCTGTACCCCATGTATAGAGCGTACAAAATTTTTAGATCGTACCAAAAGTAAGATGCGGGGCCACATGTATAGATACTGTACCCAATGTATAGATGCTGTACTGTACCCTTGTATAGATACTTTACCACATGGGGGGGGGGGGGGGGGGGGGGTAGAAGGATTACTAAGAATAACCATTGTTACCATGTATTCCATTTCATAAGACTCAGATAATACTATGTAATTAATATCAATGTGGGACTTCCTACACACCCACAATTATAGATACAGTGCCTTCAGAAAGTATACGCCTTGACTTTTTCCACATTTTGTTGTGCTACAGCCTGAATTTAAAAAGGATTACATTTAGATGTTTTTTGTGACTGGCCTACACACAATACCCCATAATGTCAAAGTGGAATTACAAATTAATTAATAATGAAAATCTGAAATGTCTTGAATCAATGAGTATTCAACCCCTTTGTTATGGCAAGCCTAAATAAATTCAGGAGTAAAAACTTGCTTAAGAAGTCACATAATTTGCATGGACGAAATCTGTGTGCAATAATAGTGTTTAACATTATTTTTGAATAACTACCTCATCTCTGTACCCCACACACACAATTATCTGTAAGGTCCCTCAGTCAAGCAGTAAATGTCAAACACAGATTCAACCACAAAGACCAGGGAGGTTTACCAATGCCCCGCAAAGAAGGGCACCTATTGGTAGATGGGTAAAAATTAAAAAGCAGTCATTGAATATCCCTTTGAGCATGGTGAAGTTATTAATTACACTTTCACTGGCCATATGGCTGTCTACGCGCACCCCAGACCTTGGAGGACATCTTGGGAGCCGTGGAGATGCACCAGAATACCGAGGCCCTGCTGAAGGATATGCAGGCCGAGTCCGGGAGCCGTCGGAGGGGACGGAAGGACGACCCCACCACCGTACTGTATAGATTCTGTACCACATGTATAGATACTGTACCACATGTATAGATTCTGTACCACATGTATAGATACTGTACCACATGTATAGATACTGTACCACATGTATAGATACTGTACCACATGTATAGATGCTGTACCACATGTATAGATGCTGTACCACATGTATAGATACTGTACCACATGTATAGATACTGTACCACATGTATAGATAAGAGATGAAAGTTTTGGGCCTTTTAGTACCTGTGGGGTAGACATCATCTCCGCTGAGGACAGAGCTGGGAGATATGTCCATACTAGACTGTATCCCTGCATGCTGGGACACCACTGGGACCCCTGGCTGGTGTGTGTGTGTGTGTGTGTGTGTCCCTTTGTCACAGACTGAATCTGAAGTGGGACCAGTAGAGTGTGTTAAGCCTGGGCCAGCGGTGAAAAGGGACACCTCCGGCCCCCAGTTCATCCAGACACACATTGGATCAATGCACTGGCTCTGTATGGACTGGGCTGCTATTTCAGTGTGTAAAAGACTCCTCTCTAAACCTCTCTATTGGGACCCGAGAGGACAGAGAGACACCAAAGTGGCTGGGTTCCAACTATGGCAGAGACAATGGCAGTTCTTCAGTCTTTATTCATCTCCCTATTAGCTGACACTTTAGCGACTGCTAGTCTTCATGGATTCCCAAAGTAATTACATCACCATTTTTTACTGGTTGTATCATTGAGATATATGGAGTAGCCAGGACACCATTTTTCATTGATGCATAATATTTCACACACATACTTTCCCGTTCTGCAATAATGCCCGATAACAAATCAATGATACGAAAATAGGCAACAACATGAATAAAATAAGTTGCTGGTATATTTCTTTGCCATTCTGATGTTGCTTCTTCCTCGTCTGGAGGGAAGAGGATATTAAAATGTCCTCATAATTGCTCTATCCTCTCCATCCCGTCCTCTCCGTCCTCCCTCCCTTCCTCCCGTCCTCCCTCCCATTCCCCCGTCCATCCCGATCCTCCGTCCTCCCTCCCTTCCTCCCGTCCTCCCTCCCATCCTCCCGTCCTCCCTCCCATCCTCCCGTCCTCCCTCCCATCCTCCCATCCTACCGTCCTCCTCCCTCCCTCCTCCGTCCTCCGTCCCATCCTCCCGTCCTCCTCCCACTTCATCCACCGTCCTCCCTCCCATCCTCCTTCCCAGTCACTCCCATCCTCCCGTCCTCCCTCCCCATCCCATCCTCCAGTCCTCCATCCGTCCCTCCCTCCATCCTCCCCCGTCCTCACCCCCTCCTCCCTCCCGTCTCCTCTCCCTCTCATCTCCTCCCTTCCCGTCCCTCCCATCCTCCCTCCCATCCTCCCATCCTCCCGTCCTCCCTCCCATCCTCCCATCCTACCGTCCTCCATCCCGTCCTCCCGTCCATCCTCCCGTCCTCCCTCCCGTCCTCCCTCCCGTCCTCCCGTCCATCCTCCCGTCCTCCCTCCCATCCTCCCTCCCGTCCTCCCGTCCTCCCTCCCTTCCTCCCATCCTCCCGTCCTCCCGTCCATCCAGGTAATTATCTTTAATAGGGAGAGACCTGGCTTTGATTTAGTTTTCATGTATTTTAATGCAAGGTGTCTGTAATTTGTCTCCAGCATTCTGATGCCTGCTGCCATTAAACGTCCCTGCAGGGTGAGGGTGGCTGAATGAATGGACGTCAAAGGGACCAGTGGGTTGTGGAAGATGGGAGAGAGAGCTAAGCTCTGCCCATGACACTCAAGAGATAGGCACCTGTGTCTGTTTCTGTGTGCCCGGATTATATTAATCTACCTGGATGGTTCGTTGAGCGTGGTCCAATATCTAGATGGTTCCTTGAGCGTGGCCCAATTTCTGGATGGTTCCTTGAGCGTGGCCCAATTTCTGGATGGATCCTTGTGCATCGCCCAATATCTGCTGTAGAGAACCACAAAGGAATCAACAATTCTCAGGCACAACAATGTCCACTGGAACAACAGGGAGGGACTCTATGTAAACAGATCACCACAACAAGTCACTAGCGATATGATATGGTATAGAGTTCATATTGTTATATACTGTATAATTACAGGGGCCCATAGTTTCCCCTAAACAGGGAAAAAAACTCAGAAGCGGCAGACTAAAAACTGGCAAAACATTGAAGTTAACAGTGATCAGCCATTGCCTTTATAACGACAGACAGCTATTGTCTGAGGAGGAAAATTATATCTGTGTTGCTTTTCAGCCCTTCAGACTAGCATGGGGGATGTAAATGTATTTCAATGCAGCACAGCACTCGTGAGTGAAGCCTTCTGGATATGAAATTAAACTCTGAACGCTTTTCAAATGTGGGGATGAAATCTTTTGGTTGCTGAGTTCCTGCCACACTACAGACACACTAGCTGTCACGATCGTCGTAAGCAACGGACCCCAGAGCCAGGGCGTGACACTAGCTAAATGTTCTTTGTTAGAGGCTTTCCCCCATGGGTTGGCAAACTGCACATGGCCCCTAGGATCTCCCCTAACGCTGAAGCAGAATTTAACAAGGCACCTTTAAACACACACACACACACAAACACATACACACACACACACACACACACACACACACACACACACACACACACACACACATTCACACAGTTCATACATTAAAGAGCCTCTTACCCCAGGCCACAACGCAACACTTGGTGGGTATGGAGGATTTAAAGTTAACCATATGTAAAGTAGATGTTCATAACTTCACATGTTTCATACTGGAATGTGACGGGGGGAACAGTATCCAAGATTAATTCAGATATGCTGAATTGGACCTTGTGGGCGATTTGACATCAAATAGTCTCCCTTTTCACTCATAAACTGACAATGTTCAAGCTGTTACGGTGTTCCGAATGAATGCCACACCAGCAGTCATGAGTCATGACCGCAGTCAAATGCCACGTGATCGTCTAGTCACGGGTAACAAGGCTTCTCCAAGCTCTGGTGCTGCTGATGGTCATTAGTAGCCAACCAAACTTGCTAACAGCCTGGTACTCAGCACTCTACTGTCGTCTCTAATCACTCTGACATCAATGCAAATGTTTTCAAAAATCTAATCAAACACTTCATGAGAGCCCATGAGCTCATGTTGCGCAACATTTCTAAAGGCTATGCAATTACGTGAGAAAACAGAGTGATGCCCTCTATTAAAAAGAGGAGGATCCCATCAGCTTTCTATAGGCTAGGCCTACTATATTTATTTCTCGACTTTCCTAATATTAAGCACATTGCTTCGCTTTACAACAGAAGTATAGCCTACTGTGCCTGGTTGGCCTGAAAATGAACCACGGGAAAAGCGTCCTCCATTCGCTATTTAAGTGCATAAATGACATGTATTTTTATTTTCCTGCCCCTGTTCCGAGACAGGTGCATGATAATGGACCATTCTAAATAAAAACTAATTCCACACATATATTATCTAGTATATGTAAAGACAACATTACATTTGGAATAGTCTGATGGGTGACAATATTAGTCTATCACTTGTGAATGATGTATTATCACTTGAGAATGATGCTCAGCTTGTGTGCATTAAGGCAAGAAACAGTACATGCTTTTTGTCCCCGACTTTTTCAAATCATGTAGCCTAGCCCATTTGCCTATATGTTTTGATAAGGTTTGTATCACAACTAAAGTGGCCAAATAACTTCTTAAAATTAAGCAGATTAATCCGCTTTAAAACTGGTGTAGAGACTGACTGGCATACATAGGCGGCACGTGAGTTTCAAGTTTGGAGAAGATAATTTTCACCATAAAAATGCACCTTTATAACAAAGCATTGCTCGCATAATCGCATTTGCGGTCACTTTTGAGAACAGTGTTTTCCCCGCTAATTGATTGTATTTTGGAACATATAGCCTGCTGTTGTGTGTGCATTGCTGTGCTTATAATGTGAAGAAATAGCCTAATAGTTTATCAATATTTTAAGCTAAATGTTCTGATCTGTTGCGTAGGCCTCATTGCTTTTAAAATTATTTATTTTTTATGCGACTGGTTGTATTAATTTGGGATCTATTGCATCCCACAACTGTCCCAGCGTGTGCTTGGAATATTTATTTCTTGCACAGAAGGACAACCTGACCAATAGAATAGGTCAACGTTTGTACTATGGGGGAGAGTTGATTGACATAAGCTAGTGTTTTTGCTGTTCGTTAGACCTACTCATCTTGTTAGCTGACAAAAAAAAGTAAATACGGACAGTTCTTCCAACAACTTCAAATATTCGCCTCGGAATTCGATAAGAGGGACGCGCACAGTTGCATCCATGATGTGTCTGTCTTCACTTATAGCCTACATATTATTAGCTGTGAGAAGGACCCAATCACGTGACAGGCATTGGCTAATAAGAATTGAGATACAGTATCTGAGAGAGCCATGTGAGTGAGAGGTGCATTGGAGCACGACAGCCAGGAGAAGTATTATATTCAGCCCAAGGACACAACGCCCACTTTGGCTGCAAAAGGCATGGATTTTTTTAGGGGGCATTACCGCCACACAAGGGGGGTGCTGCCGTGAAACTTGAGGCCCGTGGGTGAGAACATTATAAAGCGCTTGTCAAATTGCGAATGAGAGACTGATGAAGTGTGTGCAGCATGCACAAGGAACAAATCAGAGCTCATGCCTTTCATGCGACTTTATTCAAATCATCATTAGAGTCGCATCATGCAGCTTTAGAATGTATCAGAAATTTAAACGTGTAGCCCAACTTTTGTATCACAACTGAGGTTGGATAAATAACTCTAAATTAAGCATATAGGAGAACCTGTTTGTTTCTTAACCGCTCAACAAAGAATAGCCACATGTGCGCACTCCCTCAAATCATTTGGAGAAAACATCCTTTCTGTTTTATTCAGCTATGTTCAATTGTATTCTTCATACTATAAAATAATATAATATAATGTCACGGAATTCTAAGCAAATCTTGTCTGCTAAATGAACTAGTGTAGCCCACAGCCATATGGCATAGCCAGATCAGGGCCTGACATAATGACAACTCAGAGTATGCTATTCTGTTCTTTTGAAGTAGACTACATTTTTTGTTTATTTAGACCTGTCTAAAATAATAATGGATTTATTGTGATGGTGTAGTCTATATTAAATTGATATATTAGACTTGTTTAAATGTAGATGTTCCAAAGGTCAGCATCAGTGGCTTGTAGGATATGCTTTGAAGCCAGGAGATGCTAAACGTGTTTATGTTAATTAACGGTCAACTATCGTGAGACCGGCAGTTATTTGCTTGACAATCACTTGCTGACAACATTTCAGGACTGCCACAGCCCTAGCCTGATGATGTTCCATGGAGGTGAATGAAGCCTGATGATGTTCCATGGAGGTGAATGGAGCCTGATGATGTTCCATGGAGGTGAATGGAGCCTGATGATGTTCCATGGAGGTGAATGGAGCCTGATGATGTTCCATGGAGGTGAATGGAGCCTGATGATGTTCCATGGAGGTGAATGGAGCCTGATGATGTTCCATGGAGGTGAATGGAGCCTGATGATGTTCCATGGAGGTGAATGGAGCCTGAGCCCCTGTCCCTCCTAGGTGTAGCTAAATGGCCATATGACTGGCTGAGGTGACATTGAAGGAGCAGCAACACCACAGGAGGGAAATATCAGTGGAAATACACAGGAAGAGCTTCATGCATATGAATATATATAATATAATATAATATCTACTTTGTCTGATAAAACAGACAGAGTAACATTTACATTTACATTTACAGAATTTAGCAGACGCTCTTATCCAGAGCGACTTTCAAATTGGTGCATTCAACTTATGATAGCCAGTGGGATAACCACTTTTTTTTCTTCTTTTTTTAATGGGGGGGGGGGGGGGGGGGGGGGTAGAAGGATTACTAAGGGGGGGGGGGGGGGGGGTAGAAGGATTACTAAGAATAACCATTGTTACCATGTATTCCATTTCATAAGACTCAGATAATACTATGTAATTAATATCAATGTGGGACTTCCTACACACCCACAATTATAGATACAGTGCCTTCAGAAAGTATACCCCTTGACTTTTTCCACATTTTGTTGTGCTACAGCCTGAATTTAAAAAGGATTACATTTAGATGTTTTTTGTGACTGGCCTACACACAATACCCCATAATGTCAAAGTGGAATTACAAATTAATTAAAAATGAAAATCTGAAATGTCTTGAATCAATGAGTATTCAACCCCTTTGTTATGGCAAGCCTAAATAAATTCAGGAGTAAAAACTTGCTTAAGAAGTCACATAATTTGCATGGACGAAATCTGTGTGCAATAATAGTGTTTAACGTGATTTTTGAATGACTACCTCATCTCTGTACCCCACACACACAATTATCTGTAAGGTCCCTCAGTCAAGCAGTAAATGTCAAACACAGATTCAACCACAAAGACCAGGGAGGTTTACCAATGCCCCTGCAAAGAAGGGCACCTATTGGTAGATGGGTAAAAATAAAAAAGCAGTCATTGAATATCCCTTTGAGCATGGTGAAGTTATTAATTACACTTTCACTGGCCATATGGCTGTCTACGCGCACCCCAGACCTTGGAGGACATCTTGGGAGCCGTGGAGATGCACCAGAATACCGAGGCCCTGCTGAAGGATATATGCAGGCCGAGTCCGGGAGCCGTCGGAGGGGGACGGAAGGACGACCCCACCACCGTACTCCCCAATCCGACAGTCAGCCGGGCTAAAGGACTGCAGACCCAGAGTCGGGGTCTGAGGGGGGGCACCGTAACCAACCTCACCTGGTGAACAACCGGAGGAGGAGCCCCCCCTCCTCGATTTCGAGGGACCCGCCGAGATCCTGAGCCCGCCGAGATCCTGAGCCCCCTGAGGGGACAGTTCGGGACAGCCCGGTGGGAGGATCCAAACATGAAAGCCGCCACGGCCCAAGTGAAAGCGGTGGATGGCCAGCTTCTTCCGGGGGGGTGAGTGACTGGCGATACCCCCCATTTTCAAATAAAAAAATAACATGTTGTATCAGGTGTCGCACAAACAGCGGGGAACTTCGAGAGGTGCTGTTGCTGCCCCGCCGGTACGTTGGAACCGCTCTTCAGCTGGGCCACACCCATCTGTTGGTGGCGCACCTGGGAATGGAGAATACCCGGGAATGGGATCACCGCCCAGTTCCACTGGTCCGGGATGAGGCGGGCCGTGGAAGACTATTGCCGCAGCTGCCCGGAGTGTCAAATCACCACCCCAAATGCACACTTCCATTCCCTTACAAGCAGCAGTCTCCTAGGGAATCGCTGTTCCACCTCTTCAGCCGGGTGGGCATACCGAACGAGATCCTGACCAACCAAGGTACCGAGTTCATGTCCCGACTAATGAAGGATTTGTGTGGTCTCCTACAGATCAAGCAGATCCAGACATCCATCTTTAACCCACAGACGGATCGGCTCGTCGAACAGTTCAATAAAACGCTCAAACAAATGCTGCGGAAGGTCATCGAGCGGGACAGGAAAAACTGGGACCAGCTACTACCCCACCTAATGTTCTCGATCCGAGAAGTGCCCCAGGCCTCCACTGGGTTTTCCCCTTTTGAACTTCTCTACGGGAGGAGACGCCGCGGCCTACTGGATCTCACCAAGGAGGTGTGGGAAGCCCAGCCGACCCCCTTACACAGTGTGGTGGAACACGAAGAGACGATGAGGGAGCGGATGACAGCCATATGGCCAGTGGTAAGGGAACATATGGAGAAGGCCCAACACGCCCAAGCCCAGGTCTACAATCGGGGTATCCAGCCCCAAGAGTTCCATGTGGGTGACAAGGTGCTAATTTTGATCCCCACCGCAGAAAGTAAGTTCCTGGCCACATGGCACGGGCCGTACGAGGTGACAGAGAGGCTGGGAACCGTAAATTACCGCGTACGGCAGCCGGGGAGAAGGAAACCCCAACAGATTGACCACGTGAACCTATTGAAGAGGAGGCACGTGGGGACAGCCTTGGCCGTGCTGTTGTCAATAGAGACATGAGAGAGTACTGAGTAGTGTTGATTCAGGGGGTAGTGAGTGTATGGTATTGAATAGAGATGTGAGAGAGTACTGAGTAGTGTTGATTATTGGGGTAGTGAGTGTATGGTATTGAACAGAGGTGTGAGAGAGTACTGAGTAGTGTTGATTCTGGGGGTAGTGAGTGTATGGTATTGAATAGAGATGTGAGAGAGTACTGAGTAGTGTTGATTCAGGGGGTAGTGAGTGTATGGTATTGAATAGAGATGTGAGAGAGTACTGAGTAGTGTTGATTCTGGGGGTAGTGAGTGTATGGTATTGAATAGAGATGTGAGAGAGTACTGAGTAGTGTTGATTCTGGGGGTAGTGAGTGTATGGTATTGAATAGAGATGTGACAGAGTACTGAGTAGTGTTGATTCAGGGGGTAGTGAGTGTATGGTATTGAATAGAGATGTGAGAGAGTACTGAGTAGTGTTTATTCTGGGGGTAGTGCTGTATAGAGACCTGAGACTGTTTCCTTCCTGTAGCTCCAGTCCTGTGGCTCCAGTCCTGTGGCTCCAGTCCTGTGGCTCCAGTCCTGTGGCTCCAGTCCTGTGGCTCCAGTCCCGTGGCTCTAGTCCTGTGGCCAGTCACAAGGATGTATTTACAGCTCACTTCACATCTACTTTAAGCACCAGGTACATGAAGCAGGCCTCTGCACTCTCCTCTCTCTCCGATCCCCCATCTGCTGTGCTCCGGTTGCTGAGCCGAAGGGACAGGAAATCATTGCTGTCAAAACATCTCCGGCAAAGGTCAGTAAAATCAGGAAGATTAAATTAGTCACCTTGAAGAGAAACAGACAGACAGAGCTCTGGCCTGGCTGCTGGAACCAGTAGGGGGAGGAATCTGTCTGACGGAATCTGTCTGATAGAAGTGTGTGTGTGTGTGTGTGTGTGTGTGTGTGTGTGTGTGTGTGTGTGTGTGTGTGTGTGTGTGTGTGTGTGTGTGTGTGTGTGTGTGTGTGTGTGTGTGTGTGTGTGTGTGTGTGTGTGTGTGTGTGAGTGTATGTGTGTATGTGAGTATGTGTGTGTGTGTGAGTGTGTGTGTGTGTGGTCTTTTATTTACTAGTAATTAAGGTGAATAATTGGGTCCTTTCTCCTTTAATTAACCGAGGATGAATTATGGAAATGGGACCTGGTGAAGGAGATTAGAAGAATGGGGACCTGGTAAAGGTGAATAGAAGAATGGGAACCTGGTAAAGGAGAATAGAAGAATGGGAACCTGGTAAAGGAGAATAGAAGAATGGGAACCTGGTAAAGGAGAATAGAATAATGGGAACCTGGTGAAGGAGAAGGGAAGAATGGGAACCTGGTGAAGGAGAATAGAAGAATGGGAACCTGGTAAAGGAGAATAGAAGAATGGGAACCTGGTGAAGGAGAAGGGAAGAATGGGAACCTGGTAAAGGAGAATAGAAGAATGGGAACCTGGTAAAGGAGAGTAGAAGAATGGGGACCTGGTAAAGGAGAAGGGAAGAATGGGAACCTGGTAAAGGAGAATAGAAGAATGGGAACCTGGTAAAGGAGAATAGAAGAATGGGAACCTGGTAAAGGAGAATAGAAGAATGGGAACCTGGTGAAGGGAACCTGGTAAAGGAGAATAGAAGAATGGGAACCTGGTAAAGGAGAGTGGAAGAATGAGAACCTGGTAAAGGAGAGTGGAAGAATGGGAACCTGGTAAAGGAGAATAGAAGAATGGGAACCTGGTAAAGGAGAGTAGAAGAATGGGAACCTGGTAAAGGAGAATAGAAGAATGGGAACCTGGTAAAGGAGAATAGAAGAATGGGAACCTGGTAAAGGAGAATAGAAGAATGGGAACCTTCTCCTTCTCCTTCACCAGGTTCCCATTCTTCTATTCTCCTTTACCAGGTTCCCATTCTTCTATTCTCCTTTACCAGGTTCCCATTCTTCTATTCTCCTTTACCAGGTTCCCATTCTTCCCTTCTCCTTTACCAGGTCCCCATTCTTCTACTCTCCTTTACCAGGTTCCCATTCTTCTATTCTCCTTTACCAGGTTCCCATTCTTCCCTTCTCCTTCACCAGGTTCCCATTCTTCTATTCTCCTTTACCAGGTTCCCATTCTTCTATTGGTAAAGGAGAATAGAAGAATGGGAACCTGGTGAAGGAGAAGGGACACATGGGAACCTGGTAAAGGAGAATAGAAGAATGGGAACCTGGTAAAGGATAATAGAAGAATGGGAACCTGGTAAAGGAGAATAGAAGAATGGGAACCTGGTAAAGGAGAAGAGAAGCTTGTACCGCTGTGTAGTCGATTTTTGCAATCTGGTGCTGATAAAAAAATATATATATATAAACTCTAACCATTTACCTTCAAAAAATGTGTGTTGGCGTATTCAGCAATTGTAACGATCCCTGCAGTCTGAGTCGGTTCCTGTCTGTGTACTAGTTTTTCTGCTCGGGATCTCCAGTTTCCCGAGGGTTCTGGAACGCTCCCTGCCTGGTTGCCGGGCAACGTTGCTAGGCGGGAGCTCTCTTGATTTCCGCACCTGCATCCCATCAGCAATCTGCACACCTGGTCCTGATCATCACCCTTCTTAGGCTCTGTCCTAACATCCATTCCCTGCCGGATCGTTAGCCATGAACAGTATGTTTATCAGTGGATCAGCCTTAGAGCATGTAGCGTTAGTTTTGTTGTTTTGCACCTTGTTTGCTTGTTTTGTACTTACCTCCGTTTTGTTTCATCTGCAGTCACTCATCCGGAACCTTCACCCAACCTCTGCCTGATGGTCGGCGGCTGCCGAGCCATTACTGGACCTACCACTGCACCCTCAACAACTCATCCACGTCACCCGCTCTGTTCCCTGGATTATTCAGCCTCACTCGTGGATCTATTAAATAAACACTCACCTTTGTTTCAACTTACCTTGTCCTGGTCTGCTTCTGGGTTCTGGCTTAGTAAACCGTGACAGAACGATCCGGCCAGTAATGAACCCAGCGGACCTGGACTCTGTTCGCCATGCCATTACCCATCAGGAGAAGATGTTGGGCCATCATAGCACGGAGCTACAGGAGATCGCGTTGGCAGTTCGGAACCTTTCTACCGGTCTGACGGAGGTCCAGAACCAGCGCAAGTTTCCGGTGGAGGATCCACTACCGGTTTCACCCATCTCGCCTGCCGCTTCTGGAGCTGTGTCCTTCCGTGAGCCCAAGGTTCCGACGCCGGATAAATATGAGGGGGAGCTGGGAAGATGCCGTTCTTTCCTTATGCAGTGTGGGTTAGTGTTCGATCTACAGCCCTACTCTTATGCCACAGACAAGGCTAGGATAGCCTTTGTGATTGAGTTGCTGCGTGGTCGAGCGCTGGAGTGGGCTTCAGCCGTTTGGGAACGACAGGACCCCTGCATGGATTCATACCAGGGGTTCACGGCCGAGATGAGGAAGCTCTTCGACCATTCCGTCCGAGGGAGGGACGCAGCTAGGCGCCTGTTTTCGCTTCGCCAAGGAACTCGCAGCGTGGCCGACTTCGTGATCGAGTTCAAGACGTTGGCTGTGGAGAGTGGGTGGAATGAGGAGTCTCTGCAAGCGGCCTTTTACCAGGGTCTGTCGGAGCAGCTCAAGGATGAGTTGATCTCCTATCCGGAGCCTAGTGACCTGGACAGCTTGGTTAGCCTTGTCTATTCGGGTGGATAATCGAGTCCGAGAGCGAAGGAGGGAGAAGCAATGGGTTCCGTCCAATCGATCAGCTTCTCAGGTTCCAGTCGGGTCGGGGATTGGACCAGAATACGTCGATCATCGTCCACCACACAGGATTAGAGGAGAGGTCCTGTCTCCCGATTCTGAACCCATGCAAGTAGGACGGCACGGGTTAACCAAGGAGGAACGCCAACTCAGACGTAGGACTAACTGTTGCCTCTACTGTGGTGGTTCGGGACATTACCTCGCCACCTGTTCCCGGCGGTCGTCAAACTGCGCGGCTCGCTAAAGTTGGGAGGACTTTTAGCGAGCCAGTTTCGACCTCTCAATACCTCTGTCAGACCCCGTTTCCCGGCTACCCTTATGAACAGGAATCAGAGCTTAGCGATTAACGCTTTTATCGATTCAGGTGCCGATGGAAGCTTTCTTGATGCCGAGTTGGTGGAACAGCTGGGGCTTTCCAAGGAGCAATTGCCGGAAGCCATTGAAGCGACCACTCTGAACGGCAGTAGTCTGGCACGTATCACGATGAGGACTGAACCGGTTAAGATGCTGTTGTCGGGGAATCATTCGGAGATGATTTCATTCTTCATTCTGCCGTCTTCCCATGTTCCTCTGGTCCTTGGATACCCCTGGCTGAAGGAACACAATCCCACGTTCGATTGGGTGACGGGCAAGGTAACGAGTTGGAGCCTTGATTGTCATGCTAACTGTCTCAAGACTGCCTGTCCCCATTCGGTTCCCAGTCAGGTGATTGAGGCTAAACCCCCAGATTTGTCCCTGGTTCCCGAGACATATCACGATTTGGGGGAAGTGTTCAGTAAGCAGAAGGCTCTGTCACTCCCTCCCCACCGACCATATGATTGTGCCATCAACCTGTTCCCTGGAGCCGTCTACCCCAAGGGAAGGTTATACAGTATCTCCCGACCTGAACGTGAGGCTTTGGAGACCTACATCAAGGAGTCCCTAGCTGCTGGTCTCGTTCGTCCCTCGTCATCACCCCTGGGGGCAGGATTCTTCTTTGTGGGTAAGAAGGATGGCTCTCTTCGACCGTGTATTGATTATCGGGGGTTGAATGACATCACGGTCAAGAACAAGTATCCCCTGCCCTTGATGAGCTCTGCCTTCGACTCCTTACAGGGTGCTACGGTGTTCACCAAGCTAGACCTACGCAATGCGTATCACATGGTCCGGATCAGAGAGGGGGACGAGTGGTTGACGGGTTTCAATACACCGATGGGTCACTTCGAGTATCAGGTGATGCCGTTTGGACTGACCAACGCTCCAGCGGTATTCCAGAGTATGGTGAACGACGTCCTGAGAGATATGATCGGTCTCTTTGTGTTTGTTTACCTGGATGACATTCTGATCTTCTCGAAGGAACCTTCCGACCACGTCCAGCATGTCCGGCAGGTTCTGCAGCGATTGTTGGAGAATCGCCTGTTCGTGAAGGCCGAGAAGTGCGAGTTTCACGCCCACACGACATCCTTCCTCGGGTACATCATCTCCAGGGGAGAGATTAGGATGGACCAGGAGAAGGTTAGAGCGGTTCTGGAATGGGCCCAGCCCGGTACGAGATTGCAGCTCCAGAGATTTTTGGGGTTTGCGAATTTCTACCGCAGATTCATCCGGGATTACAGCCGTGTGGCCGCTCCGTTAACTGCCTTGACTTCCAGTATCAGGACCTTCAAGTGGAATCCGGAGGCGGATCGAGCGTTTCTGGATTTGAAGAGGCGATTCACCAACGCACCGATTCTCTCTCAACCGGACACGGCCCGTCAGTTCGTCGTTGAAGTGGACGCGTCTGATGTGGGAGTTGGCGCCATCCTGTCGCAGCGATGCTCCACGGACAGTAAACTCCATCCCTGCGCCTACTACTCTCGTCGCCTTTCGCCTGCGGAGAGGAACTACGATGTGGGTAACCGGGAGCTTCTCGCGGTGAAACTTGCCTTGGAGGAGTGGCGCCACTGGTTGGAGGGGGCGGAGCAACCGTTTATTGTCTGGACTGACCACAAGAATCTTGCTTACGTGCAATCGGCTAGACGTCTCAACTCCCGTCAGGCCAGGTGGGCGTTGTTTTTCGGACGATTCAATTTTTCCCTGACGTTCCGACCTGGATCTAAGAACGGCAAGGCGGACGCCTTGTCCCGGATGTTCTCCAAGACGGAAGAGAGTGGGTCCAAGACCGAGACGATTCTCCCCCGGAACTGCGTCGTGGGAGCAGTTATGTGGAAGATTGAGGAGGAGGTGATGGCGGCCCTTCGGACGCAGCCCGGTCCCGGTAACGGTCCACCCGGTCGGTTGTTTGTGCCTGAGTCGGTTCGTCCTGCTGTCCTCAAATGGTCCCACGCCAGCAAGATGGCTTGTCACCCTGGCGTGGCTCGGACGATGGCGTTTCTTCGCAGACGTTTTTGGTGGCCTGCCATGGCCGAGGATACTCGGGGTTTTGTTGCTGCCTGTCCAGTGTGTGCGCAGAATAAGAGTACCAATCGGCCCAGCTCTGGACTACTTCACCCCCTTCCTATTCCCCGGCGACCATGGTCGCATCTGGCCCTGGACTTTGTCACTGGGTTGCCCTCTTCTGAGGGGAACACGGTCGTTCTGACTATCGTGGACAGATTCAGCAAGTTCGCCCACTTTGTGCCAATTGCCAAGCTTCCCTCTGCCTCGGAGACGTCCGAGATCCTGGTTAGGGAGGTTTTCAGGGTCCACGGTTTGCCCAGTGATATCGTTTCCGACCGTGGCCCTCAGTTTACCTCTGCTGTCTGGAAGTCCTTCTGTTTGGCCATTGGAGCTACAGTCAGTCTCACATCTGGTTTTCACCCCCAATCTAATGGTCAGGCGGAGAGAGCCAACCAGAAGATGGAATCCACGCTACGCTGCCTTGTCTCCTCCAACCCCACCTCCTGGGTCTCTCAGTTGCCTTGGGTTGAGTATGCCCACAATACTCTCCCTACATCTGCCACTGGGATGTCTCCCTTCCAGTGCCTGTATGGCTACCAACCTCCCTTATTCCCTTCTCAGGAGAAGGAGCTCTCAGTGCCCTCTGTTCAGGCCCATATTCGTCGTTGCCACCGGACCTGGCATCGGGCCAGAAAGGCACTCCTTAGAGTTTCGGACCGGTATCAGCTCCAGGCGAATCGTCGCCGGATTCCCCGCTCCCACCTATACCATCGGAGATAGGGTCTGGTTGGCCACACGGGATCTTCCTTTACGGACTGAGTCTAGGAAGTTGTCACCGAAGTTCATTGGTCCGTTTGTGGTGGAGAAGGTGATCAATCCGGTTGCAGTTCGACTCAAACTACCGAGAACACTCAGAGTCCATCCCACCTTTCATGTCTCCTGCCTCAAGCCTGTTCTCCTCAGTCCTCTGTTGCCTCCTCCGCCTCCTCCTCCTCCTCCTCGGATGATCGGAGGTGGTCCTGCCTACACGGTGCGACGCATCATGGATTCCAGACGGCGGGGCCGGGGTTTCCAGTATCTCGTGGACTGGGAGGGGTATGGTCCTGAAGAGAGGAGTTGGATTCCGCGGCGACAGATCCTAGATGCTGACCTCATTCGTGACTTCTACCGCCTCCATCCTGGCGCTCCGGGGAGTCCGCCCGGTGGCGTTCGTCGGAGGGGGGGTACTGTAACGATCCCTGCAGTCTGAGTCGGTTCCTGTCTGTGTACTAGTTTTTCTGCTCGGGATCTCCAGTTTCCCGAGGGTTCTGGAACGCTCCCTGCCTGGTTGCCGGGCAACGTTGCTAGGCGGGAGCTCTCTTGATTTCCGCACCTGCATCCCATCAGCAATCTGCACACCTGGTCCTGATCATCACCCTTCTTAGGCTCTGTCCTAACATCCATTCCCTGCCGGATCGTTAGCCATGAACAGTATGTTTATCAGTGGATCAGCCTTAGAGCATGTAGCGTTAGTTTTGTTGTTTTGCACCTTGTTTGCTTGTTTTGTACTTACCTCCGTTTTGTTTCATCTGCAGTCACTCATCCGGAACCTTCACCCAACCTCTGCCTGATGGTCGGCGGCTGCCGAGCCATTACTGGACCTACCACTGCACCCTCAACAACTCATCCACGTCACCCGCTCTGTTCCCTGGATTATTCAGCCTCACTCGTGGATCTATTAAATAAACACTCACCTTTGTTTCAACTTACCTTGTCCTGGTCTGCTTCTGGGTTCTGGCTTAGTAAACCGTGACAGCAATACTCCAGTAATATTCAGCAATACTCAAGTAATAACGTTTGTATCCTTTTCATACCAATTTACCATAGTGATCAACTAAGATAGCATTTCTACAGTTTATATGAATGATTAATCCTTTATTATACAGGTTTTTCTTCAAGTTCTCATCAGACATGTAACCATAGGTCTTACCATAGGCCTAACCATAGGCCTAACCATAGGCCTAACCATAGGCCTAACCATAGGCCTAACCATAGGCCTGCCAGCACCATTTCCTCCTATTGTAGAACACAGAGAGCGGAGCAGCATGGCAGGCTCTCAACACATTCATTAGAGAGAAAGATGAATTTGGCTGTTGCCGAGAGCTCATTAACTAATGTCACAGTCACCGGTTGCTTCTATTGTATTTATAGATTCAGAGTGCATATTAGCAATTGTCACAGAATACACTTCACAGAGTATGAATTATATACACACAATAGGGATACATGGGAGTGATTTGTCACACATTAGCCTCGTACGGACCATCCTGATCTCGCAAGCTTACATTCTGCTGACTGCGGTCAGGATGGTCTTGGATCAGGCTCAAATCAAATAAATGTTTTTTTGGCACACGCTTCGTGAACAACAGGTGTAGACTAATCGTGAAATGCTTACCTATGGGCCCTTCCCAACAATAATGTGAGTAAAAAATAAAAAGAATGCCTCCCGAGTGGCGCAGCAGTCTAAGGCACTACATTGCAGTGCTTGAGGCGTCACTACAGCCCCGGGTTCGATTCCCAGGCTGTGCCACAGCCGGCCGTGACCGGGAGACCCTTGAGGCGGAGCACAATTGGCCCAGCGTCGTCCGGATTAGAGGAGGGTTTGGCCGGCCGGGAATTCCTTGTCCCATCGCGCTCTAGCGATGCCTTGTGGTGGGCTGACTTTGTTCGCCAGTTGTACAGTGTTTCCTCTGACACATTTGTGCGGCTGGTTTCCGGGTTAAGCAACCAGTTTGTCAAGAAGCAGTGCGGCTTGGCAGGGTCGTGTTTCAGAGGACGCATGGCTCTCGACAGTCGCCTCTCCCGAGTCCGTACAGGAGCTGCAGCGATGGGGCAAGACTGTACCAACTGGATATCACAAAATTGGGGAGAAAAATAGGTAAAAGTACAACAACAGAAAAATATAATAATAATAATAATAATAGAAAGATAACTTTGCTATAAACACAGAGTACCACTACCGAGTCCATGTGCAGGGGTACGAGGTGATAACTTGGCTATAAACACAGAGTACCACTACCGAGTCCATGTGCAGGGGTACGAGGTGATAACTTGGCTATATACACAGAGTACCACTACCGAGTCCATGTACAGGGGTATGAGGTGATAACTTGGCTATATACACAGAGTACCAGTACCGAATCCATGTGCAGGGGTACGAGGTGATAACTTGGCTATAAACACGGAGTACCAGTACTGAGTCCATGTGTACTGAGTCCATGTGAAGGGGTACGAGGTGATAACCTGGCTCTAAAAACGGAGTACCAGTACTGAGTCCATGTGCAGGGGTACGAGGTAATAACTAGGCTATATACACGGAGTACCAGTACTGAGTCCATGTGCAGGGGTACGAGGTAATAACTTGACCATATACACAGAGTATCAGTACTGAGTCCATGTGCAGGTGTACGAGGTGATAACTTGGCTGTATACACAGAGTACCAGTACTGAGCCAATGTGCAGGTGTACGAGGTGATAACTTGGCTGTATACACAGAGTACCAAGACTGAGTACATGTGCAGGGGTACGAGGTGAAAACATGGCTATAAACACGGAGTACCAGTACTGAGTCCATGTGCAGGGGTACGAGGTCATAACTTGGCTATATACACGGAGTACCAGTACTGAGTCCATGTGCAGGGGTACGAGGTGATAACTAGGCTATATACATGGAGTACCAGGACCGAATCCATGTGCAGGGGTACAAGGTAATTGAGGTAGACATGTACATATAGTAGGGGTAAAGTGACTAGTCAACAGGATAGATAATAAACAGTATCAGCAGCGTATGTGATGAGTCAGAAGAGTTAGTTCAAAAGGAGGATCAGTGCAGATAGTCCGGGTAGCTATTTGGTTAACTATTTAACTAACTATTTAGCAGTCTTATGGCTTGGGGGTAGAAGCTGATCTGGGTCCTGTTGGTTCCAAATTTGGTGCATCGGTACCGCTTGCTGTGCGTTAGCAGAGAGAACAGTCTAAGACTAGGCTAGCATGCTATATGGGATATATCTGATATATTTTTCCATGCTGGTATTAGCATATATATATATATATTTTATTTATTTATTGTTCCTATGTAGGTAATGGGATAAAGTAAAATAACAAACACTAGTAAACAGGAAGTAAACACTAGTAAACAGGAAGTAAACACTAGTAAACAGGAAGTAAAAACTAGGAAACAGGAATTAAACAGTACTAAGCTTTTACCAATCTATTATAAATTAACCAAATCATACAAACGTCTAGTGTAAAATGTATTACCACAAAATACATCAAAGTGTGATTTTTCTGTTTAATTTTCAGGTTCATCTCCCCTTACCCATCTCTGAGAACATTTTATGAAGAATAATTAACTTGCTTCAATCTCTCTGTCTGATTAATCTCACACACACAAGTTCTGTAGGAATGTTAATCTGCAGCCTAATCACGCCGTCTCCCAGTTAAACATATACCTATTGTGTGGGTTAAAACCATGTGTTCTTATTATGCAAATATATTTCCACATCTCGCAGGTACTGTAAAGCAAGCCGGATAGAATAGACTGACTTGAACACAGGCTGCTGTTCTATTTTAACCCTGGGTTGTAGACATCAAAACCTGCAGGTTTCAGACAGTTCTAAACCCATAGTGTGGTGGAGGTGGTGGAGGTGGAGGAATGTGCAGGTTTCAGACAGTTCTAAACCCATAGTGTGGTGGAGGTGGTGGAGGTGGAGTCTGCAGGTTTCAGACAGTTCTAAACCCATAGTGTGGTGGAGGTGGTGGAGGTGGAGTCTGCAGGTTTCAGACAGTTCTAAACCCATAGTGTGGTGGAGGTGGTGGTGGAGGAGTCTGCAGGTTTCAGACAGTTCTAAACCCATAGTGTGGTGGAGGTGGAGGAGTGTGCAGGTTTCAGACAGTTCTAAACCCATAGTGTGGTGGTGGTGGAGGTGGAGGAGTCTGCAGGTTTCAGACAGTTCTAAACCCATAGTGTGGTGGAGGTGGTGGAGGTGGAGGAGTGTGCAGGTTTCAGACAGTTCTAAACCCATAGTGTGGTGGAGGTGGTGGAGGTGGAGTCTGCAGGTTTCAGACAGTTCTAAACCCATAGTGTGGTGGAGGTGGTGGTGGTGGAGGAGTGTGCAGGTTTCAGACAGTTCTAAACCCATAGTGTGGTGGAGGTGGTGGAGGTGGTGGAGGTGGAGGAGTCTGCAGGTTTCAGACAGTTCTAAACCCATAGTGTGGTGGAGGTGGTGGAGGTGGTGGAGGTGGAGGAGTCTGCAGGTTTCAGACAGTTCTAAACCCATTTTCAGCTCCTCCAGAAACCCCCACCTCCTGACTCAACACTGCCCCAGCCGCCGATACCGCATCTGGGTTACAGAGAGCTGCAGGGTTCCTGGCAGCATTAATATTCCGTACAGTATGAGGGGTTGAGACGGTATTCACGTTGTAAAGGTCTCCTGGATGGATCCATCTGTAACAGGTACATCTATTTAATTACCGTCGCCTTCTGAGAGTTTTTCACAGACAAACCGAATGGGTTCCCAGAGGTAGAGCCAGGTGAGGAATATTCACTTTTGAATCTGAATTTAATTGGAGAGTACCGACTACCGAACACAGTGGCGTCATGCCCATAGGGGCCTCTCACATTTGCCCATTTATTTTTCTCCGATTTTAAATTAATTACTAAACTTCAATTTTAAGCCCATGTTTGATCATTATTATTTATAAAAAGATCTGTCAGCGGTATTTTGCGGAGGGGGCACACTTACTGCACCTAACTTAACTAGCTACCTTAACTTACTTAACTAGCTACCAAGCCACCAATCAGTAACTATCTACCAAGCCACCAATCAGTAACTAGCTACCAAGCCACCAACCAGTAACTAGCTACCAAGCCACCAACCAGTAACTAGCTACCAAGCCACCAATCAGTAACTAGCTACCAAGCCACCAACCAGTAACTAGCTACCAAGCCACCAACCAGTAACTAGCTACCAAGCCACCAATCAGTAACTAGCTATAAAGCCACCAACCAGTAAATAGCTACCAAGCCACCAACAAGTAACTAGATACCAAGCCACCAATCAGTAACTAGCTACCAGGCCACCAATCAGTAACTATCTACCAAGCCACCAATCAGTAACTAGCTACCAAGCCACCAATCAGTAACTAGCTACCAAGCCACCAATCAGTAACTAGCTACCAAGCCACCAACCAGTAAATAGCTACCAAGCCACCAACCAGTAACTAGCTACCAAGCCACCAACCAGTAACTAGCTACCAAGCCACCAATCAGTAACTAGCTACCAAGCCACCAACCAGTAACTAGCTACCAAGCCACCAATCAGTAACTAGCTACCAAGCCACCAATCAGTAACTAGCTACCAAGCCACCAACCAGTAACTAGCTACCAAGCCACCAATCAGTAACTATCTAAGTGGTTTCAGGAGGGGGGCCACATCCCCCGTCCGGACCACCTCCCCTCCATCCTGGTGTACTTCAAGCCCCCTCTAAAATAATGGGTACAGGACGCCCGTGACCGAACAGGCTGGAACAGCAGTAAAGAAATGGTGTATTTCTCTTCATCTCAATTAAAATAATTTAACAAAGAAAAAAAGAATTGAGGTTCATTGTGAGTGTGTTCCTTCACATTCGGTACATCACATCTGTATCAGGCTATTTAGGCCGAGTGTGGAAAATCGGACACCATTCCATGGGGGACCCATTCAGAGCGCCTTTACAAAGGGTTGATCCAGTTTAATGTTCCCATTATTATGATGGGCCGAAAACCAGAGAAAGAGGAGAGAGAGAGCTAGAGAAGCCGGACTATTATTTACAGCTTATTAGCCAGATGCAGAGAGGTATTACTTAACACCATGCTGTGAAGCCTGCCATCTTGACTGTGTCCCAATACCTCACAGGGTAATGCTGTCATCTATAGCAAACCTCCTCCTTCCCTCCCTCCTCCTGGCCCCTCCTCCCTCGTGCTCCTCCTCCTCCTTCCCCCTCCCCCCTTTCCCTCCCATCCCTGAACCCCTGCCTCCCGATGGTCCTCCTCCTCCCTGCCAGACTCCCCCCTCCGCTACCCTCAACCGGAACAAGACCTAACAAGACGAACTGACAGCATCCATCAGTAAAGCTCCAAGACCTCCAAGAATCCGGGCCAAGTAAGGACCTCACCCAACCCAAGACAAAGACTCTGGCGTACCGTGACTCCCTCCCCTCCTCCGACATCCCTCTCCTCCTGGGCCCCTCCCTACTCTCTGCCTCCTCCTCCCTCACTCCCTCCCTTCCGCCTCCTCCCCCTCCCTCCCTTCCTCGCCTCCTCCCTGCCTCTCCATCCCTGCCTTCCATCCGCCTCCCTGCCTCTCCCTCCTCCCTGCCTCCTCGCTCACTCGCTCCCTGCCTCCTTCCTCCCTCCTCCCTCCATGCCCCCTCCCTCCCTCCCTCCCTCCTCTTGCCTAACTCTATTGGTGGCGTGATAAAGACAGATCCTTTAAAAATAATATACATACACACCTGATAATAATTATACAGTACATTGATTACTGCAGTCACAATGTGGTTGTCCAGTCATGTATCTAGATTACAAAATATGTTTCATCATATGTTTCATACATCATATGTTTCAAAATATGTTTCATACATCATAGACGGGTTTAGACACTAGTCCTCTTTTAAACCCATAATGATTCTGCTTATTGTTAAATTATTTGATAATATATGTAATGGAAATATACCTATATATTCCCCCCCTTTGGGACTTTCTAAGTCTGCATTACCTAATAAATAATATATTCAAAATGAAACAGATAATAGACATAATAATGGTTTAACCATTAGTGTAAGAATGGATGTAACCATGTGCATATAACTTGTTTTTTTTGCCTTGCCCCTGTAGTTTCATTACATACTTTGCATAAAAGTTTGTCACTCTTTGAACTATTTCATCCTTTTCTTCTCCGGATGAACCATCATGTTGAGGTTGTGGAGCCCGGAACCGGATATAAGTCCGGAAATCATTCTTAAGGTTCACTTCCAATCTGTGCTTTTTTAGTTTCATAGTCATGGCAAGCCCATCCTCCCCCCGGGGATAACACCCCACTCGCATTCACGTTTGCCAAACAAACAGGCCAGCAGGCCCCCTTTGATGTTGCACGGTTTTCCTCTTTTATCAACACACTGTCCTGGAGCTCCTGGAGCTTGGGTGATTTTTTTCAACAATTTTATGTAAAAGTCGTTTGTTTAAACGTGGATTGAATCAAGAATGATTTCAACAGAATACTACTCCCATTACTACCAAGGCTACCTAATTGCCATCTTCGCCATCTTCGCAAACATGGCTCCCCAATTTCCCAGAGTCATGTCCAGCCAATCCCAGGCATGAGCATCATGCCCAGCATTGTTTCTGACTTCTTGTCTTAGTCCTTTAAGCTTGATCATTGCCTCAGTGAACGCTCCAACGCTCCACCTGGGGCAGTACTGTTGGGAATAAAGGTGCAGCACTCGCTCCCAAACATAACACAGAATTCAACTTTTTCCTGCTAGGAGCCAATCTAAAGCCTGCCTATTCTGCCAGGTCATCCTACTTGTTGCCTGTTCTTGTTCTCCCAGAGCTGTCAATGTTGAGTCAGTATAATTTATTAACCTTTTCTGATTGTAATAAATGTAATTGATCCATTCTAAGTTTTTATTGGGAGTTATCCGAACTAATATTGATTCAAATCTGGATGTATTTTCACGTCTAGCTTTCAATTCGTTAGGAATTCCCCGGGGTTGGCCTATAAAATCTAGCTGTACATTGGGATCGGTTTGATATGTTCTCTTTGATCTTTTTAATTGGGTATCCTGCGCATAAACCTTTAGGGCCTCCCAGTCAGCTATTATAACTTGCTGTATTAGCTGTACTCTGGCACAGAGACCTTTCCATCCTTTTGGTAATGTTACTCTGAGTTGCCCGTGGCAGATCCAGAAGAAATCTGCCACGGCCAACGAATGATACTCATAAGGAGCGATCAGCCAGTGTCTGATTCACACGGAATCAGCCAGTGTCTGATTCACACGGAATCAGCCAGTGTCTGATTCACACGGAATCAGCCAGTGTCTGATTCATACTTCAGGGGTAACTACCACTCCAGTACTTCACCCTGCTGCATGATACATTTTCCTTTGGGGGGGGGGGGGGGGGGGGTATCCGCATTCCAATATATATTTTGTATCCAGGTGCCATGTAGTTTCACATTTTCCCTTGAATTTTCCCAAATCATGTACCCTCATTGTTCTGTTGTAGCACTCATACTTCTGCCCATAATCTATTTGATATTTCTCCGGTGCTTCCATTTTCCTGGTTTCTATTCTAACATCCAGTTGCTCACATTGTTTATATTCCGGGTTTCCTAAATATGCCAAAACATTCTGCTGGACAATACGGTCTCTCCCAGTCTCTTAGATGACATACGTTGTGGTTTAAATCAGCACAGTCCTGGTAGCTGTGGGGATTTGGTACTACTATCAGTTCATTTAATGGGGAGGGGGTGCATACTAGACATTTTCTTTCTTCAGTTTTAATGTAGTATATTGTGCCCACTTACACCAGCCATTACCCAGCGCCTCCTTCCATACCCTTTATTCCCACGTCTGTTGGGGCCCTAGCAGGTAAGGGGCCAGCCATTACCCAGCGCCTCCTTCCATACCCTTTATTCCCACGTCTGTTGGGGCCCTAGCAGGTAAGGGGCCAGCCATTGCCCAGCGCCTCCTTCCATACCCTTTATTCCACGTCTGTTGGGGCCCTAGTAGGTAAGGGGGCTGGTGTACGCGCCCAAGGAATAATTACTTCAGCGTTGCCTCCTGGGAACGTCGTGCTTGTAATTACTACATCATATTGTTTATCTGGGTCTTGGGCTGTTGCTCTTACGTCTATGGTCCACCTGTCTCCTTCTTTTGTTATCTTGATATCACAGTTACTGTTGTCCCATGTGGTTTCCCCATAATCCCGGTGATGGGCCCACCCACGTAATCCATGATCTGACCCTTGCTCCTTAATAGCGAATGCTTTCTGTATTTCCGTCGTGGTTCTTGTATGTGCAGGAATGGACATTCTAATCCTGCCTGTTTCTCGTCTTTGTTTTGTTTCTGTGCCTTTCACTATTGCCAGCATGCAATTTGGCTTATTCAGCTGTTTTGGTTTCCAATTTCTGTTAAGGGGACCAGTCAAAGACAGAGCAATCAATGGTGGGGAGGTCTGGTTAGTCTTGGAGGTCTGGGAGGTCTTGGAGGTCTGGGAGGTCTTGGAGGTCTGTCCCTCTACTGAGGGAATAAGCCAGAGTACGTAGCTCATCAATAGCATTCCTACTGCCATCCTCCCCCATCCCCTGATTCTGGCCACCTCCAGCAGGGAGTGATGATTTTGCTTGAGGCTTCAATCCTTTCTCCTTCTTCTTCTGTTCCTTCTGTTTCCTCTTCTTCCCTAGCGGGTGTTTCAGCATCCTCAGCTTCCTCATCTCTAGGTAGTTGTTTTCCGTGTGGTACTCTGGTGCAGGGGTTTAGGTGATACCAGGTCGTGCTTTCTTCCACCTGTATGGCCGCAGGCATAGCTCAAACCACCTTGTACGGACATTCTCGCCTGGGCTGGTTCCACTTCCTTCGGAAGACCCTGATGTACACTTGGTCCCCTGGCACCACCGGACCGGACACCTCTGGTCCTGGCTCTAATTGTTCAAGTGAGTGACCTTTATAGGGTCCTCTCAGAACTGGCACTGGCATGGGTCGACCCGTAAGCGTTTCTGTTATTTTGCATGAGATAGCTCATTAAAGGTGGTGCATCCACCCAGTTAAGCTTTGCACTAGCACAGATTTTATTCAGTTTAGCCTTGAGGGTTCCATTCATTATTTCAACCATCCCTTGCGACTGTGGGTGATACACTCATCCAAGTCTTTGCTTTATCCTTAGCTGTTGTAATACTTGTTTTACTGTGTTACGTTCTCCCCTCGGGTGTAGCTCGTCTGAGGAGGAGACGTAAATGCCCGTGGATGGGGAAGAAATGTGGGGTGTAACTAACTAAAATAACCAGACACAACAACCAGAACTCAATGTTAGCACTCTGGGGACGTTTAGTAAAGTATCAAACAAATTAATATACAACAGCCATTAAGAAACCGTAATACAACAAAGACCAATCAAACAAACCAGGGATGATAAGAGAAGGGAATGTTTGGGAACGGGGTCCAAGTAATGAAAATAAACAAAAGGTCCCTCCTCTTCTACACACCTAATCCTTCCTAACACACTCTAAGCTTTAACCCGCTTTCCAACCTGTTACCACAAATACAGGGGTGACACCCGCCCGGCTAACCTAGTGTGTAAAACAGTGGGTTATCTACGTGTGTGAATGTACACCCATGGGCAGATCAAATCAAGGGGTTGTCTGTCTTGTCCCATCAGCTTGCTTTTGCACGCTTCATCATGGGGCCTATATCTTTCAGCTGTTAACCGAACTGGAGCTGTCGTTGGAATTAACTGCGTTTGTCCCGAGAATCCTACAGTTTTGGCATATTTGTGGCTCCAGTGTCTATCATCATGGGTGTGCCTCTGTCTTCTATTTGAACCTTCAGCATAGGTTCCTGATCAGCTCGAGTGGTTAGTACTGTAAGATTCTCTGGGCACCCCTAGTACCCTTGGTTTCCACAGGACAATGACCCAACACACCTCAAGGCTGTGTAATGGCTATTTTACCAAGAAGGAAAGTGATGGAGCGCTGCATCAGATGACCTGGCCTCCACAATCACCCGACCTCAACCCAATTGAGATGGTTTGGGATGAGTCGGACCTCAGGGTGAAGGAAAAGCAGCCAATAAATGCTCAGCATATATGGGAACTCCTTCAAGACTGTTGGAAAAGGATTCCAGGTGAAGCTGGTTGAGAGAATGCCAAGAGTGTGTGTTATTTCCTAGTTTTGATGTCTTCACTATTATTCTACAATGTAGAAAATAGTAAAAATAAAGAAAAACCCTTGAATGAGTAGGTGTTCTAAAACGTTTGACTTGTAGTGCACATCAAGTCTGGTTCCAATGGCCAGAAAACAGCCTTCAACAAACAGCTAAGTCTCCAACAGAGTATTGAATAGGTTGTTGTCACGTTTGTTGAATGACGGGTCAGACCAAGGCGCAGCATGATATGCGTACATGTTTATAGAACTTAATAAACACACGACAAAACAACAAAGGAAACGAAACGTGAAGTCCTAAGGTAGACTACACAACTAACCTTACCAGGAACAAGATCCCACAACTACACAGTGCCAATAGGCTGCCTAAGTATGATCCCCAATCAGAGACAACGAGCGACAGCTGCCTCTGATTGGGAACCACACCGGCCAACACAGATCCACACATACCAGAATATAACACAGAAAAAGCACAACAAGGAATCCACACACCCTGACTCAACATATAAGCGTCCCCTGAGTCAGGGCGTGACAGTTGTAGTGAAAGCATACTGAAAGGAGTTAACTTCTGGCACATGCCACCATGCCAAGGCAAGGAATGTCAATAGAAATGCACAGTTAAAATGCAATTCAATTGTATTGCATACAGCACTTCAAGTAATCAAATGACTGCTGTTCCTAATCCATTTTTTTGCATCAAAGCCATCTGAAATTCAGCTGAATATGAAATTAACACTTTTTCTTTTCTTTATCTAATTTCAAGTTTTTCATGTTTTAAATTTAATTTCAAGTGGAGAAGGTTTGTGAACAATCAATGCATGCAATTAGACGCACAGCATCTACCAATTAGACTTTGTGCTAATGTACCAGAATGGATTTTTCAATCTGGATGAGAGAGAGCAATACTGTACGGCTAAACGTCTAGACTGCCTGTCACAGTCTATTGAAGTGCAGACAGCAGGAGGAAATCTAGAACACTAAAAGCACCAATAGCATTCCAGGAACTGCTTTGTTTCAGCTTCATCCTCCAGCAGCATAAGGAAGCAGATCTGGTGGTATCCATGTCGCCTTAGACTAGCTGCTTTAATTGAGACAAATGCCACACCAGGTATGATAATGATGGATTTAAGATGCCCTTTTCTCTCACACATGGCCACAACAAAGGCTCTAAACAAAAAGGAGGAGAGAGAGAGAGAGTTGGAGCGGGAGAACGAGCGGAGAGTCGAGGGAGGAGAGGAAAGGAGAAAGAGAAGCAGAAGAGAGAGAGAGAGAGGGAAGAGAAAGAGGAGGAGAATTCGAGAAGAGAGCGCTACGATAGCTATCGTAATCCATCTCTAGCGAGATAGCCGATCTCTGTCTATCTTCACTCTCTCTCACTCTCTCTCTCTCTCCTCTCTCTCCCTCCCTCTATCCATCCCCCTAGGTGTCATTAACCATATTGCTGTTTTATCTCATTCCATTATGATTCTGGATGGACTGTTTGAATAGTGTCTCTCTTCTTTTCAGACAGCGGGACCACTCCACTCCAAACATGACTGACACTTCAGTGTCTCCTCATAGCGTCCTGCCTTAGTCTGGTCTGCACCTGGGAGACAGACAAACAGACAGACGGACAGACAGTCGGCCTTCCCTGGTCTAGTCTGTACCTGGGAGACAGACAGACAGACAGACAGACGGACAGACAGACGGCCTTCCCTAGTCTAGTCTGCACCTGGGAGACAGACAGACAGACGTACTCCCATAGGAAAAAGTTATAAACGTCAATACATTTAACGTCACGTAAAATGTATTTGAAATACATGTAGATATAGTTTCATCTTTGCTAAAAATGCTTGTAATGGCTAACAATATTCCAGAAATGCATGGCTATGACATCTAGTGTACAGGGTGGCCAAAGTGTTTCCTGATTCAGCTGATGACATTACTCTTTACATATTGATCAATGGAAATACGTTTTCTGACCACCAAGCCAAAACCTTGGCAGTGATATTCTGCACATGTTCAACTTCATAAAAAGCATGTTAAGAGATGAAAAAATAAATGACTATAGTAAGTGCCTCTCTTCAGTTTAATAAAACAATGAAAATAATCTAGTGCAGGAGATCAGGCTGTTTGTATGATGATACATTTTTTTTCTTCGATTTCAACAAAAACTATACTGCACATCGTACAACGCTTCACAATATGTCAGAGTATAGAGGTCTAGTTCCATTGCTTCCAAGTGGTATTTTACAGCTCTACAGTGGATGGTTAGCGGTGTTATTGTGCGTTCGTAAACCAAGTGGGAAGTGGGAATTTAGCACATCTGGGAAAAATCCCGCTTGAACGGCCGTCCAACTGGTACTAGTTAAATCAGCCATGAATCCCTTTGTGACGGGGGGGAATGGAAGCTTGTGTGCAACATGGAGTGGCAATTGAATGCAAGCTTCACAAAAAAATCAAAAATATTGTTAAAACATTTCTAGCCTGTCTATCTATGGGTGTTATGCTTAACCCCGCCCACCGGAAAACACCACAAAATGGCCAAAAAGAGTAGAACCAGTTCACCTGCTTTTACACTATGATTTTACTATTAGATGTTAAATGTTTCTTTTGAAAAAATATTTAATAATAATAATAATAATAATAATAATATGCCATTTAGCAGACGCTTTTATCCAAAGCGACTTACAGTCATGCGTGCATACATTTTTGCATAAATCTTTGCATACATTTTTGTTTAAGAAGGAATAGTTTCACCATATTAAAACAAGAGTACAGTTCACTTAACAGGGTTGAGAGAGAGAGAAACAGAGAGAGAGAGAGAGAGAGAGAGAGAGAGAGAGAGACAGAGAGAGAGCGAGAGAGAGAGAGAACTGAACACACTGCTGCTGCTGTTGACCAGCATCTCAGACTGAAAATCATTGATTTTATTTTTCACAACCTCAAGGTCAGTGTTGAGGAGCAACCTACAGTATCAAATCTCCTCAGAGCAGCTCTCAGTCTGGCCTTTTTGTTGAGAGGATAAAACGTACGTTTGTTAGGTTAACTTATACACCCCCCACCTTAGATAGAATGTGGGTTCTAAACATTTACACTACTGTAGTTATTGAGAGTGCTGAATTGACAGACTATTTATACAGCAATATGAATGTTTACATCTTGTACCCTGCAGTCTTCATCACAACATGTACTGTATATAAACTCTACAAGTGTGTACGACACAGCCTAACATGACATAACCTTATACATTTAATGCATTATAAATACATTGTTAGAGAGAGGTTGTCCGGCTATCATTAATTTCATTCTTTGACATTTTACATTTTAGTCATTTAGCAGACGCTCTTATCCAGAGCGACTTACAGTTAGTGAATGCATACATGTTTTTTGTTTTGTTTTTTTCATACTGGCCCTCCGTGGGAAACGAACCAACATCCCTGCCGGCCAAAACCTCCCCTACCTTGGACGACGCTGGACCAATCATGCGCCGCCCATGGGTCTCCCGGTCGCGGCGACAGAGCCTGGACTCGAACCAGGATCTCTAGTGGCACAGCTAGCACCGCGATGCAGTGCCTTAGACCACTGCGCCACCCGGGAGTACTTTGACCTCAGACGATCTTTGAATGAATGGTTCCCTATCTGACTTTCCAATCAGGCCAGGTCTTATAAGCCAGATGTCTGCTATCCATCCAATTATCACCTGACTGTTAATTGGCCATTAACCTGCGGTGTCCACACATAGCCTGCTGCACGCCTGGTGAGATTATAGCATGTGACTTGAATATGCATGGATCTATGCTTTAGAGTTTGTTCTATGGTCCTATCAATTATGCTTTAGAAAAAGGCTGCGCAATATACCAATAATGAATAATATACACATTCTTATGTTCGCACACTGATACAGGACATTTAGCCTACAGTCCTGTTTACAGTATTAAGACATACAGTGTGTACCACTAACAGCATTGAGGTAGCAATGCCAAAAATATTTGCCTCCTTTAACGGGTCAATCTGGGGTTCAAACAACAACTAGATTACCCCTACACTTTCTTTGTTAAACATCTAAATAATTTAAAAGCACAGAAATGGATGTACCAACCCCAAATTGCCCCTTTAAGTCTTTACAACATTGCATGTCTTTCAATGAAAAACCACATCTCAGGGCAATTATTTAAACCGTCTGTGGGGGTTTCTGTCTCAACTACTCAGAGCATCAAGCATCAAGCATTTTTAAGTGCACCATCATGTTCACCACAATCTGTTTGGAGCACTTCGAACCTCACCAACTTTTTACAGGATGTTTGATTAATGAGCACTATCGGAAAGGCTTCACTTGACTTGGTGGTAAAGTGTTTAAGGTGATAAGGAGGAAGACTGGAGGAGCTGGTGGTTAAGGTGATATGGAGGTGGACAGGAGGAGCTGGTGGTTAAGGTGATATGGAGGTGGACTGGAGGAGCTGGTGGTTAAGGTGATATGGAGGTGGACTGGAGGAGCTGGTGGTTAAGGTAATATGGAGGTGGACAGGAGGAGCTGGTGGTTAAGGTGATATGGAGGTGGACAGGAGGAGCTGGTGGTTAAGGTGATATGGAGGTGGACTGGAGGAGCTGGTGGTTAAGGTGATATGGAGGTGGACTGGAGGAGCTGGTGGTTAAGGTGATATGGAGGTGGACTGGAGGAGCTGGTGGTTAAGGTGATATGGAGGTGGACTGGAGGAGCTGGTGGTTAAGGTGATATGGAGGGTGGACTGGAGGAGCTGGTGGTTAAGGTAATATGGAGGTGGACAGGAGGAGCTGGTGGTTAAGGTGATATGGAGGTGGACTGGAGGAGCTGGTGATTAAGGTGATATGGAGGTGGACAGGAGGAGCTGGTGGTTAAGGTGATATGGAGGTGGACTGGAGGAGCTGGTGGTTAAGGTTGATATGGAGGTGGACAGGAGGAGCTGGTGGTTAAGGTGATATGGAGGTGGACAGGAGGAGCTGGTGGTTAAGGTGATATGGAGGTGGACTGGAGGAGCTGGTGGTTAAGGTGATATGGAGGTGGACTGGAGGAGCTGGTGGTTAAGGTGATATGGAGGTGGACAGGAGGAGCTGGTGGTTAAGGTGATATGGAGGTGGACTGGAGAAGCTGGTGGTTAAGGTGATATGGAGGTGGACAGGAGGAGCTGGTGGTTAAGGTGATATGGAGGTGGACAGGAGGAGCTGGTGGTTAAGGTGATATGGGAGGTGGACTGGAGGAGCTGGTGGTTAAGGTGATATGGAGGTGGACAGGAGGAGCTGGTGGTTAAGGTGATATGGAGGTGGACAGGAGGAGCTGGTGGTTAAGGTGATATGGAGGTGGACAGAAGGAGCTGGTGGTTAAGGTGATATGGAGGTGGACAGGAGGAGCTGGTGGTTAAGGTGATATGGAGGTGGACTGGAGGAGCTGGTGGTTAAGGTGATATGGAGGTGGACAGGAGGAGCTGGTGGTTAAGGGTGATATGGAGGTGGACTGGGAGGAGCTGGTGGTTAAGGTGATATGGAGGTGGACAGGAGGAGCTGGTGGGTTAAGTGATATGGAGGTGGACTGGGGAGCTGGTGGTTAAGGTGATATGGAGGTGGACAGAAGGAGCTGGTGGTTAAGGTGATATGGAGGTGGACAGAAGGAAGCTGGTGGTTAAGGTGATATGGAGGTGGACTGGGAGGGAGCTGGTGGTTAAGGTGAAATGGAGGTGGACAGGAGGAGCTGGTGGTTAAGGGTGATATGGAGGTGGACTGGAGGAGCTGGTGGTTAAGGTGAAATGGAGGTGGACAGGAGGAGCTGGTGGTTAAGGTGATATGGAGGTGGACAGAAGGAGCTGGGTGGTTAAGGTGATATGGAGGTGGACTGGAGGAGCTGGTGGTTAAGGTGATATGGAGGTGGACAGAAGGAGCTGGTGGTTAGGTGATATGGAGGTGGACTGGAGGAGCTGGTGGTTAAGGTGATATGGAGGTGGGACAGGAGGAGCTGGTGGTTTAAGGTGATATGGAGGTGGACAGGAGGAGCTGGTGGTTAAGGTGATATGGAGGTGGACAGGAGGAGCTGGTGGTTAAGGTGATATGGAGGTGGACTGGAGGAGCTGGTGGTTAAGGTGATATGGAGGTGGACAGAAGGAGCTGGTGGTTAAGGTGATATGGAGGTGGACAGGAGGAGCTGGTGGTTAAGGTGATATGGAGGTGGACAGGAGGAGCTGGTGGTTAAGGTGATATGGAGGTGGACAGGAGGAGCTGGTGGTTAAGGTGATATGGAGGTGGACTGGAGGAGCTGGTGGTTAAGGTGATATGGAGGTGGACAGAAGGAGCTGGTGGTTAAGGTGATATGGAGGTGGACAGAAGGAGCTGGTGGTTAAGGTGATATGGAGGTGGACTGGAGGAGCTGGTGGTTAAGGTGATATGGAGGTGGACAGAAGGAGCTGGTGGTTAAGGTGATATGGAGGTGGACTGGAGGAGCTGGTGGTTAAGGTGATATGGAGGTGGACTGGAGGAGCTGGTGGTTAAGGTGATATGGAGGGTGGACTGGAGGAGCTGGTGGTTAAGGTGATATGGAGGTGGACTGGAGGAGCTGGTGGTTAAGGTGATATGGAGGTGGACTGGAGGAGCTGGTGGTTAAGGTGATATGGAGGTGGACTGGAGGAGCTGGTGGTTAAGGTGATATGGAGGTGGACTGGAGGAGCTGGTGGAACCAGACAGTGAAGGTACACAAGGCTGCTGCACACCTCATCAAAAGACTGAAACATGACTGTTTGTCTGACAGTGCATATGTGTCTTCTACAGTATGTAGTTATGTGTCTTCTACAGTATGTAGTTATGTGTCTTCTACAGTATGTAGTTATGTGTCTTCTACAGTATGTAGTTATGTGTCTTCTACAGTATGTAGTTATGTGTCTTCTACAGTATGTAGTTATGTGTCTTCTACAGTATGTTGTTATGTGTCTTCTACAGTATGTAGTTATGTGTCTTCTACAGTATGTTGTTTAGTGTGTCTTCTACAGTATGTAGTTGTTTCTTCTTACAGTATTAGTTTGTTCTTCTACAGTATGTTAGGTTTTAATTTTTGGTGTTGTGTCTTCTACATATGTAGTTATGTGTCTTCTACAGTATGTGTTATGTGTCTTCTACAGTATTGTAGTTATGTGTCTTCTACAGTATGTAGTTATGGTCTTCTACAGTATGTAGTTTGTGTCTTCTACAGTATGTAGTTATGTGTCTTCTACAGTATGTAGTTATGTGTCTTCTACAGTATGTAGTTATGTGTCTTCTACAGTATGTAGTTATGTTGTCTTCTACAGTATGTAGTTATGTGTCTTTACAGGTATGTTTATGTGTCTCTACAGTATGTAGTTATGTGTCTTCTACAGTATGTAGTTATGTGTCTTCTACAGTTATGTAGTTATGTGTCTTCTACAGTATGTTGTTATGTGTCTTCTACAGTATGTAGTTATGTGTCTTCTACAGTATGTAGTTATGTGTCTTCTACAGTATGTAGTTATGTGTCTTCTACAGTATGTTGTTATGTGTCTTCTACAGTATGTAGTTATGTGTCTTCTACAGTATGTAGTTATGTGTCTTCTACAGTATGTAGTTATGTGTCTTCTACAGTATGTAGTTATGTCTTCTACAGTATGTAGTTATGTGTCTTCTACAGTATGTAGTTATGTGTCTTCTACAGTATGTAGTTATGTGTCTTCTACAGTATGTTGTTATGTGTCTTCTACAGTATGTAGTTATGTCTTCTACAGTATGTAGTTATGTGTCTTCTACAGTATGTAGTTATGGGTCTTCTACAGTATGTAGTTATGTGTCTTCTACAGTATGTAGTTATGTGTCTTCTACAGTATGTAGTTATGTGTCTTCTACAGTATGTTGTTATGTGTCTTCTACAGTATGTTGTTATGTGTCTTCTACAGTATGTTGTTATGTGTCTTCTACAGTATGTAGTTATGTGTCTTCTACAGTATGTAGTTATGTGTCTTCTACAGTATGTAGTTATGTGTCTTCTACAGTATGTAGTTATGTGTCTTCTACAGTATGTAGTTATGTGTCTTCTACAGTATGTAGTTATGTGTCTTCTACAGTATGTAGTTATGTGTCTTCTACAGTATGTTGTTATGTGTCTTCTACAGTATGTAGTTATGTGTCTTCTACAGTATGTAGTTATGTGTCTTCTACAGTAGTTGTTATGTGTCTTCTACAGTATGTAGTTATGTGTCTTCTACAGTATGTAGTTATGTGTCTTCTACAGTATGTAGTTATGTGTCTTCTACAGTATGTAGTTATGTGTCTTCTACAGTATGTTGTTATGTGTCTTCTACAGTATGTAGTTATGTGTCTTCTACAGTATGTAGTTATGTGTCTTCTACAGTATGTAGTTATGTGTCTTCTACAGTATGTAGTTATGTGTCTTCTACAGTATGTTGTTATGTGTCTTCTACAGTATGTAGTTATGTGTCTTCTACAGTATGTTGTTATGTGTCTTCTACAGTATGTTGTTATGTGTCTTCTACAGTATGTAGTTATGTGTCTTCTACAGTATGTAGTTATGTGTCTTCTACAGTATGTAGTATGTGTCTTCTACAGTATGTAGTTATGTGTCTTCTACAGTATGTAGTTATGTGTCTTCTACAGTATGTTGTTATGTGTCTTCTACAGTATGTAGTTATGTGTCTTCTACAGTATGTAGTTATGTGTCTTCTACAGTATGTAGTTATGTGTCTTCTACAGTATGTTGTTATGTGTCTTCTACAGTATGTTGTTATGTGTCTTCTACAGTATGTAGTTATGTGTCTTCTACAGTATGTAGTTATGTGTCTTCTACAGTATTTTTGTTATGTGTCTTCTACAGTATGTAGTTATGTGTCTTCTACAGTATGTTGTTATGTGTCTTCTACAGTATGTAGTTATGTGTCTTCTACAGTATGTTGTTATGTGTCTTCTACAGTATGTAGTTATGTGTCTTCTACATTTTTTTTTTTACATTTACATTTTAGTCATTTAGCAGACGCTCTTATCCAGAGCGACTTACAGTTAGTGAATACATATTTTTTTATATATACTGGCCCCCCGTGGGAATCGAACCCACAACCCTGGTGTTGCAAACGCCATGCTCTATCAACTGAGCTACATCCCTGCCGGCCATTCCCTCCCCTACCCTGGACGACGCTGGGCCAATTGTACGCCGCCCATGAGTCTCCCGGTCGCGGCCGGCTGCGACAGAGCCTGGATTCGAACCAGTCTCTAGTGGCACAGTTAGCACTGCGATGCAGTGCCTTAGACCACTGCGCCACTCAGGAGTAAGTGACGTACATGCATTACTAACAAGTACAGCATTCTCTCCCAGGTTTCCAGATGGATCATATCATGTTGTTCTACAGTATGTTGTTATGTGTCTTCTATGTTCAAATCCATTATGAAGTTCCCTCTCAGGAATTTTTGGAATTGAATTGAAATGACTGTAACATAAACACAACATACAGTAGACAACATGATATGATCCATCTGGAAACCTGGGAGAGAATGCTGTACTTGTTAGTAATGCATGTATTACAATGTACAAAGATGTTGCTTGAAACTGAAAAAAGTCTAAAGTCTAAAATGTCTAATAACGTCTGTGAATAATCATAGTTTCAATTGTAGTCTAGTTACACATTATACTGAGGAGGAATCGCGACGCAGTCAGCATCTCGCTCTGCCTGCCTCCTTGGTGTCTGTCATACTTGCAGGCTGTACTTAGTAATTTAATCTAATTGGGTGTATTTAGTCATTTAATATAATTGGTTGTAGTTAGTAATTTAATCTAATTGGTTATATTTAGTAATGTAATCTAATTGGTTGTATTTAGTAATTTAATCTAAATGGTTGTATTTAGCTATTTAATCCAATGGGTTGTATTTAGTAATTTAATCTAATTGTAGTGTAATGTAATGTAACTGAGAGATGGAAGGAGGGGAGCAGGTCTTCAGGGAAACGGGGTGTCATTATTTAATTGATTCATGGGCTCTAGATTGACAGACCAAGATCCTGGCACACAAGCTGGGGGATGGAGAGTGGAAGTGGGAGGATGGGGGAGGGAGGGGGAGGTAGGATGGGGGAGGGAGGATGGGGGGAAAAGGGGGGGGGGGATGGGGGGGAAAAGGGGGGGAGGATGGGGGAGGGAGAAGATGGGGGAGGGATGGGGAGGGATGATGGGGAGGGATGATGGGGGGAGTGGGGGAGGATGGGGGAGGAATGGGGAAGAATGGGGGGAGTGGGGTGGGAGGGAGGGGTGTGGGAGGGGGAGATTGGGGAGGGATAGACAGTGCTGCTACTGTATGGTCATATTTGTGTGTATGTCTTGAATTAGATTTGACATGTACTATGTCCACATCTCACTGGTTCACAAAAAATACATGTTTTGTGACAACTGTCTTTTTCATTGCAACGAAGAGAAGGATTAAAAACAACAATCAATGTTTTGTTTAAAATAAAAGCAGTTTTTTTCCACACCACTGTTCGTGTGTGCGAACTGGTGCAAGGCTGGTGACAGGTCTGGTCATGCTGACAGCAGTCAGGCTGCTCCGGGGGGACTCTACAGACTGACAGCAGTCAGGCTGCTCCGGGGGGAGTCTACAGACTGACAGCAGTCAGGCTGCTCCGGGGGGACTCTACAGACTGACGCAGTCAGGCTGCTCCGGGGGGACTCCTACAGACTGACAGCAGTCAGGCTGCTCCGGTGGGGGACTCTACAGACTGACAGCAGTCAGTCTGCTCCGGGGGGACTCTACAGACTGACAGCAGTCAGGCTGCTCCGGGGGGACTCTACAGACTGACAGCAGTCAGGCTGCTCCGGGGGGACTCTACAGACTGACAGCAGTCAGGCTGCTCCGGGGGGACTCTACAGACTGACAGCAGTCAGGCTGCTCCGGGGGGACTCTACAGACTGACAGCAGTCAGGCTTGCTCCGGGGGGACTCTACAGACTGACAGCAGTCAGGCTGCTCCGGGGGGACTACTTACAGACTGACAAGCAGTCAGGCTGCTCCGGGGGGACTCTACAGACTGACAGCAGTCAGCTGCTCCGGGGGGACTCTACAGACTGACAGCAGTCAGGCTGCTCCGGGGGGACTCTACAGACTGACAGCAGTCAGGCTGCTCCGGGGGGACTTACAGAATGACAGCAGTCAGGCTGCTCCGGGGGGAGTCTACAGACTGACAGCAGTCGGCTGCTCCGGGGGACTCTACAGACTGACAGCAGTCAGGCTGCTCCGGGGGGACTCTACAGACTGACAGCAGGTCAGGCTGCTCCGGGGGGACTCTACAGACTGACAGCAGTCAGGCTGCTCCGGGGGGACTCTACAGACTGACAGCAGCTGCCCTAGAAGAGGCACACCAGTCTGTTTTATGGTACAAAGAGCCTGCTCACTCCTCTATGTATTCCTCTCTCTAGTCATGCCTGCTCACTGTACTCCTCTATGTACTCTTCTCTCTAGTCATTTTACATTTACATTTACGTCATTTAGCAGACGCTCTTATCCAGAGCGACTTACAAATTGGTGCATTCACCTTATAGCCAGTGGGATAACCACTTTACAATAAAAACAATTTTTTTTTTTGGGGGGGGGGGGGGGGGGGGGGGGGGGGGGGTAAGGGGGGGTAGAAGGATTACTTTCATCCTATCCCAGGTATTCCTTAAAGAGGTGGGGTTTCAAGTGTCTCCGGAAGGTGGTGAGTGACTCCGCTGTCCTGGCGTCGTGAGGGAGCTTGTTCTACCATTGGGGTGCCAGAGCAGCGAAGAGTTTTGACTGGGCTGAGCGGGAACTGTGCTTCCGCAGAGGTAGGGGGGCCAGCAGGCCAGATGTGAATGAACGCAATGCCCTCGTTTGGGTGTAGGGACTGATCAGAGCCTGAAGGTACGGAGGTGCCGTTCCCCTCCTCTATTTAGTCCTCTCTCTATTCCTCTATTTAGTCCTCTCTCTTTTCCTCTATTTAGTCCTCTCTCTATTCCTCTATTTAGTCCTCTCTCTATTCCTCTATTTAGTCCTCTCTCTATTCCTCTATTTAGTCCTCTCTCTATTCCTCTATTTAGTCCTCTCTCTAGTCCTCTCTCTATTCCTCCATTTAGTCATCTCTCTATTGCTCTAATTAGTCCTCTCTCTGTTCCTCTATTTAGTCCTCTCTCTGTTCCTCTATTTAGTCCTCTCTCTATTCCTCTAGTTAGTCCTCTCTCTATTCCTCTATTTAGTCCTCTCTCTATTCCTCTATTTAGTCCTCTCTATATTCCTCTATTTAGTCCTCTCTCTATACCTCTATTTAGTCCTCTCTCTGTTCCTCTATTTAGTCCTCTCTCTGTTCCTCTATTTAGTCCTCTCTCTGTTCCTCTATTTAGTCCTCTCTCTATTTCTCTAATTAGTCCTCTCTCTATTCCTCTATTTAGTCCTCTATCTATTCCTCTATTTAGTCCTCTCTCTGTTCCTCTATTTAGTCATCAATTTAGTCCTCTCTCTATTCCTCTATTTAGTCCTCTCTCTATTCCTCTATTTAGTCCTCTCTCTATTCCTCTATTTAGTCCTCTCTCTATTCCTCTATTAGTCCTCTCTTATTCCTATTTGTCCTCTCTCTATTCCTCTATTTAAGTCCTCTCTCTATTCTCTATTTAGTCCTCTCATCTATCCCATTAGTCCTCTCTCTTTCCTCTATTTAGTCATCAATTTAGTCCTCTCTCTATTCCTCTATTTAGTCCTCTCTCTATTCCTCTATTTAGTCCTCTCTCTATTCCTCTATTTAGTCCTCTCTCTATTCCTATTAGTCCTCTCTCTATTGCTCTATGTAGCCTCTCTGTTCCTCTATTTAGTCCTCTCTCTAGTCCTCTCTCTATTCCTCTATTTAGTCCTCTCTCTAGTCCTCTCTCTATTCCTCTATTTAGTCCTCTCTCTATTGCTCTATTTAGTCCTCTCTCTATTGCTCTATTTATCTCTCTAACTACACACTTGGAAACTACCACCTGCCTCTCTTTCTGTCTATTTCAAAACACATACTCCAAACACACAGACACACACACACACACTCTCTCACACACACACATACACACACACACACACACACAGACACACACACACACACTCTCTCACACACACACATACACACACACACACACACACACACACACACACACACACAGTCAAACATCTAAATGTTGCATACAGTATGGTCATCAGTTCAGATTGTACATATCCATGCTCCTGCACTTACAACTTGAGCATTGCTAGCCAAACCAAAGGCCGGTCATACTCACACACACACTCGGTCCTTTCCCATCGTACTGTCTGTCTCTGTATGATGTAGTATTCCAGCGTTTCCTAAACCCGGTCCTCGGGACCCTAAGGGGTGCTCGTTTTTTTGGCTTTTGCCCTAGCACTACACAGCTGATTCGAATGATCAACTAATCATCAAGCTTTGATCATTTGAATTAGCTGTGTAGTGCTAGGGTAATAACCAATACGTGTACCCCTTGGGGTCCCCAGGACCGGGTTTGGGAAACGCTGTAGTAGCCACTCCTTCACAAACAACTTGAGCTTGAAGGGAAGAAATACACATATCAGAGAGTAGGTTAGGGAAATACATATCAGAGAGTAGGTTAGGGAAATACATATCAGAGAGTAGGTTAGGGAAATACATATCAGAGAGTAGGTTAGGGAAATACATATCAGAGAGTAGGTTAGGGAAATACATATCAGAGAGTAGGTTAGGGAAATACATATCAGAGAGTAGGTTAGGGAAATACATATCAGAGAGTAGGTTAGGGAAATACATATCAGAGAGTAGGTTAGGGAAATACATATCAGAGAGTAGGTTAGGGAAATACATATCAGAGAGTAGGTTAGGGAAATAAATATCAGAGAGTAGGTTAGGGAAATACATATCAGAGAGTAGGTTAGGGAAATACATATCAGAGAGTAGGTTAGGGAAATACATATCAGAGAGTAGGTTAGGGAAATACATATCAGAGAGTAGGTTAGGGAAATACATATCAGAGAGTAGGTTAGGGAAATACATATCAGAGAGTAGGTTAGGGAAATACATATCAGAGAGTAGGTTAGGGAAATACATATCAGAGAGTAGGTTAGGAAATACATATCAGAGAGTAGGTTAGGGATTTTTCCAGGACAGCCCTCATTATCCAAAGTGATTTGTCTTCCTCCAGCTCTACTTATTGACCAACCAGCGCCTCCCCTGCATTATCTCTAGATTTTCCCAACATGTTTCAGGCCCAGTGCACACAATGCCTTCCCTTCCACCAGTTTGACTCCAGTGAGCACCTGGTTAAGATCAGCACACAGCGATGGACAACTTTAATTAAAGGGGATGGACATCCAGGAGAATGGACATTTACAGAAAGCTGATGGCTAAAACAACCATTACACAGTTAAAGGGAAATTACAAATTGCAACCAACTTAGCATTCTATCTACATTTTCCTACTGTAGGAAAGTACTTTATCACTCCAATCTTTACCACCCACAAGCACCCATTTAACTATGCCGGCGGTTCCCAACTCCAGTCCTCCAGTACCCCCAACAGTGGTTCCCAACTCCAGTCCTCCAGTACCCCCAACAGTGGTTCCCAACTCCAGTCCTCCAGTACCCCCAACAGTGGTTCCCAACTCCAGTCCTCCAGTACCCCCAACAGTGGTTCCCAACTCCAGTCCTCCAGTACCCCCAACAGTGGTTCCCAACTCCAGTCCTCCAGTATCCCTAACAGAGTTCCCAACTCCAGTCCTCCAGTACCCCCAACAGCTCAACTCCAGTCCTCCAGTACCCCCAACAGCCCAACTTCAGTCCTCCAGTACCCCAACAGCTCAACTCCAGTCCTCCAGTACCCCCAACAGCCCAACTCCAGTCCTCCAGTACCCCCAACAGCCCAACTCCAGTCCTCCAGTACCCCCAACAGCCCAACTCCAGTCCTCCAGTACCCCCAACAGCCCAACTCCAGTCCTCCAGTACCCCCAACAGAATATATTTTTATTGTAGCCCTGGACAAGCACACATGATTCAACTAGTCAACTAATCATCAGGCCCTCAATGAGTTGAATCAGGTGTTTTTTGTCCAGGGCAACAACAAAAATGTGAGCTGTTGGGGGTACTGGAGGACTGGTGTTGGGCTGTTGGGGGTACTGGAGGACCGGAGTTGGGCTGTTGGGGGTACTGGAGGACTGGAGTTGGGAACCACTGTTGGGGGTACTGGAGGACTGGAGTTGGGCTGTTGGGGGTACTGGAGGACCGGAGTTGGGAACCACTGTTGGGGGTACTGGAGGACTGGAGTTGGGGGTACTGGAGGACCAGAGTTGGGCTGTTGGGGGTACTGGAAGACTGGAGTTGGGAACCACTGTTGGGGGTACTGGAGGACCAGAGTTGGGCTGTTGGGGGTACTGGAAGACTGGAGTTGGGAACCACTGTTGGGGGTACTGGAGGACTGGAGTTGGGCTGTTAGGGGTACTGGAGGACCGGAGTTGGGCTGTTGGGGGTACTGGAGGACTGGAGTTGGGAACCACTGTTGGGGGTACTGGAGGACCGGAGTTGGGAACCACTGTTGGGGGTAATGGAGGACCAGAGTTGGGAACCATTGTTGGGGGTACTGGAGTTGGGAACCACTGTACTATACTATGTATAATGAGTAGGGCTACATTTAGTTGCAAATGGTAAGACGTGTTGATTTAACATAGGCACAAAACAAACACAAATACAATAATTGTTTCTAATATGAATTATTTTGATAAACCAGGTAAAGGTGAAGTTTCTTTCATTATATGCTACTTCTCCATGCCTTTGCATTTCTGACCCCACACACACGTGCTCACATTTTTCATTACCCTGCCCTGAGTTTCCATTCGAAAGGCCATCTGGAATGCTGGAAAACTGAACCAAACTGGCAGCTCCCTACTCTCCTTTTGATCTTAGTGAAATGGGATACATCTCCTGCTCATCTCCCCACTAGCGCTAGCCAATGATCTTTGGAAGGAACGGAGAAAGTCACAGAGGACTCACTCAAAGAGGAGAACAGCGCCATAAACCTGTGTTCTGCCTGCCATAACTCTGAGGATGGACAGCTTAGAACTATTTGTGGGCATGCTGGGTAGCCTTTAATTGGCCTTCCCCACAGCAAAACAAATCCTGACGGAGCACATGTAGGCCTATGATGGCCACTGTATCCTATTTTAGCAAAATGTGTACGCTATTGCTTTTCTGTGATGATGATGATGATGATGGAGTGAAGAAAATGGTGATGGTTTTCTTGCATGCTGCATTTGATATGCAAGGTTGTCTTGGTGAACATTCAGTAGTCACATTTTCAATATCATAACATGTTTCTCACTATTCTTTAAGATGATTTTTGATGTCCTGCTATTCATGTCATCGATTGATCAATAGGTGAATTAAACAACGCATTGCGACCGCCGTCTTTTTACTTGTGGGATATGTAGTTCTCCCACAAGCAAATATCTGTCACATTGACAAATTCGACTGCTTATACAACTACAAAGACCATGATGCAACCCGTTTCCCCTTTCAGGAAGTATAACGCACTGAAATTCCATTTCCAACGTGATAACAAGAATCTGAGGGCAAGGGAAATGTTACACTTCACAAAGAAAAGGAAATTAGACAGAAATTAGCAGGATAATCTGTAATTTGACAGTTATTCTGATGTTACCATTCATGAGGAAATGATTGCAGACACTGTCCGGACAAACACGTACAGGACAGGGATACTGAGGAACAGCAGTTCAATCCAAAGTAAAATAGTGTTGGATGTCTGGGCAGGTACCGGTGTTCTAAGTATATTCTGTGACCAAGCCGGGGCCAGGAAAGTTCAATCGCTGATCAAGCTGTGAAAATCGTTAAACATAATAAGATGGAAGACAGAATCGAAGTGATTAAAGCTACTCTGGAGACAATCGATTTGCGCCGAGCAGGTGGACGTGACAGTAAGCGAGTGGATGGGGTACGCACTGCTTCACTAATCCATGCTGAATTCTGTCCTGTTCGCCCACGACAAATGGCTTAAACCCTTATTCTGCCTTCCAATGGCGGAATTGTATATTGCACCCATCGATGACAGCTGTGGTGGAGGACCAGCTGAGTATCTGGTCCACTGTGAAGGACCAGTACGGCGTGGACATGTCGTGCATGTCTGAATTCGCCAGGAAATGCATCATGGACACTGACATCACTGTAAACTTGGTGACGGACTTGCTCTCCCACCCCTCCCAAGTTCGCAGAGTTGGATCTGTACTCGGTTACCGCGGAGCGGCTGAAATCAGTGAAAGGGGGCGCATTCAAGTGCGAGTGTTTCGGGTTTGTCTGCTGTGAACGCGCTCTGCGTGTTGTTCACGGTAACCTTTCCCGGTGGCGAGGACAAGCCCCTGGTCCTCTACACATCTCAGTTCAAACCGGAGAGACCCACTGGAAGCAGGCGGCGAGGCGGTTGATGTATCTGGATGAACCAGTGGATGTTAGGCGGGACATCACAGTGGTGGGTGGGGTCAACAATCATCCCTCGGAGGACAGTTCCAGACATATAAGCATCCATATGGACATACTATAGGAGAACTCAAAAAACATTCCAAGACCTTCTCCATCCCAGATGGATATTCAGCAGAGGCTCAGCAATAGCCTGGTGTTAGCAGTGTCAGTGTCAGGCTTACATTAGCGTACTGGCTTATCAGCAAAGAGGGGAAGAGGGACACTTGGTCATTAATTGTTGTAAAGAAGGAAGGATGGAAACTATCCCACTATGGTTATGTAGTTTATGCTGATGTCTTTGAACTTGGCCCAAGTGTTATTATAATTGATCTGAATCGAGTACCTAAGTGAATGGAATTAAATGAATCAATTCAACCAAGATGTTCTCTTAATTGAAATGGTATGCTTTTTCTCGTGTTCATATGAACTATTGGTTTTAACTCTAAGCCCTATGAGTGAGTCCGACAGTAGAAGCAAGATAACAAGGTCAGGTCTACCATGCAACAGCAGTTGGTAAACAGCTCTGTAAATAGTCATCGTAACTGTTGTCTGGATCCACTGGTGGCTCACTGACGGATGATTCCTATGATGTCTTGTCTTCTTACTGTTCAGTACAGGTAGGTTAGATATCAGACACACTCACTGTTTACCTGGCTAAACTTATAATAATAATAATATGCCATTTAGCAGACGCTTTTATCCAAAGCGACTTACAGTCATGCGTGCATACATTTTTTTTTGTGTATGGGTGGTCCAATGGATACAATGACAATGAGACAATGAGGGTGAAGTGCAGACTGTCAGCTTTAATTTGAGGGTATTTTCATACATATCGGAAGAACCGTTTAGAAATTATAGAAGCTTTTGTACATGGTCCCCCCCATTTTCGCGCATCAAAAGACATTGGACAGTTTAATATAATGTAGAATAAAGTAATCATTGTTAATATTTGGTCGCATATCCTTTGCATGCAATGACTGCTTGAAGTCTGCGATGCATCGACATCCCCAGACGCTGGGTATCTTCCCTGGTGATGCTCTGCCAGGCCTGTACTGCAGCCATCTTCAGTTTCTGCTTATTTCTGGGACTTATTGTCTTCAGTCTCCTCTTCAGCATGTAAAATGCTTGTTCAATTGGATTCAGATCCGGTGATTGACTCGGCCAGTCAAGGATTTTCCACTTTTTGGCCATCAAAAACCCCTTTGTTGCTCTAGCAGTATGTTTAGAGTCATTGTCTTGTTGCATGATGAAGTGCCGTCCAATGAGTTTGGAGGCATTTGGTTTTATCTGAGCAGATAAAATATTTCTGTAGACTTCAGAATTCATTGTTCTACTTCTGTCTGCAGTCACATCATCGATGAAGACAAGTGAGCCTGTTCCACTGGCAGCCATACAGGCCCAAGCCATAACACCCCCTCCACCATGTTTCACGGATGAGGTGGTATGCTTTGGATCATGGGCATTTCTTTTTTTTTCTCCACACTTTCCTCTTTCCATCACTCTGGTACATGTTCATCTTTGTCTCATCTGTCCACAATACTTTTTTCCAGAACTCTTGGGGCTCTTTTAGGTGCTTTTTAGCAAACTGTAATCTGGCCTTTCTGTTCTTCAGGCTTATCAGTGGTTTGCATCTTGTAGTGTTACCCTCTGTAGTCCTGCTGGTGTAGTCTTCTACGTATGGTAGACTTTGACACATCTACACCTGCATCCAGGACAGTGTTTTTGATCTGTTGGGCTGTTGTCAGGGGGGTTTTCTTCTCCATAGAGAGTATTCTCCGGTCATCCACTACAGTGGTCTTCCTCGGTCTACCGGGTCTTTTGACATAATTGAGTTCACCGGTTGTTTTTTTTTCTTGTTAATGATGAACCAAACTGTTGACTTGGGCATGGCCAGGGTTTTTTTGCAATGTTCCTGATTGATTGATTTTCATTTCTGAGCCTTATGACGGCCAGCTTCATTTGCTTCAACACTGCTGTCTTCCTCATGTTGTCACACCCCAACAACAACCTTCAAAGGTAATAGCAAAGTCTAGAATCAATACTATTAATCAATAGCTCTCATGCATTCACTAACGACACAAATGAATACACCTGCCTAACGACACACATCTGTGAAGCCAATTTAACAAATACTTGTAGTACCTTAAAATGGGGGGGACCATGTACAAAAGGTGCTGTCATTTCTAAACGGTTAATCCGATATGTATGAAAATACCCTCAAATTAAAGCGGACAGTCTGCACTTCACCCTCATTGTCAAACTCAAAGTGCTAGAGTACAGAACCAAAATAACAAAAAAATGGTCACTGTCCAATGAATTATGGAGCTCACTGTATATTTACAGTTTAAGTCTAAAGTTTACATACACCTTAGCCAAATACATTTCAACTCAGTTTTTCAAAATTCCTGACATTTAATCCTAGTAAAAAGTTTAGGATCACCACTTTATTTTAAGAATGTGAAATGTCAGAATAATAGTAGAGAGAATGATTTATTTCAGCTTTTATTTCTTTCATCACATTCCCAGTGGGTCAGAAGTTTACATACACTCAATTAGTATTTGGTAGCATTGCCTTTAAATTGTTTAACTTGGGTCAAACGTTTTGGGTAGCCTTCCACGAGCTTCCTACAATAAGTTGGGTGAATTTTGGCCCATTCCTCCTGACAGAGCGTGTGTAACTGAGTCAGGTTTGTAGGACTCCTTGCTCGCACACGCTTTTTCAGTTCTGCCCACAAATTGTCTATAGGATTGAGGTCAGGGCTTTGTTGTCCTTAAGCCATTTTTGCCACAACTTTGGAAGTATGCTTGGGGTCATTGTCCATTTGGAAGACCCATTTGCGACCAAGCTTTAACTTCCTGACTGATGTCTTGAGATGTTGCTTCAATATATCCACATAATTTTCCTTCCTCATGATGCCATCTATTTTGTGAAGTGCACCAGTCCCTCATGCAGCAAAGCACCCCCACAACATGATGCTGCCACCCCCGTGCTTCACGGTTGGGATGGTGTTCTTCGGCTTGCAAGTCCCCCTTTTTCCTCCAAACATAACGATGGTCATTATGGCCAAACAGTTCTATTTTTGTTTCATCAGACCAGAGGATATTTCTCCAAAAAGTATGATCTTTGTCCCCATGTGCAGTTGCAAACCGTAGTCTGGCTTTTTTATGGCGGTTTTGGAGCAGTGGCTTCTTCCTTGCTGAGCGGCCTTTCAGGTTATGTCGATATAGGACTCATTTTACTGTTGATATACACTGCTCAAAAAAATTAAGGGAACACTAAAATAACACATCCTAGATCTGAATGAATGAAATAATCTTATTAAATACTTTTTTCTTTACATAGTTGAATGTGCTGACAACAAAATCACACAACAATTATCAATGGAAATCAAATGTATCAACCCATGGAGGTCTGGATTTGGAGTCACCCTCAAAATTAAAGTGGAAAACCACACTACAGGCTGATCCAACTTTGATGTAATGTCCTTAAAACAAGTCAAAATGAGGCTCAGTAGTGTGTATGACCTCCCTACAACGCCTGGGCATGCTCCTGATGAGGTGGCGGATGGTCTCCTGAGGGATCTCCTCCCAGACCTGGACTAAAGCATCCGCCAACTCCTGGACAGTCTGTGGTGCAACGTGGCGTTGGTGGATGGAGTGAGACATGATGTCCCAGATGTGCTCAATTGGAATCAGGTCTGGGGAACGAGCGGGCCAGTCCATAGCATCAATGCCTTCCTCTTGCAGGAACTGCTGACACACTCCAGCCACATGAGGTCTAGCAGTGTCTTGCATTAGGAGGAACCCAGGGCCAACCGCACCAGCATATGGTCTCACAAGGGGTCTGAGGATCTCATCTCGGTACCTAATGGCAGTCAGGCTACCTCTGGCGAGCACATGGAGGGCTGTGCGGCCCCCCAAAGAAATGCCACCCCACACCATGAATGACCCACCGCCAAACCGGTCATGCTGGAGGATGTTGCAGGCAGCAGAACGTTCTCCACGGCGTCTCCAGACTCTGTCACGTCTGTCACATGTGCTCAGTGTGAACCTGCTTTCATCTGTGAAGAGCACAGGGCGCCAGTGGCGAATTTGCCAATCTTGGTGTTCTCTGGCAAATGCCAAACGTCCTGCACGGTGTTGGGCTGTAAGCACAACCCCCACCTGTGGACGTCGGGCCCTCATACCACCCTCATGGAGTCTGTTTCTGACCATTTGAGCAGACACATGCACATTTGTGGCCTGCTGGAGGTCATTTTGCAGGGCTCTGGCAGTGCTCCTCCTGCTCCTCCTTGCGCAAAGGCGGAGGTAGCAGTCCTGCTGCTGGGTTGTTGCCCTCCTACGGCCTCCTCCACGTCTCCTGATGTACTGGCCTGTCTCCTGGTAGCGCCTCCATGCCCTGGACACTACACTGACAGACACAGCAAAACTTCTTGCCACAGCTCGCATTGATGTGCCATCCTGGATGAGCTGCACTACCTGAGCCACTTGTGTGGATTGTAGACTCCGTCTCATGCTACCACTAGAGTGAAAGCACCGCCAGCATTCAAAAGTGACCAAAACATCAGCCAGGAAGCATAGGAACTGAGAAGTGGTCTGTGGTCACCACCTGCAAAACCAGTCCTTTATTGGGGGTGTCTTGCTAATTGCCTATAATTTCCACCTGTTGTCTATTCCATTTGCACAACAGCATGTGAAATTTATTGTCAATCAGTGTTGCTTCCTAAGTGGACAGTTTGATTTCACAGAAGTGTGATTGACTTGGAGTTACATTGTGTTGTTTAAGTGTTCCCTTTATTTTTTTTAGCAGTGTAGATACTTTTGTACCTGTTTCCTCCAGCATCTTCACAAGGTCCTTTGCTGTTGTTCTGGAATTGATTTGCACTTTTCGCACCAAAGTATGTTCATCTCTAGGAGACAGAACACGTCTCCTTCCTGAGTGGTATGATGGCTGCGTGGTCCAATGGTGTTTATACTTGCATACTATTGTTTGTTCAGATGAACGCGGTACCTTCAGGCGTTTGGAAATTGCTCCCAAGGATGAACCAGAGTTGTGGAGGTCTACAATTTTTTTCTGAGGTCTTTGCTGATTTCTTTTGATTTTCCCATGATGTCAAGCAAAGAGGCACTGCGTTTGAAGATAGGCCTTGAAATACATCCACAGGTACACCTCCAATTGACTCAAATTATGTCAATTAGCCTATCAGAAGCTTCTAATGCCATGACATCATTTTCTGGAATTTTGCAAGCTGTTTAAAGGCACAGTCAACTTTGTGTATGTAAACTTCTGACCCACTGGAACAGTGAATTATAAGTGAAATAATCTGTTTACTTGTTACTTGTGTCATGCACAAAGTAGATGTCCTAACCGACTTGCCAAAACTATAGTTTGTTAACAAGACATTTGTGGAGTGGTTGAAAAACGAGTTTTAATGACTCCAACCTAAGTGTATGTAAACTTCCGACTTCAACCGTACAGTACCAGTCAAAAGTTTGGACAAACCTACTCATTCAAGGGTTTTTCTTTATTTTAACTATTTTCTACATCGTAGAATAATAGTGAAGACATCAAAACTATGAAATAACACATTCGGAAAGTATACAGACCCCTTGACTTTTTCCACATTTTGTTATGATACAGTCTTATTCTAAAATGGATTAAATAGTTTTTTCTCCTCATCAATCTACACACAATATCCCATAATGACAAAGTAAAAACTGGTTTCTATAAATGTTTTTAAATGTTTTAATAATAAGAAACTGAAATATCACATTTACAAGTATCCAGACCATTTACTTAGTACTTTGTTGAAGCACATTTGGCAGCGATTACAGCCTCGAGTCTTCTTGGGTATGACGCTACAAGCTTGGCACATCTATTTTTGTGGAGTTTCTCCCATTCTTCTCTGCAGATCCTCTCAAGCTAAGTCAGGTTGGATGGGGAGCGTCGCTGCACAGCTATTTTCAGGTCTCTCCAGAGATTTTCGATCGGGTTCAAGTCCGGGCTCTGGCTGGGCCACTCAAGGACATTCAGAGACTTGTCCCGAAGCCACTCCTGTGTTGTCTTGGCTGTGTGCTTAAGCCTGATTGGTGGAGTGCTTGCAGAGATGGTTGTCCTTCTGGAAGGTTCTCCCATCTCCACAGAGGAACTCTGGAGCTCTGTCAGAGTGACCATCGGGTTCTTGGTCACCTTCCTGACTAAGGCCCTTCTCCCCCCTACATTGCTCAGTTTGGCCGGGCGGCCAGCTCTAGGGAAGAGTCTTGGTGGGTTTCCAAACTTCTTACTTTAAGAATGATGGAGCCACTGTGTTTCTTGGGGATCCTTCATGCTGCAGACATTTTTATTTTTTTGGTACCCTTCCCAGAGCTGTGCCTCGACCCATCAGGTCTCGAGCTCTACGGACCATTGCCTTCGGGAGGGTGGCTTGGTTTTTTGCTCTGCCCACAGCTAATCATTGTGGAATCTATGTTGGTGGAGCACAGTCATTTGACTCTAGCAGGTCTTATTAAATGATTTCAGGTTTTTGAAATTCAATACCGCACAGTAAAGGTTTGGGTAATGTTAAATAGAAAAATATTTTACCATTTGTAACTTATACAAATTGGACGATCACCCGAATTTGTGCACTGCACACATCATGTTTTGGACCTACCATTTTCTCTTTTTTGCTTATGCATATGTGACAATGGGGACTCTGCAACTATTAAGTCTAATAGGCTTTTGCATACTATGTTCAATATTGTGGACCATAGGACTGAGACTCAAGCATCATAGGTTTGAACTGATAGCTCTTAGACATATTAGGATACCTTAGGCATACTATAGGACATACTGGACTCTAATGACTACGTAGAATACTATGGACATACTAAGGCTACTTCATCTATAGACATTTGGACACATAGGACATACTAAGGAAATCTGTGGACTCAAACATACTTGGCATATATAGGAATATGTGAGGACACATGCATCTGAGGACATACTAAGGACATTCTATGACATTTTGGACATACTATAGGCATACTGGACAACATAGGAAGACTATACGGACAACTATGGAATTCTTAGGACATACTATGACATACTATAGGACTACTATAGGACATACATAGGACTACTATGACATCTATAGGACAATCTATAGGACAATATGGACATACTAAGGACATACTTAGGACTACTATAGGACATACTATAGGACATCTAGACATTGTAGGACATACTAAGGCATTGAACAAGGAAACATACTGTAGACATCTAAGGACTGACTCATAGGACATACTATGGACATGACTATAGTACATACTATATGAGATACTAATAGTGACATACTAAACATACTAAGACATACTTAGGACATATTGGCATACTATAGGACATACTATAGACTACTATAGGACATACTATAGATCATTCTATGTAGGACATCTTAGACAACTATATGGACATACTAAGGGACTACTAAGACATACTATAGGAATACTAGCATACTTAGGACATACAGCTATTAGGACATACTATAGGACATACTATAGAATACTTAAGGACATCTATAGACATACTATAGGACATACTTAGGACATACTAAGGACATACTTAGGACATACTATAGGACATACTATAGGACATACTATAGGACATACTATAGGACATACTTAGGACATACTATAGGACATACTAGGATAGGACATACTATAGGACATATACTACTAGGACATACTGTAGGACATACTATAGGACATACTATAGGACATACTATAGGACATACTATAGGACATACTATAGGACATACTATAGGACATACTATAGGACATACTATAGGACATACTATAGGACATACTATAGGACATACTATAGGACATACTATAGGACATACTATAGGACATAGTGTAGGACATACTATAGGACATACTATAGGACATACTATAGACATACTTAGGACATACTATGGACATACTATAGGACATACTGTAGGACATACTATAGGACATACTTAGGACATACTATAGGACATACTATAGGACATACTATAGGACATACTATAGGACATACTATAGGACATACTATAGGACTACTGTAGGACTACTATAGGACATACTATAGGACATCTGTAGACATAGTGTAGGACATACTATAGGACATACTATAGGACATACTATAGGACATATATAGGACATACTATGGACTCTAAGGACATACTATAGGACATATATAGCATACTTAGGACATACTATGGACATACTTAGGACATACTATAGGACATACTATAGGACATACTATAGGACATACTATAGGACATACTATAGGACATAGTGTAGGACATACTATAGGACATACTATAGGACATACTATAGGACATACTATAGGACATACTATAGGACATACTATAGGACATACTATAGGACATACTGTATAGGACATATTAGACATATAGGACTATAGCTAGTGTAGGACATACTGATAGGACATATGATAGGACATACTATAGGACATACTATAGGACATACTATAGGACATACTGTAGGACATACTATAGGACATACTATAGGACATACTATAGGACATACTATAGGACATAGAGTAGGACATACTATAGGACATACTATAGGACATACTATAGGACATAGTGTAGGACATACTATAGGACATACTATAGGACATACTATAGGACATACTATAGGACATACTGTAGGACATACTATAGGACATACTATAGGACATACTATAGGACATACTATAGGACATACTATAGGACATACTATAGGACATACTATAGGACATACTGTAGGACATACTATAGGACATACTATAGGACATACTAGTAGGACATACTATAGGACATACTATAGGACATACTATGGACATACTATAGGACATACTATAGGACATACTATAGGACAGTTAGACATAGTTAGGACATACTGTAAGACATACTATAGGACATACTATAGGACATACTATAGGACATACTATAGGACATACTATAGGACATACTATAGGACATAGTGTAGGACATACTATAGGACATACTATAGGACATACTATAGGACATACTATAGGACATACTTAGGACATAGTGTAGGACATACTATAGGACATACTATAGGACATACTATAGGACAACTATAGGACATAGGTAGGACATACTATAGGACATACTATAGGACATACTATAGGACATACTGTAGGACATACTATAGGACATACTATAGGACATACTATAGGACATACTGTAGGACATACTATAGGACATACTATAGGACATACTGTAGGACATACTATAGGACATACTATAGGACATACTGTAGGACATACTATAGGACATATATAGGACATACTATAGGACATACTGTAGGACATACTATAGGACATACTATAGGACATACTGTAGGACATACTATAGGACATACTATAGGACATACTGTAGGACATACTATAGGACATACTATAGGACATACTATAGGACTACTAGGACATACTATGGACATACTATAGGACAACTATAGACATATGTAGACATACTATAGGACATACTATAGGACATACTATAGGACATACTATAGGACATACTATAGGACATACTATAGGACATACTGTAGACATACTATAGGACTACATGGACTACTATAGGACATACTATAGGACATAGTGTAGGACATACTATAGGACATACTATAGGACATACTATAGGACATAGTGTAGGACATACTATAGGACATACTATAGGACATACTATGACTAACTATGGACATACTATAGGACATAGTGTAAGACATAGTGTAGGACATACTATAGGACATACTATAGGACATACTATAGGACATAGTGTAGGACATACTATAGGACATACTATAGGACATACTATAGGACATACTATAGGACATACTATAGGACATAGTGTAAGACATAGTGTAGGACATACTATAGGACATACTATAGGACATACTATAGGACATACTATAGGACATACTATGTAGGACATACTATAGGACATACTATAGGACATACTATAGGACATACTGTAGGACATACTATAGGACATACTATAGGACATACTATAGGACATACTATGACATAGTGTAGGACATACTATAGGACATACTATAGGACATACTATAGGACATACTATAGGACATAGTGTAGGACATACTATAGGACATACTATAGGACATACTGTAGGACATACTATAGGACATACTGTAGGACATACTATAGGACATACTATAGGACATACTATAGGACATACTATAGGACATACTATAGGACATACTGTAGGACATACTATAGGACATACTGTAGGACATATGTAGGACATACTATAGGACATACTATAGGACATACTATAGGACATACTATAGGACATACTATAGGACATACTATAGGACATACTATAGGACATACTATAGGACACTATAGGATAACATAGTGTAGGACATAGTGTAAGACATAGTGTAGGACATACTATAGGACATTACTATAGGACATACTATAGGACATACTATAGGGACATACTATAGGACATACTATAGGACATAGTGTAAGACATTAGTGTAGGACATAGTGTAAGACATAGTGTAGGACATACTATAGGACATACTATAGGACATACTATAGGACATACTATAGGACATACTATAGGACATACTGTAGGACATAGTGTAGGACATACTATAGGACATACTATAGGACATAGTGTAGGACATAGTGTAGGACATAGTGTAGGACATAGTGTAGGACATACTATAGGACATACTATAGGACATACTATAGGACATACTATAGGACATACTATAGGACATACTATAGGACATACTATAGGACATACTATAGGACATACTGTAGGACATAGTGTAGGACATAGTGTAGGACATAGTGTAGGACATACTGGAAGACATAGTGTAGGACATAGTGTAGGACATACTATAGGACATACTATATGACATACTATAGGACATACTATAGCTACTGTGTGTAATTAAAAAGCCGTCAGTGAAACTATTATCCATATGGTATTATCCATATGGTATTATCCATATGGTATTATCCATATGGTATTATCCATATGGTATTCAACTTTGCTTAGCTGCCATGAAGATCCTTGTCACATTGTTTCTAAAGGTGTGGATAATATTGCGTTGTTGTAGACTTTATGAATGTGATTGTAGGCCTCTATGAGGGATCTATTTTGCCCGATACAAATACCTGACTGATTCATATGGCACCAGAACTGGGATACGTCCAAAATGGCACCCTATTCCCTGTATAGTGCACTACGTTTTACCAGCTCTGACATTTGATATGTTCCCATGATCACCATCTCTGATTGGTTCCCGGTATGCTAATGACTTACAGTAAATAAGCCAATAGGAATCATTTTCCACCAGCCAGTTACAGTAACCAATATTTCTGTCAAATTTCTCCTGAGACAAATTACCTTGTACTCGACTAATCTCTATCACGCCTTTTTCTTCACACCAATACTATTGTCTTTTATTTCAATAATAAGGCTTCGTTTCAATTACTCAATCACTGCCTTTTACCGATGTATCTCTTTTATGCATTTAATGGACACCTTTTTCTCACACCAATACTGTTCCATTGTCTAATTTCTGCTTAACAATAAGGCTACATTTCAATCACTCTTTTGTACACAAACATTGATGCACATAGTATAGCTGTTCAAATACTATGATGTGTTCACATGTATTTGTTTATCTCTGTCCCATGATTGTGACTGGGTTCACATTCAAATGCTTAGCTGGAGATCCTATGTGTGTGTGTGTGTGTGTGTGTGTGTGTGTGTGTGTGTGTGTGTGTCAGAAATAAATCTAACTGAATTCAGTGACGCATGACTGCATGGACGGACACAACAGCAACCCATCACAACAGGGAAAGAGTTGGTTGGTGCTGTTAAGTAAATCCCAAATCGCTTGCAGGGCAACAACACAAATCTGAACAGGACATCCAAATCGCAATTAGTGATTGAGTGAAGTACAAATCCACCAAACTATGTGGGCCTGTGTGGTTCTAATCCTTTTTCAATCTTCTTGGATTACAATCCTGTGTTCTTCTCAGGTATTGTTTTTTTTTTTTCTCCTTTTGACTTATTATGATATTTCATTTTGGGGGAGTTGAGTTATGGGTTTTAAGCACTATGCAGTATAAGCAGAGGCCCTGTAGAAAACAGATTGATGAAGGGACTGTGGCCAGGTCTAGAGCGCATGGAGGAATTAACAATGGATGTAATGTTCTCTCATAAGGATACATTTACCAGTTTAGTAGTAATACAACTATTACTGGGGTTACGACATAATTGCTTTATCCTTGGTGTTATTGTGTCCTGACCATCCCACTTCTGACACCAATGTAGCAAATTCAGGGTTTTTGTCAGACTGGGACTCGAACCCTTGGCTCATTTTGTTCCAGTGCTTGTAATGAACTTCCTGATGATTACTAAATCTGTTTTGTTTTTCAGAAAATATGTTACGTAAGCCTGTCTCCCCCTTACACACACTGCCTCGGCCATGCTCACCGACCGGATGAAGGCAACAGTACACTCCATTGAGCCAAGGTAAAATCCAATACTCAGCCTGCCGTCTGTGAGACAGGGATGGGGGAAAAACAGCTGTAGACATCTTCATCCAATATATGACAGAAAAGCACACTGCCACGCTCACAGTAAGGCTCACACACACAAAACATGAACACACACACTCACACACACACACACACACACACACACACACTGACATTGCATGATGAGAAAAAAGTGAGTGTGAGGCACGTGATTGCCGGTCTATGTCAATTGCAGTGCCAGCTATCGAACCTCCACATAGATTTTAAGACGCATGGCTGTGCTGAACGGGGGGAGAGCACACAAACATGCTGCGGAAGCTTTTCAATCATAGGGGAAGGGGACAGTGGCTCACAATTGGTTTTTGCAATCCGTCCTACCACAATACATTTCACGTCTCATTTAAGCACTATTTTTACCCCTCTGTCCGTGAGATATTTTATAGGTAATTGTTTAATGACTGTTAGATATTACAACCTATGGTTATTGTTAGGGCCTTGAGATATAGTCTATAACTACAGTAAGGGCCTTGAGTTATAGACCATAACTACAGTAAGGGCCTTGAGTTATAGACCATAACTACAGTAAGGGCCTTGAGATATAGACTGTAACTACAGTAAGGGCCTTGAGTTATAGACCATAACTACAGTAAGGGCCTTGAGTTATAGACTATAACTACATTAGGGCCTTGAGTTATTGACCATAACTACAGTAAGGGCCTTGAGATATAGACTATAACTACATTAGGGCCTTGAGTAACTACAGTAAGGGCCTTGAGTTATAGACTATATTTACAGTAAGGGCCTTGATATATACACTATAACTACAGTAAGGTCCTTGAGTTATAGACCATAACTACAGTAAGGGCCTTGAGTTATAGACTATAACTACAGTAAGGGCCTTGAGATATAGACTATAACTACAGTAAGGGCCTTGAGTTATAGACCATAACTACAGTAAGGGCCTTGAGTTATAGACTATATTTACAGTAAGGGCCTTGATATATACACTATAACTACAGTAAGGTCCTTGAGTTATAGACTGTAACTACATTAGGGCCTTGAGTTATAGACTATAACTACAGTAAGGGCTTTGAATTGTAGACTATAACTACAGTAAGGGTATCGAGTTATAGACTATAACAACAGTAAGGGCCTTGAGTTATAGACTCTAACTACAGTAGGGCCTTGAGTTATAGACTATAACTACAGGAAGGGCCTTGAGTTATAGACTATAACTACAGTAGGGCCTTGAGGTATAGACTATAACTACAGGAAGGGCCTTGAGTTATAGACTATAACTACAGTAGGGCCTTGAGGTATAGACTATAACTACAGTAGGGCCTTGAGGTATAGACTATAACAACAGTAAGGGCCTTGAGTTATAGACTCTAACTACAGTAGGGCCTTGAGTTATAGACTATAACTACAGGAAGGGCCTTGAGTTATAGACTATAACTACAGTAGGGCCTTGAGGTATAGACTATAACTACAGTAGGGCCTTGAGGTATAGACTAAGACTACAGTAGGGCCTTGAGGTATAGACTATAACTATAGTAGGGCCTTGAGGTATAGACTCTAACTACAGTAAGGTCCTTGAGTTATAGACTGTAACTACAGTAAGGGCCTTGAGTTATAGACTATAACTACAGTAAGGGCCTTGAGTTATAGACTATAACTACATTAGGGCCTTGAGTTATTGACCATAACTACAGTAAGGGCCTTGAGATATAGACTATAACTACATTAGGGCCTTGAGTTATAGAGTATAACTACAGTAAGGGCCTTGAGTTATAGACTATATTTACAGTAAGGGCCTTGATATATACACTATAACTACAGTAAGGTCCTTGAGTTATAGACTGTAACTACATTAGGGCCTTGAGTTATAGACTATAACTACAGTAAGGGCTTTGAATTGTAGACTATAACTACAGTAAGGGTATCGAGTTATAGACTATAACAACAGTAAGGGCCTTGAGTTATAGACTCTAACTACAGTAGGGCCTTGAGTTATAGACTATAACTACAGGAAGGGCCTTGAGTTATAGACTATAACTACAGTAGGGCCTTGAGGTATAGACTATAACTACAGGAAGGGCCTTGAGTTATAGACTATAACTACAGTAGGGCCTTGAGGTATAGACTATAACTACAGTAAGGGCCTTGAGGTATAGACTATAACAACAGTAAGGGCCTTGAGTTATAGACTCTAACTACAGTAGGGCCTTGAGTTATAGACTATAACTACAGGAAGGGCCTTGAGTTATAGACTATAACTACAGTAGGGCCTTGAGGTATAGACTATAACTACAGTAGGGCCTTGAGGTATAGACTAAGACTACAGTAGGGCCTTGAGGTATAGACTATAACTATAGTAGGGCCTTGAGGTATAGACTCTAACTACAGTAAGGTCCTTGAGTTATAGACTGTAACTACAGTAAGGTCCTTGAGTTATAGACTGTAACTACAGTAAGGGTTTGAGTTCTAGCCTATAACTACAGTAAGGGCCATGAGTTATAGACTATAACTACATTAAGGGCCATGAGTTATAGACTATAACTACAGTAAGAACCATGAGTTATGGACTATAAGTACAGTAAGGGCCTTGAGTTATAGACTGTAACTACAGTAAGAACCATGAGTTATGGACTATAAGTACAGTAAGGGCCATGAGTTATAGACTATAACTACAGTAAGAACCATGAGTTATGGACTATAAGTACAGTAAGGGCCTTGAGTTATAGACTGTAACTACAGTAAGAACCATGAGTTATGGACTATAAGTACAGTAAGGGCCTTGAGTTATAGACTATAACTACAGTAAGAACCATGAGTTATGGACTATAAGTACAGTAAGGGCCATGAGTTATAGACTATAACTACAGTAAGAACCATGAGTTATGGACTATAAGTACAGTAAGGGCCTTGAGTTATAGACTATAACTACAGTAAGAACCATGAGTTATGGACTATAAGTACAGTAAGGGCCATGAGTTATAGACTATAACTACAGTAAGAACCATGAGTTATGGACTATAAGTACAGTAAGGGCCATGAGTTATAGACTATAACTACAGTAAGAACCATGAGTTATGGACTATAAGTACAGTAAGGGCCTTGAGTTATAGACTATAACTACAGTAAGAACCATGAGTTATGGACTATAAGTACAGTAAGGGCCTTGAGTTATAGACTATAACTACAGTAAGAACCATGAGTTATGGACTATAAGTACAGTAAGGGCCATGAGTTATAGACTATAACTACAGTAAGAACCATGAGTTATGGACTATAAGTACAGTAAGGGCCATGAGTTATAGACTATAACTACAGTAAGAACCATGAGTTATGGACTATAAGTACAGTAAGGGCCTTGAGTTATAGACTGTAACTACAGTAAGAACCATGAGTTATGGACTATAAGTACAGTAAGGGCCATGAGTTATAGACTATAACTACAGTAAGAACCATGAGTTATGGACTATAAGTACAGTAAGGGCCTTGAGTTATAGACTGTAACTACAGTAAGAACCATGAGTTATGGACTATAAGTACAGTAAGGGCCATGAGTTATAGACTATAACTACAGTAAGAACCATGAGTTATGGACTATAAGTACAGTAAGGGCCATGAGTTATAGTCTATAACTGCATTAGGGCCTTGATCTGGTCACCTAGTTATTGTATACTGACCCTGAGGCATTGTTTTCAATATACTTAAGTTATTCCTTCTTTTCTTCAGAGTTTTGGTGATGAAATGGGAACAATTCTACTTGGTGAAAGATATTCGGTCTACAACATCTGTATTACAATATATTCTAATCTGTTCTGCCCTTGGTGTAGCTAAGTGGGCATTAAATAGGCATTACAGGAAAAGAGAATTGCATGAAATGGTCTGTGTTATTCTATTTCTGGTTATTGTGAAGGCATGAAGCATGTTCCTATTTGATGAGTTGCTATTGGTCCCTTGACGTGCTGAAATGAGCGCCACTGCTAATTTAAAGTGTGAGGAACTGTCCACGGCGCTGAAGTGAGTGGCCAGTTGACGCATCTACATAGTGCTACACTTTTTTTTATTTATTTTATATATTTTTCTCTTGAAGTGAACATGTAATGCATCTTGAGCAGAGTACATTACACTGTAACACAATTTGATAATCGTTCTCCATGTTAGGATTGGGACGATGCTTAATTTTTATGTTTTGTCAATTCACATGCCGACTCAAAAGTAGCCCATGTGCCTGTCTTCCATCTATGTTTTCTAAAAAGGGCTCTGACTCAGACCCAATGTTATTACACTTCCACAACCATCCTGTGATTGTCACGTGATAGATATTTTTCGCTGGTCAATCAGTTTTCTGTAGTCTTATCTTTTGACCTGAGATGATTTACAAATATTATTTGCGACATATTACTTATTATATGACTTATACAGGCACAAACAAATATACCCATAACAAATGCATTTATAATGATTAAACACGATGGTTCCACTACTTAAAGATGCTTGAACTGTGTGTCTCGTTAGACATGATAACTCACTACATGTCAGTATGCTGTAGCGCTACATGACTGTCGGTATTATAACCGCTCCGCCTGCAAGCCGAATCAAAGCCGTGTTCAATAGTCTCTATGGCCTTTGTATTTTTTTTCGATCAACGACTTTTTTTTAGACAAGGATTAAGTAGAATCCAAAGTAGTATTTCCCTTTACCCCTGCGTGGTATCGCATGTGTTTGGCTAGATGTTCCACTAACTGAAGTGGCTTCCGCGCCTTCGCTCACCCCATTCCGGGGAAGCCACGGAGTGAACTAGTCGTTTCGCAGCAAGTCTCTGCTCTCCGCGTGAACAACAATGTCCCGGTTTAAAAAATAAACATATCGGTGTGTTACATGTCTTCACTAATCTTCGCAAAGTTACGGAATGAAGCTTTGAGAGAAAAGGTAAGGTCTACCTACCTGTTTTGGTATGTTGGAGGGATGGTCGCGTCTATATAAGACACCTTTTGATAGTGTGCCTTCTGATAGCTGAGAGGAAAAGTTTATAACTGTCTATGATAAAATAGAGCATGGATAATTCATTGTTTTACACAGTGCTTTAGCAATAAATAGGCTATGTAAATACAGTGGATTATGCATTTCTAATTTATTAAATTGCTACCCTATACCTTTGATTTATTTGTAAGTTTACCGCGTCTTGTAAAGCTTGCCAAAGTGTTGTTGCACACTTGCTGTTCGGGAATATCTGTGAGATAATTGAGCCAATATGCCTCACTGTAGGGCTCACTATCCAATAAACACACACACACACACTACATACGCACACACATATAACACGCGCACACATGCATACTGACGCCACACACACACACACACACACACACACACACACCACATAGGCCTAAGCTGCTGCGACTGTCTATCTATCCTGTTTCCTAGTCACTTTACCCCTACCGATATGTACATAGCTACCTCTATTACCTCGGACCCCTGCTGCACATCGACTCCGTACTGGCACTCCCTGTATATAGCCATGTTATTTTTACTCGTTATTTTTATTCGTTATTCACTGTGTATTTATTCCTCATGTCACCTGTTTCGATTTTGTGTTTTATCTTATTTTTAAATCTGCATTGTTGGAAAAGGACCCGTGAGTAAGGATTCCACTGTTAGTCTACACCTGTTGTTTACGAAGCATGTGACAAATAAAATGTGATTTGATCAGACGTCTGACGGATGCATGGCACCGCTTATACAGTGGTGAGATCTGTGTGGGGAGTATAGGCCTAATGCATTCAGACCTCTATAGGTAAACGCTATAGGGACTGGTTTCCTTTGCTACTCAATGGAGGACATTCAAATCGCTCTTAAATCCAGGACTAGGCTTAATATGTTTCCGGGAAACCGGTCCTAATTAGCAAATCAGGTGCAGGGTCATTAATAAACATTCAGTGTTCTCCTACTCTCCATCTCTGCTGTTGATTGTTTCATTCTCTCCACGGGATCGTCGCCGCTGGACGATTTACTGTCAGAATGGATCGAATTTTAATATCATCTGGGCCCTCGCCAATGCTAAGATCATGACCGTGCGAGAGATTGCTGCGGACTCAAACCCCTGTAGAAATCAGTTGTTTCCACTCTTGCCAGTGTCGGGTAAATTGCAGTGGAAAGTCAGCTAACAGACTGAGTCTTACACACGGTGGAATGACGTTGCTAAACTGTCGGCAACTCTACTGACTCATCAAGATTTTAGGTGGGCGACTGTGTGTGTGTGTGTGTGTGTGTGTGTGTGTGTGTGTGTGTGAATGCTGTAATTTGAGCGCGTAATTCGTAATGTAGCCTATGGGGTGGAGTGCATGCTTTTGACATCACCCCATGTCTTAATTTAACAGACCTCTATAGCATACTTCTCGTCTTCATTTAACAGACCTCGACTCCTCTTGTCTTCATTTAACAGACCTCGACTCCTCTCCTCTTCATTTAACAGACCTCGACTCCTCTTGTCTTCATTTAACAGACCTCGACTACTCTTGTCTTCATTTAACAGACATCTATAGACTACTTCACTTTTCAAACCTTCATTCATTTAACCCGGGCAGATATGGGGGCTCACGAGCACCATATTTAGGCATGGTGTAGGCTTATGTGTTTAACAATTTGATATTGTCCAAGTCCAAGTCAATGACTAACATCACCACAATGTCCAATGCGCATATTCTGCGCGCAACCTGACAAATATAACGTTTACCTAACATTTAAACAGTTAGGCTATATCATAAACCAAACCGACTGAATTTAAGAGAGTTAAATAATTTGAAAAATAGTTAAATAACTAATAATTAAAATAATAATAATAATAATAATAATTATTATTATTATTATTAATATCCTAATTAAATGCAACCTTTAGGACCCTGCAGAACGCACAAGTATTGAGGTAGAGGTAAGGGTTGCAATCACTAGCTCGTATTTGGGAAGAGATTGCTTTTCTTTAATATAGATCTCAGCTCCATCCTTGTTAGATGGTGGCAGGCAGCGGGAACCACTGCTCACAGTGATCTCTCATTTGTCTTCCAAGTTTAGCTACATCAACCCCATTGAGTCTCAGACTGGTCCTAAAAGAGTACTCTCTGCTAGGGAAAAAAATACTGAGTTATACAAGAATATTTAGGCTGAGTGTGCAGTTTCATCCGATGGACTCCAAGTGCGTTGTCTCCTACCCGCAATCTCCACTGAGCAGTTTGCAGCCTTGCGCTGTGATGGGTAATGCGCGAGGGACGCGTGTAGTGGGAACAGTGGAGGATATTCTCAGCAGCGCTGTAATTGTCCCCTTTTAGTGTCTGTAGTACATAGCGAGAGAGAGAGAGGGAGAGGGAGAGGGGGGGGGGGGGTTGATTCAGATATTGCCGGGGTCAAACGTATTGACTGTGGATCTAAGAAATTATACAAATAAAACGGAAATTTCATGAAAGACAACGGAGCGTTCGCGTTTCCCAAAGTTTTTCCTAGTGGAATTGTTCGTCTTCTGCGGACACGGTTCTGTTGCCTCCAACGTTGCAATAATGGAATGGCACGTGATGACCAGCTGCCTAATGTCTAAATACTCACCTTTTTCTGTGATTGTGCTGATCTAAGACCTCCGGACAGCGATCAGTCATTTGTATTGAAGTGGGAGAAAATCTCCTCTGATCCCGTTTGTCTTCGCCTAAGAGATGTTGCACTTGCACAGCGATTCCAGGAAGATGTACGTGTGCTTGGGGGGACCATTCAATCGCTGCCTCAAGCTCCAGTCAGCTTGTTTTAAGTCTTTGGTCATCAATTTTTAGCATCGCGTTTCTCCCGAACTCGTCACATTACGGTTAACACGCGCATTTTAAAGGGGATTCTGTGGTCAGTGCTGAACTTGTTGAACACTTACAAAGACTGGACAGTTCACCGTGAATTGAGGGCAAACCTAAAAATGTAAGTATGCATAGAGAGAAATTAGATAAAGCTAAGTCTATTTTGCATTGTACAATTACATTTTAAGTCGTTAAAATTGTTGTCAACTTCGTTAAAACACTGTATGCTGTATGAAGGTAGCATAAATACTAATCTTTCAATATTTCCTGGAATTGTAGCTTAAGTTTTGTTAGCAAACCACCTACATCAAAGTGGGAATTATGTTATGTATTTCAACTTTTGGAATAATTTGCCATGGCAGATAATGCAGTAGCCTATACGGATGAAGTTGAACTCGGTCCATACTCATTTAATGACCTTCATGTAATGAAAACATGAATTACTTGACTCTGGTGCACTGTTGGCAAAGTTTAGTCTACTGGCGATTTGTGGAAGCGCCCCCTTGTGGAATCAATTCCATATAAGTATTCCATAAATGTATAGCCTAACAGATTATATATCATTCAATGTCATGAAATGCTGCTGAAAAAGAGACTATTCATTCTGTATTTTTATTGGGCGTTTTTAAAGGAAACATTCTACATGGTTATGTCCTGTTCAGCCCTGTCCTATCCATACACCTGCTGTAGTTTAGTCCCAAAACTAGCGGGGTACCAACATAGAAGGTTTGTTATGGATACGACAATCTATCCTGAATCCTTTTTGAAGGTTTGATAGTGTGGTTGTATTCACTGTAGTACTGTTTGAGTGGTTGTTGTATTCAGAACACCTTTCTTTCCTCGCTTTTCGAATCCAGGCTTATCCTCTGACTTGACTTTGATTAGATGTGGTAATAGTATGGTGA